>OV121120.1:1648223-2248223 GCA_921293315.2 Nemurella pictetii | reverse complement strand
GGGGCGACTTGGGACAATGGTCCGAACATATAAGAAGGCGCTGGGAACACGGAGCTATCAGAACTATTCGCTTGAAACACTCGAAAAAGCTATCAATTATTTGATTGATCTGATTATCGTTCAATCATTGAATTTATCACCCTTTCCTGTCAAAATGTGCCATTTTATATAGTTATTACAATAGTTTTTCAAACATTTACAGTATCATTTCTTTGATCCAAAATACTTCGATTTTGAAACTGAAAATTTGAGACATGGTTGCTGTGAGCATTCCGAACAATGTTCTGTGGCCGAAGTTGCCCCACTGTAGAGCTAACACTGTGTTTTATGCATTTTTAGGTTAGTGTCCGGATTCGCCCCACCCCACGTGGTGACTCCGGACAAATTTAAAAAAATCGAAAAGAGTATAAATATGATCAAAATATTTTATATTTTTAGAAATAACTTTTCCTTGGACCCCACATGCACTTTTGGTGAAGGAATTTAAGAAATTAATGGAACAGTGTACAGCCAGCAGATGAAAATGTCTGAAAAGTGTCCGGAGTCACCCCAGTTGACGGTCATTTTTTACTAATAGCTCATAGTAAATATTTCACTAAGTTCCAAAATTTTGACAATGCAACAAAAAGAGAAAAGAAGAATATAGAAAAAAAAGTATCCATTTCAAAATGAATCATTTCAAAATATAAGAAAAAATAAGAATGTTGTTTATAACTGCTTGAAACAGCAGTTCTTCGAACTCGATGCCAAGAAAAAACCCCAAAGCAGCCAATGTTACCTTAGACCCAGCTGTCATCACAGCACCCACTGACCTGTCAGACTGTCAACTGTCACACTGACAGATGGCAAAGACCGGGAAGGCGAGCATGCGATGTCACGGCTTGCTTCGTTCGGCCGAGGGGAACATGAACTAGCGAAGCGGTGTATCGACCCTTCACCCCTCCACCCGCTACCATTTCCCCTCCAACATCCCCCACCCCTCCCACCCCGAAGCGAAGAGCACGCCAGCCACTAGGCCAGTTGTAACCGCGATATCAATGAACCGTGACACTGTCAAGATACACGAGACTGTCAAGCTGTCAAGCTGCGCAGCCTTGACAGCCAGAGAGTGGCCGACTCTGCGCGTGGACGCCATGTTGGACACAAGACTGTCAAGCTGTGCAGCCTTGACAGCCAGAGAGTGGCCGACTCCGCGCGTGGACGCCATGTTGGACACAAGACTGACTGTCAAGCTGTGCAGCCTTGACAGCCAGAGAGTGGCCGACTCCGCGCGTGGACGCCACGTTGGACACAAGACTGTCAAGCTGTCCAGCCTTGACAGCCAGAGAGTGGCCGACTCCACGCGTGGACGCCATGTTGGACACAAGACTGACTGTCAAGCTGTGCAGCCTTGACTGCCAGAGAGTGGCCGACTCCGCGCGTGGACGCCATGCTGGACACAAGACTGTCAAGCTGTGCAGCCTTGACAGCCAGAGAGTGGCCGACTCCGCGCGTGGACGCCATGTTGGACACAAGACTGTCAAGCTGTGCAGCCTTGACAGCCAGAGAGTGGCCGACTCTGCGCGTGGACGCCATGTTGGACACAAGACTGTCAAGCTGTGCTGCCTTGACAGCCAGAGAGTGGCCGACTCCGCGCGTGGACGCCACGTTGGACACAAGACTGTCAAGCTGTCCAGCCTTGACAGCCAGAGAGTGGCCGACTCCACGCGTGGACGCCATGTTGGACACAAGACTGACTGTCAAGCTGTGCAGCCTTGACTGCCAGAGAGTGGCCGACTCCGCGCGTGGACGCCATGCTGGACACAAGACTGTCAAGCTGTGCAGCCTTGACAGCCAGAGAGTGGCCGACTCCGCGCGTGGACGCCATGTTGGACACAAGACTGTCAAGCTGTGCAGCCTTGACAGCCAGAGAGTGGCCGACTCCGCGCGTGGACGCCATGTTGGACACAAGACTGTCAAGCTGTGCAGCCTTGACAGCCAGAGAGTGGCCGACTCTGCGCGTGGACGCCATGTTGGACACAAGACTGTCAAGCTGTGCTGCCTTGACAGCCAGAGAGTGGCCGACTCCGCGCGTGGACGCCATGTTGGACACAAGACTGACTGTCAAGCTGTGCAGCCTTGACAGCCAGAGAGTGGCCGACTCCGCGCGTGGACGCCATGTTGGACAAAACACTGTCAAGCTGTGCAGCCTTGACAGCCAGAGAGTGGCCGACTCCGCGCGTGGACGCCATGTTGGACACAAGACTGTCAAGCTGTGCAGCCTTGACAGCCAGAGAGTGGCCGACTCCGCGCGTGGACGCCATGCTGGACACAAGACTGTCAAGCTGTGCAGCCTTGACAGCCAGAGAGCGGTCTGTTTCTGGGTCAAGCCGGCTAGGAACGTGCCATGATGGCAGCTTCCATGCACGTTGATCTGTGTCGCTAGGACGGGGGTGGGGGAGTGAGTGTTCAGTCAATAAAATGTACACTCATCGTGTCCTGCCGCACGGCGCCTATAATCTTTCCCTATTTCCAACGAGTCACGAGTCACGAGTCTGCTTGTTGCCGTGGCGACACGGGAGGCTGAAAGCTATTGATTGGCAACCACGTGGTCGGTAGGAAGACACGGCCTTGCCTCGACCAGCGAAGCAGCCCTCGCACCGAACTACGCATTCCACGCACGTGCTGCTAGCAGCTGCCGGCCAGGGCGTCTTCTAACGCTGTCAGACACTAGCCTCAGTGGCTGCCTTACCCTCTTAGCTATCACGCTTTAGTGCGCTAGTATTGTTAGCCTGCTAGGTACACGAAACTAAGGAAGCTGGGAGCATGGAGCAGGGAGCATGGAACATGGAGCATGGAGCAGGGAGCATGGAGCATGGAACATGGAGCATGGAGCATGGAGCATGGAACATGGAGCATGGAACATGGAGCATGGAGCAGGGAGCAGAGAGCATGGAGCATGGAGCATGGAGCATAGAGCATGGAGCATTGAGCATGGAACATGGAGCATGGAACATGGAGCATGGAGCAGGGAGCAGAGAGCATGGAGCATGGAGCATAGAGCAGGGAGCTTGGGGCAGGGAGCATGGAGCATGGAGCAGGGAGCAGGGAGCATGGAGCAGGGAGCAGGGAGCACGGAGCATGGAGCAGGGAGCATGGAGCATGGAGCATGGAACTGGGAGCATGGAGCACGGAGCATGGAACACGGAGCATGGAGCATGGAACATGGAAACATGGAGCATGGAGCAGGGAGCATGGAGCATGGAGCAGGGAACTGGGAGCATGGAGCACGGAGCATGGAGCATGGAGCATGGAGCATGGAGCAGGGAGCTGGAAGCATGGAGCATGGAGCATGGAGCATGGAACATGGAAGCATGGAGCATGGAGCAGGGAGCATGGAGCATGGAGCATGCAGCATGGAGCATGGAGCATGGAACATGGAGCATGGAGCATGGAGCATGGAGCATGGTGCATGGAGCATGGTGCATGGAGCATGGAGCAAGGAGCATGGAGCATGGAGCAGGGAGCAGGCAGCATGGAGCATGGAGCATGGTGCATGGAGCAGGGAGCAAGGACCAGGGAGCAGGGAGCATGGAGCATGGAGCATGGAGCAGGGAGCATTGTGCATGGAGCAGGGAGCATGGAGCAGGGAGCATGGAGCATAGAGCATGGAGCATGGAGCAGGGAGCACGGAGCACGGAGAATGGAGCATGTTGAGGGGAGCGGGGAGAAGGTAGAAGGCAGTGGCGGCTCGTGCTAAAGGGCACAAGGGCATGTGCCCCACATAAAAAAGCGAAAGGTAGAAGGTAGAAAAGGGAATATCTGATTCAATGTATCGGCCGCCACTGGCGGAATGGGAGAATCACTCACCAGCTCAGCTCCGACTGCCGACTGCTGCAACAGCTTCAGCCTCAGCGTCTCCTGCGCAGCCGTCAACTCGAAGAACGCTGCGCGCTGCGACACGCACTGCCTACACTCAGCTGCGTCCGACTGCACTCGGCTTCCCTCGGCTGCGCTCGGCTCGGCTGCACTCGGCTGCACAGGAATTAAAGAGTGTGTGTTACGTCACGTGGTGTGCCTACTTTATCATACGGATCGTGCCACTCCGCCATCTTTTTGCCGCCATTTTTGGCACACGTTAATGCCAACAATCGTAGCAGCGTAGCAACAATAGCAATAGCTATGACACCGGTGTTTGCTGGCATTAGGCATGGCACATAGTAATGCCAACAATCGTAGCAGCGTGGCGACACTAGCAACAGCAGTGACACCGGTGTTTGATGGCATTAGGCAAGGCACATAGTGGCAACGCTAGCAACAGCAGTGACACCGGTGTTTGCTGGTATTAGGTAAGGCACATAGTAATGCCAACAATCGAATAGCAGCGTAGCAACACTAGCAACAGCTGTGACACTGGTGTTTGCTGGCATAAGGCAAGGCACATAGTAATGCCAACAATCGTAACAGCGTGGCAACACTAGCAACAGCAGTGACACCCAAGGCATATAGTAATGCCAACAATCGAATAGCAGCGTTGCAACACTAGCAACAGCAGTGACACCGGTGTTTGCTGGCATTATGCAAGGCACATAGTAATGCTAGCAATCGTAGCAGCGTAGCAACACTAGCAACAGCAGTGACACCGGTGTTTGCTGGCATAAGGCAAGACACATAGTAATGTTAGCAATCGTAGCAGCGTAGCAACACTAGCAACAGCAGTGACACCGGTGTTTGCTGGCATAAGGCAAGGCACATAGTAATGCCAACAGTCGTAGCAGAATAGCAACACTAGCAACAGCAGTGACACCGGTGTTTGCTGGCATTAGGCAAGGCACATAGTAATGCCAACAATGGAATAGCAGCGTAGCAACACTAGCAACAGCAGTGACACCGGTGTTTGCTGGAATTAAGCAAGGCACATAGTAAAGCCAACAATCGTAACAACGTGGCAACACTAGCAACAGCTGTGACACCGGTGTTTGCTGGCATTAGGCAAGGCACATAGTAATGTTAGCAATCGTAGCAGCGTAGCAACACTAGCAACAGCAGTGACACCGGTGTTTGCTGGCATTAGGCAAGGCACATAGTAATGCCAACAATCGTATAGCAGCGTAGCAACACTAGCAACAGCTGTGACACCGGTGTTTGCTGGCATTAAGCAAGGCACATAGTAAAGCCAACAATCGTAACAGCGTGGCAACACTAGCAACAGCTGTGACACCGGTGTTTGCTGGCATTAGGCAAGGCACATAGTAGCAACACCAAGGGCTAGGTATCCGGTGGAATTTCAGAAACCCTGAAGAGGAATACTGCCACGGGCCGAGAACGAATTTCTAATGTCTTGTGTATGAAATTGGCGGTGAATGAGTTGAGAGAAGGCCTAGAAGGTGGCTGTCGGCTTCTTTGCGCCTACGCGGTTTATTGGAGGCTAGGGGCAGACATCTTAGAAGCGAGTTCTCGACCGCGGACTACGAGATGAAATCTTGCTGCGCTCGAAGCCGTCCCGAGCCCGGCCGAGTGCTGCACGCTTGCCACTTGCCACTTGCCGCTTGCCACTTGGCTATACACTTGGCTTTACACTTGGATATAGACACTTTGCACTAGACAATTGTACTTGGCACTATAGATTTGGCAATTGGCAATTGGCTAGAAAGGCACTTGCCACTTTCAGCTTGGCTATACACTTGGCTATAAGCACTTGCCACTTGGCATATACACTTGGCTATACGCTTGGCTATACACTTGGCTATACACTTGGTCAAACACTTGGATATAGACACTTTGCAATAGACAATTGGTACTTTGCACTCAATACTTGGCTATTGGCAATTGGCTAGAGGCACTTGCCCCTTGCAACTTGCCTATACACTTGGCTATACACTTGGCTATAGACACTTAGCTATACACTTGGCTATATACACTTGGCACTAGCCAGCACTAGCCAATTGGCACTTGGCACTAAATACTTGGCTATTGGCAATTGGCTAGAGGCACTTGCCCCTTGCAACTTGCCTATACACTTGGCTATAAGCACTTGACACTCGGCACTTTTCTGTAATCACGGTCAGTGCTTCGATCAGTGAACGCGGCGGCTGGATCCTTGCGACGGATGCCCCCGGGGAGGGGGAGCCAGGGAGCCTGGGAGCCAGGGAGCCAGGGAGCTGGGGAGTGCCCTGGGAGTGCAGGGGAGTGCCCTGGGAGTGCCTACCTATCCAGCATGCAGCGTTCCTTGTCGCGTTCCGTGCAGCAGGAAGGCGATGTCTGCTAGGAGTGACCCTTGACCTGCGGCCGTCCGTCGTCTCGCCTACCGGACACTCGCTGCTTCCTGCTTCCGCCGCCGCCGCCGCCCGGCAGCACCGCCGACGCCGACGCCGACGCCGACGCCGACGCCGACGCACAGATCAATACCCGACGCCCCCCCCCCCCCTAGCGTCGCGACGCGGGCGACGGCGACACAGAGCCATCTAGCGAGTGATCGAACAACTTGGCCTGCGGGAACGGTTTGGCAACGTTGGAAACACCGGTTCTCGTGAGATTGCCCAAGTTAAGCAACATCGCGCTGAGTCAGGTGTTTGATGGGTGACCATCACGCACATGATCAGTTCTGTTCGGGAGAGAAGTCGGAGGGTTTGAAGTTAGTACGACAACTTCACTCGCCTTGCTTGTCAACCTCTCGACAGCACGGATTAGCTGAGGAATCCTGTCGTTCGAGTTGCACCGTCCTTCGGAAGGGACGTAAAGCCGGTGGTCCCCTCGGTGCTTTTCGACAGGAGTAGGCTACGTGCCGGCACCGGGTTTCCCCTCCTCCCTTCTAGCCATAGGTTAGGTTCATCATCAACCTTTCATTCACCGGCGCCGTTAGACCAGTGCCACAGGGCCAGTTGTCAAAACAGTGCGTCGTTAAACACCAATAATCAATCAATCCATCTACTTTTGAGGTAATTAGCGATGGAAACAAGCTGAAAAATTGGCGCTGGTTCCGAGACGATCTGATTAGCTTACTAATAATTACGGCTACGTCAGTTGTTTCGAACGTGCGCATTTTCATTAAGCTTACGTTTTCGTGAACGGTTCCTGCAAGTTGCTTGTGGATGGACCTTTATGGACATGGGTATTCCCTTATGGACATATAGGTTTGCCTTATAGATAACGTAAAGGGTTTGCCTTATGGGCATGGGTTTTGCCTTATGGGCATGGGTTTTGCCTTATGGGCATAGGGTTTGCCTTATGGGCATAGGGTTTGCCTTATGGGCATAGGGTTTGCCTTATGGGCATAGGGTTTGCCTTATGGGCATAGGGTTTGCCTTATGGGCATAGGGTTTGCCTTATGGGCATAGGGTTTGCCTTATGGGCATGGGTTTTGCCTTATGGGCATAGGGTTTGCCTTATGGGCATAAGGTTTGCCTTATGGGCATGGGTTTTGCCTTATGGGCATGGGTTTTGCCTTATGGGCAAAAAGGTTTGCCTTATGGTTATGGGTTTTGCCTTATGGGCATGGGTTTTGCCTTATGGGCATGGGTTTTGCCTTATGGGCATGGGTTTTGCCTTATGGGCATGGGTTTTGCCTTATGGACATAGGGTTTTGCCTTATGGACATAGGGTTTGCCTTATGGGCATAGGTTTTTGCCTTATGGGCATTGGGTTTGCCTTTTGGGCAAATAGGTTTGTTTTATGTAAAAGAGTTTGCCTTATGAGTTAATAATAAATTGAAATGAAAATTTCAAAACACAAAGTAAAACGTGCAAAGCCGCAAACACAAAGTGCCGGAGGCACGGGCTCCGCTGCTAGTTGAAAATATACAAATCGATATCAAAGGAAATTATTAAATCAGTTTGTTTAAAAGAAATACACGTAGGATTGTTTTGACGCATACGTTTTAAAATCAGGGCTTACTTTTATTTCGTTGGAAAAAAGCAAAAAGTTCTACAAACTTATAACCATACGTCATTAAATAAAATTGAAGAAAAGATCTAAACGAAAGACAGAAAAAAGTGTCAACCAAAATACAGTTTAGCAAATCCAGAAAGTTTCACCCACTCGGGTTGTATTTGAGTTTTAGATCGATTGCCTTAAGAACACGCAGTTAAATTAAGAAATGTCAATAATCCGACTAAACAACAGACAAAATTACTAACTGAAAAACCGACCGAATTACCGACCAAACAACCGACCGAATTACCGACCAAAAAACCGACCAAATCACCGACCATCCAACGGACAGCCTTACCGACTGCTAGCAGCTACCTTGGATCGTTGCTCGCCGCACGGTCTCCGTGGTTGCAAAACAAGCCGCAACTTCTGGCGCAGCGTGTCGAGCTCCATCCCGTCACGCGCATGCGTCAATACTTGCCTGATTAACAAGTAACAAGTAATGAGAAATAAGTAACAAGCAGCAAGCAGCAGCAGCAGCAGCAGCAGCAGCAGCAGCAGCAGCAGCAGCAGCAGCAGCAGCAGCAGCAGCAGCAGCAGCAGCAGCAGCAGCAGCAGCAGCAGCAGCAGCAGAAGCAGCAGCAAGCAGCAAGCAGCAGCAGCAGCAGCAGCAGCAGCAGCAGCAGCAGCAGCAGCAGCAGCAGCAGCAGCAGCAGCAGCAGCAGCAGCAGCAGCAGCAGCAGCAGCAGCAGCAGCAGCAGCAGCAGCAGCAGCAGCAGCAGCAGCAGCAGCAGCAGCAGCAGCAGCAGCAGCAGCAGCAGCAGCAGCAGCAGCAGCAGCAGCAGCAGCAGCAGCAGCAGCAGCAGCAGCAGCAGCAGCAGCAGCAGCAGCAGCAGCAGCAGCAGCAGCAGCAGCAGCAGCAGCAGCAGCAGCAGCAGCAGCAGCAGCAGCAGCAGCAGCAGCAGCAGCAGAAGCAGCAGCAGCAGCAGCAGCAGCAGCAAGCAGCGGCAGCAGCAACAGCAAGCAGGAAGCAGCAGCAAGCAGCAGCAGCAAGCAGCAAGCAGTAGCATTAGCAGTAGCAGCAACAGCAAGCAGCAATCAGCAGCAGCAGCAGCAGCAGCAGCAGCAGCAGCAGCAGCAGCAACAGCAAGCAGCAGCAGCAAGCAGCAAGCAGCAGCAGCAGCAGCAGCAGCAGCAACAAGAACCCGAAAAACCCCGAAGAAACACTAAGAGACCCGAAGAAACCCGAAGAGGCGCCCCGACTCACCTGTGCTCAGCTCACGCAACGAACAAAAAATCTGATCCTCGCGGTCCGTCGGCCTTCATCGGGTTTCATCGGTCCTCCTCGGCCTTGTCCCGAATCTACGAGCTACAAGTGGGCCAAGTCAACAAGTGACCAGTGGCGTCGTAGTGGCCCAACAAGTGACCAGTGGCGTTGCAGTGTGTAGTTCTGGTTGTTAGATGAGCGAGCGAAGCGAGCGAAATTCTTCAATTCAACAACACGAGGGAAAAAAAGCATTCGGGTTCTTTTTTGTTTATAACAAAAACGAGCAGGCCTACTTAAAGGTCACAGATCGTTACGAAATTTGGCAAAAACGTTCGTGGTGACTCAGCGAGGTGCTGTATAGTTTTTGAGGAAAATCTGGTCAGCCATTTTGTTTTTATGAGCAAAAACCCGTAAATTTTTCAGTTTTTTGGTACTAGCTTCGTAACTAATTAACCGATCCGCACCAAATTTGGATTAAATATATATGATAACAAGGTAAACGAATTGCCTGAGTTTCAGATTCGTGCATGAAGTATTCTGCTAATCAGAAAAATAAAATGACTTAATAATAATAAAAGTACTTGATCATGAAAGCACCGTTTTCAACATTATGAATTTCAAATGTTTTCCGTTTGAATTTCTCCATGGAGATTACGGCTCGCTCATCCAGCAACGAGTGTGGGCTCTACTAATCGTTTACCTAGTAATGTACAAACGGTTAATTAACATCTTACCCAATGCTTACATCGAAATCATCGTCTTCGAATCATCGTAATCGAAAACAGTGAAGCATTCAGCTGCCATCCCTTCTTGCAGCTTTAAGCCATTACTCACGACTCTGAAGGTCGGATGACACTTTGACATACACCAAAATGTGGTTGTCGACGAGGTTCACGATTCGACCAATCACAGATCGTAGACTGTCACTTGTTTGTCAAACATGGCGCTTAATCTGACGTTTATATTGTAACTGTCATCGAGTATTCAGACTATTTTCGTCAGTTATAGAGTTAACTTCGTTTTAACTTGTGACTGCGTTTCTCATTTATACCTTAACCTTACATTTATTTCAAAATATTATTAATACTTAGAAGTAATTGGTAATACATAGTTACTAATAATATATAATACTATATACACTATAGTAAATTCTAAAATATATATATAATAGTACTACTTCTATTCTAATCTACTTCTTAATACTTAAACCACACTACTCCACACTTGAACTTGGTAAGGGTTTCTAAGCGTGAAGCAAGCATTCCACGCTTTGAGGGTGAGCCACATTCTCTGTCAAGGTCATTACAAATAAACTAAACTGAACTGAACAGAACATATAAACTGAGAATTCGAGAATGTGCAAATAAGTAAAAAGAAAAACGAGTTTGGTTCAAATTCTCACAATGTGTATGTTTGTGTCAGGCAACAACACAACACAAACTCTTATTTTATTCTAAACAAATCAACAGTTACAAGTTATGACGCAACGATGGTGGCACCTGTTGATTCTGGAGCTGTCAAGTTGGTTGCCTGACAGCGCCAGATAAGGTCGGTAAAAACACAAAGATTGGTAACAAATCATATTTCGGTAATGACACACAAAGGTCGATAACAACACTAGGTCGGGAACAACACTAGGTCGGTAATAACACTAGGTCGGTAACAACACTAGGTCGATAACAACACTAGGTCGGTAATAACACTAGGTCGGTAACAACATTTAGGTCGGTAACAACACTAGATCGGTAACAACACTAGGTCGGTAAAAACACTAGGTCGGTAACAACACTAGGTCGATAACAACACTAGGTCGGTAATAACACTAGGTCGGTAACAACACTAGGTCGGTAAAAACACTAGGTCGGTAAAAACACTAGGTCGGTAACAACACTAGGTCGGTAACAACACTAGGTCGGTAACAACATTTAGGTCGGTAACAACTAATCAGTCGATCGCAAGGCTTCGAAACGAGCCCTGCGCACCGAATGTTTTCTGCGTCTGCGCGTTGTTCTTCCCGCTGCGCTTTGCGTCCGTCAAACGCAGTGCGTTTTCTTCCTGGAAGAATGTCGGGTACTTCGTTTCCATCAGTCCCCGGCACTCCGCTGAAACATGATTATCGGTGTTTAACGACGCACTGTTTTGACAACTGGCCCTGTGGCGCTGGTCTAACGGCGTTGGTGAATGAAATGGTCATGATGAACCTAACCTATGGCTAGAAGGGAGGAGGGGAAACCCGGTGATTCATTGATTGATTGCCGGTGTTTAACGACGCAATGTTTTGACAACTGGGCCTGTGGCGCTGGTCTTTAATGAAAGGGTGATGATGAACCTAACCTATGGCTAGAAGGGAGGAGGGGAAACCCGGTGCCGGCACGTAGCCTACTCCTGTCGAAAAGTACCGAGGGGACCACCGGCTTTCAGTGTTGGGCAGTAATTGAGTAAAAGTAATTGAATTACTGTAATGAATTACTTTTTTCAGTAATTTGTAATGTAATGCATTACATTTAAGAGAAGGTAATTTGTAATGTAATTTAATTACATTATTTTATGTAATGTAATTGAAAAGTTATAAAAATCCCGAATTACTTTACATTTTGGCTTGTCTAAAATTATTTTTATAACAATGGATGGATTAAGCAACTATTTTTAGCATAATTCAAATTCCCGCTCTCCTATGTGGCGTCTACATGTCACCCAAAGTCCGCTTCCTCCCCAGCACGCACCGGCCGGCCAGCGCCTTGCTGTTGCTGTTTGCCGGGATTTAGTCTCGCGTGCTTTAACGCGGTGAGGCATGTGAAATTTTCTTCCATGCAGTGTGACAAGTAGAGATGGGAAAAAAGCCCGAACAGCCCGAAAGCCCGGCCCAAAAGCCTGGCCCGGCCTGGGCCGGATTTTTTTGTGGCCCGTGCACTCGGAATTCCCTTTCCCGTCCAATATCTTAAACCGTAATGTTTCTTTTGAGTCGATATTTTTTACATTATCCCTCGTTTTGCAGTCGAAGCTAATTCCCGAACAGCCATACTACGTCTGTATCTGTATCACAGCGATAGTGAAAATTTTCCCATGCCATGTGCTTGTTAGACCGATCTCACGCAGCCTTTCCAGGCTTTGGCCTTTGGTCCTTCATGAGTTCGAAGAATTTTCGACATGAGATTTGCAGATTATGCTTGAGTTCGCTGGTGCCAGCCAGCCGGTCGGCATTTTGACGGATTCGGAGATTAGAATAGAATTAGTCACGAGTTATCTTGTTTTGTAAGTTTTTTAAAATAAATTTTGCCTCTCTTACAAATGCCTTCCACTCCATGCGTAAATATTACGCGATGTTAAGGGGTTTCACACCCACCTAAAAACGGGGTTTTTATATGTTCTAATGTTTTATTATGCTGAACATAACGTACTAAAAATATTTAAAAAAATCTTGTGCAGGAAAATTGGTTGGGGGCTCGGAAAATGCGATGGAATCTTTTGTACAGTCCAAAAGTCGCAAAATTAGAGATAGCGTGGCCAGGATTTTTTCCTAGTGCATAATTGTGGTACTTTTGTGACGCAATTGTTTTTATCACTACAAGTATTATGCAAACGGAAATAGAAAATTTTGAAAACTTGGAAAAATAGGTTCAAATTTTACATGATTTTAAACAGACCACCAGTAGGAAACAATGAGATATTCGCGATTTTAAAATAAGGGGTCAGGAGGCCGGAACCATGCAGATTCCAAATATGTAAGTTTCATCCTGATCGGTCAAGAAATGTAGATTCCTGACTGTACACAAGCAACGGTTGCGCGAAGCAGCCGCGATCTTTATGAATTGCCTACATACAGGCTTCAATTCTTCATCGCTAGCAGCCAGCTACAGCGACCTTGGAACGTTTCGTGCACCAAAAGTATCTCGCGCGAGAGTTTATCTCATAAGCCTCTAGTTTATATTTTTGTTCTAAGCTCAAATGAAATGATTTACGTCTTACGAGCACTGCGGTAAAAAGTCTCGCCTTCCAAGCTCCCGACGTATTTTAGAATGTGACACGACTTTGACGAACTCATTTTTGTTTTTTGAGTATTCGAGCGCTGCGCTTCCCAATAGTAGTATAGCTCACCTGCTGCCGTAATTATTATTAATAATGATCAATTAGTAATTATAAATTCTTGGTAAATTGACCGATTGGCCGATTGGGCGCCTTCGCCTCTGTGGGTTGTCGCTATTGTAGCCTTATTGAAACAGAGGGTTTGATCACACGGAAGCACACGGAAGCACTAATAAGCACGGGTTATAAATCACTGATTTCGAATATTAGCTCATTACTGATTGATATTGGAGGCTGGACCTTACAGGCATGCTCCAGTGATATCTGCATTGATTCGATCTTTTGGTTTGTGATGTTCGAAATCCCTGTCGCCTTCCCACGGCCGTGGCCCAGGGCCTACCCACTGACTACCTGCATCTTCAGGATCGCTTCGACGGGGCTCATCAGGCACTTGGCATCTTTCTACCCCACTGAAAGCCCAACCCCTATCCCGACCACATGGCACATGACACAAAGCCAAGCATGCAAGTCACAGTACTCTTCGCAGCTCGAAGTTCGGTCAGTCGCTGCTCACTTATCGTTCAGCAAACACGTTGTGTTGTGTCTTTGTGTCCTTCTGGCAGTATGTAGCATTTCGTGTCAGCTTTATTTTTTCAATTTGCGAAAGTGAATCAAGTACCTACAGTGGTACATCATTTACAAAATGGGTCCTAAACGACCATTAGCAAGGGCCAGCAGACCTAGGATGACAACAAAGCGCGCCAAACTCACCACTAAATTACATGCGCGTGAGAAGGCATTGCGTCCGTCAAACTTCACTTGAAAAGTTCGTTCAAAAAGGAAGTCTCAATTACACATCCACACCCTTGCAATGATACTCTCTAATTAATCGTTATCAATAAATCAATCGATTGTCGGATTGGCAACCATTTATCATTGACCAATTATTTCTGGGAATATTTTATTGCCTTGGCTTAGATTTGTGAAAGAAAAACATTCCGCAGTGCGATAATAGGCTTATACCGACACGACATAAAACTCGTAAAAGTAAGGAAATAGATCAATGTAATATCCGTAATTATCATCCTATCACTGCGATTCAAAATGATCTACACTCTGTATGCTGCCACGAATCCAATGGTATCAATAGAATAATAGAATTCCCGATTTTGTGTGCCATTTTATGTCACTGGGATATGTTTTGAAATGAAGTGATAAGAAAAATTCCTTCTCGAGCGTTAATCCTTCTACTTGTGGTTGTGTGTATAATGTAAGAGTATTAGCTCATGACTAGACGTTGTAGCTTAGTTGTCTGCATGTGCATTGGGGGTGGGGGGCATGGTGCAGGTGGCCAGAGCAGTTCGACTTCGATGTTTCGCCTTGTTTCGCGTAGGAATAAGACGGGAGCGTGAGAAAAACACATCCTACTTGCTTGAGGGCGCTTGAGCGACTGATTTTAAAAGTGTAAGCAGAGTACGCATTAAGAACATAGTGGAGTTGCCACGGGTGTGAATCCCGTTAATTCAGTATTCACCCGAGAGCCGACCAGGATGCAGTCACTGCTAGTGTAGTTTTCAATGTGATAATATGATGTGTGAAGCAAAACTAGATAGGGAGAACTGCCTAATCGGGATTTATTGCACCTGCTGCGCTGTGAATGAGCTCTTCTTCTACAGTGAGTCAGATTTTCTTTATGTTTGGATCGTATATTTTCGGATCTTCGAAAATTTTCTAGTGACAAGTGATCAGCTTCAAACATGTCTGATTCGGAAAAAGACGATTATTTAGAACCTAGATGATATTGAGGAGGTGGCCCACGTTAAATAGGCTCCCATGGCCAGATTACGCGTATTAACTCTGAGGTGAGCTCGGGCAAATTTTCTGAACGGGCTTGACGTGAAAACCATTTTATTTGGCAGCAATAGTCCTAAAAAAGTAAAAAACACGAAACTACTGGGTAGTTGATATGCAGAGATATGCAACAATACAAAAAAAGAAAGTAATTTGAAAAGTAATTGAGTATTTTTTATCAGTAATTAGTAATGTAACGAATTACTTTTGGTTTTTGGTAATTTGTAATGTAATTTAATTATTTTGAGAGTCAAGTAATTAGTAATGTAATTAAATTACTTTTCAAAAGTAATTGACCCAACACTGCCGGCTTTACGTCCCTTCCGAAGGACGGTACAACTCGAACAACAGGATTCCTCCGCTAATCCGTGCTGTCGAGAGGTTGACAAGCAAGGCGAGTGAAGTTGTTGTACTAACTTCAAACCCTCCGACCTCTCTCCCGAACAGAACTGACCATGTGCATGATGGTCACCCATCCAACACCTGACCCAGCGCGATGTTGCTTAACTTCGGTGATCTCACGAGAACCGGTGTTTCCAACGTTGTCAAACATTTCAACAAGCAACAAGCTACAGTTTCGTGGTGAAGCTAGCTACGTGGTGAAGCTAGCTACGTGGTAAAGCTACCTTCGTGGTGAAGCTAGCTACGTGGTGAAGCTAGCTACGTGGTGAAGCTAGCTACGTGGTGAAGCTAGCAGTGTGGTGAAGCTACCTTCGTGGTGAAGCTAGCACCTGTGGCTCACCGTGCAGTTTTGTGGTGTCTTCACCCTTTCCGCCGTAGTCGCTAGGCAGCGCTTCGAGCGGCAGGAACTTGCTGAGACCATCGACGGCGCCGTGGAAGTGAAGCTGCAACAACCACAACCACAACCACATGAAGCTCGTGTCTTGCGTTGGGTCTTTTGGCTGCCGTAATGCCACGTTTAGTGCCAGCCGTAAAAGCTGCGGCTCGAGAATGTTGCCTGCGAATTGCAGCCGTCAGCCAATCACAAGCCGAGAATTGGTCACGTGACAATCTGCGTCTCGGCGTGTGATTGGCTGACGGCTGCAATTCGCACGCAATTTTTTTTTGTTTGTAACAAAAACGAGCAGGCCTACTTCAAGGTCACAGATCGTTACGAAATTTGGCAACAACGTTCGTGGTGACTCAGCGAGGTGCTGTATGGTTTTTGAGCAAAATCTGGTCAGCCATTTTGTTTTTATGAGCAAAAACCCGTAAATTTTTCAGTTTTTTGGTACTAGCTTCGTAACTAATTAACCGATCCGCACCAAATTTGGATTGAATATATATGATAACAAGTTAAACAAATTGCCTAAGTTTCAGATTCGTGCATGAAGTATTTTGCTAATCAGAAAAATAAAATGACTTATGACATGTTGACTGTCGAATGTTTTCCGTTAGGATTTCCTCGTGGAGATTACGGCTCGCTCATCCTGCAACGAGTGTAGGCTCTACTAATCGTTTACCTAGTAGCTGAAAAAATACAACCGCTTTCGAAAAAAACCGACCAAAGTAAATTCCAACTAGATGTCAAAAATCAGAGCAATGTTGCCAAATTTTGCACGCAAGTTTCGGATGTGACTCACCAGACTCATCAGCTCTCCCTTGATGAACGGCTTGACCATCATAAGAACTTTGTCGATGAACGACACGGAGTTGACGACGTGCACACCGATCAATCGAGCAGGATGGGCGTCCTGCAGGCAAAACACAGTGTCAGCAGTCACAAAACGTTGTCAGCAATCACAAAACACTGTCGCTTGATTATTGGTGTTTAACGACGCACTGTTTTGACAACTGGCCCTGTGGCGCTGGTCTATAATGAAAGGGTGATGATGAACCTAACCTATGGCTAGAAGAGAGGAGGGGAAACCCGGTGCCGGCACGTAGCCTACTCCTGTCGAAAAGCACCGAGGGGACCACCGGCTTTACGTCCCTTCCGAAGGACGGTACAACTCGAACGACAGGATTCCTCCACTAATCAGTGCTGTCGAGAGGTTGATAAGCAAGGCGAGTGAAGTTGTCGTACTTACTTCAAACCCTCCGACCTCTCTCCCGAACAGAACTGATCATGTGCATGATGGTCACCCATCAAACACCTGACTCAGCGCAATGTCGCTTAACTTAAGTGATCTCACGAGAACCGCTGTTTCCAACGTTGCCAAACCGTTCGGTGTTGACTCTTACTTGTTGGAATAGTTCGGTGACCTTGAAATTGTTACAGGTGTTGGCTGACCTAAGCATATAAGCAAGGCAAGTGAAGTTGTCGCACTTACTTCAAACCCTCCGACCTCTCTCTCGAACAGAACTGATCATGTGCATGATGGTCACCCATCCAACACCTAACTTAACGCAATGTTACTTAACTTCGGTAATCTCACGAGAACCGGTGTTTCCAACGTTGCCAAACTGCTCGGTGTCACATTCCAATCAATCACAACACACAGTAAGGGATGTGTAGAGAACCCACCTGTATGTAGTTCATGAACACCCGGATGTTGGAGAGGGTGACGGTAGACAGATGACCCAGCGTGACGCCCTTCATGTCGAGCACCACGATGTAGCCCGGCGAGAGTCCATCCTCGGACAGGATCATGTCGTTGAACATGAAGAACATCCGCATCGCCGTGGGGAAGTCGAACTTTGACGCGTCCGAGTCTGACAGGCGGTACATCAGGATGCTGTGACCTTCGGGAGTGCGCCGGGAGGAGCGCCCCACGCAGCTGAAACAAACACACCTCATCTAAAACCATCTTCAACCTTCTCCAAACATCTACAACCTTCTTCAACCTTCTTCAACCTTCTTCAACCTTCTTTTACCATCCACAGCCATCTACAACCATCCACAGCAATCTACAACCATCCACAGCAATCTACAACTATCTACAACCATCTACCACCATCTACAACCATCGTCAACCATCGTCAACCATCTACAACCTTCTTCAACCTTCTTCAACCTTCATCAACCATCCACAGCCATCTACAACTATCTACAGCCATCTACAACCATCCACAGCCATCTACAACTATCTACAACCAAGATGATTAGTAAAGAAATATCAATTCCAAACTTAACATCCGTAGCGGGATTCGAATCCGAGTTCTTGTCTGTCCCGGGCACTGCACTAACCAATTGTGCTATACGGACAACCTACTGTGGAATTGTGGAAGTTTATTAGAGTTGTTGGTCTCCATGGGGCTCATAGATAGATTGATGCAATGAGATTAACATAAAAGGTGGTGAATCTAGTGACGTTATGCTGCAATCACACACCAACAACTCGACTAACTCCGATTATAACCATCTTTAAACATCCACATCCCATCTGGATCTCTCAGCATCGTGAAGCGTCGTGCAACATCTTGCAGCATCGTGACGTACGTGATGTCGAGCATGCGCTGCAGCCGGGTCTCGAGCGGGTCCCACTTGTTGAAGAGCTCGGGGGAGGCGCTGCGGATTGTGAAGTAGGCTTCGATGGTTGCCTTGGTGCGCTCCGGCCGGCAGTAGTTCGAGTGGAAGAACAAGTGAAGGTGTTCGTCGGTGAGCGGCGGCAGGTGCGCCTGGCATGACGCCCACTGACGCAGCTGCGCGATGTCCTCGGCAGAGTGCGCAGGCGCAACGGTCAATCCGTCGATGAACGGCAGCTTCACAGTCGACATTCTGTTGACAGAGACACTGGGCTAGCTTCACACTCGATATAACGCGAGATAGAACATGGAGCAGGGAGCATAGAGTATGGAGCATGGAGCATAGAGCATGGAGCATGGAGCATAGAGCATGGAGCATGGAGCATAGAGCATGGAGCATGGAGCATAGAACATGGAGCAGGGAGCATGGAGCATGGAGCATGGAGCATAGAGCATGGAGCATGGAGCATAGAGCATGGAGCATGGAGCATAGAGCATGGAGCAGGGAGCAGGGAGCATGGAGCATGGAGCATGGAGCATGGAGCATGGAGCATGGAGCAGGGAGCATGGAGCATGGAGCATGGAGCATAGAGCATGGAGCAGGGAGCATGGAGCATGGAGCATGGAGCATGGAGCATGGAGCATGGAGCATGGAGCATGGAGCATGGAGCATGGAGCATGGAGCATGGAGCATGGAGCATGGAGCATGGAGCATGGAGCATGGAGCAGGGAGCACGGAGCATGGAGCATAGAGCATGGAGCAGGGAGCAGGGAGCATGGAGCATGGAGCATGGAGCATGGAGCATGGAGCAGGGAGCATGGAGCATGGAGCATGGAGCATGGAGCAGGGAGCATGGAGCATGGAACATGGGGCATGGAGCATGAAGCATGGAGTATGTATCATGGATAGGGGAGCGGGGAGCGGGCAGAATAGTGGCGGCTCGTGCTAAGGGGCACAAGGGCACGTGCCCTATATACAAATTGAAGGGTACTAGGCTATGCGAACACTCATATAATCGTGTTGTGGATGAGCGTAACATTTACGCTCACCCTCAACGCGATTATATTGCGTGTCCGCATAGCCTAGAGGCTTTTATGATCAATTTAAAATGTCCAGTGATAATTTAGCAGCTCTCTCAATGACATTCGTTACCTGAAAATATCATGATGTAGTCGTCGTGAAATTATTTGAATATTTCAAAACGTAAAAATCGATTTAAAGAAAAACTATTCAATTCATTTGGTTAAAATTAAGACAATATCTTCTTCTTACGACTTTTTATGCGCGCAGTAAATTTTGTGAACATCGGTTCAAGATAAAGTTGCTTTAGTGGCAAAAAACTGAAAAAACGCTAAAAAATCGCAAAAAAACGTCATTAAAGCGCAATTTTCAAGAAAAGTGCTTAACATACAACAATTAAATTTTTACGCAAACATTAAATCGTAAGGGTCAACATATCCTGAAAGTTTCGTCAAATTATATTCAGGTGCTTGGCCTCCAGAGTGGAAAACATGTTTTGGAAAAACTGAAAAATTTCGTAAAAACTTAATAACATAAAATTTACTCGTCCGAATTGCTTCAAAAACGTGGCAGATCTAAGTTCAGAGAAAACGAAGGTTCACAGAAATTTTCATCAAAATCGGTTTTGGCGTTTGGCCTGTAGAGCGCGAACAAACACACAAAAAAACAAACACAAAAAAAAAAAAAAGTAAAGTGTAATTGAAGATTTCGCTTCACTCGCTACGCTCGTTACGCTCATCAAAAAGGGAGAAAAAGGAAGATCTGATTCTACATTTATTTCTTTGTCGGTAAATTCAAAATAATCTGCCAGCTCGTAAGATAAAAAGCGTTGTGTGGGCTTCATGATAGTGACGTCACAAGACTGTATTGTCTCGGTTGCTCTGACCGCTGAGCTATCCGGCCAAACAAGATTCCTGCTTCGCTGGGTGAGGAAAGGGCTCTCTCGGGAGAGAAGGGGAAGAAGCGACTCGTAATGCTACGAGCTCTACGCAGGCATCCAGTGCAAGTGTATTCGACGTCCCCGTGACAGACACGGCTCTGACGTTTTGCACCTAACCTTATTCTTAGAAGAGAAGGAATGGGACGGATAGCTCAGTGGTCAGAGCAACCGCCCGGCAACCGGAAAGGTCCCGGGTTCATATCCCGGTTCGGATGCACATTTTTCTTGCTCAGCTATCCCATCATTATCCGTTAGTTCGCCTGTATCATGATAAAAACCGCACCCCACCAGCCCTAACACCCACGAGCCGCCACTGGTTCGAAGGACAGTTTCACACATTGAGTTAGGAGTGCAGAAAACTGCCAACAATTGTGTTAAGAGTGACAATGACAGGATCACAAGGTCACTATTTCCTACGCCTGCTTTACTCACGTTTGGCGCTGATTGAAGATTGAAGCGGTTAGTTTGAGTTAGAATCCTTTGTTTGTTGAGCTCGGAATTAATCTGTCCTGAGGTGACAATCTCAGACAACTGAAAACCTCGGCCTGGTCAGACCGACCGCGAAATCTCTAATTCCTTATCTCTATCTCTTATCTCATATCTCCAATCACCGAACTAATTTCCATCTCAAGCATGAGGTTCGAGTCACTCGGCCTGAGGCTTTTATGATCAATTTAAAATGTTCGGCAATAATTTAGCAGCTTTCTCGATGACATTCGTTACCGGGAAATATCACGATGAAATTAATTGAATGTTTCAAAACGTCAACCGATTAAAAGATAAACTGTTTAGTTGATTTGATTCAAAATAACACAGTATCTTTTTTTAGTATATTTTATAATGCACACTGTAAATTTTGTTAACATCGGTAACAGCAAAAACGCTTTAAAATGTGTCGTAAAAGCGCTATTTTCAAGAAAAGTTCTACACATACAACAGTGAAATAATGTACACAAACATCAAATCGTGAGGGTCAACATATCCTGAAAGTTTCGTCAAATTATATTCAGGTGCTTGGCCTTTAGAGTGGAAAAGGTGTTTTTGAAAAACTGAAAAATTTCGTAAAAACCTAATATCATAAAATTTACTTGTCCGAATTGCTTCAAAAACGTGGCAGATCTAAGTTTAAAGAAAACGAAAGTTCATAGAAATTTTCATCAAAATTGGTTTTGGCGTTTGGCCGGTAGAGCGCGAACAAACACACAAAAAATAAAAAACGAAACAAAAAAAAACGGATTTTCTTAGCAATTAAGCGTAACCGAAGATACCGCTTCACTCACTTCGCTCGCTACGCTCATCAATTAAAAGTAAGGCAAGTAATCACGATCTTGAAATAGCTCAGCAAAGCATTCCAAGATTAGCAATCGCTTCTCAACGAGTCAACAACAGATATAAACAACAATCGACAACTTGCCTTGAAAACAAGATTACAATCTGATTCGCAATGCTTGATTACGAGGTTGATAACGGCTTCAATGTCTATCCTTTCATCCTGATCCTGTCATCCTGATCCTGTCATCCTGATCCTGAAATCCTGATCCTGACATCCTGATCCTAACATCCTGATCCTGTCATCCTGATCGGTGATCCTTTCATCTTGATCCTGTAATCCTGATTCTGACATCCTGATCCTGTAATCCTGATCCTGAAATCCTGATCCTTTCATCCTGATCCTTTCATCCTGATCCTTTCACCCTGATCCTTTTATCCTGATCCTGACATCCTGATCCTTTTATCCTGATCCTGTCATCCTGATCCTGTCATCCTGATCCTGTCATCCTGATCTTAACATACTGATCCTGACATCCTGATCGGTGATTCTTTCATCCTGATCCTTTCGACCAAAGATGACACTAATACTTCGGACAATCTGACAGTGAATGATATTTTCGTAAACAAACACCATAACCCAACTTTACCAGCTGTGAGAACGATCCCACCAGACATATTGGCGGTGAGAAAGATGTCGATTCAAATCAACATGAAAAGTGTGAAAAGTGCTTACAGAATCGCAAAACGAGATCTCATCTCATTTTCGATGAAACGAAATTTAAAAGAATCGCACTCCTGGGCCTCTACTCACCTACTTATCCAGTTTCTAATCCTGCAGAATTGAGAAAATGTAAGCTTTTGTTTTCAAAGAAAGCATAGGAAATCAAAAGCTTCAATTCTGCCCAATTCTGCAGAAATAGAAACTAAAAAAGTGAGTGAATATGTGTCCATGTAATTGCTGGGATCTAGTGGAGAGGGGATCGGTGGGATTGTGCGATGGTGGGGGGGGGGGGGGGGGCAGGTGAGATCAACAGGCTCCGAGAGTAGGCCAAGATGTGTCGAGCGTTGCGGCGGTCAGCTTGCGCAACAAGCCACGCATTCTTGCATCTCACGTAACACTTGTTGCCAGGAGCGTCGGAAAAAACTAAATATCTAATTTAAAAGGACCGCAGCCCTTTAAATTTTACCGATGCTGAACATCGAGCGCTTGCAGCTGAAGTGGCAAAGAGAAGCGTCATCATTAATGGTGAGCTTTCGGCAACCTTAACCAATGGTTAAGCGAATGAGATGTCAACAATAGCTGGTAAATCTGCTCAAATCGAAAATGGCGGAGAGTAAACTTGACTTGAACCCGCCTCGGAGGTGGCATAAGTTTAGCTCTGGGTATAGCGAGGTACTCATGTTCGTGAATTGTCCTTGTACCTTATACCCTCCTATACCCCCTTAGCCCTCGCTGTACCCTGTTCGTGAATTGTCCTTGTACCTTGTACCCTCCTACACCCCCTTAGCTCTCGCTGTACCCTGTTCGTGGATTGTCCTTGTACCTTGTACCCTCCTACACCCCCTTAGCTCTCGCTGTACCCTGTTCGTGAATTGTCCTTGTACCTTGTACCCTCCTACACCCCCTTAGCTCTCGCTGTACCCTGTTTGTGAATTGTCCTTATACCTTGTACCCTCCTTAACCCCCTTAGCTCTCGCTGTACCCTGTTCGTGAATTGTCCTTGTACCTTGTACCCTCCTTAACCCCCTTAGCTCTCGCTGTACCCTGTTCGTGAATTGTCCTTATACCTTGTACCCTCCTACACCCCCTTAGCTCTCGCTGTACCCTGTTCGTGAATTGTCCTTGTACCTTGTACCCTCCTACACCCCCTTAGCTCTCGCTGTACCCTGTTCGTGAATTGTCCTTGTACCTTGTACCCTCCTACACCCCCTTAGCTCTCGCTGTACCCTGTTCGTGAATTGTCCTTGTACCTTGTACCCTCCTACACCCCCTTAGCTCTCGCTGTACCCTGTTCGTGAATTGTCCTTGTACCTTGTACCCTCCTACACCCCCTTAGCTCTCGCTGTACCCTGTTCGTGAATTGTCCTTGTACCTTGTACCCTCCTACACCCCCTTAGCTCTCGCTGTACCCTGTTTGTGAATTGTCCTTATACCTTGTACCCTCCTTAACCCCCTTAGCTCTCGCTGTACCCTGTTCGTGAATTGTCCTTGTACCTTGTACCCTCCTTAACCCCCTTAGCTCTCGCTGTACCCTGTTCGTGAATTGTCCTTGTACCTTGTACCCTCCTTAACCCCCTTAGCTCTCGCTGTACCCTGTTCGTGAATTGTCCTTATACCTTGTACCCTCCTTAACCCCCTTAGCTCTCGCTGTACCCTGTTCGTGAATTGTCCTTGTACCTTGTACCCTCCTTAACCCCCTTAGCTCTCGCTGTACCCCGTGATTACAAAGTAATATTGCAGTCGATCTAAGCTAAAATAACTCATATTATCACAGTCTGAAAGTGTCAAAAAGGTAAAAGTTAAGAAAAGCTGCTAAGGGCAGGTTTTTCAGTGGTCTGTTAAGAAGTTAACGATCCGTTAACGGCCTGTTAAGGCCTCTGATTGGCCGCTGCAAGAGTTGACAAACCGTTAATTTCTAAACGGACCACTGAAAAATCAGGCCTAAATTACACATAGTCTTGGACCATTGTCTCAGTTAAAAATTTCTTTAGTGTCATAAAGTAACATTTTTTTATCAAGTATTGCTTTAGTTTCGCTTCAAAAGAGCTACCATTCTTTTCTTTAATTGCCACGGGCGGGGCGTTGAACATTTTAGAACCATTGATTGGTTGATCGCTATCAACAATCACAATTGCCAGGTAAACTCAGACGATGCAATGCAATTCAAAATTTGTTGCAATAATATTCAGTGGCCAGGGTTATATTGATTTATAAAATACTTTCCGTGGACAGAAACATGCCACTTCTCAAGACAGATAGTAAAGTTTGGAGGCTTTAAACGTTAAAAGGAGAAATTTGATAACGATAAAATAACACTCCGAGTCTTTTTCTAGATGAATAAAGAATTTTCTTTGCTATTTACGCTCATCCACAACACGATTATATCGAGTGTGTTTGGTCTAGAAGCGTAAAAGATCAATTTAAAATGTTCGGAAATAATAAAGCAGCGCTCTCTTGATGGAACTCGTTGCCTGGAAATATGATTTAGTCTTCGTGAAAATATTCCAATATTTTAAAACGTTAAAATCGATAAAATGAAAAAAAATTCAACTAATGCTTAATAATAACACGGTATCTTCGTTTTGAGATTTTTTACGCACACTGCAATTTTTTTGACATCGTTTGAAGATAAAGTTGCTTTAGCTAAAAAAAAAATGCAAATTCGGTGGAGATTGGCCGTAAGAAGAACGATGCTTGCAGCACGGGGCCAGCGAGCTCCAATCGTGTCTGTCAGTAGCCCTGAGAGCCCTGAGAGCACTAAGATCACTAAGATCCCTAAGATCCCTAAGATCCCTAAGAGCCCTAAGATCACTAAGATCCCTAAGATCTCTAAGATCCCTAAGAGCCCTAAGATCACTAAGATCCCTAAGATCCCTAAGATCCCTAAGAGCCCTAAGATCACTAAGATCCCTAAGATCCCTAAGATCCCTAAGAGCCCTAAGATCACTAAGATCCCTAAGATCCCTAAGATCCCTAAGAGCCCTAAGATCACTAAGATCCCTAAGATCCCTAAGATCCCTAAGAGCCCTAAGATCACTAAGATCCCTAAGATCCCTAAGATCCCTAAGATCCCTAAGAGCCCTAAGAGCCCTAAGAATCTAACGCTGCGAGACTTTCTTACGAAGTACGTCTGAAGATCAATGTCGATGCCAAGAAAGCTGAATGCCCGACTTAGCCCCGAACACCACTGATATTGTTGTACTCACTTGTTGATCACTTGTTGATCACTTGTTGATCACTTGTTGATCACTTGTTGATCACTTGTTGATCACTTGTTGATCACTTGTTGATCACTTCTTGATCACTTGTTGATCACTTGTTGATAACTTGTTGATCACTTGTTGATCACTTGTTGATAACTTGTTGATCACTTGTTGATCACTTGTTGATCACTTGTTGATAACTTGTTGATAACTTCTTGATCACTTGTTGATCACTTGTTGATCACTTGTTGATCACTTGTTGATCACCTTGTTGATCACCTTGTTGATCACTTGTTGATCACTTGTGCTCGCTTGTGTTTGCTTCTGCTTGCTTCTGCTTGCTTGTGGCGTAAAATCCTTTTGTCACTCGGCAAATATTGCAATAGCGTCAAAACTGAAAACTATTGTCAGAGACACCACGTATAACATGATAAACACACACACACACAAAGGCTTTCAAGTAAACAACAAGAGTGAACAATATCAAAAATCAGCCGCATCCAAATATAAACAAGACAAACAAATTGATTGATGGTACAGCATCTCTTCCCTCTCTCACTCTCTCACTCACTCTCTCTCACACACCCGCACACACACATGCATATACACCCACTGCCTGTCTTGAGTCTATTCTTCTGACAGGGGACAAGCTGCTTATCGCACGACTTACTGCCAAAGACTGTCTAATCTCAGCAGCAAGTAGAAGCAGCGGCGGCGGCGGCAGCAGCAACAGCAACAGCAGCAGCGGAATCAGCAAGGGACACTTTCACTTACCGCAGTCGCGATTCGGCTATTATACAACACCCGAGCGATTCATTTAGCCGGCACAGCAGCAGCAGCAGCAGCAGCAGCAGCAGCAGCAGCAGCAAGCAGCAAGCAGCAAGCAGCAAGCAGCAAGCAGCAAGCAGCAAGCAAAAAGCAGAAAGCAGCAGCAGCAGCAGCAGCAGCAGCAAGCAGCAAGCAGCAAGCAGCAAGCAGAAAGCAGAAAGCAGCAGCAGCAGCAGCAGCAGCAGCAAGCAGCAAGCAGCAAGCAGCGAGCAGCGAGCAGCGAGCAGCGAGCAGCGAGCAGCAAGCAGCAAGCAGCAAGCAGCGAGCAGCGAGCAGCGAGCAGCGAGCAGCAAGCAGCAGGCAACAAGCAGCAAGCAGCGAGCAGCGAGCAGCAAGCAGCAGGCAACAAGCAGCAAGCAGCGAGCAGCAAGCAGCAAGCAGCAGGCAACAAGCAGCAAGCAGCAAGCAGCAGGCAACAAGCAGCAAGCAGCGAGCAGCGAGCAGCAAGCAGCAAGCAGCAAGCAGCAAGCAGCAAGCAGCAAGCAGCAAGCAGCAAGCAGCAAGCAGCAAGCAGCAAGCAGCAAGCAGCAAGCAGCAAGCAGCAAGCAGCAAGCAGCAAGCAGCAAGCAGCAAGCAACAGCAGCAAGCAGCAAGCAGCAAGCAGCAAGCAGCAAGCAGCAGGCAACAAGCAGCGAGCAGCGAGCAGCAAGCAGCAAGCAGCAAGCAGCAAGCAGCAAGCAGCAAGCAGCAAGCAGCAAGCAGCAAGCAGCAAGCAGCAAGCAGCTAGGGCATAGGATGCTTAGGTAGGGAGTTCGGATGTTAAGGTGTTTAGGCTGGTGGTTAAGGATGGTAAGGCCATTGTTAAAGAATGCTTAAGTCCGAGACTTACATGTGAATTGCTGACGTGCAGGCTGGTATCCATGTGTGACTGTCGTGCGTTGCTTCTCAGGGTTGACATTGTGAAACAGGAACCTTGGCGGGACTCCCAAGAAGTTGACGGTCGCAGCCTTGGGGGATTCCGCGGCATCAGCTTCTATTACGATCTTGATCATTATCGAGATAATATGCCGGTGTTTTAAAAATAATCCTACAAGTAATTAAATCAATTAGTGTTTCTGCTTCGCTGAAGGAGAGGCATTAGCATAACTGCTCTGCGACTAATTACAGGGATCCCATTGTCTCCCATCGTGTCCCATCGTGTCCCATTGTGTCCCATTGTGTCCCATCGTGTCCCATCGTGTCCCATTGTGTCACATTTTATGTAAATTCTCATATCGTATTTCCAAGATACAATTTTCTACTCAGCTAAGAGCTACTGAATTTTCCTTCGAGCTTGTCTTTACCTAGCACCGTGCACCGAGCACCGAGCACCTAGCACCTAGCACCGTGCACCGAGCACCGAGCACCTAGCACCTAGCACCTAGCACCGAGCACCGAGCACCAAGCACCTAGCACCCAGCACCCAGCATCTAGCACCTAGCACCTAGCACCTAGCACCTAGCACCGAGCACCGAGCACCCAGTACCGAGCACCGAGCACCTAGCACCTAGCACCTAGCACCTAGCACCGAGCACCGAGCACCGAGCACCTAGCACCTAGCACCTAGCACCTAGCACCTAGCACCTAGCACCTAGCACCTAGCACCGAGCACCCAGCACCCAGCACCCAGCACCTAGCACCTAGCACCTAGCACCTAGCACCTAGCACCGAGCACCGAGTACCTAGCACCTAGCACCTAGCACCTAGCACCTAGCACCTAGCACCTAGCACCTAGCACCGAGTACCTAGCACCGAGCACCGAGCACCTAGCACCTAGCACCTAGCACCTAGCATCTAGCACCTAGCACCTAGCACCTAGCACCTAGCACCTAGCACCGAGCACCGAGCACCTAGCACCGAGCACCGAGCACCGAGCACCGAGCACCTAGCACCTAGCACCCAGCACCTAGCACCTAGCACCTAGCACCCAGCACATAGCACCGAGCACCGAGCACCTAGCACCTAGCACCCAGCACCTAGCACCTAGCACCTAGCACCCAGCACATAGCACCGAGCACCGAGCACCTAGCACCTAGCACCTAGCACATAGCACCTAGCACCTAGCACCTAGCACCTAGCACCTAGCACCGAGTACCTAGCACCGAGCACCGAGCACCTAGCACCTAGCACCTAGCACCTAGCATCTAGCACCTAGCACCTAGCACCTAGCACCTAGCACCTAGCACCGAGCACCGAGCACCTAGCACCGAGCACCGAGCACCGAGCACCGAGCACCTAGCACCTAGCACCCAGCACCTAGCACCTAGCACCTAGCACCCAGCACATAGCACCGAGCACCGAGCACCTAGCACCTAGCACCCAGCACCTAGCACCTAGCACCTAGCACCCAGCACATAGCACCGAGCACCGAGCACCTAGCACCTAGCACCTAGCACATAGCACCCAGCACATAGCACCGAGCACCTAGCACCGAGCACCTAGCACCTAGCACCTAGCACCTAGCACCTAGCACCGAGCACCTAGCACATAGCACCTAGCACCTAGCACCTACCACCTAGCACCGAGCACCGAGCACCGAGCACCTAGCACCTAGCACCTAGCACCCAGCACCTAGCACCTAGCACCCAGCACATAGCACCGAGCACCGAGCACCTAGCACCTAGCACCTAGCACATAGCACCCAGCACATAGCACCGAGCACCTAGCACCTAGCACCTAGCACCTAGCACCGAGCACCGAGCACCGAGCACCTAGCACCTAGCAGCTAGCACATAGCACCTAGCACCTAGCACCGAGCACCTAGCACCTAGCACCCAGCACCGAGCATTTGCCGTGGAGAATGGTAGAGCCGATGGACAAAATATTTTGCCTGTACCTGAAAAGGTTTTGGGTTGATAAACTGCTTCTTATCTTTATTTTCTTTCCCTCCATTTGACGGATAGAAACTATTTAAGAGCCAGCTAAAGGCAGCTTAAAAGCCGAAAATGCAGAGGTCCACGCCATTACTTTTCCTGCCCCTAAATTTGATCCCAATATTTTTGAAAAAAAATCAGTGTGTAGAGGAAGAGTACTCCGACCCGCCTAGTAAACTTTAATTAAGATCGGATGGAAAATAAAACAACCAGAGAAGAAAGAAAAGTGGTGTTTTCGCTTAAAAAAACCCCACAAAAAGTCCCAAATTCAAGATTTATTTGTGAACAAAGTAAACGTCCGATCGACACGAGCCTTTACATCGCGGGTCAGAAATTTTTTCAACTATCCACTGATTTTTTTTCAAAAATGTAGGGAACATTTTAGGGGCAGAGAAAAGTAACCACGTGGACCTCTGCACTACCAAAATTTTCCGTGTGAGAAAGCTAATCTTTCACGGATTAGACCTGGTGAAAAATAACTTCCAGTTTTACTGCCTCATTATCAGCATGAGCGATAAAAACACTCTTGGAGATTATGCTTGCACAACCCGACACATGGTTATATAAAAGTCAGTAAAAAGGTAAATCATAAAATTCCGCGTTTCATATGGTTTTTTCGATATGACTGGATTCGTCTCTGTTTGCAGATCTAAAGCAATGTTGAAATGAAAAAATCGGATGAAAATTATCGATTTTTTCGGTAATATTCATTCGTTTTGACGTGAGTAAGATTAGAGCGACTTAAAACATGACGCACTACAAATTCTTTTCCTTGATTGAAATGCGCCACAGAATCATCAATAAGTGCACTAGAACTGTGGTTCAAAGTATCATACAATCTGCTGACAAAGATGAACCCAACCGTGTCATTAAAATCACGAAAATCGAGAAAAAGCACATTTTTTTCATTTTGATTATTAATCTTGGTTATGCAAGAGTCGCAGATTTGTGCCAGCGTTTTTAATCCGTGGCTTCTTATGGTTACTGCCACAGATTATTTTGATTTCCATTATCGTATCGGGTTACAACCTATGTAGACTCTTAACATGGGCACAAGGATACCTGGCAGGATTCTTGCCAATAATCCACATTCATAAATATCTTTAACTCTATTTTTCTATCTTCTTCTCCGTCGCTCTCGGTCATCTTCTTCCCTTCCTTCGATCAACCTCCTTCCATTTATCATTGTCTTCCCACAATCTTTCTTCTTCCACACTCTTTTCCCACTCTTCGCGCATCTCTTCAAAATCTCTTCTTACCTGCAGCATCTATCTTTCTCTAGGCCTTACCACTTGGTATATTCAACACCAAAAAATCTTTTTTTTTCTGCTTTCTGCCATCCGATTTACTTTTGCAAAACAATTCAATCTTTCTGTGTTTAATCTGAGTCTATCTACCATTCTTTTCCACAATTCACACCTTTTCCTCAATACACCAACGACATTCAATCAAAATTCTATCAAAATGTCATCGTGATTGATACAACTCACTAAAGCCAGGTAGAGCAATTTGGGTTGTGATTTCCCTATCTGCCTTTGATATTAGCAGAGCTAATTAATCCAAATCTTAAATTCTAATTTCTAATTTCTAATTTTAATTCTAATTTTTTCCAAACTGGTAGCTGTGCTGGTAATACGACCAGTAGGTATCTGACGTCATCTTTTTAGGAGTGGAATAGGTGTATTCCTCAAATAATATAACTAAGCCCATATTGAAAACCTATTTTGCAAGCAACCTGAGTTTAAGGACTCCTAGACATATTGATGATGAAGTTTGTAATGAATTCTGTTTTCGCGTGTGTTTTATGTGCAAGGCCGTGATGCTGGTGGTGAGCCGGTAATGAACAAGGCAGCCAGGGGAAAGGAACAGATATCAAGAGAATTGCATGTCAGGTTTTTCGACTACAAATGACGCAATTTGCTGGCGCAGCAATCTTACGGTAGCGATCCTCACATAACAATGTTTCGATTGGGCCTCGGCTGCTCGACTCCACTGCCAATCTCATCTCTACTTTCCTCTGTCATTAATTACATCAGGCATTTCTAATGAGGAACTTCGAACTGTAATTGCTTCATCATAAAAATACACGTCCGCTGTCAATTCCAGCAGCCCGGCATGACGATTTCTTGTTCAGCAAGCAGCAAGCAGCAAGCAGCAAGCAGCAGCAGCAGCAGCAGTTGCAGCAGCAGCAGCAAGCAGCAGCAGCAAGCAGCAGCAAGCAGCAGCAGCAGCAGAAGCAGCAAGCAGCAAGCATCAAGCAGCAGCAGCAGCAAGCAGCGAGCAGCGAGCAGCGAGAGCAGCGAGCAGCAGCAGCAAGCAGCAGCAGCAAGCAGCAGCAGCAAGCAGCAGCAGCAGCAGCAGCAGCAAGCAGCAAGCAGCAGCAGCAACAGCAGCAGCAACAGCAGCAAGCAGCAGCAGCAGCAGCAGCAGCAGCAGCAGCAGCAGCAGCAGCAGCAAGCAGCAGCAGCAAGCAGCAGCAGCAAGCAGCAGCAGCAGCAGCAGCAGCAAGCAGCAAGCAGCAGCAGCAACAGCAGCAGCAACAGCAGCAAGCAGCAGCAGCAGCAACAGCAGCAGCAAGCAGCAGCAGTAGCAGCAGCAGCAGCAGCAGCAGCAGCAGCAGCAGCAGCAGCAGCAGCAGCAGCAGCAAGCAGCAAGCAGCAAGCAGCAGCAGCAGCAGCAAGCAGCAGCAGCAGCAGCAGCAGCAGCAGCAGCAGCAGCAGCAGCAGCAGCAGCAGCAGCAGCAGCAGCAGCAGCAGCAGCAGCAGCAGCAGCAGCAGCAGCAGCAGCAGCAGCAGCAGCAGCAGCAGCAGCAGCAGCAAGCAGCAAGCATCAAGCATCCAGCAGCGAGCAGCGAGCAGCGAGCAGCGAGCAACGAGCAGCGAGCAGCGAGCAGCGAGAGCAGCGAGCAGCAGCAGCAAGCAGCAGCAGCAAGCAGCAGCAGCAAGCAGCAGCAGCAGCAGCAGCAGCAGCAAGCAGCAAGCAGCAGCAGCAACAGCAGCAGCAACAGCAGCAAGCAGCAGCAGCAGCAGCAACAGCAGCAGCAAGCAGCAGCAGTAGCAGCAGCAGCAGCAGCAGCAGCAGCAGCAGCAGCAGCAGCAGCAGCAGCAAGCAGCAAGCAGCAAGCAGCAGCAGCAGCAGCAAGCAGCAGCAGCAGCAGCAGCAGCAGCAGCAGCAGCAGCAGCAGCAGCAGCAGCAAGCAGCAGCAGCAGCAGCAGCAGCAAGCAGCAAGCAGCAGCAGCAGCAAGCAGCAGCAGCAGCAGCAGCAGCAGCAGCAGCAGCAGCAGCAGCAGCAGCAGCAGCAGCAGCAGCAGCAGCAGCAAGCAGCAGCAGCAGCAGCCAAGTTGGCCATGGAAGTGTGAATCTGATGCTGGATTGTTGAGAAAGGGAAAGCAGTAGGAAGGAGTGGGGGTAAAGGTGAGGAGGCGATGTTATGTGGATGTGGGCAGGGGGAGGGGGAGGGGGGGTTACCGAATATTACGTGGCGCCTGCGGTGCTGGGTTACCTACTTCCAGACATCGTTGCGTTGCGTTGCGTTGCGTTGCGTTGCGTTGCGTTGCGTTGCGTCTCAAATCTTCAATTTCACAAGTGTGTGTTCGTTCTCCACGGCGCACACGGCTTCGCCGGGTTCGATGAAATTTTCAATTAAAGAATAACTTTCGGCAACTTCCACCAAATGTTTTTGTTTATTAGCAAGTTTTGGAAATTAAAATTTTCACTCATTTCCTGAACCGCATACTAAAATTCTGAAGATATTTACTCGACATAATTTGATGGATAACTTTCCATGATGTTCCCTGTTGTTTGAATCTTTTTCTTACTAAACCTTTTCTGCGATTTCTAAGAGTTTTTGCAGTTTTTTGCAACTTGACAATTTGGCATTCACCGAATTTTGACAAAATGTACAGTGTGCATCATTAGTTGTATGTAAAATACTGATTGATAGTTTGAAGCAAATTTAAAATATATTTTCTCTAAAATCGTTTCGTACGTTTCAAAATATAGTTTTAATGGTTCTAATCTCTAAACTCCTGCATGATTAAAAGTCTTATTGATTGAATAACGCTCATCTTCAGCGCGAATAAAATCAGAATTCACAAAGCACTGGTTTCCGATATTCAATAATAATTTTACCTTTTTCGTATTTTCACCAAAAAAAACAAAGTAAATGAAGAAATAAATTCAAATGCTCATTCAGAGCGAAACGTAAACCAACGTTACATGACGTGTATTTCCTTGCAATCAATTAAATGATCAATTCAATCAATCAATCAATCAATCAATTCATCAATTCATTGCATCAATCCAATAATGATACAAATCATCCGATTCATCACAAGTTACAATCACCGAAAGGTTTGGCAACAATGGATTCACCGGTTCTCAATAGGTCACCGAAGTTAAGCAACATCGCGCTGAGTCAGGTGTTTGATGGGTGACCATCATGCAAATGATCAGTTCTGTTCGGGAGAGAGGTTGGAAGGTTTCAGAACCAGAGTCAGAACCAATTATTCCATTTCTATCTTCGCGAAATGTGGTGTTCACTAACCTTTAGTGTGTCTAATTCCGCTGTTTCCCAATTGCGAATTCGTATTTCAATTTCGCGGGGAACTTGCTACGGAACTGGACAAAGTGCAGTTAAAGTAACCTCTAAAAGACGTCATTAAAGTGACAGATATCACATGTGATCCATATTTATTTAATTTTCTCTCCATTGATAGCGTCGACAAATCTACATGTCTCAAAATCCGGATGCTGGCAAACAAAATCCAAAAGCAATTCTTGCTACACTTGCCAGCTATAAGCGTCATTTGAAGGAGGCATATTTCTTGATAGAACAAATTATTGACAGCAAGACTAAGCCATCTGGTAACCGAGCCCATGACATTATTGGTAAATAATTAATTGTCATTTTGATGCATAAATTTAATTTAGGGACGATTTAACAATGATCGCATGTTTGATAATTTCATGTATATGAGTTGAAAAAACTTGAAATATCGAATTAAATTTATAATTACGGCAAACAGATAACGTCATAACACGAAATTCGACTCAGTTTTGGCAATAATGCCAATTTCAACATACATAAAGTCAGTACGGATTTGGAAATCTGCTTAATTGGGCGCGGTGTTTAATTCCTCGGAATTCGAATTCCGTGAAAGTGAATAGGGGTCCCGTTCAACAACTTCACTCGCCTTGCTTATCAACCTCTCGACAGCACGGATTAGCGGAGGAATCCTGTCGTTCGAGTTGTACCGTCCTTCGGAAGGGACGTAAAACCGGTGGTCCCCTCGGTGCTTTTCGACAGGAGTAGGCTACGTGCCGGCACCGGGTTTCCCCTCCTCCCTTAAAGGCATAGGTTAGGTTCATCATCACCCTTTCATTCACCGACGCCGTTAGACCAGTGCCAAAGAGCCAGTTTTCAATACAGTGCGTCGTTAAACACCAATAATCAACAAATTATATTTTAGTATGCCTTTTTTGAAGGTCATAGAACTGTGTAGAGTGTGTGAGTACACCCTCTTCTCAGTTCTATGATGTTGATCACATCAACATCAACATCAACATCAACATCAGAATCAACGTAGTGCCACAAAGTAGGCAGTCTTCAGTGCTATTGCCCCTGGTCGTTAATGCACGTATCTGCAACCCAACTTGCATCGGTGCTACGGGGATGCATACTACGCAGGCGCATCGCATCGCATCGCATCGCATCGCATCGCATCGCATCGCATCGCATCGCATCGCGTCGCGTCGCGTCGCGTCGCGTCGCATCGCATCGCATCGCATCGCATCGCATCGCATCGCATCGCATCGCATCGCATCGCATCGCATCGCATCGCATCGCATCGCATCGCATCGCATCGCATCGCATCGCATCGCATCGCATCGCATCGCAGCGCATCGCATCGCATCGCATCGCATCGCATCGCTTCGCATCGCATCGCATCGCATCGCATCGCATCGCATCGCATCGCATCGCATCGCATCGCATCGCTTCTCATCGCATCGCATCGCATCGCATCGCATAGCATCGCATCGCATCGCTTCGCATCGCATCGCATCGCATCGCATCGCAACGCATCGCATCGCATCGCATCACATCGCATCGCATCGCATCGCATCGCATCGCATCGCATCGCATCGCATCGCATCGCATCGCATAGCAACGCATCGCACGAAGGCAATCGAAGGCAATCAATCATGGTGAGATGCATCTCGAGGTAAATTGCTTGCTCACCTTCAACTATGATTAGATATTGTCCACTTGTCGAACAAATAACATTTACAATAACATTTGTTTATCTTCTTGAAGTCGAAGCATCATTCTCAATCATTTATCAAGTGAGAGAATAATCTCATTTAAAAAACAAACTAAATAATAGCGCTTCATTGTTTCGTGTTGTTTAAATATTGCTGAGTCATGCGTGTTGTTTTCATCTTTGTGTTGGCAAATACCGAGTCATAAATTCGGTTGCTAATTTGACTCCAGAACCGCCAATGTTTGAAATTAGTATACAATCTTTTTATTCCGGAAGACGGCCATTCTTCAATGAGATGTGTAACTAACATTGAATGGCCACAAGCATGTCTTTAGGAAGCAACGGTGTTACGTCACAAGGTGTTGTTCGTATAATCTAAGCTGGTATTCGGAGTGCTTGGAAATTAATGTCAATTACTTCATTCAAGTTTCAATAAAGTTTCAAGTTTCTTATTGTTTTTCAATCCGTTGATGGTCGCATTATTTATTGTTATTGACAATCACAATTGCAAATTAAATTTCGTCTCAAACAAGGTCATTCAAAATTTGTGCGAAAAATATTCAATGTCCAAGGTCACATTGATTCATTGATGAGCGTAGCGAGCGAAGAGAAATCTTCAATTTCACTTAGTGGAGAAAAAAAAAACACTTTGTGTGTTTGTTCAGGCCAATCGGCTGCTCCGATTTTGATGAAAATTTTAATTTGGCAAAACGGAATTTGATAAAAAATGTTTATGGACCTTTTTTTTCTCTGAATTTCAGGAAACCGTATTTTGTTCTCAACTTAAGCCTCCAGCTTTTTTCAGCAAAGTTGGGGTATAAGTTTCTTAAATATTCAAAATTTACAAAATATTTTTGAATTTTCTAAACTTTTCTTATTTTCTACAGCCAAAAGTTTTTTATTCAATCTCACCAAACTTAAGAAACATACCAAGCAAATTGATATGCAGCTGTGCTGAAGTTTTTGGATCTATATCTTATCTTGTTCATTATTTATTCGCATTTTTCCGAAAAATTTTTATGATTCTTAACTATTTATCCGTCGAGATTCAAGTGGAAGGTTTAGGTGCGATTACCTTCATATTCTTGTAGGTCTTAAATCTTATCCTCAAGCCCTAAATAAGAACGCTCATCTACAACGCGATATGAATGAGCGTTCGCCAAGCCCTAGTATATTCAAGACAAAAATAATTACTGAGATTTAACGGTTTGTGTCGGAAACCTCCGATGGTTCGATAAGTTACGGCGCAAACGATTGAAATCGATCAAATTTTTTGATGAGCGTAACGAGCTAAGCGAGTGAAGAAAAATCATCACTTACACTTCAATCCATACAAAAATCCTGGATGTTTTATTTCGTTTGTTTTGTGTTAGAGCAACAGCCAAAACGGATTTTGATGAAAATTTATATGGACTTTCATTTTTTCTGAACTTTGATCCGCCACGTTTTTTAAGCAAATCGGTGTAGAAATATTTATGTTATTACGTTTCGTCCTCCAGGGGCCAAGCATCGAAGTATAATTTGATGAAACTTTCAGGATATGTTGACCTTCACGATTCTATATTTGTGTAAGAATTTCATTGTTGTTTGTTTAGCACTTTTTATGAAAATGTCGCTTTTATGACGCTATGTATGCGTTTTTGCAGTTTTTTGAAACTAAAGCAACTTTTCTTAAACCGATTTTGACAAACTTTACAGCACCTAGCACCTAGCACCGAGCACCGAGCACCTAGCACCGAGCACACAGCACCCAGCACCTAGCACCTAGCACCTAGCACCTAGCACCAAGCACCCAGCACCGAGCACCTAGCACCCAGCACCTAGCACCGAGCACCCAGCACCCAGCACCTAGCACCGAGCACCTAGCACCTAGCACCGAGCACCCAGCACCGCGCACCTAGCACCTAGCACCCAGCACCGAGCACCTAGCACCTAGCACCGAGCACCTAGCACCCAGCACCCAGCACCTAGCACCCAGCACCCAGCACCTAGCACCTAGCACCTAGCACCTAGCACCAAGCACCCAGCACCGAGCACCTAGCACCCAGCACCTAGCACCGAGCACCCAGCACCCAGCACCCAGCACCTAGCACCCAGCACCTAGCACCCAGCACCTAGCACCGAGCACCCAGCACCCAGCACCCAGCACCCAGCACCTAGCACCCAGCACCCAGCACCTAGCACCTAGCACCTAGCACCTAGCACCTAGCACCAAGCACCCAGCACCGAGCACCTAGCACCTAGCACCCAGCACCTAGCACCGAGCACCCAGCACCCAGCACCCGGCACCCAGCACCTAGCACCCAGCACCCAGCACCTAGCACCTAGCACCTAGCACCTAGCACCTAGCACCAAGCACCCAGCACCGAGCACCCAGCACCGAGCACCCAGCACCGAGCACCGAGCACCGAGCACCGAGCACCGAGCACCGAGCACCCAGCACCCAGCACCTAGCACCTAGCACCTAGCACCTAGCACCTAGCACCAAGCACCCAGCACCGAGCACCTAGCACCCAGCACCTAGCACCTAGCACCTAGCACCCAGCACCGAGCACCCAGCACCTAGCACCTAGCACCTAGCATCTAGCACCTAGCATCGAGCACCCAGCACCTAGCACCTAGCACCTAGCACCTAGCACCCAGCACCTAGCACCCAGCACCAAGCACCTAGCACCTAGCACCCAGCACCCAGCACCTAGCACCTAGCACCTAGCACCTAGCACCTAGCACCCAGCATCTAGCACCTAGCACCTAGCACCTAGCACCCAGCACCTAGCACCTAGCACCCAGCACCTAGCACCTAGCACCAAGCACCTAGCACTTAGCACCGAGCACCTAGCACCAGGCACCTAGCACCTAGCACCTAGCACCTAGCACCTAGCACCTAGCAACCAGCACCCAGCACCTAGCACCTAGCACCTAGCACCTAGCACCTCACACCCAGTCCTAGCACCTAGCACCTAGCACCTAGCACCTAGCACCCAGCACCTAGCACCTAGCACCCAGCACCTAGCACCAAGCACCTAGCACCTAGCACCTAGCACCCAGCACCTAGCACCAAGCACCTAGCACCTAGCACCTAGCACCGAGCACCTAGCACCGAGCACCCAGCACCTAGCACCTGGCACTCAGCAATTAGCACCGAGCACCTAGCACCTAGCACCCAGCACCGTGCACCCAGCACCCAGCACCTAGCACCTAGCACCTAGCACCTAGCACCTAGCACCCAGCACCCAGCACTTAGCACCTAGCACCTAGCACCCAGGACCTAGCACCCAGCACCTAGCACCTAGCACCTAGCACCTAGCACCTAGCACCTAACACCTAGCACCTAGCACCAAGCACCTAGCACCTAGCACCTAGCCCCTAGCACCTAGCACCTAGCACCTAGCACCAAGCTCCTAGCACTGAGCACCTAGCACCTAGCACCTAGCACCTAGCACCTAGCACCTAGCACCTAGCACCTAGCACCCAGCACCTAGCACCTAGCACCTAGCACCAAGCTCCTAGCACCGAGCACCCAGCAACTTGCACCCAGCACCTAGCACCCAGCACCTAGCACCTAGCACCTAGCACGTAGCACCTAGCACCTAGCACAAGCACCTAGCACCTAGCACCTAGCACCTAGCACCAAGCACCTAGCACCTAGCACCAAGCACCCAGCACCTAGCACCTAGCACCTAGCACCCAGCACCTGGCACCTAGCATCTGGCACATAGCACCTAACACCTAGCACCCAGCACCTAGCACCAAGCACCTAGCACCTAGCACCCAGCACCTAGCACCGAGCAAACAGCACCTAGCACCTAGCACTAAGCACCTTGCACCTAGCACCTAGCACCTTGCACCTAGCACCTAGCACCCAGCACCTAGCACCTGGCACCTGCAACCTAGCACCCAGCACCTAGCACCTAGCACCTAGCACCTAGCACCTAGCACCTAGCACCCAGCACCTAGCACCTTTTTTTTTTTTTTTTTTTTTTTTTTTTTTTTTTTTTTTAAGATGGAGAACGCATTTACGCGCACTGCTGCAAGCATGGGATGTAGTGTAGCTAGCAGTAGTGTGGGACTCGCCGGTAACCGGAATACCCACTAAACTCCATCATCCGCACCCGTCCCCGGGAACCGCCGTGAGGCATTACTTCAAGGACGAGCCGGTCTGTCCCCGAGCTCTTTGCTAAGAGTCTCGCGGGATCCCTCTTCTTTCTTCCGGTCTTCTTTTGTTCTTCTTTCCTTCTTCTTGTTGGTCTTTTGTCAGGTGTTCTTCGGTGATGTTTCCTCTTGGTCTTCCTCCTTCGTCCGCTCTAGTCGTGTGTCTTCGTACCTCACAGCCCGAGGAAGCTGAAGGTGTTCTCTTCTTCCTCGTCTGGTTCTTGGTCGAAGTCCCCCACTACATCGCTCATCGACAGCAGCTCCCGCTCTTCCTCCTCCTTCTCGGCGAGCGTCTGTCTCACGAATGTGTGGATTGTTGTCCAGTGGGCCTTGGTCCGGATCATTAAGGGAACCACCGTCTGGGGAGTCAGGTCCTGACCTACGGTCCTCGCAGTCGCCCTCCGCGGCTCCTCCCACCTCGGGCACTCGAGTACCGCGTGGCCTGGACTATCCTCCTCCCCACAGTGGTCGCAGGTGGTCGCGACTCCCTTCTAGCACCTAGCACCTAGCACCCAGCACCAAGCACCTAGCACCTGGCACCTCACACCCAGCACCCAGCACCTAGCACCCAGCACCTAGCACCTAGCACCCAGCACCTAGCACCTAGCAACTAGCACCCAGCACCTAGCACCAAGCACCTAGCACCTAGCACCTAGCACCCAGCAATTAGCACCAAGCACCTAGCACCTAGCACCTAGCACCGAGCACCTAGCACCGAGCACCTAGCACCTGGCACCTAGCAACTAGCACCGAGCACCTAGCACCTAGCACCCAGCACCGTGCACCCAGCACCCAGCACCTAGCACCTAGCACCTAGCACCTAGCACCTAGCACCCAGCACCCAGCACTAAGCACCTAGCACCTAGCACCCAGGACCTAGCACCCAGCACCTAGCACCTAGCACCTAGCACCTAGCACCTAGCACCTAACACCTAGCACCTAGCACCTAGCACCTAGCACCTAGCACCTAGCCCCTAGCACCTAGCACCTAGCACCTAGCACCAAGCTCCTAGCACCGAGCACCTAGCTTCTAGCACCTAGCACCTAGCACCTAGCACCTAGCACCTAGCACCTAGCACCTAGCACCAAGCTCCTAGCACCGAGCACCAAGCACCTAGCACCTAGCACCTAGCACCTAGCACCAAGCACCTAGCACCTAGCACCTAGCACCTAGCACCTAGCACCTAGCACCTAGCACCCAGCACCTAGCACCTAGCACCTAGCACCAAGCTCCTAGCACCGAGCACCCAGCACCTAGCACCCAGCACCTAGCACCCAGCACCTAGCACCTAGCACCTAGCACGTAGCACCTAGCACCTAGCACAAGCACCTAGCACCTAGCACCAAGCACCTAGCACCTAGCACCTAGCACCCAGCACCTAGCACCTAGCACCTAGCACCCAGCACCTAGCACCTAGCATCTGGCACCTAGCACCTAACACCTAGCACCCAGCACCTAGCACCAAGCACCTAGCACCTAGCACCCAGCACCAAGCACCGAGCACCCAGCACCTAGCACCTAGCACCCAGCACCTAGCACCTAGCACCCAGCACCTAGCACCTAGCACCCAGCACCGAGCACCAAGCACCGAGCACCTAGCACCGAGCACCTAGCACCTAGCATCTGGCACCCAGCACCTAGCACCTAGCACCTAGCACGTAGCACCTAGCACCTAGCACCTAGCATCTGGCACCTAGCACCTAACACCTAGCACCCAGCACCTAGCACCAAGCACCTAGCACCTAGCACCCAGCACCAAGCACCGAGCACCCAGCACCTAGCACCTAGCACCCAGCACCTAGCACCTAGCACCGAGCACCCAGCACCCAGCACCTAGCACCTAGCACCTAGCACCCAGCACCTAGCACCTAGCACCCAGCACCTAGCACCAAGCACCGAGCACCAAGCACCGAGCACCTAGCACCTAGCACCCAGCACCTAGCACCTAGCACCCAGCACCGAGCACCAAGCACCGAGCACCTAGCACCGAGCACCTAGCACCTAGCATCTGGCACCTAGCACCTAACACCTAGCACCTAGCACCTAGCACCTAGCACCTAGCACCCAGCACCTAGCACCTAGCACCCAGCACCCAGCACCTAGCACCTAGCACCTAGCACCTAGCACCTAGCACCCAGCATCTAGCACCTAGCACCTAGCACCTAGCACCCAGCACCTAGCACCTAGCACCCAGCACCTAGCACCTAGCACCAAGCACCTAGCACTTAGCACCGAGCACCTAGCACCAGGCACCTAGCACCTAGCACCTAGCACCTAGCACCTAGCACCTAGCAACCAGCACCCAGCACCTAGCACCTAGCACCTAGCACCTAGCACCTCACACCCAGTCCTAGCACCTAGCACCTAGCACCTAGCACCTAGCACCCAGCACCTAGCACCTAGCACCCAGCACCTAGCACCAAGCACCTAGCACCTAGCACCTAGCACCCAGCACCTAGCACCAAGCACCTAGCACCTAGCACCTAGCACCGAGCACCTAGCACCGAGCACCCAGCACCTAGCACCTGGCACTCAGCAATTAGCACCGAGCACCTAGCACCTAGCACCCAGCACCGTGCACCCAGCACCCAGCACCTAGCACCTAGCACCTAGCACCTAGCACCTAGCACCCAGCACCCAGCACTTAGCACCTAGCACCTAGCACCCAGGACCTAGCACCCAGCACCTAGCACCTAGCACCTAGCACCTAGCACCTAGCACCTAACACCTAGCACCTAGCACCAAGCACCTAGCACCTAGCACCTAGCCCCTAGCACCTAGCACCTAGCACCTAGCACCAAGCTCCTAGCACTGAGCACCTAGCACCTAGCACCTAGCACCTAGCACCTAGCACCTAGCACCTAGCACCTAGCACCCAGCACCTAGCACCTAGCACCTAGCACCAAGCTCCTAGCACCGAGCACCCAGCAACTTGCACCCAGCACCTAGCACCCAGCACCTAGCACCTAGCACCTAGCACGTAGCACCTAGCACCTAGCACAAGCACCTAGCACCTAGCACCTAGCACCTAGCACCAAGCACCTAGCACCTAGCACCAAGCACCCAGCACCTAGCACCTAGCACCTAGCACCCAGCACCTGGCACCTAGCATCTGGCACATAGCACCTAACACCTAGCACCCAGCACCTAGCACCAAGCACCTAGCACCTAGCACCCAGCACCTAGCACCGAGCAAACAGCACCTAGCACCTAGCACTAAGCACCTTGCACCTAGCACCTAGCACCTTGCACCTAGCACCTAGCACCCAGCACCTAGCACCTGGCACCTGCAACCTAGCACCCAGCACCTAGCACCTAGCACCTAGCACCTAGCACCTAGCACCTAGCACCCAGCACCTAGCACCTTTTTTTTTTTTTTTTTTTTTTTTTTTTTTTTTTTTTTTAAGATGGAGAACGCATTTACGCGCACTGCTGCAAGCATGGGATGTAGTGTAGCTAGCAGTAGTGTGGGACTCGCCGGTAACCGGAATACCCACTAAACTCCATCATCCGCACCCGTCCCCGGGAACCGCCGTGAGGCATTACTTCAAGGACGAGCCGGTCTGTCCCCGAGCTCTTTGCTAAGAGTCTCGCGGGATCCCTCTTCTTTCTTCCGGTCTTCTTTTGTTCTTCTTTCCTTCTTCTTGTTGGTCTTTTGTCAGGTGTTCTTCGGTGATGTTTCCTCTTGGTCTTCCTCCTTCGTCCGCTCTAGTCGTGTGTCTTCGTACCTCACAGCCCGAGGAAGCTGAAGGTGTTCTCTTCTTCCTCGTCTGGTTCTTGGTCGAAGTCCCCCACTACATCGCTCATCGACAGCAGCTCCCGCTCTTCCTCCTCCTTCTCGGCGAGCGTCTGTCTCACGAATGTGTGGATTGTTGTCCAGTGGGCCTTGGTCCGGATCATTAAGGGAACCACCGTCTGGGGAGTCAGGTCCTGACCTACGGTCCTCGCAGTCGCCCTCCGCGGCTCCTCCCACCTCGGGCACTCGAGTACCGCGTGGCCTGGACTATCCTCCTCCCCACAGTGGTCGCAGGTGGTCGCGACTCCCTTCTAGCACCTAGCACCTAGCACCCAGCACCAAGCACCTAGCACCTGGCACCTCACACCCAGCACCCAGCACCTAGCACCCAGCACCTAGCACCTAGCACCCAGCACCTAGCACCTAGCAACTAGCACCCAGCACCTAGCACCAAGCACCTAGCACCTAGCACCTAGCACCCAGCAATTAGCACCAAGCACCTAGCACCTAGCACCTAGCACCGAGCACCTAGCACCGAGCACCTAGCACCTGGCACCTAGCAACTAGCACCGAGCACCTAGCACCTAGCACCCAGCACCGTGCACCCAGCACCCAGCACCTAGCACCTAGCACCTAGCACCTAGCACCTAGCACCCAGCACCCAGCACTAAGCACCTAGCACCTAGCACCCAGGACCTAGCACCCAGCACCTAGCACCTAGCACCTAGCACCTAGCACCTAGCACCTAACACCTAGCACCTAGCACCTAGCACCTAGCACCTAGCACCTAGCCCCTAGCACCTAGCACCTAGCACCTAGCACCAAGCTCCTAGCACCGAGCACCTAGCTTCTAGCACCTAGCACCTAGCACCTAGCACCTAGCACCTAGCACCTAGCACCTAGCACCAAGCACCTAGCACCGAGCACCAAGCACCTAGCACCTAGCACCTAGCACCTAGCACCAAGCACCTAGCACCTAGCACCTAGCACCTAGCACCTAGCACCTAGCACCTAGCACCCAGCACCTAGCACCTAGCACCTAGCACCAAGCTCCTAGCACCGAGCACCCAGCACCTAGCACCCAGCACCTAGCACCCAGCACCTAGCACCTAGCACCTAGCACGTAGCACCTAGCACCTAGCACAAGCACCTAGCACCTAGCACCAAGCACCTAGCACCTAGCACCTAGCACCCAGCACCTAGCACCTAGCACCTAGCACCCAGCACCTAGCACCTAGCATCTGGCACCTAGCACCTAACACCTAGCACCCAGCACCTAGCACCAAGCACCTAGCACCTAGCACCCAGCACCAAGCACCGAGCACCCAGCACCTAGCACCTAGCACCCAGCACCTAGCACCTAGCACCCAGCACCTAGCACCTAGCACCCAGCACCGAGCACCAAGCACCGAGCACCTAGCACCGAGCACCTAGCACCTAGCATCTGGCACCCAGCACCTAGCACCTAGCACCTAGCACGTAGCACCTAGCACCTAGCACCTAGCATCTGGCACCTAGCACCTAACACCTAGCACCCAGCACCTAGCACCAAGCACCTAGCACCTAGCACCCAGCACCAAGCACCGAGCACCCAGCACCTAGCACCTAGCACCCAGCACCTAGCACCTAGCACCGAGCACCCAGCACCCAGCACCTAGCACCTAGCACCTAGCACCCAGCACCTAGCACCTAGCACCCAGCACCTAGCACCAAGCACCGAGCACCAAGCACCGAGCACCTAGCACCTAGCACCCAGCACCTAGCACCTAGCACCCAGCACCGAGCACCAAGCACCGAGCACCTAGCACCGAGCACCTAGCACCTAGCATCTGGCACCTAGCACCTAACACCTAGCACCTAGCACCTAGCACCTAGCACCTAGCACCCAGCACCTAGCACCTAGCACCTAGCACCTAGCACCTAGCACCTAGCTCCTAGCACCTAGCACCTAGCACCAAGCACCTAGCACCCAGCACCAAGCACCGAGCACCCAGCACCTAGCACCTAGCACCGAGCACCTAGCACCGAGCACCCAGCACCTAGCACCTAGCACCTAGCACCTAGCACCTAGCACCTAGCACCTAGCACCGAGCACCTAGCACCTAGCACCTAGTACGTATCATCGAATACCTAGCATCAAGCATTAGCAAGCAGTATCTCGACCGAGCAGCACGCTCTAGTTCAACCGCCGCATTTACTCTACGTAAGTCGTCGACCACACATGTGCACTGTGCTCACAGTTGAAAGTTGACAGTCGAAAGTTGACATTTGACAGTGACATTTGACAGTTGACATTTGACAGTGACATTTGACAGTTGACATTTGACAGTTGACATTTGAAAGTTGACATTTGACAGTGACATTTGACAGTGACATTTGACAGTGACATTTGACAGTTGACATTTGACAGTTGACATTTGAAAGTCACATTTGACAGTTGAAAGTTGACAGTTTGCTGCTAACGGTTGACAGATGACAGTGCATATTCATAGATTTTTTCTTTCATATTGGCTGTTTGCAGGTATTGCAGATTGTCAATTTCTTTGGAAAATAGATAAAAATCTTCATTGTTCCTCAACCGATTGATCAATGATTGATTGAATCTGGATATATTATGATCACCTACAACAAATGATTTATAAATTTTAATAAACCGTAAAATTTCAAATATTCCAATATCAATAATTATTAATTTCAATAGCAAAACAGCTGATGTCATCAATTAAGTTTAAACAAAGAGGCGGTGGAATTTCATTCAATGCGTCGCTTGTTCCTGGCTTCTCTCGCAACATAAATTCTGTTGAGTCAAGTATTGAGTGATGAGAAATAGTTTTGCGCGCATTTGACCCCGCAGCGACCCGCGTTTTGAATAGCAATAGCCTGTCGAACGGACGTGACAACACACAATCGTCCCTCGTGGAAACCAGCCACCAGCCACGAAGAATCACAAGAACCTCACAAGATTGGGTAACTCGTAGCGACTTCGAGCTGCGTGTAGCTTGTTGTTACTGTGTACTTTGAAACCTACAAGAACTACAAGCCACAAGACGTGCGTAATTTCGCTGCCTCCAGCATTCACCTCCGTGTCCTTGCCTTACTGACAACTTGCTAGCAGCTCGTTGCCTGCTCGCTGCTGGTGAAATGTACAGCTGACCCGCGATTGCCAGTGAGCTAGAAACAGTCCAGCGGAGAGTGAGAGTTTGAGTGATTGCGAGGTGAGCACAGAGTGAGCACACGTAACGTAGTTCGTCATGTAACGGCATTACGTAGTGAAACACGGCGCCGCTTGCCGAATTGCAGGACCTAGAATTGCTTGGCGCTTCTCTGTGAAGCAAGTGCTATACGTGAAGCTAGTGCTACGTGAAGCTAGTGCTACGTGAAGTGCTACGTGAGGCAAGTGCTCCCTGTTTTCAATCCTTGAAACTCTCAGCCGAGGTTAGTCCCGCAGCCAGCCATTTTCCGACGATCAGAAATTTTTGTAACTATTAAAATATAACTAACTAATTATTACTACTAAATAGCTTCTAACTGTTAAATCACTACTAATTAACAACTAGATAAACACTAACTATTAACTAACCGAACTGTTTGGCAACGTTGGAAACACCGGTTCGCGTGAAATCACCGAAGCTAAGCAACATAAGCATCGAGTTAGCTGTTTGATGGGTGACCATCATGCACATGATCAGTTCTGTTTGGGAGAGAGGTCGGAGGGTTTGAAGTTAGTACGACAACTTCACTCGCCTTGCTTGTCAACCTCTTGACAGCACGGATTAGCGGAGGAATCCTATCGTTCGAGTTGTACCGTCCTTCGGAAGGGACGTAAAGTCGGTGGTCCCCTCGGTGCTTTTCGACAGGAGTAGGCTACGTGCCGGCACCGGGTTTCCCCTCCTCCCTTCTAGCCATAGGTTAGGTTCATCATCAACCTTTCATTATAGACCAGTGCCACAGGGCCAGTTGTCAAAACAGTGCGTCGTTAAACACCGGCAATCAATAAATGAACCACCGGGTTTCCCCTTCTCCCTTCTAGCCATAGGTTAGGTTCATCATCGCCCTTTCATTATAGACCAGTGCCACAGGGCCAGTTGTCAAAACAGTGCGTCGTTAAACACCGGCAATCAATCAATGAATCACCGGGTTTCCCCTCCTCCCTTCTAGCCATAGGTTAGGTTCATCATCACCCTTTCATTCACCGACGCCGTTAGACCAGCGTCACAGGGCCAGTTGTCAAAACAGTGCGTCGTTAAACACCGATAATCAATCAACTATGAACGATCACACAGCTAACTACTAACTAACTTCTACTAGGCGGCAAGGAATGCCAATGCAGTGCCCCAAGCAGGTAGTCATAGCGGCCCATAACGGCCCATTATGTTCAGGGGCGACAATTATCAAGGGCTTAGATAAATGTGGTTTGTTTCCTCGATATGAAAATAGCACGCAAGTAACTAGCGGTGGAATTTGCCGTCCAAGCGGCTATCACGTGGCTATCACGTGGCTATCACGTGGCTATCACGTGGCTATCACGTGGCTATCACGTGGCTATTACCTATTCTTCACGTGTTCTTCGCCTATTCTTCGCCTATTCTTTACGTTTCTTCTCGTCTTCTTGCTGTACACAGCTTCCTGTTAAACCGTCCAGGCCAAAGCTGAAAGCATTGCGTGCAGAGACAATATGGGTTGGAGATGCGACTGTTTGGCCTGTGAATCTTTAATTTCACTTAGTGGAGAAAAAAACACTTTTTTGTTTGTGTGTTTGTTTGTTCGCGCTCTACGGGCCAAACGGCTGCTCCGATTTTGATGAAAATTTCAGGAAACTGTATTTTGTTTTCAACTTAGACCCCCTGCTTTTTTCAGCAGATTCGGGGTTATAGTTTCATAACTATTCAAAATTTACAAAAAATTTCAGAATTTTCAAAATTTTTCGTATTTTGTGCCGCCAAAAGTTATTTATATAATCTCACCAAACTTGAGAAACATATTAAGCAAATTGATATGCAGCTGTGCTGAAGTTTTTGGATCTATATCTTATCTTGTTCATTTTTTATTCGCATTTTTCCGACAATTTTTTATGATTCTTGACTATTTATCCCTCGGGATTCAAGCGGAAGGTTTAGGTGCGATCACCTTCATATTCTTGTAGGTCTTAAATCTTATCCTCAAGCCCTAAATAAGCACGCTCATCTACAACGCGATTAGATTGAGCGTTCGCCAAGCCCTAGTGATATTTGCATTTACAACAAAACGCAGCCTCAGAATGCAGTAAACAGTCGAACTCCATTTTGAACGAGCTGAGATAATATGAGAGGTTAAAAATTTGAAATTTTACAGAGAATGGAATGGATATATAACAAATTCGTCAATTATCTATTAGATGGTGCGCGCTACACGTTTTAAACTCTGGAGATTGAACAATTGATTAGTGAATAAAAAAATAGTAAAAATTAATCCCGAATAGTCTAAAAGTGGAGTTAGAAGGTTTGCATTCTGAGGCTGCGATTTTATATCGAGCTCCTCTCACTTTTCTGACTTATTAACTTATTCGACTGTGTGTAAATATTTACACTAGGTAATAGCTGGTGAGCGTAACGAGCGTAGCGAGTGAAGCGAAATCTTCAATTACACTTACTGCAGAAAAAAGTCTCCGATGTTTTTTTTTTGTTTTTTTTGTGTGTTTGTTCGCACGATTCCGGCCAAACGCCAAAACGGATTTTGATGAAAATTTACATGGACCTTCGTTTTCTCTGAACTTAGATCTGCCACGTTTTTGAAGCAATTCGGACTAGTAAATTTTATGTTAATAAGTTTTTACGAAATTTGTAAGTTTTTCCAAAACACGTTTTGCACTCTGGACGCCAAACATCTGAATATAATTTGACGAAACTTTCAAGAAATGTTGAATTTCGCAATTCAATGTTTGCGTAAAAATTTCATTGTTGTCAGTTTAGCACTTTTCTTGAAAATGGCGCGATTGAAAATTGCGATTTTTTAGCGTTTTTTCAGTTTTTTGCAACTTAAGCAACTTTATCTTCAACCGATGTTCACAAAATTTACTGTGTGAATTATAAATCGTAAAAAGAAGATACTGTGTTAATTTGAACCAAATCAATTGAAGAGTTTTTCTTTAAATCGATTTTTACGTTTTGAAATATTCAAATGTCATTGAGAAAACTGCTAAATTACTACCGAACATTTTAAATTGATCATAAAAGCCTCTAGGCTATGCGCACACGCAATATAATCGCGTTGAGGATGAGCGTAAGTATTACGCTCATCCACAACACGATTATATGAGTGTTCGCATAGCCTAGTAGGTAATAATAGGTAGTAGCAATAGGTACAGACATTGTCTAGGCTATTTTTGTTTTTCTCAAAGCTAGTTCCTGGTTAGTGGTTTCTAGCAAGCCACATCTTAGCTCCTTCTAATTTTACTTCATGTTTCTTCTTCCTCCTCTACACATCTTTCTAACACTGCCTTCCACAACTTCTTCTCACCCCACATTTTCTTTGTTTCCACCTCATTCCAATCTGTACCTCTCCTCTAAATCTTCTTCCCAGTCTTTAAGATTCCAGTCTAGATATTAAATAATTTCCTTGCAGAGCGGACAGTGTTGTTGACATTGCGGAACCGAAGACCTCCCCCTCCCACATTATTACCCACACCCACATTGAAATGACAAGTCCCGTTTCGTTCTCATTGCGACGGCCATGCGCTGGTTTGTTTCCGGTGCAGCTGCACCGAGATGGCGCCAGGCACAAAACAAGATGGCGACGCGGACGCCCCTACGTCGGCGTCGGCGTCGGCGTCAGAGCGGCCGGGCGTCGAAGCGCTCAAGCAATGGGTGGGCACGCAGGCGCACCTGCCTCAGATACCAGGTACGTCAGCATGACACCCGCCATTGGGTGTCATTGGGTGTCAATGGGTGTCATTGGGTTTCAATGGGTGTCATTAAGTGTTAATGGGTGTATTGAGTGTCAATAGGTGTCAATGGGTGTCATTAAAGTGGCAATGGGTGTCATTGGCTGTCAGTGGGTGTCATGGCAATGTCAATAGGTGTCAATGGGTGTCATTGGATGTCAATGGGTGTCACTCGGTGTCATTGGGTGTCATTGGGTGTCATTGGGTGCCAGTGGGTGTCAATGGGTGTCAGTGGGTGTCAATGGATGTCAAATGACGTAGGCATTATGACGTAGGCATTCTGACGTAGGCATTATGACGTAGGCATTATGACGAAAGTCTGGCTATTTTGCGAACAATGAAACAGCAAACAGAACGAAAAGAAAATCAGTCCATGAAAATGTTTGACATTTTCATCTGAAAGAATTGTTTTTTGGATTGGAACAACGATCGCTAAGGTCGAGTCGTACCCAAGGATAATCTAGGAAGCGTTGTCTTATCTGTGTATCTTGACAAGTTGAGATGACAGTGACACTGACAGCAGCTAAATCATGTCAGCAGATAAATGCAGCGTTATCATCTCCTTTGTAGACATTATGACGCAGGCATTATGACGCAGGCATTATTGATGAGCGTAACGAGCGAAGTGAGTAAAGCGTTATCTTCAATTAGCAGAAAAACGTCTCCAATTTTTTTTTTTTTTTTTGTGTTTGTTCGCGCTCGGCCAAACGCCAAAACGGATTTTGATGAAAATTTATATGGACCTTCGTTTTCTCTGAACTTAGATCTGCCACGTTTTTGAAGCAATTCGGACGAGTAAATTTTATGTAAAATAGGTCTTTACGGAATTTTTCAGTTTTTCCAAAACACGTTTTGCACTTTATATGCATTTTATTTCTTGTTTAGCACTTTTTCTTGAAAATGGTGCCTTAATGACATATTTTTGCGCTTTTTGGGGGTTTTTGCAGCTTTTTGTAACTAAATCTACTTCAACTGATTGATGAGCGTTAGGAGCGTAGCGAGTGAAGCGAAATCTTCAATTTCACTTACTGCAGAAAAAATTCTGGAATTTTTTTTTCGCGTACTCTACAGGCCAAACGCCAAAACGGATTTTGATGATAATTTCTGTGAACCTTCGTTTTCTCTGAACTTAGATCTGCCATGTTTTTGAAGCAATTCGGTTCGGTAGCTTTTATGTAAAATAGGTTTTTACGGAAATTTTTCAGTTTTTCCAAAATAAGTTTTGCACTCTAGAAGCCAAGTAACGGCAAATAAATTGCCAAACTTTCAAGACATTATGTTGACCCTAAAGTTTTTTTGTTTGTGTGAAAATTTCACTGTTGTATGTTAAGCACTTTTCTTGAAAATGGCGCTTTTATGACGTTTTTATTGCGCTTTTTGAGGGTTTTTGCAGTTTTTTGTAACTAAATCTACTTGATCTTCAACTGATACAGACAAATTTTACTGTGTACGTTAACATCTTAAAAAGAAGACAATGCTAATTTTGAAGCAAATCAATTGAATAGTTTTTTTTAAATCGATTTTTACGTTTTAAAATATTTAAATAATTTCACGGCGGCTAAATCATGATATTTCCAGGTAACGAATGTCATTGAGAAAGCTGCTAAATTAACGGCGAACATTTTAAATTGATCATATAAGCCTCTAGGCTATGCGCACACGCAATATAATCGCGTTGTGGCTTGTGTGTGTAAATATTACGCTCATCCTGTTTTCTATTGCTAGACGCTAACGGACTGTTGCTAGACGCTAACGGACTGTTGCTGGACGCTAACGGACTGTTGCTGGACGCTAACAGCCTGTTGCTACACGCTAACGGACTGTTGCTGGACGCTAACGGACTGTTGCTGGACGCTAACAGACTGTTGCTAGACGCTAACAGACTGTTGCTAGACGCTAACGGACTGTTGCTAGACGCTAACGGACTGTTGCTAGACGCTAACAGACTGTTGCTAGACGCTAACGGACTGTTGCTAGACGCTAACGGACTGTTGCTAGACGCTAACAGACTGTTGCTAGACGCTAACAGACTGTTGCTAGACGCTAACAGACTGTTGCTACCGGCTAACAGACTGTTGCTACCGGCTAACAGACTGTTGCTAGACGCTAACAGACTGTTGCTAGCGGCTAACAGACTGTTGCTAGACGCTAACAGACTGTTGCTAGCGGCTAACGAGTGGTTAACGGCGTGTTGCAGACGAGGCGCTAGCGCTGTTCCATCACAGTTGCTATGACGACCTTGAACGCAGCAAGGAATGCGTGGAAGCCTACTTCACGCTGCGATCCTCGACGCCCGAGTTCTTCGCTCAGCGTGACGTCAGCAAGCCCGACCTCGCCAAGGCGCTCTCCGCCCTGTGAGTGTCCCACCGTATCCCATCGTGTCTCATCATGTCCCACCGTGTCTCACAGCGTCCCTACGTGTCCCATCGTGTCCAATCGTGTCCCATCGTGTCCCATCGTGTCCCATCGTGTCCCATCGTATCCCATCGTATCCCATCGTATCCCATCGTGTCCCATCGTGTCCCATCGTGTTCCATCGTGTCTCACAGCGTCCCATCGTGTCTCATCGTGTCCCACCGTGTCCCATCGTGTCGTCCCATCGTGTCCCATCGTGTCCCATCGTGTCTCACAGCGTCCCATCGTGTCCCATCGTGTCCCACCGTGTCTCACAGCGTCCCATCGTGTCTCATCATGTCCCACCGTGTCTCACAGCGTCCCATCGTGTCCCATCGTGTCCAATCGTATCCCATCGTGTCCCATCGTGTCCCCTCGTGTCCCATCGTGTCCCATTCTATCCCATCGTGTCCCATCGTGTCCCTTCGTGTCCCATCGTGTCCCATAGTGTCCCTAGAAGGCCATGACAAGCGATGCGATGCTTTCAGGAACTTCGCCACCCTGCCGGTGGTGGACCCCGCGGGCTGCCGCATCGTGTACCACGGTCTTCGCGACCCCGAGCCCAGCAAGTACATGTTCGTCGAGGGAATCAAGCTGTTGCTCATGACGCTGGACGCATGTCTTGAAAATCACGCAGGCGCACCGGACGGCATCGTCATCTTGTTCAACATGCAAGGAGCGCGACTCACGCACCTCACGCGCATCAGCATCTCGCCCATTCGCAAGTTCTTCCAGTACATCCAGGTGCGTGTGTTCTTCCAGTACATTCAGGTGTGTGAGTTCGAAAAGCACCAAGGGGACCACCGGCTTTACGTCCCTTCCGAAGGACGGTACAACTTGAACAGGGTTCCTCCACTAATCCGTGCTGTCGAGAGGTTGACAAGCAAAGCGAGTGAAGTTGTCGTACTAACTTCAAACCCTCCGACCTCTCTCCCGAACAGAAACCCATCAAACAGCTGACTCAACGCGATGTTGCTTAACTTCAAACCCTCCGACCTCTCTCCCAAACAGAACTGATCATGTGCATTTGTTGATTGACGTGACTTCGTTGTTCCAGGATGCGAACCCGGTGCGACTGAAGGCCATCCACGTGATCAACGTGGTCCCCTTCATGGACAAGATCTTGACGATCATCAAGCCGTTCGTCAAGAAGGAGCTCATGAGTTTGGTGAGAGACATTGATAAGCAGACCGGTTTGGCAACGTTGGAAACACCGGTTCTCGTGAGATCACCGAAGTTAAGCAACATCGCGCTGAGTTAGGTATTTGATGGGTGACCATCATGCACATGGTCAGTTCTGTTCGGGAGAGAGGTCGGAGGGTTTGAAGTTAGTACGACAACTTCACTCGCCTTGCTTATCAACCTCTCGACAGCACGGATTAGCGGAGGAATCCTGTCGTTCGAGTTGTACCGTCCTTCGGAAGGGACGTAAAGCCGGTGGTCCCCTCGGTGCTTTCCGACAGGAGTAGGCTACGTGCCGGCACCGGGTTTCCCCTCCTCCCTTCTAGCCAAAGGTTAGGATCATCATCACCCTTTCATTCACCGACGCCGTTAGACCAGCGGCACAGGGCCAGTTGTCAAAACAGTGCGTCTTTAAGCACCATAAAACAACAAAAAATGTAAGACCTGACTCCGCCTTCGCTCACTTCACTCGCAACGATTCGATGAAATTGCAGAATACCTCTGATTCTTTCAGTACACCGAAAAAAAAAGGCTAGGTTAGTTTCATCATCACCCTTTCATTCACCGACGCCGTTAGACCAGCGCCACAGGGCCAGTTGTCAAAACAGTGCGTCGTTCTCTATCGACGATCTAGTGCATCATCGAGCTGTCCTAGCTGGCGCTGTGCAGCCAAAATAGCCAAGATGCTGTGTTGCGTTCGATTGTAATTCCTTGGAGACACGTTTTTGCCTGATCGGGATACGTTGAAACCCTTGACGCTCAAAGCTCATTACCATATGCGTGTGACGCAAGTAGATACGCATATCGCCATTAGCCTAGGGCCAAGATATGCGATTATCACGTACCTACATTCAGTTTTATTTGTGAACCTAGTTCTTGTAATAGTTATCATTATTTTTTCGGTTATCATTTTTTATTGTAAGTTGTAATGAACACCTTTATCACTTGGTGATCGCCTTGAGAAATTAAAATAGCCAACAAAAATAAAGTTTGACTGAATAGGTTTTTGCTGCGGCATGTTTACTGAAAAAACACTACCTACCAATTAACTTACCTAAATATGGGAGTGAAAAAAAAGGAACAGAATTTAATATGGGTACCTAATTACTATTTATGAGACAAAGAAATCCAAGGATAAACGAGTAAAGTTTTCTTCGTATCCACTGATATCCAAGTTTATACTAGGTAAACGATTAGTAGAGCCTACACTCGTTGCAGGATGAGCGAGCCGTAATCTACGTGAGGAAATCCACACGGAAAACATTTGACAATCATATTACAATAAACCGAGGATAAATCGGTATTGAAACGCATTTAGAGGCAAAAAAAAACTATTTTTCTACTTAGCAAAATACTTCATGCACGAATCTGAAACTGTAGCAATTTGTTAAAATTGTTATCATATATATTCAATCCAAATTTGGTGCGGATCGGTTAATTAGTTACGAAGCTAGTACCAAAAAACTGAAAAATTAATGGGTTTTTGCTCATAAAAATGAAACGGCTGACCAGATTTTGCTCAAAAACCATACAGCACCTCGCTGAGTCACCACGAACGTTTTTGCCAAATTTCGTAACGATCTGTGACCTTTAAGTAGGTCTGCTCGTTTTTGTTACAAACAAAAAAAAACCAAATGCTTTTTTTTCCCCTATGTTGTGAAATTGAAGGATTTCGCTCGCTTCGCTCACTCATCCAGCAAGTCAATCACTAGATATCAAACAGTAAATGACTTTAGTGTGTACCTAGACACTGTCTTTAATTACAATGATTATTAAAATGCAGTTTTAAAGTTCCATGTGAGAATAGCAGCTTTGCGGGTATTTGGTAAGCATGCAGGTACTTCCTGAAAAAGCCTATTAGAAAATTTGAATTGAACTGTATCAATTCCAATGCATCTTGAATCGAAGCATAAATAATACGGAATATATAAGACCCTTTCGGTAATCCAACTGACAGGGTCTTCCAGAGGATACATTACATACAGCTGACCCAATTGGAATTTAAAGGCAACAATTGCGTATACGGTATACGGTTTGCTAATGTACGACTTGATCAAAAAGAATGCCACCCCTGACATTCCTAAAACGTCGAGTTTATGGAGAAGAATGTTGTGCTTCACCGATTGGGAAGCCTTCGAAAGGTCGAAGTAGATTTCCAAGGTAATTTGTGTATCCCAATGCAGTTGCGATGCGTGCGATGCGATGCGATGCGATGCGATGCGATGCGATGCGATGCGATGCGATGCGATGCGATGCGATGCGATGCGATGCGATATGATGCGATGCGTTGCGATGCGATGCGATGCGATGCGATGCGATGCGATGCGATGAAATGCGATGCGATGCGATGCGTTGCGATGCGATACGATGCGATGCGATGCGATGCGATGCGATACGATGCGATGCGATGCGATGCGATGCGATGCGATGCGATGAGATGTGATGCGATGCGATGCGATGCGATGCGATGCGATGCGATGCGATGCGATGCGATGCGATGCGTTGCGATGCGATGCTTACGCCTGCGTACTATGCATCCCCGTAACGCCGATGCAAGTTGGGCTGCAGACATCTGTAAATTGCCGGCCAGGGGCAATTGCACTGCAGACTGCCGTCCTCCGGAAGGGACGTAAAGCCGGTGGTCCCCTCGGTGCTTTTCGACAGGAGTAGGCTACGTGCCGGCACCGGGTTTCCCCTCCTCCCTTCTAGCCATAGGTTAGGTTCATCATCACCCTTTCACTATAGACCAGTGCCACAGGGCCAGTTGTCAAAACAGTGCGTCGTTAAACACCGATAATCATTCAATCGTTGCGATGCAAGGTCTCACCGGGACACTTCTTTTGACAGCTGCACTTCCACTCGAGCGACATGGAGGAGTTCCACAAGACGATACCGAAGACGTGTCTTCCCTGCGACTTCGGAGGAGACCTGCCCCCTGTGGAACAGCTGTGTGGTAAGTCCAGGCTGTGGTCAGTCTAGGGTTGCCAGAATTCTTTGTGAACAAAATAGGATGAATATAATTTCGTTAGTGAAATGTTACAAACGAGGACATGTCCGGGGGAAACTGGACGTCTGGCAACCCTCGGTAAGTCCATAGAATGGTTAGCCCATCGAGGGGTTAGTCCAGCAAGCATCCAACTCCCGAACTGTCTCAGTACCTCAGTGCAGCTTACTCCAATGGCGTTATCATCTCATCGTGTCGAGGCATTTGAAAGTCTTCAAAGAACATCAAACTTATGGGATGAGCGAGCGAAGCGAGCTAAATCCTTCAATTTCACAACATAGGGGAAAAAAAAGCGTTTGGATTTTTTTTTCTTTCTTGTAACAGAAACGAGCAGGCCTACTTAAAGGTCACAGATCGTTACGATATTTGGCAAAAACGCTTGTGGTGACTCGGCGAGGTGCTGTATAGCTTTTGAGCAAAATCTAGCCAGCCATTTTGTTTTTATGAGCAAAAACCCGTAAATTTTTCAGTTTTTTGGTACTAGCTTCGTAACTAATTAACCGATCCGCACCAAATTTGGATTGAATATATATGATAACAAGTTAAACAAATTGCCTAAGTTTCAGATTCGTGCATGAAGTATTTTGCTAATCAGAAAAATAAAATTACTTATTACCTCGAAACGGTTTCAATACCGATTTATATTCGGTTTATTATACATGATAGTCAAATGTTTTCCGTTAGGATTTCCTCGGGGAGATTACGGCTCGCTCATCCTGCAACGAGTGTAGGCTCTACTAATCGTTTACCAATTGTGATATTATCACCAAAAACAAAATTTATTTGTTGTAAGAATTATTCTAGAAACATATTTTCATTAGCTGGCGTCACGTGAAGTTGATAAAGTTGTTGAAATGTTTGTTCCCGTACGCGTGCAGACAAGCACAACGCCGTGCTGAAGGAAATGGCCGACTTCTTCGCCAGACAATCCTTGCTGAGCGTGGACGAGACCAAGCGCGCCAAGACGTCCAACGCCAGGAAGAACAAGAAACAAGAACTTCCTGAAATGTCGTTCGACAAGCTAGAGATTGACTGATAGGTGACGCCGGCTTCGAGGAATCAGTTCGCAAGCCTCTGGATTGACATTGGAATCCTACTTTGACATAACTATTCGTTGCATGGTCTACTTCTGAGTAGGTATCCATTTAACCCGCAAATTATCAGTGTCAATGCAGAAGTTGCAGACTGTTTACTTGAACTGTGGCATCAACTCCATCGATTCTAGTTGTCCGGCTGATGTCATATTTTAATCAGTTATTTCAAAGGGTTTTATATTCTGTTATTTCTTATATTCATACATAAACGTTAACGAGAAAATTTGTTTCATTTATTATATATTACCTACTATCCATTCATTCCTTGTCCCTTGCCGTACATCTAAAAATCAACCCTATTTTGGTATCTTTCAACTTTCGTGCCTGCCTGCCTGCTCACTTCTCCAACTGTTTTTTTTGTTTCTGGATTTGACATGTTTGCAGCGATTCAACAGAGATTTCGGGCCCATATGTTGGGAGAATAATGTGTAGAATTTCACGACACGTTGTATAGGCGCATATATCCTGAGAATCCGTCAAGTATTTCACTGTGAAAAAAAAAATATATATAGGAAATGTCTTGCCATTAAAATTCGAACCTTTTAAAATTTACTAGTGCCCGAGGCACAGGTCTCCGCTGCAGTGGCGTAATAGTATCACTTGAATTATAAAATTAATTTTGATATCATTTTGTCAACATGGGTTTAAAATCATAGTTGAGTTAGTTGCAATAAACTGCAAAAATGATAAAACAGGATAAAAAACGGTTTAAAAGAGCCATTTTTAAAGAGCTATGCACAGCGAAATTTTCACAAAAAAAAAATTGTAAGGCTTAATTCAAAGACTCTAACTATGGGTAGGGTTTGGGGGGGGGGGGGTATTGGTGGGGGGGGGGGGGTATTGGTGGGGGGGGGGGGCGGGGTGTATAGTATCTAAAAATTGTCTCAAATATAGATGCTCATGGCAGGGGAGCTAAATACCATATGGACCATAACCACCGCAGAAGTACTATCCCTTAGTCCCATAAGAGACAATGTTCTTTTGACTTAGCAGAATTTTTTGCTGTAAATCAGTTTTTGCAACAATTTCCATTGATTTTAACATCACATTTCTCGCTTTAGCTAGAATTGAGGCCATATTTTTTTTATTAAAATGTGACGTAAATTTCCAGATGTGGTAACCTTGATGGATACAGATACTATTAATTTTTAATTTTTATACCTTTTCCTTGAAAACGGCACTTTTAAGTCGGGTTTTTAACGTTTTTGCTTATTCTTCCACAAAAACAAATGTTTTTAACTTTACAGAGCACATAATAAATCTTTAACCAAAGAGATCGCGTGAGACTGAAGCATATGGAACGATAAGTTTTCATTTGAATTGATTTTTACGTGTTTTAATATTTTCTTTGGCTCTAATTCCTAGAAATAATTTTAATGTATTCCTCTAAGGCTTTGCAAACATTCATATCAATGTGATTTGGCTTCACTCATCTTTCAACAATACAAATACAATCAATCAACAATACACTCATCTAGAGGTAACAGCATAAAAGAACAGAATGTACATAATAGCAATATAATTTTAATATACATATCAGAGCCAGGTTTCAAACAATCAAACTCTCTAAGAGAATACGAGATACAAATGTTGTGGAGATAAAAAACATTGATTGGCAACAACTTTTTGCCCAGCAGACGTGTGAATCTGATCATGTTTTCAATGAGAGATATGAGATGATATAAGACTTTTGTCAGTGTTTTTCATGGAACACATGAGCACTCTCATCTCATTTCACATGAAAAGAATTGACAGATTCACACATTGCATGGCATGAGACTAGATTTAGACAAAATTCCCAGCTTACTTCAAACATACAAACTGAACATTGATGAGATAGCTGAGCAGGAAAAATGTGCGTCCGAACCGGGATATGAACCCGGGACCTTCCGCTTGCCGGGCGGTTGCTCTGACCAACTGAGCTATCCGGCCACACAAGATTCCTGATTTCTCATCCCTTCCATCTCTACTGAGAATGAGGTTAGGTGCAAAACGTCAGAGCCGTGTCTCTGTCACGGAGACGTCGAATACACTTGCACTGGATGCCTGTGTAGAACTCGTAGCATTACGAGTCGCTTCTTCCCCTTCTCTCCCGAGAGAGCCCTTTCCTCACCCAGCGAAGCAGGAATCTTGTGTGGCCGGATAGCTCAGTGGTCAGAGCAACCGTCCGGCAAGCGGAAGGTCCCGGGTTCGTATTCAGGTTCGGACGCACATTTCTCCTGCTCAGCTATCCCATCATCAATTGCCTAGTGGTGCGGGCTTCCACCAAAAACACTGATTTCTCAAACTGAACATTGCACTTTAACACCTTCCACACACTTTTCACAATTTCTCTTGAATATATTTATAATATTTAATAGGTTTAAATGTATAATTAATATATTTGTCATATAAAATATCTATGTCCATAATGACAACTAGCTCCTAGAGGACAAAGAGTTTACAAACCTGGTTAAACCATTTTAGAGCAGAAACTTTGACACGGAAGGAATTCCAACACGTATTTTGTTATCCTTAAAGAAGATATTTTTGTTAGAAAAATCAACAAACTCGAGAAAATATTACGAGCACACCGAATAAATCAGCAAAACTCAAACAGCAATCGAAATAGCTGACAGTACTCATAAAAATTGCAGGTTATACCTGCAGGAGACTTGCTTTCTCTAGAGATGTTAGTTGTCTAGTTGTCTAGATGTCTAGCAATGCAGGCTTCGTCTCCTGGGCACACTTGAGCACCGAGTGAATGAGCTTCACGAAGCCGGTATCTTTGGGCTTCTCGAGTCCGCGCAGCAGCCTGTTCTTCATCACCGCCACAAACTCACGGTTGCTCAATTGCCCGTCAACTGCAGACAAACGGCAAACTCAGTCAAGTCCTCGACCCTCCAATACTTTCCCTAACGGTTTGGCAACGATGGAAAAAACGGTTCTCGTGAGATCACCGAAGTTAAGCAACATCGCGCTGAATCAGGTGTTTGATGGGTGACCATCACGTACATGGTCAGTTCTGTTCAAGAGAGAGGTCGGAGGGTTTGAAGTTAGTACGACAACTCGCCTTGCTTGTCAACCTCTCGACAGCACGGATCAGCGGAGGAATCCTGTCGTTCGAGTTGTACCGTCCTTCGGAAGGGACGTAAAGCCGGTGGTCCCCTCGGTGCTTTTCGACAGGAGTAGGCTACGTGCCGGCACCGGGTTTCCCCTCCTCCCTTCTAGCCATAGGTTAGGTTCATCATCACCCTTTCATTCACCGACGCCGTTTCCCGTACAGACCATTTCCCGACGTTTTCATTCGGTATTCGAAATTTCTATAAAGGGTTATGCTCTCGATGAAACATAGCCACATAGCCACATATAGTCACATAGCCACATAGCCACATAGTCACATATAGTCACATAGCCACGTAGCCACATAGTCACATAGCCACATAGTCACATAGCCACATAGTCACATAGCCACATATAGTTACATAGCCACATAGCCACATAGTCCCATAGTCCCATAGCCACATAGTCACATAGTCACATAGTCACATAGTCACATAGTCACATATAGTCACATAGCCACATAGTCACATAGCCACATGGCCACATAGTCAGATAGCCACATAGTCACATAGCCACATAGTCACATAGCCACATAGTCACATATCCACATAGTCACATAGCCACATAGTCACATAGCCACATAGTCACATAGCCACATAGTCACATAGCCACATAGCCACATAGCCACATAGTCACATAGCCACATGCTGGGTACGAAAAAAGTTGAAGGCTACAAATTTAAGGATTTTACATAAGGTTATTAAATAGATGTAGAAATAGAATCCGATATTCCCTTTTCTCCCTTCCGCCCTTAGCTTCCTACATAGGACACGTGCCTTTGTGCCCTTTAGCACGAGCCGCGACTGGTGGGTAAGTAGGTACTTACGGTTCTCATCAAAGATGGTGAACACGACGTTGATGACATGATCGGAGAGGTCAACGTGCGCGACGGTTTGCGCCACGTGCTTCAGAGTACCTGGAACATTGTGCAAGCTCCCTGTGAGAAGGCTGCAGGGAAACGGTAAGCATGGCGGTGAGAAAGCGGAAGGTAATGAAGTGGTCACCTTGGTCGATGGACGCGCCGGCGATGTGGTAGAACGTGAGCGCAGTGTCCACGTCGTTGATGTTGTTCAGGAAGTGGAAGAACTTGAGGTAGTCGTCTCGGCTGATGCCTGCAAACATCGCTCAAAATTACCACCAATCATTCAACAAAAAATCTGCCACCAAACATCTGACCAGGCTGTAGGATGCAGGACACTCTGCCAGCAAACATCTCACCAGGCTGTAGGATGCAGGACACTCTGGCAGCAAACATCTCACCAGGCTGTAGGATGCAGGACACTCTGCCAGCAAACATCTCACCAGGCTGTAGGATGCAGGACACTCTGCCAGCAAACATCTCACCGGGCTGCAGGATGCAGGACACTCTGCCAGCAAACATCTGACCAGGCTGTAGGATGCAGGACACTCTGCCAGCAAACATCTCACCAGGCTTTAGGATGCAGGACACTCTGCCAGCAAACATCTCACCAGGCTGTAGGATGCAGGACACTCTGCCAGCAAACATCTCACCAGGCTGTGGACGGCTCTAGATAAACAAGAACAATCGACGAACCTTGAGGGGCTTCGCGGAAGGTGCGTTTGACTCGCTTCAGCATGCGCCCTTTCTTCTTGGCTGGGTAGCCGGCGTAGGCCAGCAGCAGCTCGGCAAAGTCCGCCTCAGAGATGTTGCCTTTCTCGTCCGGTCCTTTGCGCTGGAACTAGAAACAAACACAAGACACTCAACACTCGGCACTGAGAATTGTAGATGATGATGATAAATGGTGTTTAATGACGCACTGTTTTGACAGCTGGCCCTGTGGCGCTGGTCTAACGGCGTCGGTGAATGAAAGGGTGACGATGGACCTAACCTATGGCTAGAAGGGAGGAGGGGAAACCCGGTGATTCACTGATTGATTGCCGGTGTTTAACGACGCACTGTTTTGACGACTGGCCCTGTGGCGCTGGTCTATAATGAAAGGGTGATGATGAACCTAACCTATGGCTAGAAGGGAGGAGGGGAAACCCGGTGCCGGCACGTAGCCTACTCCTGTCGAAAAGCACCGAGGGGACCACCGGCTTTACGTCCCTTCCGAAGGACGGTACAACTCGAACGACAGGATTCCTCCGCTAATCCGTGCTGTCGAGAGGTTGACAAGCAAGGCGAGTGAAGTTGTCGTACTAACTTCAAACCCTCCAAAAGCAGCTCTTATAACTCAAGATGGGTCATGTTTTGAGACAATTGCTTGAATATTTTCTTAGAAAACGCGATCAAATCTCTTGCGAGCCTTGACAGCTACGGCAAGTCTAGAGTGCACTCGTCAACTTTAATATTTACACGAAATAGAAATGAAAACGCGTTCATTTGGGTCCTGAGAAATATGTTTCTGTATAACTGGCTGCTAAAAAATACTTGCTACAGATTTCCATGTCTTACATGTGTAGGACTTTGTAAGAGAATTTCGTGAACATGGTACTGTGTAACCCAGGTTTAACAGCCTCCTTAACAACCATTTTAAACCGAACATGCAGAGGTCCGTGTTAAACCATTTTGTTGTCCCTAAAATTAACCCTTAATCTTTTTGAATCAAATGTTAAGACTCTAGAGGAAGATTAATCGGACTTGCAAAGTAAGCTTTAATTGAGATCTGATGGAAAATAAAAGGTGGGCATCCAACTGTATTAAAAAAGACTGCACTAAAACAAAACTGCACTAACACAAAACTGCACTAACACAAAACTGTCCTAAAAATAATCTGCACTAAAATCGAACTGTCCTAAAAGTCAATGTTATGTTTTTGCTTTTAACGTACTACGGGCCACGAGGCATAATATTGGCTGCACAGTATATACCCCCCCCCCCCCCCCCACCACCTCCACTAACCCATACCTTTCCGAACCTTCCTCTGCGTAGTACGTTAAAAGCAATAACATTGACTTTTAGGACAGTTCGATTTTAGTGCAGATTATTTTGAGGACAGTTTCATTTTAGTACCGTTGGTTCATCCCCAAAATAAAACAAACCAACGTAAAAAGTAAAATTTGTACTTTGTGTTTTAAGAAACCACAAAAAAAGTACCTAATTCAATATTTTATGGTGAACAAAGTAAACGTCCGATCGACACGGGACTTAAAATCGCAGGACAGAATTTATTTGAACAATCAACAGATTTTTTTATTTTATATTGGGAAATCTTGAGGGGCAATGATGTGGTTTTACGTGGAACTCTGCACAGGCAAATTATTGCGTGCACCTAAACTTAGCTTTTACAGATTAGAGCTGGTGAAAATAATCATCCAATTTTACAGCCTCATTATCAGCATGAGAAATAAAAACACTCTTGGAGATTATGCTTGCACAACCCGACACATGATTATGTAAAAGTCAGTAAAAAGGTAAACCAATACAATTCCTTGTTTCACACAGTTTTATCAATAAGACTGGATAAGTCTCCGTTTTCAGATAATTTTGAAATAAAAAAAGGATGAAAATTATAATATTTTTTCGCTAATATTCGTGCGTTTATAGCAGGGACTGAAACCGAAACCGAAACCGAAACCGAAAACCGGTAAAAACCGTTATTTTTCGAAAACCGAAACCGAAACCGAAATCAAAACCGTTATTTGAAAAAGAACAAAACCAAGAACAAACCGTTATTTCAATATCGGTTTTTTTCGGTTTTTTCGTGCTTGTATGTTGCTGAAAATTGCACTTTCATATTTGCGTTTTCAAGCAAAAAAAATGTTTTGGGGAGAAAATCACGCGTTGTCGAAATATATCAATCTAGTGCTACGTGTAGCTTTAACAAGCATCCGACTTGTAAAACTTAAAGTTTATATTTTATGAGCATATATCTGCTCTTCCAGCAAAAGTTGACATGTCATCATAAGCTTCTATGAGCTCATTTTGTCTCAGCCAAACATCTTAGCCATAATCTACATTGAATTACTAATAAACATTCCAATACTGTAGATGCAGCTACTTGCTATCAGCACATATTCTTCTACTTTTGGGATAGGATTTCAATTGCAGCTGCAGGAAAAACTCAGATTCGAAATTAGTTGCCCTGTGGCATTGCTCGAGACAAGAGCAACGAAGTCGATTTGGTTCAAATATCTAATGCGCAAGGAGGAAATCCATTCGAGAAACATACAGTCAGGTAAGATGGTAAGTATAAGATAAATCAGTGGGTTCTTTTGTCATGATATCCTAAATTTATCAAGCTAATTTCAAATAAAATTTATCCAGAAAGGTCACTATGGGCAGGGGCGGAACTAGGCGCCTGCAGGGCCCGCGACTGCGGGCGGGCCCAGGCCCAACCTCAGCCGCGGGGGGCCCGTCGCCCATCTCATATTTTTCGTTCGATATCATATTGTATAAATGCAAAATCGCGACAATTCTTTTCTGCGATTAGTTTTTATGTTTCCTGTCTCACGCTAGGCTGCAAGTAGAATTTGAGTTTACTAATCCATATTCCTAGAACACTAAACCTCTCATTTGAACATAAAAGTCTAGCATAAGCATGTCCATGACATGAGCCATGTAACCATTGCTATTGAATACAAAGCATTTCTGCTCCAATATTTAGTCAGTTTGCAAGAGAGCTTGGTGCAAACAAGTTGATTGCAATTCGGATTTCGGAGGCTTTTCAACTATGAGTGCGACCAGTGGGGCGTCAAAAAACGGAAAAATAAGTTTTTAGCTAACAAACTCATTTTACAGTTTTTTTTCCGGAAGATCTGCCGGAAGGATTCCCACTTCAGCTTCTTACCTTTCGGAACACAATGATTTCCGAAATTCGCATTGTCCGAACTGTTCGCGAATTAGCCAGCCTTGTTTTAGTGGACTACACGGCCTTGACATCGAGCTACGTAGATGTGTTCACGGCTCTGATATTGTTCCTAACATTGCCAGTGTCTGTGACAAGTGGAGAGCGGTCGTTCTCTCGCTTAAAGCTGATCAAAAACTATATTAGAACCTTGATGGGACAACTTCGCCTCTCAGGGTTGGCTACCCTCAGTATCCAAGCTGACAGGGCAAAGAAAATGGATGTGGAGTTGCTGATAGATCGATTTGCAGAGATGAAGGTGAGGAAAAAACAATTTTAAGGTAAGACTACGCGATTGCATTGATGAAACTTTCAAAAAATATAAAAATGCCGTGAATTTAGTGGGGGGGGGGGCCTCTCAGCCAAATCTGCGGGCGGGCCCGTGAATCGTCGTTCCGCCCCTGACTATGGGCCAAACAAATCACAGACATGTGTGGGAAAGTCCGTTTTCACCCGCACGTTTTTTTTCTGTAAAAAACCGGTATTAACCGGTTTTAACCGGTTTTAACCGGTTTTAACCGGTTTTGAAACCGTTATTTTTTCGAAAGAACGAAACCAAAACCGAAACCGAAAAAGCAAAATTTCAAGAACAAAAACCAAAAACCAAACCGAAATTCGAAACGGTTTCAGTCCCTGGTTTATAGTGAATTTAATGAGAGCGGCTACAAAACCAATTATTTTCCTTGGTAGAAATGTGCCACAGAATCACCAATAAGTATGAAATAACTTTGATTCAAAGTAACATACAATCTGCTGAACATATGAAACACAAAACACACAACACACAACACAAAACACAAAACACAAAACACAAAAACCAAAACACAAAACACAAAACACAAAACACACAACACAACACAAAACACAAAACACACAACACACAACACACAACACAAAACACACAACACAAAACACAAAACACACAACACAAAACACAAAACACACAACACAACACAAAACACGAAACACACAACACAAAACAGAAAACACAGAACGCACCTCCAGGCTGAGAATCTCCCGCTGCAACTGTTGCTGGAAGTCGAGGAACTTCTCGATGGTCAACTTGTCTGCGCGATGCGGCCCAAAGAAGTAGGTGGTGAGTGCCGAGTTCACTCCCTGCAACAAACACAATCCAGTCAACCTCCCATCCTTCCACGCTGCAATCCACTTCAACCTTGAAAGTTGATCGATTGATTATTGGTGTTTAACGACGCACTGTTTTGACAACTGGCCCTGTGGCGCTGGTCTAACGGCGTCGGTGAATGAAAGGGTGATTATGAACCTAACCTATGGCTAGAAGGGAGGAGGGGAAACCCGGTGCCGGCACGTAGCCTACTCCTGTCGAAAAGCACCGAGGGGACCACCGGCTTTACGTCCCTTCCGAAGGACGGTACAACTCGAACGACAGGATTCCTCCGTTAATCCGTGCTGTCGAGAGGTTGACAAGCAAGGCGAGTGAAGTTGTCGTACTAACTTCAAACCCTCCAACCTCTCTCCCGAACAGAACTGATCGTGTGCATGATGGTCACCCATCTAACACCTGACTCAGCGCGATGTTGCTTAACTTCAAACCCTCCGACGTCTCTCCCGAACAGAACTGATCATGTGCATGATGGTCACCCATCCAACACCTGACTCAGCGCGATGTTGCTTAACTTCAGTGATATAACAAGAACCGGTGTTGTCAACGTTGCCAAACTGTTCGGTGTTGACTCTAAGAACTTGTTACAACCCTTCGATGACCTTGAAGTGTTGCCGGTGTTGGCTGACCTTGAAAGTGTTGCCGGTGTTGGCGTGGTCGCGGTGCCGGCTGCCGATGCTGGTTTGTTGGCGAATCAGCGTCGCCACTTTCTCGAACTCGTCCGAGTCGACGTCGCCGTCGCCGTTGAGATCGAACATCCGGAACGCGATCTCGAAGTGTCGCCGGGAAGCTGTGAAAATACACAGCTGTCAAAACAGGCAGCTGTCAAAATAGGCAGCTGTCAAAACACACAGCTGTCAAAACAGGCAGCTGTCAAAACAAGCAGCTGTCAAAACAAGCAGCTGTCAAAACAAGCAGCTGTCAAAACAAGCAGTTTTCAAAACACCCAGCTGTCATAACACGCAGCTGTCAAAACACCCAGTTGTCAAAACACGCAGCTGTCAAAACACGCAGCTGTCAAAACAAGCAGCTGTCAAAACAAGCAGCTGTCAAAACACCCAGCTGTCAAAACACACAACCTCAAGGGTGCACCTTTAGATACAGCCACCCTGCTAATATCCGAACGGTTATCTTGTGTTTATCTTTTGTTAAACTTGTTATCATATATATTCAATCCAAATTTGGTGCGGATCGGTTAATTAGTTACGAAGCTAGTACCAAAAAACTGAAAAATTTACGGGTTTTTGCTTATAAAAACAAAATGGCTGACCAGATTTTGCTCAAAAATCATACAGCACCTCGCTGAGTCACCACGAACGTTTTTGCCAAATTTTGCAACGATCTGTGACCTTTAAGTAGGGCTGCCCGTTTTTGTTACAAACAAAAAAAAAATCCAAACGCTTTTTTCCCTATGCGTTAAATTGAAGGATTGCGCTCGCTTCGCTCGCTCATCCAATTAAGAATCCACTGGATTAACGCCATACGCTACGAAGGCGTTATGACAGTGAATTTCACTGGAACAAAGCCATAACGCCATTTGGGACAAGGTGAAACACCGGTGAAACACAAAATGGCCGATATGGTGTTAATGCAGACGGTGTTATTCAGTTCAGGGTCACCTTTAAGTACAGCCAGGTCGTGTGTTGCGTGACTCCCACTGATTGGCTGATAGTGACGTCACCTCAAGATAAGCATGGGTCGCCGAAAGCTCGGTGATATCCTGGCTTCGATATCGTCTTTCTACGCTCCACCGTTGCCACATTGCTGCCACTTCCATGTGCAATCTTAGGCTTGATTATATGCTTCTTGAGGGTAAGTTGGAATATCAATTTAGCTCGGTTTGTTGTTTGTTTTATGGTGTTTAACGACGCACTGTTTTGACAACTGGTCCTGTGGCACTGGTCTAATGGCGTTGGTGAATGAAAGGGTGATGATGAACCTAACCTATGGCTAGAAGGGAGGAGGGGAAACCTGGTGCCGGCACGTAGCCTACTCCTGTCGAAAAGCACCGATGGGACCACCGGCTTTACGTCCCTTCCGAAGGACGGTACAACTCGAACGACAGGATTCCTCCGCTAATCCGTGCTGTCGAGAGGTTCAGCAAGGCGAGTGAAGTTTTCGTACTTACTTCAAACCCTCCGACCTCTCTCCCGAACAGAACTAACCATGTGTGCATGATGGTCACCCATCAAACACCTGACTCAGCGCGATGTTCCTTAACTTCAAACCCTCCAACCTCTCTCCCGAACAGAACGCCCGTTTTGTCACCTGTCTGTAATATCATCTTGCCTCTCACCTTTTCGTGGCTCAAAGCCTTTTCATGCCTTCATATCTACACCAATGCGGGTGGTTTCTGCATTTTGTACGCATTCACTAGCATGCAATGTGTAAATCTTTCTGTTTGCAGGTGTCTAGGAAACTGTGTGTCAATGAGAACCACGTGGCGCCGGACGCTGCGTACAGCGCTGCTGGCGGCGGCGCTGGGAAGCTTGGCGCTGATGCATTCACGCCCCGCCCCCAACCCACAACCCATCGCAAGCCACGCCCCCAGGGTGCGCACGCCGCCGCCCATTTTGCGCCGAGCCAAGCCGCCGCCCATTTTGCGCCGAGCCAAGCCACCGCCCCCTCGACAAACCCGCCTTGTTAGTTACCGGCGTGTTGGATGGGTGACCGTCATGCGCATGATCAGTTCTGTTCGGGAGAGAGGTTGGTGGGTTTGAAGTTCAGTAACATCGCACAAAGTCAGGTGTTAAAACCCTCCGACGTCTCGCCCGAACAGAACTGATCATGTGCATGACGGTCACCCATCCAACAACTGACTCAGCGCGATGTTACTTAGCTTCGGTGATCTCACGAGATCCGGTGTTTCATACGTTGCCAAACTGTCCGGTCATGCTTTTATACTATCGATGCTAAATACTATAATTCGAGTATGAACGGTGGAAGATCAATCTGATGGTCGACTGTTTCCCAGTTTTTTTCTCTTCTATATTTCGTGTGGAGGCAACTTTAAGAACGTAAGTAAACAAGCTTCTAAAACCATAAGAAATCCAATAGGTCCAATAGGTCCATTAGAATCCCAGCGTTCCACATTATAATAATATGTCCTTATGGTAGCAGGGTTGCCATGTTTCTAACAGCAGGGTTGCCATGTTTCTAACAGCAGGGTTGCCATGTTTCTAAAACGTAATGTTTCAGGCAGGACGGTCGCTGGATTTGGAGAGAAAGCGGGAGGAAGAAGCGTTCGCCAGGGTGAGTAGGCATCAATTACATTCATATATTTTTTCTTCCGACGCCCGCGAAACCTTGCGTCCACCGCCAACTTGTCCCCACCACCATCTTGTATCCACCGCCATCTTGCGTCCACCGCCATCTTGCGTCCACCGCCATCTTGCGTCCGCCGCCATCTTGCGTCCACCGCCATCTTGCATCCACCGCCATCTTGCGTCCACCGCCATCTTGCATCTACCGCCATCTTGCGTCCACCGCCATCTTGTGTCCAGATCGCGCTTGCGCATAGCGAGGAGAGGCCGACGACGCCAGCGCCCCTGACGGCGGCTGCGCACTTGGACGAGCTGGCTTCGCGACGTCGGCAGGTGGCCGACACGTGCCGACGGCTCGGCGCCGACGCCAGCGCGCCGCCCAACGCGTGGGAGTTCTTCCTTGTTAAGCAGCATCATCTCGTCTGGTGCAACGTCTTCAAGGCCGGCTCCAGCTCTTGGATGCACGTCTTCAACCTGCTGGGTACGTCACGCCCCGGTTTTCTGGGAGAGTGTCCTCCATCCTAAAGCCTGGAGAGATGTTTGCTGGCAGAGTGTCCTGCATCCTACAGCCTGGTGAGATGTTTGCTGGCAGAGTGTCCTGCATCCTACCGCCTGGTGAGATGTTTGCTGGCAGAGTGTCCTGCATCCTACAGCCTGGTGAGATGTTTGCTGGCAGAGTGTCCTGCATCCTACAGCCTGGTGAGATGTTTGCTGGCAGAGTGTCCTGCATCCTACAGCCTGGTGAGATGTTTGCTGGCAGAGTGTCCTGCATCCTACAGCCTGGTGAGATGTTTGCTGGCAGAAGGTCCTGCATCCTACAGCCTGGTGAGATGTTTGCTGGCAGAGTGTCCTGCATCCTACAGCCTGGTGAGATGTTTGCTCGCAAAGTGTGCTGCATCCTACAGCCTGGTCAGATGCTTGCTTGCAGAGTGTCCTGCATCCTACAGCCTGGTGAGATGTTTGCTGGCAGAGTGTCCTGCATCCTACAGCCTGGTCAGATGCTTGCTGGCAGAGTGTCCTGCATCCTACAGCCTGGTGAGATGTTTGCTGGCAGAGTGTCCTGCATCCTACAGCCTGGTCAGATGTTTGCTGGCAGAGTGTCCTGCATCCTACAGCCTGGTCAGATGCTTGCTGGCAGAGTGTCCTGCATCCTACAGCCTGGTGAGATGTTTGCTGGCAGAGTGTCCTGCATCCTACAGCCTGGTGAGATGTTTGCTGGCAGAGTGTCCTGCATCCTACAGCCTGGTGACATGTTTGCTGTCAGAGTTCATGTCGTGTCGTATAGGAGGCTACTCGGAGCGGAAACTCCAGCGCAGCCGTGCCGTGCCTCTGACCTTGGCGCGTGCGCGCTTCCCCCGACCCAGCGTCGACGAGCTGCGCACCGAGCTACGCGCAGGCGCGCTCAGCTTCCTCGTGGTGCGCGATCCGTTTGAACGCCTGCTTAGCGCCTACCGGAACAAGTTCGAGCGCCACGCGCATCGCTTCTATCGCAAAATGGCCAGACAAATCGTGGCACAGTGAGTGACAGTTAAGGGTGGCTAGACACGTACTTGATTGATTATTGGTGTTTAACGACGCACTCTTTTGACCACTGGCCCAGTGGCGCTGGTCTAACGGCGTTGGCGGATGAAAGGGTGTTGATGAACCTAACCTATGGCTAGAAGGGAGGAGGGGAAACCCGGTGCCGGCACGTAGCCTACTCCTGTCGAAAAGCACCGAGGGGACCACCGGCTTTACGTCCCTTCCGAAGGACGGTGCAACTCGAACAACAGGATTCCTCCACTAATCCGTGCTGTCGAGAGGTTGACAAGCAAGGCGAGTGAAGTTGTCGTACTAACATCAAACCCTCCGACCTCTCTCCCGAACAGAACTGATCATGTGCATGATGGTCACCCATCCAACGGTGCGATGTTGCTTAACTTAACGAGACCCTGTGTTTCCAACGTTTCGGTGTGGATATCTCGAGGGCGGGGCCTGAAGGGGTCATGGCAATTGTTGCAGATACCGGCCGTCGGGGGCGGTGCGATCGCGGCTCGAGGAGGCGTTGCCCAGCCCGACGTTCTCCGAGTTCGTGGACTTCGTTACCGAACCTGGCCGAGCGCCGGACGAACACTGGGCGCCGTTCCACTCGTTCTGTTCGCCATGTCAAGTTGACTTCAAGGTCGTCTCCAAGATGGAGACCTTCGCGCAGGACCAGGTATCGACCGGCCTACTTTAAAACCCTTAAAAACCTCTTAGAAACAAGGGGTTGAAAGAAGTTTGTGTGAATTTCATCCAAATGCAATCACTAGTTGCATGACGGTAGATAATGATGATTAGAAACGAAATATCAATTCCTAAATTTACATCCGTACCGAGATTCGAATACACTCTAATTCATTTACTAAATTCACACTTATAAAAGCGTACCCAACGTCATAATCGGGGTATAAGTCGAGTTGTTGGCGTGTGATTGCAGCATAGCGTCACTAGATTCACCACCTTCTATGTTCATTCATAGTCCTGCTTCTATCTCCATGGAGCCACGTTATAATCGGGGTTAGTCGAGTTGTTGGCGTGTGATTGCAGCATAGCGTCACTAGATTCACCACCTTCTATGTTCATTCATAGTCCTGTTTCTATCTCCATGGAGCCACGTTATAATTGGGGTTAGTCGAGTTGTTGGCGTGTGATTGCAGCATAATGTCACTAGATTCACCGCCTTCTATGTTCATTCATAGTCCTGTTTATATCTCCATGGAGCCACGTTATAATCGGGGTTAGTCGAGTTGTTGGTGTGTGATTGCAGCATAGCGTCACTAGATTCACCACCTTCTATGTTCATTCATCCTGTTTCTATCTCCATGGAGCCACGTTATAATCGGGGTTAGTCGAGTTGTTGGTGTGTGATTGCAGCATAGCGTCACTAGATTCACCACCTTCTATGTTCATTCATAGTCCTGTTTCTATCTCCATGGAGCCACGTTATAATCGGGGTTAGTCGAGTTGTTGGCGTGTGATTGCAGCATAGCGTCACTAGATTCACCGGCTTTTATGTTCATTCATAGTCCTGTTTCTATCTCCATGGAGCCACGTTATAATCGGGGTTAGTCGAGTTGTTGGCGTGTGATTGCAGCATAGCGTCACTAGATTCACCGCCTTCTATGTTCATTCATAGTCCTGTTTCTATCTCCATGGAGCCACGTTATAATCGGGGTTCGTCGAGTTGTTGGCGTGTGATTGCAGCATAGCGTCACTAGATTCACCACCTTCTATGTTCATTCATAGTCCTGCTTCTATCTCCACGGAGCCACGTTAAAATCGGGGTTAGTCGAGTTGTTGGCGTGTGATTGCAGCATAGCGTCACTAGATTCACCGCCTTCTATGTTCATTCATAGTCCTGTTTCTATCTCCATGGAGCCACGTTATAATCGGGGTTCGTCGAGTTGTTGGCGTGTGATTGCAGCATAGCGTCACTAGATTCACCACCTTCTATGTTCATTCATAGTCCTGCTTCTATCTCCATGGAGCCACGTTAAAATCGGGGTTAGTCGAGTTGTTGGCGTGTGATTGCAGCATAGCGTCACTAGATTCACCGCCTTCTATGTTCATTCATAGTACTGTTTCTATCTCCATGGAGCCACGTTATAATCGGGGTTCGTCGAGTTGTTGGCGTGTGATTGCAGCATAGCGTCACTAGATTCACCACCTTCTATGTTCATTCATAGTCCTGCTTCTATCTCCATGGAGCCACGTTAAAATCGGGGTTAGTCGAGTTGTTGGCGTGTGATTGCAGCATAGCGTCACTAGATTCACCGCCTTCTATGTTCATTCACAGTCCTGTTTCTATCTCCATGGAGCCCAACAACTCAAATAAACTTAGCATCAATTCCACAGTTGGTTGTCCGTGTAGCATAATGGATAAGTGCAGTGTCCCGGACAGGCAAAGATCTGGGTTCGAATATCGGCACGGATGTAAATTTCTCACTGTCTGTTGAACATGCAACGAGTATTTGCATTTAGGGTTAAATTCATACAATTACCCCATTCCAAACTTTTATTCACATGAGGCGGCATGTAATTTTTTTGATTCCTTTTTGTCTACCTTTGCTCCAGTGTTCTGTTTGCAACTCCACGGCGCTCGGTTCCTCCAAATTGAATGCTCAATCAATAAGTACACCATCCTTTGTTATATGTAAGAGCTTTGCGTCGTTGCGAGCATCTTTAAAAAATAATTAACATTTCCGGTATCAGACTTGCTTGTATCTTGTTGCTTGCAGGAGTACATCCTGTCGCTAAGCAACGCGTCGTGGGCCCTGCCGCCGGGCGCGCAGCGCGCACGCGTGGCAAACCGCGCGCGGGGCCCGCTGCGCACGGCTGCGCTCGCTCGGATGTACTTCGCGCAGCTCAGCCAGGAGCAGGTCGACCGACTCTACCGGCTCTACGCCGTCGACTTCCTCATGTTCGGCTACCGACCGGACCGGTTCTTACCTGATCGCTTCTTGGCTCCTGATCGCTTTCAGCCTCCTGATCACTTTCCTAGCTCCTGATAGATTCCTAGCTCTGATCGCGTCTTGGCTCCTGATCGTTTTCAGGCTCATGGTCGTTTCATGGTCGCTACGACCACTTCGGAAGGAGGGGGCAGCTAGCAAAGAGTCTCTTAAGATGGGGATGCCTTCGTTTGTTATACATTTCAAGTGATCCAATCCTCTAAAGTCTGTAAAACTATTTGTTGCCTGGCAACTCGTCCAATGTAAGCTGCTCCAATAGCAAATGTTAAAAAGCCTTCTTGCAACTGGTCTAAAACGAATACTGGCAACTGCTCCAAAACACATTCTGTCAAGTGCTCCAAAAGTCCGCTCCTCACTCCCCCCCCCCCCCCCCCCCCCCCCCCCCCCACTAATCCTACCTTTCCTGACCCCACCCAACTTCCCAACCCAATTTATGCATTATAACTAGATCCTCCCGAGCCGCCACCAGGTGGGCCAGTATCCGAACGGAAATTCAGCTCAGATTTTTGTGTATCTTTGAAAACGGAGGACAGACTTGAGCTTGCGATTTACTTAATATTTTATGATGATTCCGAAGATCTGACGGCAGCGCTTTGGCTGCAAGATTCCTCGTGAGGGTCGTGTAATCCATACCTTTTCCACCGTCAGATTATTCCTCCTTTGCCGAATTTTAAGTAATTGATGAGCGTATAGCTCAATCTACGTTTTGAAATATTCAAATAATTTCACGACGACTAGTACATGATATTTCCAGAAAACGAGTCATTGAGAAAGCTGCTAAATCATCACTGGACATGTTAAATCAATCATAAAAGCCTCTAGGCTATGCGCACACGCAATATAATCGCGTTGTGGGTGAACGTAAGTATTACGCTCATCCACAACACGATTATATGAGTGTTCGCATAGCCTAGTAATAGCAATAATAATCTTTATTTGTGCTTATTCGCGTCCACCAACACAACGAACTTGGCGCTGAATCTGCTCGACGCCGAAAGCACAATATTGTGCTGGCTTCTGCATTGCGCAGAATGTTGATTGTTGAGTGAACGAACCGTTATTGAATGTTAAGCCAGCTAACATGATGTTACGCATAGCTTTGTTGCGTGCTTTTTCGAGCACAGCCAGTGTTAGACACAGCCAGAGGTGGGGGTTTCGGTGAGGAGAGTCAGGTACTGGCTTCCGTCAAAACCAGTTGTGTAATGTATCGAGTTAACCTCGATGTAAAGAGACTGTACCCAAGCAAACCCGGAGTGTCGATTGATTGATTGATTATTGGTGTTTAACGACGCAATGTTTTGATACCTGGCCCTGTGGCTAGTGATGTGAGTTCGTAAATTACGCGGTAAATTACCAAATACCGGTAATTTACCGAGTTTCCAAATACGGTAATTTATTTGGTAAATTACGATTTGTAAATTTCAGTAAATTACAGTAAATTACCATTTGGGAAGGGAAGTTTGGTTGTTTGGCAGCAATGTCGTACTTGATGAACATGGTTAAATTCTACCATTGCAAGCTGTTTGTTTACAAGGCTGTGTAGAGCCAAGTAGAAACTGCACCATTGAAATTGCAGTTCAAAAAAAGAACATTTTTCCCTGCATCCTACTGCACATACGAATGATTTTCCATTAGTTTTTTTTTAAATTACCGAGTGTCGGTAAATTACCGGGTAATTTACCGCGTAATTTACCATTTTATAAATTACCGGTAATTTCACATCACTACCTGTGGCGCTGGTCTAACGGCGTCGGTGAATGAAAGGGTGATGATGAACGTAACCTATGGCTAGAAGGGAGGAGGGGAAACCCGGTGCCGGCACGTAGCCTACTCCTGTTGAAAAGCACCGAGGGGACCACCGGCTTTACGTCCCTTCCGAAGGACGGTACAACTCGAACAACAGGATTCCTCCGCTAATCCGTGCTGTCGAGAGGTTGACAAGCAAGGCGAGTGAAGTTGTCGTACTAACTTCAAACCCTCTGACCTCTCTCCCGAACAGAACTGATCATGTGCATGATGGTCACCCATCAAACACCTGACTCAGCGCAATGTTGCTTAACTTCGGTGATCTCACGAGAACTGGTGTTACCCAACTTGCCGAACCGTTTAGTACTGCTTTTATACCATCGATGCTAAATACTAAAAGTTAATTCAAATATGAACGGTGGAAGATCAGTCTGATGGTCGACTGAATCCCAGTTTTTTTTCTCTTCTATATTTCGTGTGGAGGCAACTTTAAACTAATTAGTAAACAAGCTTCTACAAGCCATTATAAATCCATTAGACCCATTAGAATCCAGCGTTTTACATTATAAATGTTCTAATGGAAGCAGGGGTCCGTACTAACTTCAAACCCTCCGACCTCTCTCCCGAACAGAACTGACCACGGGCATGATGGCCACCTATCAAACACCTGACTCAGCGCGATGTTGCTTAACCTCAAACCCTCCCACCTCTCTCCCGAACAGAACTGATCATGTGCATGATGGTCACGATGGACATGTGCATGACACAGCCTAGGCGTAGCTTGGTGGTGGTATCGATGAAAAGAGTCAAGTACTGACTTCTGTCAAAACCAGTTGTGTAATGTATTGAGTTAACCTCGATTTAAAGAGAACGTACCCAAGCAAACACAGTGTTTCCAACGTCTGGAAGAACAAGAAGTGAACTAGAACTAGAAGTGTGGAGGGTACTCACTGGAGAGCACGGTCAGCAGGAAGATGTAATCGGAGAAGGTGATCAGGCCGGAGCTGCCCAGTTTGTAGAAGATGCTGTCTTCGTCCAGCGCCAGCTCCAAGTGCATGTGCACACTCTGAAACATAGATTTTATTATATTATATTATCCAACAATTTATACTGTCCACAAGTGTCCAAATATATCATATAATATATAACATAATATATTATTATTATATTATTTAATTCTGCTAGTAACTCTGCTCATTCTGCTTGTACTGTTTGTAGACCTCCGTTGGTACCAACTCTGCTGGTACCAACTCGGTGCCAATCTCCGCTATGCACCCTGGCACTGGTTTAATGTTAGTCCTAGTACCAGTTACACCATTCATGGTCGGTGTTTTATACACTAACACAGTCTTTAACACAGTTTTATCCACAGGCGCTGAAAGATCAGTCCGGCTCAGACTTTGTCACTTGTGGACTAAAATTATTTATTCACGACTGAAATTATTTTAGCTGCCTGCTACAAGCAGCTGCAAGCTGCAAGCTGAGATAGAGATTTTATTGCTGAAGAGTGTGACATGAACTAGGCTATGCGAACACTCGTATAATCGTGTTGTGGATGAGCGTAGTGTTTACGCTCACCCTCAACGCGATTATATTGCGTGTGCGCATAGCCTAGAGGCTTTTATGATCAATTTAAAATGTTCAGCAATAATTAAGCAGCTTTCTTGATGACTTTGGTTACCTGGAAATATCATGATTTAGTCGTTGTGAAAGCATCAGAATATTTCAAAACGTAAAATCAATTTAAAGCAAAACTGTTACATTGATTTGCTTCAAAATAACAAAGTATCTTCTTTTTAAGATGTTTAACGTACACAATAAAATTTGTCAACATCAGTTGAAGATAAAGTTGATTTAGTTGCATAAAACTGCAAAAACGCTTAAAAAGTTCATTTAAACGTCATAAAGACACCATTTTCAAGAAAACTGCTGAACGTAAAACAGTTAAAATTTTACACAAACATTAAATCGTGAGGGTCTTCATATCTAGAAAGTTTCGTCAAATTATATGCAGATTCTTGGCCTCTAGAGAGCAAAACGTGTTTTGTAAAAACTGAAAAATTTCGTTCAGATAAAACAAATGTCCACATAAATTTTCATCCAACTCGGTTTAGGTGTTCGGCCTGTAGAGCGCGAACAAACACACAACAAAATAAACATTAAAAAAAAACAAAAAAAAACACCGGAGACTTTTTTCTGCTGTAGGTAAGTGTAATTGAAGGTTTTGCTTCAATCGCTTTGCTTTTAACGCTCATCAAATACTTGGATAGCGCCTGCCCACCCCAAACCAATTTTGTGTTCAAGCAATGTAAATAATTTCCAATAATTGATATATTTCAACACATATATAAACACATGTGTCATGTAACATGCAATGTTCAGTCTGATATAAAGTAAAATGTTTGAACGTGGAACCACTCTAATCATCAAATGTTACATTTAATATTTTGCCCCAGATCCATTAATAAAAACCTACAATGGGGAAATATCCCAGGAGCAGCTTGCTAATAGCCGCTACTGCTTGCTACGGCCTATAATGTTGGAATGGATAAGCAAATCGGTATGCAGCAACAGGCAAGCAGAAGGCGAAAGGAAGAATAAGAGACAGCGCTTCTATGTTCTACAGAAGACGTCCAAGCCAGATTACGTTAACGATTTGCAGTTATGTTTTGAAATAGTTAAACATTTATCAAAACTTGTACCGCTTGGTGAATTTAAAAAATGAATCCCTCTTTCACTCTCACTTTTCCTCTTTGATGGACGCATCATTGCAATCCGTCAAGATTTTTTTCTCTCGAAAAAGAGATAATGGGTTATTTTTTGAATCAACACATCATCATCGGGCTGACTTCCTCAGACGGAAGGCATCTTGGAGAACGAGAGACGCAGGGAAATTGAACGTAAAAAGCGATTGCTCTATGTTTTCTTGGTTTGAACTGCAAGCGTCATGCCAACTGGCCGGCTCTTTGATATGCGTGTCTAAATACGCTAGTAGGCAGGAAGGGAGAAAGGGTGAGCGATAGAGAGCGATAGATAGCGATAGATAGCGATAGAGAAGGCGTAACAATACCTCGTTGTGACACTGTGACGACAGCACCGCGTGAAGAGTGCACAGCAAACAGACAAACAAACACACAGACAGCTTGGTAGAGAGATCGGAAGAGAGGTTGGTAGAGATACGGCAGCAGTATGTACAGTTAGGAAGTAACAGAGCACAAGCAATGTGAAAAACTTGTTGGCCTTGTGACACCCTCACCCTTCCTAGCGCGTTGAAATAATACCACGCTACGGACGAAACAATTCAATAGCATCAGGGGAAAGCCGACTAAATTTCTCTTATCTTCTGTGAAAAGCTTCTGCTATCAGATGATACAGATTGTAAATAATATATAGATTTGGTTTAGTGAGCAGAGAATTTTTTTATCTGCAGTTAGTGGTGTGAACAAGTAATATGCAATGATTCTAAACTCTCCAGAATGCCTCGACTATCTATTCCGTTAGCTACTGATGGGTGAAGAAGATGGGAAAATTGTTTCAATTTGGCAGAACGCAGGTCTTGCTAGCTTGACGTTTACTTGAAATCCAAGCGGTTGGGTTCTCTCCGCCAGTAACTTCCGGCCTGTTACAAGATCTAGTCTCGCCTCCCAGTTTATTTGCAAGCGTCATCCGACATTTGTTGCAGGGAGCCCGGTGCCACAAGCCAGCAAGAGAGAGACAGATAGAGATAGATTGCGTGTGAGAGACAGAGTCAGAGACAGAGACAGCTACAGTGTGCGCCAACGGGCTTACCTTTGGGTCGTAGCGCTTGTACTGGTCCAGCCCCAACCCTGCAGGCAGAGAGCACAGCATCAACATCAGACCATCACAACCCCATTCCACGTCTAACTCACTAAAATGGCCAGGCATATGAACATTTCTTGGTCCAAAATTTGACACCTTTGCTCCTAGAAGCTTCGATGAGTGGGGTTAGGAATCCGAATATATTGTTAACTTTCAGATGGAATCAATGCTTCTGATCATCAGTATTTGGCTAAACTTGCATAGAATTGCTAGATATTTTTTCCAGTCTTCACTATATCCTGGGAGATGATGACCACAAATTTATTGAATTCTTAAAAATGTCTATCCTGTAAGATCTGCAAACTTCAACTTTTAGAATGGTATGCACACATTGGGGGAGGTGGTAACCTCCCGATGAGGTCTATTACCCCGACTTTTGTACACCCCTCGACTCCAGGTTACCACTGTATACTTTACTGAACAGAAAATGAAGTTGGGTTACTGAGGGGAACGAAATATTTATACACAAAACGTACAATGTTCTTAATTTGCAGATAGCATCTTGTCAGGTCAGCGGTTATTTATCATAATCGTTTAGACGCCGAGTCGTGTGGGTTTCGTGTATATTAATGTTTGAAGTGACGCTCCTGTACAAATTCCTATAGGTACTGAAATTAGCCGATTTTACGAGTCCGTGTTTTGACGAAAAATTAGACGGAAATACGTCATTCGTGTTCCTTGTTTCGAACCCGCCATGTACGAACTTCATGATCGTTGCCAGAATGGATACGGATTAGTGATTATATCAATTTGCTGTGTTAGTTATTGTGTATTTAGGAGTTTGTTCGGGTTATTTTCTTATATTATAAGATTAAATTTAATATTGTGTTTCCATAAAAACATAAGTTCTTGGGAAAAGGTGTATTTTAAGGTATTTTTCAAACATAAAACATTTTGTAGGGCCTGTCACAGACAAACGTAATTACTCAAGAAAGAATAATACAGAGCCCTAGAATCTTTAAAAATAACTTATTTTAAAATAGGTATATATACCTATATAAGCATGAGATTGATAATCACTCAGGCATAGTGGTGAAAAAAGCTTATGAATTGTTGGTTCATTTGCTAAACAGAAGCTAAACAAACCATATAAACTCTTTAAATATATCAAAAATAACTGATATGCTAACCACAAAAAAAAACATTTGTTTTTAAAAAACCATATGAGGTCTATCACATCCCCACCCCCTTCAAAAAAATAATGTAAGAAATGTCTGCTTTCAAAATTTGTGAAATCGGTTAGTAGCTGAGGTCTTCTCGGGACATGCGAAGTCAAGTAATCGGAAGGGTTGCATCCCTTGTAATCATGACCGAATAATCGCTGTTTCACTGTCATCTGCAAAATTGCATTCCCTCTTAAGGAAATCGATGAGGGACGTAGAATATGCCGTTAACATGCTAATATGCATCGCAAAACACCACAATTCACGATTGTTCGGTCATGATTACAAGGGATGCAACCCTTCCGATTACTTGACTTCGCATGTCCCGAGAAGACCTCAGCTACTAACCGATTTCACAAATTTTGAAAGCAGACATTTCTTACATTATTTTTTTGAAGGGGGTGGGGATGTGATAGACCTCATATGGTTTTTTAAAAACAAAGGTTTTTTTTTGTGGTTTTAGAGGATTACTGTAAGCAATGACAGGTGTCATTGTGTTATGGATATAGGTTACCAGGCCCAAAGTCAGATAATTATTGAAAGCAATCATGCAAAATAAACATTGACATGCAATGTAATCCCAAGAGCCAGACCCACAAAGCAGTTTAAACTCAACCCCAACTTAGCAGCAATTAAAATCTAGCCAGGTATTGTGTTTTGGTTATAGCTTAGCAGGTCCAAAGTCAGATAATTATTGAAAGCAATCATGCAAAATAAATCCTATATCCTATATCCTATATCCTTATCCTATATCCTATCTTCTAGCCAGAATGCAGGAAACTCTGCGGGAACAGCATTGATGAGCTGGGGACAGAATTGTCAGCTCTTAGTTAGAAATCGAAGCACGACAGCAAACCGAGTACTCAACAAAACTTTACTTGCATCATGTTACGCAACATCGAGGGGGCTTTGTTACCACTAATGCTCAGTCTCAAGCGTCAACTGACATATAAACGAGTATCTTTTCCGGGTGATAACTGCGCTTGTTTAGTTTAACGTCACCCCGGCCCGCCAGGTTTGCCACCAGCGCTTAGTGGACCGATTTTGCCGAAAGCTTGCACGGTTCTACAGTCTAGCAACTAGTACAATGATGTCATGCATCCTACAGCCTAGCTTATAGACGTACAATTTCATGAATCTAAACATTAATTAAAAGTATCATGAAACTTTTCAGGGCTGTGTAAAGCTGTTGTTTTTACTATAATAGCGATGTTCGTAGACTCATTTTTAAATACACAAGTTTTAATTTGTGATTTTTCCGAAGTGTTGAAATGATTAAGTTAAAGGTAAATATTGCAATATTGCTAAAAACACAAATGAGCAATATGACCAACTTCAAAACATAACTTTTCAAACTTTTCATTGAAATCTTTTCATGCTTTGTCTCTAAAGCCCCTTTTACACGGTCACATTTTTTCATCACATTTCGTCAAACCCTTGTACAGCAGTCCGTAATATAAACATTGTACAAGGTTTTGTGCGACGGATTTGATGGAAAATGTGACGACCTTTTACACGATACAATAATCATTGTATCACATTTATTATCACAGTAGGCCATGGAAGTGATGTCAGCTGACATTTCAGAAAAAAAATGAGAGTGAATTTAGATCTACTTTCGTCAGACGTCAGGTATGGGTGTGATTTCTATTTAAAACTTTTAATTCATTTTAATTGCAGCCATTTCAAATTTTGCACTGCTCACTGACATTTGCCGCCACTATTTTTTGAAAAGTTTGACGTCACGCAATCTCTGATCTCTGATTGGCTGCATTCCATACAAGATGTGATGGAAATAGAGCCCGGGCTATCCGAAAAAAACTGTGCCACAGTCTGCCATACAAGACTTTTATGTGACGGACTGCCGTGCAATGGACTGTTTACACGGTCACATGCAGTTGTATACAAGACTGCTGTACAAGGCTTTGACGGAATGTGATGAAAAAATGTGACCGTGTAAAAGGGGCTTAGGGCTAGCAACTAGTAAGATGATGACGTAATGAGAGTACAGATGATAGCTCCCGAGTGAAACAATGAAATAGCGCGTGACCGAGTGAAGCTGGCTAGCTGTGATTGGCCAAGGGGCGTGGCCGTGTGAAGCTGGCTAGCTGTGATTGGCCAAGGGGCGTGGCCGTGTGAAGCTGGCTAGCTGTGATTGGCTGCAGGACTACCGTCAGGCTGCTTGAGGCCCGGCGTCATCGAGCGCAGGAAGTCGTCGGGCGTCATGAAGATCTCGTGCTCGTGTTCGTGCGACACCTGCAGCGTGGCGAAGTAGCGGAACACCTTGTCGGGGGTCGAGTACTGCCGCATGCGGTTCTCATACTCGGTGATCTGCAAGGCAGCCAACGTCCGTCCACCCCGTTACCAGCCGGCATCATGCTCATGCTCACACCCTTCTTGTTAGTCCCATGGGTGACCATCATGCACACGATCAGTTCTGTTCGGGAGAGAGGTCGGAGGGTTTGAAGTTAGTACGACAACTTCACTCGCCTTTCTTGTCAACCTCTCGACAGCACGGATTAGCGGAGGAATCCTGTCGTTCGAGTTGTACCGTCCTTCGGAAGGGACGTAAAGCCGGTGGTCCCCTCGGTGCTTTTCGACAGGAGTAGGCTACGTGCCGGCACCGGGTTTCCCCTCCTCCCTTCTAGCCATGGGTTAGGTTCATCATCACCCTTTCATTCACCGACGCCATTAGACCAGCGCCACAGGGCCAGGTGTCAAAACAGTCAAAACAATAATCAAACAATCAATGTTAGTCACAAGTAACGGCCACTGCTTAGTTGGTTGTGAATGGGACTTTGGTCCCAAGTAGGTCATGTTAGTCCCAATTAGCTCATGTTAGTCCCAAGTGGGGAACGATGCAGTTGGCAAGCCTGCTCGTTGCTCGTCGTGTTGTCGTGTTGTCCCTACCCTCGGGCTGGCGGCAGCCGGGGGTGATGGAGCGGAGGAAGTCCTGCGGGGTCATCAGCACCTGTGGCTCCGCCCCCGCTCCCGCCCCCGCCCCCGTAACCGTGGCAACCTGCACGGTGGCGAAGTATCGGAAGATCTTGTCGGGCGTCGAGAATGTCCGCACGCGGTTCTCATACTCGATTATCTGCCGTCGGAAATGTCGCCCGTGAAATTGTGTACCGACGCTCGGAAAAACAGCTTTAACCAATCATTTCTTAACAAACAAATACTAATATTTTTTTTAAAAAGGAAAGAATTCTGAGTAATTTTTCTATATCAGACCATTTTATCTGCCGTTGAAAGTGTTGCCTTTGAAATTGTGTCCCGACGCCAGCAAAAACAGCTCAACAAATCATTTCTTAACAAAAAAATACTAATATTTTTAAAAAAGGAAATAATTCTGAGTCATTTTTCCAGATAAGACCAATTTATCTGCCGTTGAAAATGTTACCGGTGAATTCGTTTATAGGCTGACCTTGCGTTCGCGGAACCCAATCTTCTCCCGAATCTTCTTCCGTTTGCCGTCATCCTGAGAGGCGACCTCCCCCTCCTTCCCTTCCTTGCCCTCCTCCCCCTCCTCCCCCTCAACCACCGCCGCAGCCTCCACAGGTGGGAAGAGTGCGTGACGTAATCTGTGAAAACAAAACACAAGTGAGGGCAGGGCAGGGCAGGGCAGGGCAGGGCAGGGCAGAGCAGAGCAGGGCAGAGCAGGGCAGAGCAGAGCAGGGCAGAGCAGGGCAGAGCAGAGCAGAGCAGAGCAGAACACTTTGCGACACGTAGCATAAACTAAAGCCCCTTTTACAAGGTTGCATTTTTCATCACATTTCGTCAAACCCTTGTACAGCAGTCTTGTATACAACTGTATGTGACCATGTTAAGCCCCTTTTAAACGGTCACATGTTTTGTCAAACCCTTGTACAGCAGTCTTGTATACAACCGCCTATGACCGTGTTAAGCCCCTTTTACACGGTCACATGTTTTGTCAAACCCTTGTACAGCAGTCTTGTATACAACTGTATGTGACCATGTTAAGCCCCTTTTAAACGGTCACATGTTTTGTCAAACCCTTGTACAGCAGTCTTGTATACAACCGCCTATGACCGTGTTAAGCCCCTTTTACACGGTCACATGTTTTGTCAAACCCTTGTACAGCAGTCTTGTATACAACTGTATGTGACCATGTTAAGCCCCTTTTAAACGGTCACATGTTTTGTCAAACCCTTGTACAGCAGTCTTGTATACAACCGCCTATGACCGTGTTAAGCCCCTTTTACACGGTCACATGTTTTGTCAAACCCTTGTACAGCAGTCTTGTATACAACTGTATGTGACCATGTTAAGCCCCTTTTAAACGGTCACATGTTTTGTCAAACCCTTGTACAGCAGTCTTGTATACAACCGCCTATGACCGTGTTAAGCCCCTTTTACACGGTCACATGTTTTGTCAAACCCTTGCACAGCAGTCTTGTATACAACCGCCTATGACCGTGTTAAGCCCCTTTTACACGGTCACATGTTTTGTCAAACCCTTGCACAGCAGTCTTGTATACAACCGCCTATGACCGTGTTAAGCCCCTTTTACACGGTCACATGTTTTGTCAAACCCTTGCACAGCAGTCTTGTATACAACCGCCTATGACCGTGTTAAGCCCCTTTTACACGGTCACATGTTTTGTCAAACCCTTGCACAGCAGTCTTGTATACAACCGCCTATGACCGTGTTAAGCCCCTTTTACACGGTCACATGTTTTGTCAAACCCTTGCACAGCAGTCTTGTATACAACCGCCTATGACCGTGTTAAGCCCCTTTTACACGGTCACATGTTTTGTCAAACCCTTGCACAGCAGTCTTGTATACAACCGCCTATGACCGTGTTAAGCCCCTTTTACACGGTCACATGTTTTGTCAAACCCTTGCACAGCAGTCTTGTATACAACCGCCTATGACCGTGTTAAGCCCCTTTTACACGGTCACATGTTTTGTCAAACCCTTGTACAGCAGTCTTGTATACAACCGCCTATGACCGTGTTAAGCCCCTTTTACACGGTCACATGTTTTGTCAAACCCTTGCACAGCAGTCTTGTATACAACCGCCTATGACCGTGTTAAGCCCCTTTTACACGGTCACATGTTTTGTCAAACCCTTGCACAGCAGTCTTGTATACAACCGCCTATGACCGTGTTAAGCCCCTTTTACACGGTCACATGTTTTGTCAAACCCTTGTACAGCAGTCTTGTATACAACTGCATTTTACGTCACATAAAAGTCTTGTATGACAGACTGTGGCACAGTTATTTCCGATAGTCCAGACTCTATTTCCATCACATCTTGTATGGAATGCAGCCAATCAGAGATCAGAAAATTGCTTGACGTCAAACTTTTCAAAAAATCGTGGCGGCATGTGTTAGTGTGCAGTGCAAAATTTGAAATGGCTGCAATTAAAATGAATTAAAAGTCAATAAAAGTTTTTTTTTTAATAGAAATCGCACCCATACCTGACGTCTGACAAAAGTAGATCAAAAATCAAATGTCAGCTGACATCACTTCCATGGCCTACTGTGATAATAAATGTGATACAATGATTATTGTATCGTGTGAAAGGTCGTCACATTTTTCATCAAATCCGTCACACAAAACCTTGTACTATGTTTAAATTACGGACTGCTGTACAAGGGTTTGACGGAAAATGTGACCGTGTAAAAGGGGCTGAACAGGCTTCAACCGAACGGTTTGGCAACGTTGGAAACACCGGTTCTCGTTACATCAACGAAGTTTAGCAACATCGCGCTGAGTCAGGTGTTCGATGGGTGACCATCATGCACATGATCAGTTCTGTTGGGGAGAGAGGTCGGAGGGTTTGAAGTTAGAACGGCAACTTCACCCGCCTCTCGACAGCACGGATTAGCGGAGGAATCCTGTTGTTCGAGTTGTACCGTCCTTCGGAAGGGACGTAAAGCCGGTGGTCCCCTCGGTGCTTTTCGACAGGAGTAGGCTACGTGCCGGCACCGGGTTTCCCCTCCTCCTTTCTAGCCATAGGTGAATGAAAGGGTGATGACCCTTTCATTCACCAACGCCGTTAGACCAGCGCCACAGGGCCAGTTGTCAAAACAATGCGTCGTTAAACACCGGCAATCAATCAATGAATCACCGGGTTTCCCCTCCTCCCTTCTAGCCATAGGTAGGTTAGGTTCATCATCACCCTTTCATTATAGACCAGCGCCAAAGGGCCAGTTGTCAAAACAATGCGTCGTTAAACACCGGCAATCAATCAATGAATCACCGGGTTTCCCCTCCTCCCTTCTAGCCATAGGTTAGGTTCATCATGGCCCTTTCATTATAGACCAGCGCCACAGGGCCAGTTGTCAAAACAGTGCGTCGTTAAACACCGGCAATCAATCAATGAATCACCGGGTTTCCCCTCCTCCCTTCTAGCCATAGGTTAGGTTCATCATCACCCTTTCATTATAGACCAGCGCCAAAGGGCCAGTTGTCAAAACAATGCGTCGTTAAACACCGGCAATCAATCAATGAATCACCGGGTTTCCCCTCCTCCCTTCTAGCCATAGGTTAGGTTCATCATGGCCCTTTCATTATAGACCAGCGCCACAGGGCCAGTTGTCAAAACAGTGCGTCGTTAAACACCGGCAATCAATCAATGAATCACCGGGTTTCCCCTCCTCCCTTCTAGCCATAGGTTAGGTTCATCATCACCCTTTCATTATAGACCAGCGCCACGGTCAGGGTTGGGTTTATACGTGTCTAAAACCCTTTTATACGTTAGACGTATTATACATACGTATTATACGTAAAAAACGTATAAAACCTACGTATAAAACCATTTTTTCCGGAAACTGTTCAATTTTACATCTCCTGCAAACATTTGAATTTTGGTGTCCTTTGGATCACCTTCAGTGATGAGTTGAAATTGAAATTGGTTGTACGATCACAACCCTCTCCGCAACCGCTTAACATTCTTAACCGCTTAACAATCAAAAAACTTTTCAAATACCACCCTTTAAAAGTATCAGAATCAAGGAATTCAAACATTTCGTCAGATGAGTACTGAATTTTTCTACAAAATTTTTAGGAATTAACTTCAATCAAATATTTATTTTTGCAATATAATATAAGTATTTATGTGTTCATCCCAGTGGAGGTTGTTTTGTTAGTGATATTTACTCCCAAATATTTGCTCTTGTCTACATGTTGCAGAACTTCATCACTTAGCATGTATTGATAAAAATTGACATTTTTTTTGTTTGTAAATTTGATCAGTTTGATCAGAATGTGTATCAGAGAGAGGACCGAATCCAAAATAGAAAAAATGTAAAAGTATCAGTGATTTTGATTCTCCAGATACTATTTCTAGAAATTCTGTATAGTAAAACATAGTTTACGTATTATACCTAAAAAAACGTATAAAACGTCCATGTATAATACGTATGTATAATACAGTATAATACGTACGTATAATACGTGTTTTATACGTTACGTATAATACCTACCCAACCCTGGCCACGGTGCCAGCTGTCAAAACAGTGCGTCGTTGAACACCAAAAAACAAACAAGAACTAACCGGCTCCAGTTGATGAAGCAGCCGATGAAGGCGAACGCGATGAAAGAGTACCAGGCGCGTGAGGCTTTGGCGAGAGGCTGCGGCTTGTGTCCGAAGTTGCGGAAGCCACGGCTGCCGGGGTCTTCGCCCCGATCACCGCCTGTGGAAACACACTTCAATCTCCGCTCTGCATCCAACACCAACACATCTTAACAGCAATTACACTGGCTGCTAAAATAAAGGTCCTGCATGATTATTAGAAACGAAATATCAATATCTAAATTTACATCGGTACCGGGATTTGAGTCCGGGTCTTTGCCTGTCCGGGACACGGCACTAACCAATTGTGCTATACGGACAACCAATTGTGGAATTGATATTAAGCTTATTTGAGTTGTTTTTGACCTGTATAGCATAATGGATATGTGCAGTGCCCCGGATGGACAATGACCCGGATTCAAATCCCGGTACGGATGTAAATTTAGGTATTGACATCTCGTTTCTAATAATTTACACAAAAAGTCCTGCATGTTTTTTTATGCTGAACTGATTTTGATGAAATTTTCAAAATATCTTTGTTTTCTCTCAACTTGGAACCTGTACTATTTTCAGCTCATTTCACTTGCAACTTATCTTATAAAATAATTGTTACGAAAATTTTCAGTTTTCCAACATCACGTTTCTCACTCAAGAAACCAAGCATATGAATAAAATTTGACAAAACTCTTTAGATATGTTGACTCTCACAATTTCAGGTTCGTGTGAAAAAATTTACTGATATGAGCTTGGTTTTTTTCTTAAAAATGGCGCTTTTATGACGCTTTTAAAGGGTTTTTGCAGTTTTTTTTTTACCGTAGTAACTTTATCTTCAACCGAAGTTATGTTTTGTTACTTAATTTGAAAACTTTAATTTAATATTTGTGACACAACAGCTATTGCAACCAAAAGGAAAGAAATGTGCTTTATGTATCCATTGTCCAAAGTTGTAAATAAACCACTATTCTATTACATTCAAATTTTACTGTGTGTGTTAAAAATCTTAAAATAATAAACTGCATTATTTTGAGGCAAATCAATTAAAGTAGTTCTAGCGTTTCTCACTATACCCCAGAAATCCACCAAAAATTTTGACCGAAGGAACACGGAGCTAGATTTAATCCAAGAAACAGCAAATCCCTATCTCTTAACATGGACGGCATCAAAATGCAGTCGCTTTATGTCACTATAACTAATATTGCGCCAAATCTAAACGGTAGGAACGAAATACAAACCATTTTTTAGAAACATTGATCTTTTTAGAATGCTCTCAGTGAAAAAAATAAATAGCAAACCGAACTAACTTCGGAGATAATTGACCCCAAAGACGATTGCACGATTTGCATAGCCTAGTTACAAATCAACATTACTAGTAAGTAATAAGTTACATTTTTGAAAAAATTCACAAATATAATATAGGTAATATATTATTACCTATCCAATATAAATTGGATAAGCGAGGAGTTGTGAATTGAGGAAAAGAATGGGAGTTGAAAGTTTAAGATGTAGAGTAGGCAAAGAAAGATTGAGTTGGTTTGGAAAAGTGAAAAGGATGGAAGAAAGCAGGATAGCAAAAAGATTTTTTGATATTGAATATAAAAAACGAAGAGTGGGAAGGCCCAGAGAAAGATGGATTATGCAGGTAAGAAGAGATGTGGAAGAGAGAGGTGAAGAGTGGGAAAAGGTTGTTGAACAAGAAAGATGGTGGGAAAACAAAGAAAAGTGGAAAGAGTTGATCGAACGAAGGGAAGAAGATGTCGCGGAGGAAGATGGAGGAGAAGAAGAGGACGGGGAAGATGGAGAGAGAGTAAATAATTATTGTTTTTGTGGATGGTGGGTTCTTGGCAAGAATCCACCGAGGTATCTGTGTGCCCATGTGAAAATTTCAACCTGTTACTACTAATGGATTAATGAAATAAATGATAGAAAAAAAAAAAAAAATTACCTATACCCAAAGTTTGAAAAATATGAAAATATGTATGATAGCTTATGAAAGCTTTATGAAAGCTTATTAGAAAAGCTTCTGGTCATCCAAATTTAGAACACGGTTTTACCCGAAGAATGAGATATATACAAAAACTGAAAGATTGCATATAAAAGACCTATTTCACTCAGAGTAAAATAATGTCATACACCCAAACCCAAAGTTTGAAAAAAAAAATTAATAATCTCTGCTAAATAACAGAGGAAGACAGGGAAATCACAACCCGAATTGCTCTGCCTGGCTTTAGCGAGTGGGTGTCATGACGTCATTTTGATAGAATTTTGATTGAATGGGACTCTGTATTGATTAATAAGGAAAGACGTGAATTTAATTTGATGTGTTGAAGGAATCAGAGGTATTCTGCAGGTATCATCGAATTGTTGCGAGTGAAGTGAGCGAAGGCGGAGTCAGGTGTTACCTTTGTTTTTTGTTGCTTTATGGGGTTAAACGACGCACTGTTTTGACAACTGGCACCGTGGCGCTGATCTATAATGGAAGGGTGATGATGAACCTAACCTATGGCTAGAAGGGAGGAGGGGAAACCCGGTGCCGGCACGTAGCCTACTCCTGTCGGAAAGCACCGAGGGGACCACCGGCTTTACGTCCCTTCCGAAGGACGGTACAACTCGAACGACAGGATTCCTCCGCTAATCCGTGCTGTCGAGAGGCTGACAAGCAAGGCGAGTGAAGTTGTCGTACTAACTTCAAACTCTCCGACCTCTCTCCCGAACAGAACTGATCATGTGCATGATAGCCACCCATCAAACACCTAACTCAGCGCGATGTCGCAAAACTTCGGTGATCTCACGAGAACCGGTGTTTCCAACGCTGCCAAACCGTTCGGTGACGTTACCTTTGCAGAGCAGACGGCCGAGGAGGGCGTTGGGGGCGGCCACGGGGGCGTGGCTTGTCAAGCACAAGGGGCGTGTCTTCCCGCCCGCCGCTCGAAGCAGCTGCATGCCGCGCAGCATCCTGCCGTTGACTTGGCTGCCGTTGGCGTGATCGATGTAGTTGCTGCCGCTGAAACAACACATTTCAACCTCTCAGCATCACACACACTTGCCTTTTTCTTAGCCTTGCTAGCTGTTGGTAGATAATTACACATTTAACATGGAATTATTGATGAGCGTAAAGAGCGTTGCTAATAGGAGAAAAATTGATTTTGTAAATGAATTATTGGTGAATCATTGTGACCACTGTACCAGATTGCTTTCTTCATCAGTCCTTTGACATAAAAAGAATGTAGGAACTGCCAGGTAGGTTTGTTCCGCATGAAAAAATGTACAGATGTCCATAAAACAGTTCAGTTACCTACCAACCCTTTAGCAAACCTTGCACATTGCCACAGAAACAAGTCGGCCAAAGATTTTAGCGGCAAATTGATTTACGCAATCAGGCAAGCAATTGTGAAGGGAAACTTTAATTTGGGCCCACTGATAAATAATCACTTTTTTCTATAAGTTTGTTTGCGTTCTATAGGCCAAACGCCAACTCCTGCTTTAATGAAAATAAATGAGAACCTGCAAAAATATATACTAGGTCTGCCATGTTTTAGAATATCTATCGAGAAGTTTTTTTGTAGGGGGCCTTCAACAAAAAAAAAAGCAGGAAATATTTTGTATACCTACCTAGTTAGCAGTTAGCACCTTTCTTGAAAAGTGTTTTTGATAGCTAAACATATACACCGATCATGAAATGATGCAGTGCCAGTGTGCATAATAAATTTTATCCAATGACATTGTGGGTTTGAAGCAAACCTATAGAACAAATTGATCTATTTTAAATTATTATTTATGGTTTTAAATATTTGGATTAGCTCAATCGAATTCGAAAAATAATTCAATCAGCTGCAAGCAAGAAAAATGCTAAATCCATAATGCGATTAAAATGAATGTTAGCAAAACGCTAGGAAAATATGCAATTTCAATGCTCAGTGTCCCATTTGCTGTGTGGCAGGTATTTTCACCTTGAATTCTACCAGACTTCAAAACCTCGCAATGCATGAGTCCTTTCAAGACAATCAATGTAGAGCTGGTTCCTTCATCATTACAGATAATTTTGACTATCCTCTGAATTATTGCAACGGCTTATCTAGCTTGGCCAAAATATTCCCTCAGAATGATCTTAAAAAATTGGAGGCTACAATCAACTAGATATATTTCGAAATGTGTTTGTTAAAAATATTTTAACTCATTTTGATTAGAAGTCAGCTGTTGACCCAGTGAAGCATTCATTGACAATATCTTTGACGGAAAATCGGTTGAGAATAAATAACTCGAATGCTTACATTGATACCTAGTTTCAAGATAAGTTTCACAAAAAGCTGTGAAATATGTCTAAAGCTTCTGCTTTATGCAATTTTCTTTCTATTTGACGTTCACATGCTGCGACCTGCAGAACTGGCAACCATGACAGTTAAACCCAGGGGGCGTTAGCAGCACGCGATTTCCCGCATTACCATTTGACCGCATTTTCTACTATCCCAAAGCATCAGGGTTTGTCTTTTCCTTTTCGGCATGCACGTATGGTTTTCGTATATATTAATTTCATGTTGACATTATTTTAAAACTACTTTTACAATTACTTTAATTTTAATCAATTTAAATTAGAATTTTGTAGTTTGGACACAGCGCCTTGCCATCGTTCAGAAAACATCCGTGAAATTGCGACACCAGCACTGCGGAGAATCGGTGACCTAATTTGAAACAACCTAATGTTCACAACATCGCACTAGCGAACATCAACGGACACTACCGAAGTTTGAAAGGCGTGTGATGTCTTCACAGGCAATAATGGAGGCTGTAAAATACTTGATCTGGAAATTGCTAAGCGACTTTAAAGTTCACGACCACAATATAACGATAGATATAATATGACAGCGTCAAAACTTCTCAACAAAATATCCTTGGCTGGTTGCTTGCTGTGTGTTTTTCCTGAGTGGCAATTCGTGCTTCAAATAGACATTTTCAGTTTATTCTAAACACACTTTCTGCACCCAAGAGGCTAAGCATCTGAATATTATTTGACGAAACTTTCTAGATTTCTTGACCCACCCACACGATTTAATATTTGTGTAAAAATTTTATGTTCCTGGAAATAGTGGTTCTATGATGCTTTTTAAACGTTTTTTAAACTAAAGCAATTTTATCTTTAACCGATGTTAGCAAAATTAACATGGGGTGTTAAAAATAAAAGATGATGTGTTAGTTTGAAGCAAATTGATTTAATAATTTTCCTTTTTATCGATTTTACCTATATAATATAGGTTTACCTATATTATATATTTACCTTGATAAAATTTATACCTGTTAATATTAATGGAATAAAGAAATAAATGATGAAAAAAAAAACGATTTTACATTTGGAAATATATTTTTTTAAGATCTTTGATTATGAATGCTGCTAAATTATTGCTTAGCATATTTACTTGATCATATTAGCCTAGTATCATTGAATTCAATGCTGGTATCAATAATATAAAATGCTTCAAAATATTAATAGTTCACTTTCAAACTTCGTAAATATTCGCGCGCCATGTCGTTAGTGTAACGTTGTGAACATAAGGCGTCCCGCCAAGAAGTTCATGACGAAGACAACGAAGATTGTTATCCGGTCCGCGGCCGGCCAAGATGCCCGTGCTCTTGGTTTCTTTCTTTGTTAACCTCGTTTCTAGTGAAGCCTACGTTCGACATTAATTAAGACCACCTCAGTATCACCGTGTGACGTTCATCTATTAATATTAAATCGAGTTTGGTGCGTGATTTCGACTTAGCCGCTGTTTTTCTTTGATGAAACAAACTGGCTACCTCGTGGTCCTTGGGACAAATCCAGCTCTCATCATCATCATAGGAAGGCGCATTATCAACCAAGTTGTTGGTGGACATTATCCCCGATCCATGGCCCTGCTGTTCTGAAAGCACGGGATTTGGAACAAAGCTGAGGACTTGAGCAGCTTCGATCCCCTACTTTTTGCATTTCTAATCCTGCGTGGGCCCTGACTCCACGTTTGGAAACGATTACGCTGTAATGGACCCAAAATTGAAGAATTAAATACGGATCAAAACTGTTGGCGAGGGTTGCTGGTTGCATGGTCATCTTCTGCCTCCTGCCCGGTGAGTAGCCAGAACTTTTTCTATCTGCACGCTAGTCTTGGCTCTAGTTGTTGGTCCAAGCTACCGTGGGGTAGGTGGTTAGGTGGAGGTTTAGATTTTTGAAGTAGCTTCATAGGTATACACTCATAATGAAACTAAAAAAAGATGCTTCATTCTACTCAACAAAAATAGTAGAAGAATGGAAATTCCACCAGGGATTGCAATTGCCTTGTGGCCCAAGATAATTATAATGACCCACCATGTGTCCTACGTTACACGTTGTTATGTTATGTTTATTGCTCGTAGACAGGTACATGGTACATGTATGGGCATCGTCAGGTATGATAAGATAAGATGGGGAACAAACTTTTAAAAAGTACAGACAAGCTTGTTTGTGTAGTTTTAATGTGTTCATTATTCCCGTGATCTTTTCAAAAGTTTCTTAAGAACTATTTATTTATTTATTTATTTACTGCTACGAACAACTACAGAGTAGGTTGTATGAGCCTATGCTAATTGTAGGAACTTGGACCTATGTTATTAAATAAAGGTAACATCTCTAATATTAGGTAGGTACTACTAATAGTACATAATAATAATGGTGTGCCTGACTAGACAGGTTCTAGACTAGGCTCTAGAGATAAGACTATAGCTGGTATATCTAAAATATAATATATCAATTACCTACTAACAAAAGGTTGATAGAAATCGAAAATAGTAGTAAAGATAATGAATATTTATGTTAGTAATAACAATGAGAATGGCAGAAAGTAGATACTAGTTGTTGGGAAGGCTAATGAGGTGCCGGAAATTTTATGAGTTTAGGTATTCTTCTAGGTTGTAGTGGTTTCAGAGTCATTCAGACTTTGTATTTTTGGTACCGTCAAGTGGGGCTACTTTGGACTCTTTTTTTACTTTTTTGTATTTCTTTGATAAAATTGCAAGGTGGAAAAAATTACAAAAGGCACAATGTGTTGCTTAGAGTGTTGGCATTCATTATCTGCATCTGTGTATTTTATGTCTGCAATATATGCACAGAAAAAAATTAACAAATCCCTGTTAATGTAACCTCGTAGGGTGGGGCTACTTTGGACGGACATATGAAATTGCTAATATCTCTCTTATACAGGTCCCTGGGGTAACTTTGGACCACTGAAAAACAAGCAAACACCAAGTCAATATCATTTATATATTTTTTCATTTTTTTATTGCAATATTTTGTTATGCCGACAACGTATGGATACAAGAGCTTATTGTACACCAATTTTAACAAGAGAATATCTTAAACATATGTAATGAAATATCATCATTAAGAGGAACAAACATTTAGTCTAAACTTTTAGGAACACAATACCGTTTTGAAATTAAGAAAATTCCCAATAGCAAAAAAGATAGACAACTTTGAATTGACATGCACACATATTTGGACTCATGTATGCACCATTCACCTGCCTAGCATGTCTACAGCAAATTAAGATTTTTAAGTGAACTGTTGGGAAAGTGAATAAAAAGAATCCTATCATTCTTATAATTGATAACAGGTCGACTTAATTGTCGAAAAATTTGTCCTTCGGTAATGTGGTCAACATCTTCATTTTCCGGCCACTTAAATCGATCTTCGGCAATATGTTTAACGAACGTAGCTTTGTACGTACCATCATCATTTTTATTTATAATCTGCCCAACACAGTGTTTCGAAAGATTGGTTTTTGTGATCGTATATGTGACAACGACCCAGTCACCGGCATGATAAGCGTCCGTAGAGGACTCGGCTCCCACTTCCTTTAAAACACTTGCACGACCTCTGGACGTAATATCTTTCAAGGTTTCCTGAGTGACTGTATCATCCTCGAACTCACTGGATGGATTATCGATGTCTTCAGATTCAGAATTAGTTTCTTTGGCCACGCTATGTCGAACCCTTTTGCCAAGCTTTGCTGCAACAGCTTTAGTTGTTTTCTTTGGTACATTATCACAGAGTGAATTTAAATCGTTGGTACATATGCTCTTGCCGGGAGCAACATTTACACGTTTCTTCCTGACTACCACCGTCTTCTTGTCCTCGTGGCGCATACTTTGCAGCATTTGCACGACAGTATCGGACACAATCAATGGAGATACTGTTTGTTTGTTTGGCAACTTTTTTAGTACCTGCTCGGCATCGACAGGGTATATGCCACAAGTCCTAAATCCAGCCTTTAAGTTGGATGAAGCTCTGTTTTCCTCATTTAGCTTGATGACAAGTTCTCCCAGAAGAGAGGGGAACTTTTCTTTTGGAAGTACAGTGAATTTTCTTCCTGCCCCAGACTTCCATCTCGTAAGAACGGACTTCCAACACCTCTTCAGTGGCCCATAAAAAGCAACATCTAGTGGCTGAAGTAAGTGTGTTGCATTTGGTGGCAAGCAGACGAAAAGAATAGGTATCCAACTTTTGGCATAAGTCAAGAACTGTTGCGGAAAAATGGGAAGACAAATTATCTCCTATGACATACTTCTTGCCCACCAATTTCTCTGCCCATGGTACAACAATTGCCTTAGACCAGTCGTTGAAACAAACTTCGTCAAACCAGCCACTTTTTGATCGGTTATAATAGGTTCCAGGGGGGCCTCCGCTGGTCCACTGATCCCAGAGATGTAGAGCCTTGTATACTACGTATGGCGGTAAAAGGTTTCCCGTTGCTGTTCCCGCAAACATGACTGACGTAGCGCTTTTTGTAGAATTCATTTCTCTCTCTGGATATTTAATGCCCCTTTTAAAAATAAATTTTTGGAGCCCTGGGTTATCTTGTAGATTTGTTTCATCATAATTGAGAATTTGCTCTGGAGATGCATCAGCAAGAGTGACTGCCAAATGTTCAAAATAAATCTTTATTTCTTCCGGGTTGACTTTCGCCCGCTTTGTGGTAATGTTTTGACAGACTCTTGTCGATAAAACATTGGAATTTCTTGCCAAAAAAGAAATGGCCCATTCGTTCCCAGGCAAATTGTTTTTAAATTGAGGGACAGCTTTACCCGCGGAGTCCAAGACTGTCTTCGCCAAAATGCGCAGATCCATTTTTGTGAATGGGTAGCCCCATGCAGACACCATGACCAAATGAGCAGCCATGTGTTCTTCTTCTTCTATCGTAAATACTGGCTGCCGTCCCGGCAAACGATTTTCCGCATTATTTTTGATGCGCTGTATGTAAAGTGCCAATGTGGATCGCGGTATTTTAAAACGTTTGCTTGCTTCAATAAGCGTGCTTTTCTTATTTGCAATGCTTTGCAGAGCCTTATCCAGTGAGCCGCTTTCAAATTCTCGATATCGACGTGAGCCAACTTTCCGAACATATGTGCGCACCATCTCTGTATCCTATGGAAAAGAATTCCCACTTTTGATTAGATTTTTTGTTTGCATTATTAACTGGGTACATAATCTCATTTGCTAAAATATAAGTTTGTTTTGCAACCACTAAATAGGTTCCTACTAGGTAAGTATAATATAATCACTGAAGACATGTCAGGTTATAACCATGTGGCCTGGGTCCAAAGTAACCCCACTTTTATTAAAATAACATTTTCAGAGCCATCCTTTGACTGAAACCAAATCTGCTTAGTGATTCATAATCCTGACAATATGCCGAAGGTTTAACCTCTCAACAGTTTCGTTCTATCTTAGCTGGCAAGACAAATGCAATAGAAAGTTGGACACACTTACCAAATTTTGCGTCCAGGCAGCTTCACATAATGTTTTGTAAACTGTTGCAGCTGTGCTAAATCTAAAATGGTGGTATAAATAACAGATACAATCAATGTTGCCAACCCACAAAAAATAACCCCACTGCTCTAGTACACCATATGATCAAGGAAAAAAATAAAAACTAAAACGTCCAAAGTTGCCCCTGCTGTCCAAAGTAGCCCCACTTGACGGTATACTTTTTGTTGAAGCGGAGGCAACGAGTTGAGTGCTGATCGCGATTGCATTATCTTTGTACAAAGGCGTTTCTTCCCTAGTGCATTGAGATGGAGGCCATATCTCGTGTAATGATCTATTTTTGTACCACTCAGGCTTACAATGTTGAAGTTGTTGAGTTCAGAGGCGAATTTCACAATTCTTTTGTTTACTTCTCGGATCTTGACGTTTGTTGTTTCTATATCGTAGCGGTACGGTAATTCAATGATTACTAGGCGCCGATATTTTTTGTTATTGGTTCGTCTTGGATCACGTGACATGCACCATGCTGGCTGAAAGCACAGGGGTGAGGTCGTAAGAAAAAAAGTACCGGGGCGATCTAAAAATGAATGGATTTCTGTATATACCCCCCCCCCCCCACATAGTGTTGGGAATTTTCATGAAAAAAAAAATCTTGAAATTTTTCATGAAAAATTTCAATTTTTTTGAGAATTTTGACATTTTCCTGGAGTATTCTATTTTTTTCAATGTGACCTGTTGTCGTTGTCGAACCTCGACTGAGGGCAGGGAGGGAATAATGCTTGGACCAGCAACTGCGCAGCGCTGCAATACTGCCAGGGCGTTGCTTGCATTTGTTGGCAAGATGCTCTTCCATCCGTGTGCAGTTTACAACTGTCTTCCATTTGCAATATTTGCACACAGAAATCTGTTTGATCTTAGATTGGTTTTCACCCTCATGGTAGAGAGTAAAGTGAGCGTGTAAAGATTTCAGTTTTCTGCCCATTTTGTGAAGTGCAAAAATGATGCAATCGACGGCTCATGCAATAAGCTTGGCAATCACCAGCAGAGATTCATCACCAGTCTCAGGCAGTCAGCTGTTCTCCAGTTATGTGCCAACTTAAGAACAAACTACCCGACAAACCTTACAGCCTACAATATCTCCAGTTATCCCCAGATTTTCCATACATTGCTTCTAAGTGGAATTTTTTTGGTAGAAATCAGTTGTATACTGCTTTTAGTACCTATTTTATATAATAATTAAAAAGTTGAGATTTTTTTTGAAAATCTTCAATTTTGAAAATTTTCACTTCGAAAATTTTCAACTGCACAACACTACCCCCACATCAAGCACCGCTTGCATAATGGGCTATCAATGAAGTTTCAAACTCACGTGGTGCACAAGTTCTATTTATTATAATTTTCCTTTCCATTACTCTCTCGGTATCGGTAGGTAGGTAGGTACGTAGAGCAAAGCTCGTTCTTTGTATCGGCTGCTGAACTGTGGTGAATCAGCCACAATTTCACCATCAAACTTTGCATTTGACCCATTCATTGCTAAGAGAAAACCCTTGCGTTTTATTTTCACCCAAATTCTTAACTTGAGCACACAGTTTGCAACGTATTTTATTGTTTTTTGCCAAGAGCCAGTTGTGCTTTTGCTTCCGCTCCTTCCACTGTGCTTCTGACCACACGCCCGGAAATGAAATATGTCCACGCTCTTTACATTCATTATATACGCGCACATTTTCAAACTCAACTCAACTCTACACATTTAACAAACTCTACAAATCCGTGTTACTTCGTAGTTACTCGATTTTAAAGATATTTGTGAGCAGATAAACAAAAATAACGCTGAAAATAACGCTCTTACATTTTCATGTGACGGTATTATCTTCGCTAGTACCAGTCAGAGATGGTACTAGCCTTAATACCATATTGTACTGGTGTTAGTGGCCATTCCTGCATTACTTTCAAATTCGTACTAAACTTAGTACGTATTAGGACTAAGTACCCTTTGTGAATCTGGTCCCAGGCCAACGCAGGGTTACTGTTAGAACCTGAATATTCGAGGGAATATCAAGCGATGTGTCAAATGAAGGTGCATTTCAACTGATAACAACTGATGAGCTTAGTTGGTATAAACACGATGAATGCGAGGTGATGCCTACTGAAATCAAGAGTGTTTGCTGCCGCGCTAAAGCTCAAGTGAAAAGGATCATATTTGTATCTCCAGCCAACAACATCGTTATCTTAAAACGTGACAATCACAGCGATTATATTACAAGTCACCTAATATTACGATGTCCACTTTTTGGACTCGGCGCCACATTCCAATCAGTTCGTTCCGAGGCGGGCATTTCACCCAGCGGGACAATCTCAGGACAACCAACGTTAATTAAAAAACCTAGCCTGCTGACAACGTTGCAGGTTTGTCTACAGTATGCCGTGGTTGCGGCATGTTCGTTGCTTAGCCCATGTGTGTACATTTCCTTTAAAAGTTCCAAATACCATACTTTCCAATTTCTTCTCCCAGTTTCTCACAACCGACGTCTGCCTCCCTCCATAGGTGTACAAGTCATAGCAACGGCTGCCCCTGATACGCACTTTGCGGTGCCGCAACCAGGACTCCCCGACCCGGTCGGTTGTTTGATGGCAAATGGCGACTGCTTCCTCAGCATTTACAACTATATATTGCTGGAAAAAAGCCTGCGCTTCGGGAGAGCATTTTTTAACAAGGGCTACGTCCTCCACAGTCGATGCCTGGAGCTGGAAATTTGAATTGAGCACCAGGCTCAGAATTAGCACACGAGGGTTATCTTCACGTGGAGCTTCCTCTTCAGCCGTTTCAATATTTCGCCCGCGTGATCGAGCATTCGAAACGTGAAGCTCGAGGGCCGAGGCTGGTGCACCTGCGATAATATTAAAAATGTCAAAATTATCAATTTGCGGTCCTAAGATTGACTTGGAACCCTGCCACACTGAAATGATTACTACATACTGAATGAAAAAAACAATACATTTATGCCTCTATATGGCAGCTAGATATTGCTCGACTTCTACCGAGTGTGTGGTAACCACTTGCAATGGCATCAGAAAGAGTTGTGGAAACAATACAATAAAACCAGTGTTGGACTCACTTACCGGACAAAAGCGTAGCAAGAATTGCCGCCTTGATGCCGCTAGATTGCTCGTGGGGCTGGTGACCAGGCAAAATGCTGCACGGCTCGACGTGGCAAAGCTTTTCTACAGGGAGTGCTGTATGCATGGTCTTTGCAGCAGACCTTATTTTTCCCCATTGTTGTGTGACGTCCGTGCAACTTGGAACCCTGCCACACTGAAATGATTAGGTACTACATACTGAATGAAAAAAGGTCCTCAAAAAGGTCCTCAAACAAGGTCCTCAACCATCCAATGGTTGCCTTAAAATTGAAATATTATATTAAGCAAAGTACTTAGTTAGCAGAGTAGCCTGTAGTGTGGAGCGAAAAGGTTATTCTTATGCATCAGGTTAACACCACGGTGAGGAAAATCGCAGAAACCTAAATGCAACCGATTACCATGCACTGAAATTTTAGCAAGCTACCAATTTTTTCAAGCCAAACTAAGTACAATATCACTCCGTCACCGTCGATCAGCCAAAAACACGTCACGCGGCCTGGCAATACTTACTTAATTACTACTTACGAACTAACGATAGTGAAACGCTTCAATGAATGACTCCAGCATCCTGGATCGTAATATCGCTCTGCTACAATTAAAATAGTCAATTAGATTTAATTCTTAAAATAGTTTGTTTTAATTATAAATACAGTGCCATTGGGTTTGTAAAACGTTTAATGTTATCTTATTCTTACTTGTTGAGAAATAAGAGGACAGCAACCACATGCTTGCATCTTCCCGACCCAGCTTTGCAAGAGCAAATTGCCGAAATTTTGTGTAAGGTTTCGTGGTTTCGTGGATAACCATCGAGCGGATGGTTATTTCGTGCGGCTTACCACCCAAATTGGAAGATTGCAGACACAAAGCCAAGACTTTAAAATGTGCGTCGCTTCTCTCCAAAACACCACACTCCGTGAGGTGTTTTGCCTTCAGTATTGCCGCACCTTTCACAAACGGTCTTTCTCCTCCACCAACATAACCCATTATTTCAAAAATCTTAATTGCTGGCTCAAACATTTCATAAAATAAATATTTGATCGACTTAAACAGAAATCAAATCAAAACAAAATCACAGAAAATAGAATGAATAAAACTAAAGAGAAAATCCCAGAGGGTACGTATCCAACTAGTCCACACTATACAACAACACGAGGCTCAATGAACGAAGGCTCGTCTTGCCCGACATCTTGAATTTTTGTGCGCGCCATCTGTTATCGCTGGTAAATGCGAATGGTCTAGCGTACTAAAATCAATATAAAATACAATTATTTCAGTTTGAAAAAAATTTTGAGAAGAAAAGTTTGGAATAGGTTGGTATATAACATTAATAACAATAAATCTCTAGCTAAAATTGTTATATAAATGATTATGTAAGATGTTAATGGAATATTTTATAACTATTGAAACAATTGAATGTAATAAATTTAGTGATATGGCAAATCGCTTAAGAAAATTGGTGAAGAATGACGGAATTCCGGCATCGACCAGGAGGCCTATCACCTCCCATTTATCCGCAGGGATTTGGTAGCGTCTGGATTAGTCCCCGATACAGGGCTGGTGAAGTTCTTCTTTTCTTCGTCAACCTCCTCGGCGTGATTCATTCCTCGTTCAAAACGAATGGTTGGGTCGAGGATGAGCGCATGTTTCTTGTCATTCCGAATGGCGACAATGTCAGCTCGCCGAGACGAACCGTCATCAGCAATACACGATACTTCTTCGTGGATCTCCCAGCGGTTTTGTTGTCGGAAGGCATCGGCAATAATAGTGCGTATGGTGTGACGTCGCGTATCATGTAGCAGTTCCCCTTTGTGGCATTTCCCTAACCGTCATGTGCAATGGTTTCAATCTCGTTGCAGTTTTCAATACGGCTACGGTTTGTGTTTCCCTGTCTCCCTGATCTCTGTTCGCTGATCTCCGCTCACTGATCTCTGTTCGCTGATCTCTGTTCGCTGATCTCTGCTCCCTGATCTCTGTTCGCTGATCTCTGTTCGCTGATCTCCGCTCACTGATCTCTGTTCGCTGATCTCCGCTCACTGATCTCTGTTCGCTGATCTCTGTTCGCTGATCTCTGCTCCCTGATCTCTGTTCGCTGATCTCTGTTCGCTGATCTCCGCTCACTGATCTCTGTTCGCTGATCTCTGCTCCCTGATCTCTGTTCGCTGATCTCCGCTCACTGATCTCTGTTCGCTGATCTCTGCTCCCTGATCTCTGTTCGCTGATCTCCGCTCACTGATCTCTGTTCGCTGATCTCCGCTCACTGATCTCTGTTCGCTGATCTCCGCTCACTGATCTCTGTTCGCTGATCTCTGTTCGCTGATCTCTGCTCCCTGATCTCTGTTCGCTGATCTCCGCTCACTGATCTCTGTTCGCTGATCTCCGCTCACTGATCTCTGTTTGCTGATCTCTGCTCCCTGATCTCTGTTCGCTGATCTCTGCTCCCTGATCTCTGTTCGCTGATCTCCGCTCACTGATCTCTGTTCGCTGATCTCCGCTCACTGATCTCTGTTTGCTGATCTCTGCTCCCTGATCTCTGCTCGCTGGCCCAGCCACGTTGGGATATCCTCGCCACAGGCTAAACTCGCAGCGCTAAACTCAAAACACTTGAAGCGAGCAACAGCTGTCCCTGCGATCTCAAGCCAGCTCAGACAAGTTGTGCCAAGCCCGACCATACCCCACAATTTACCGGTCTTAAACTTTCAGATAAGGTACATGGAGTACATCAATTCGCTCTCTTTATTTGCACGAATATAGTGGAGCTGGCTCTCCCTTCTCCTCGGAAACTTGTTGCATGCGACTTTCAGGTGCCAGGCCGGAGACCTGCCTGTTGATTCACCGAAACCAACAACTGTAATATTGGTTAATATACACTCTCATTTCAATTCGCTTAAACATGAGTGAATTCAGCTCAGAAATGAGCCATAACTTCGACCAGAATACGTCGTACTTGATTCACTCACACCCGAGATACACGTTCGCTCGCGAATCACGAGTGAAGCTGAGTGAAGCTACGGCTCGCCCACTTCACTCACGGCAGCTGGGTCACTAAATATCCAAACGAGCGTTGTGCACTCCGACTTTAAACTGGATTATAGTAGGGGGTGATTAGAGGAACCGTTTGACACCTCATTTGGCCATGGGGGATTAAGGGTTCACAAGATATGGGCACTTTAATTTACCATTTTCGTATATTTTTGTAGGCAACATTGGGTTGCGGCCTTTTGACTGTTCACTACCGCTGGTGTTGGTGTTGGTGCTAGTCAGACACCGACGCCCATAACCTCACCTTTGTTTTTCTAAATCTGACATATACTTAGGAATAGGAGGGAATTTAGGATTAGGAACTGATCAAATCTGCAATTCATCGAAGTTTTACCGTAAAGTTTTATTAAATAAGCAAACAAATGGGATATTAACCTGGGACCGCTCGATTAGAAGAGGTGTGCTTGCCGTTGAGTTACCAAAGTAGCCGTGTTTGCTCTCCGCCGCAAAGTGCTACCTAGCTAAAGACTAACACGATCATAACACTAGTTAAAATCAGTTCAAATGGTTCGCAAAACATGTAAACGCTGTTGGCATCACGCGTCAGTCGTCTCCTTTGTGTCACTGTCGTCGTCACTCGCACCCGTCATGCCGCGTCGTGCTATCAACAAGTCGCAACAGGCCGAGTGGCGCCGAGACTAGCGTACTCATGGGCAATGCGTGCGCAGCTACATCTTGAGATATCTCTGGCTCATTGCGAGTGAACATTCTCACACAATTGCTTTGAGTTAAGTCAAGCAAGTGAAGATTTTATAAGCTAATGGTGTCGCTCGCTAAAAATGAGCTGATATTGACTCGTATATAGCTATATATTGCTCATATTCACTTTGAGCTAATGCATTCACTCGCTACTTGAGCTAATCGAAATGAGAGTGTATTAATATTGGGATTTTACTCAAGCAAATATTAAACGGATCGACAACTAGCGGAGGATGTGAAGCGATGAAAATCAATTTATTAAGCGAGAAAAAGCTCTTCGTGCGTAGGTTTTTTAACACACGTTTGTTCACACGAATTTTGATTGGTTAGATAATCTAATTGACTGCAGCCAGGCTCCAATTGAGGTCTTGGAGACGACAAAGTCAATACTTTTTATGGATAAAATGGTCGATGCTTTGGTGAAAATACTAAGATTAAGCAAGAGAAGTAACCGACAGTAATTGTCTGTTGTACTTGTTAGAACGCTTTGTCAAAGAACATCTTTCTGATTTTATCTTTGATTATAAAGTTACTAAGCTACATTTTTAACTAAAATTTAGGAGCTGTGTTACTTTAGTAACATTGCTCCGGCTTAACTACAAATCCGTGGCGATTTCAACAATCCTACTAGTACTACCTGATCTGTTTTCTTCACAACTATCACTTTCATTGGCTGACTCCTCTTCGGGGTCAATGCAATCATTGACGTCAATTGCATCTAATGAGAGCCCTTTGAGGTCACTACTCTTACCGTTTTCCAGGGCAAATAAGAGTTTGCTAACCTTTGCTAGCTGTAATGTATTCTCAGGCAGTCTGTAATACTCCCGGTGTATACGAATATCATGGCCCATGAAACCAGCCAGTAAATCTAACTCATTGTTCTTGAGATTAACAATCTGACTCATAGTGGCAATGTGTTTACGCAACCGAGTTGAAGTTAAATTTGACGGATGTGTCACTCCACTCTCGATAGCAAGGTCATGTAAGGCAAGAGCTCCCCGGAAGTGTCCTTCAATTCCTTGTTTAGTAAATAAAAAACTTTTACTTTCCTCTACCCCCGAAAGATGCCTGTTTTCGATCAGGACATCAATGCTACATCTCATTTCCTCAGTTAGTAGCACGGGAACCTTCCGCCCTCTTTTCCCTCTCATCTCGACTCTTTTCAGAGATTTCACTAAAATCTTTTCGGTTTGTCTAAGTGAATCAACTACTTCCGGCTGCATATCGTTAGACCCATTCAAAGAATTTTGGTAAGTCGCTAATTCTCTCTACTTCCCCTACTCTGCGCCTATTAAAGCTTATAATATGTGCGAGGATTGATTTGCTTAAATCATCAAACACTTTCTTAGAGGGGCTATCTTTCACCATAATTCTAAGCTGAGCTTGTTTGCGTTTAACGAATTTGTGAAAGGTGTTAACATCTGCCGCAACCGGCAGGCGACACGGCGCATTCCATTTTTTGGTAGCAAGTGAATTGAGGCAGAGATATCCACATTCCAATTAATTCCCATGATATCTGAAAAGTCTTTCAGGTTTGATTTGCCTACTTAATTTTTCTCCATGATATGTTGTCCTTTTAAAATTCCAACGCATTTTTTCACACTAAACCCAATCTTTAGAGGCAAAGAAGGAGTCTGATGTACCTACTCGTCCCAGTCGGTGTTCGATTTATTAGCGTAGTGGCTCATCAGGTCGGAATCATCAGGAAACGGTTGTGTAGTTGTGCTTGAGACGTAGGATGGAAAATACTTCGTGATGCAATTTTGACGCAAGGTTCGCTCCTCTGCCAGCGACTAACAGCTCGGACACCGTGTTTCTCGATAACTTTAACGTAGCAATGGTTTTTGGATGTCCGGTCTTTGATAGGAACGGCAATTACGTACCGAGTGTATGCATCGATAAACCTTAAGCGGTGTTTATAGCCATTAGCAGAAACCGCAAATGGACCAAGGCAAGCTGTGTGGGTGCCAGAGAACGGTTCGAGAACCTTCTCGTTGCGTTGGATTAGAACCCTTTTCAAGTTTTTCGTTCGGCACAAGAAGTACATTTAGAACCAAACAATTTTACATCGTTTGCAAGAGGTTTCTTGAAATTTTTAGATCGGATAAGTTTTGTGGTTCGCTCGGTACCTTGGTGACCGGCACACGGAAGATTATTGTGTCATGGAGCGCTTGGAAATTTAGAAATAGAAATTAATCGGTGGCGAATGCGCCACTGCCACCATCCTAGTAGTGTGAGCCCCTAGGCGAGCATGATGAAATGAAATAGAAATAGAGCGGTTGACTACTGGTCTAGAGGTCCGTCTTGAGACGATACTCAAGAGTTATCGGGAACTGAGGCGAATCAAAGAGAACATTTTGTAAAGTAAATCAAACTATAGCGATAATTTAATATGAATAACTCACATGGTGAAAATACAGCAGAAGACGTCGAGCTCGCACGAGAACCAAGATCAGAGTGATTGAGACCCTACACCTCGAGTTGGTCTTCACCCTGCGTGACCTAGTTACATCCCCTCTCTTCACCCTTAGCTGTCCCGTTAGGGTGAGCCTAGGTGGAGATCGACGATGGCTTAGTGCCGCAAAGATAGGAATTCAGAGTGCTAATAAATTGGCAAGCTGGTAAGAAAGGTATCACGTTATGAATGTTACAATCTGGGCCATTGTGCCTCAATAATAATAGATTTCGAGAAGAAATAAGAATTTACACCCGACATGTAGGCGCCTTGGTTCACGTGTCTGCATGTATAAGAAATTATAAGAAATGATACATAACCTAATGATAAATAAATATATAAAATATACCAAACACACGACACACGACAATTGTAATTATTTAGAATGCGCAGTTTCATTGAAGCTGGCACGACAAGTTTGTCTTCCCGCTCGTTTGCTAAACGTAGACGGTTTATAAAACTTCATCGTCATCTAGTGCGAAGTCTTCGTCACGAGAGTTATCGGCATCAAGTTGAGAAATTAATGGTGTAAGGGTTTGATCAGTTCTTTGTTCGTTTTTAATACGCTGCTTATCAAATATCGGCTCACATAAAGCTGATACCGAGTGAACAGTGATCCTATCCATTGGCCAACGGCTTTTTTCCAAGCCTTTTTATGCGATGATGGACCATTTTGTAACGCCAGCCCAGCGAAGTATGTCCTCCATAAGAATCCAACCCTTCCGCCATAAAGCACTGTTTACCTCCAGTAAATTTAGCAACAAGGTGCATGTTACATGACTCAGCCAAATTGCTGGTGTCATTTTCAATCAGGCTTGGTGCGTGCGATATAAGATTAGCAATGATAGCTCCAGTTCTTATCTTAAAATCTGTCGGTGCAAGGTCACAATCTGATGCCGAAGGCTCAAACACCCCAGAGTCATAGCACACCTCCATTCTGCATTTTGTGTGATCGCCGACAGCGTGAGGAATGATGTTGATCAAGTCGGCCCTCAGGGCATCAATTGATGGTTTAGAATGCAAGGCATTCACTAACTAATTAATGCGATTTTTAAGCAATTTTTTACAAGTGCACTTGTATCTGCAAACTTATACATTTTTTTACCAACATTTTTTGTCAAGTGGTTGGTGCACTCGACTTTCACAAAATCGCAACCATACGGAACTCGCTCTCATATTTGCTTGTGAACGCTTGAATCACCATCAGCAATGAACCTGTCAAGCAAACCTACAATCAACGCTGAGCGCATCTCAGTGAGTAACAGTGAATTAGATTTTAAGTTACCTCGTGTAACGAAGCGTATGTTGCGTTTCACTTGAACGGAATCCTTCGACAATAATATCAGCCACCACCGCCGTCGAAGCTTGGCTCCAATTTTTGTAGCATATGTGTTCGGGTGCGACAACACTTTTGTTCTCGACCATTGCCCACACGCTACAATATTTCTGCCGTACACCGACAAAGATGATTTTTTTGGTACGTTTACCTATAATGACAGCCACCCCTGACTTGGCTGAATAGCCATGGTCGTAACTTCGATGACTCCATCCTCCTTCGAGGATAACGGTTATCCAGGGAATGCCGTCATCATCAATTTCATTATTGAGGCAGGCTAGTCTAATTTCCTCTGCCATAGCTGCTGTCATATCAGTCAGTAGTGATCACATCCAAATCACAAAAAATGGATGGACTTTAAAATACATTAAAATAGTATTATCTTTCATTCACGAAGATTTGATGTTGATAAATAAAAATCGATAAGTCTAAGATTTACATTGGCTTGATAAAAAAATCACATTTCCAATCTTTTCTTCGTTTCTTTTATATGTGTCATAACACGGTGTGGGGATATCCACAAAGGTTCTCCAGCGCATCCTGACAAGAGACGCCTCAAGGAGAGGTATCGAAAATCTTTATCTGTTTTCAGATAATGCCACAACTGTGCAATGGATATCATGGCAGTTAGAATCCCAGACACCGTAGGTGGGTTTAACTTTTGCAAAGAAATAATCATTGTCTTAAAAGAGCCCAGGCAACTAAACAACAAACTGTAGCAACAACCAGAAGATAAGATTGGACACTCACCTGCCCTGTGATAGAATTCGTAAACCGCCAAGCAAGAACTTGGGCCCTCATCTCTTGCCAGAATTCCAGGTGAGGAGATCGATCAGAGAGCACGCAGCGCATTTCTTTCCCCCGATCAGGGTGCAGAGTGGAGCCATTTACGCTGTCAAAAAACTTGTCTAACAGTTTTAGAAGCTCTGCTGTGTGCATTGCTTCTTTTGGGAACACACTGCCATCTCCATAAGTTGCCATCGTCAGCATTCCTGCTGCAACTGTATGGCTTAGAACCTGGGCTGCGAGGTTCACGCGCATTTTCATTGATCCTTCCGGTTTTAAGTGATTATCTGTAAGCTTAATAGCCATTCTTGCAGTTAACTGATCAAGTTCATAGAACTTTTGAACGTGCTCCCACTTGGCAGTTTTAAAACGTGAAAGATTTTTGTCCCACCAGGAGACATTGTTCTTTAAAAGAAGGTTCTTCATACATTTTATAAGGTGGGGAGGATCATAAATGACGAATATTTTCTTCCCATTAACTTCAAAAAACGTTTCCCTCGAGCCATCTGGTAAGCTACTCGACAGCTCCCCGATTGCTCCACGGTTAGTGGGCCCTTGGTCACACACAGTTGCGACAACATTTAGCCCAGCATCCAACAATGCGCTGATTGCATGCCGCAACAGATCGGCTAAAATGTTGCTTGGGACTGTGTCAAATGTGTAATAATAAGCAATTGGTTGCTTCCACCTCTTGGCAAGTCCGCGGACCATAATAACCAAGGCGTGGTTGGCGACAACTCTCGTCGTGCCAAGATGGCCATAGTCCTCAAACCCTGAAATGAAATTACAAACAAATTACATCTCTATAGCATTAACAACGACACAGCATATCAAATTAAAACGACAATGTGTTATTTACCTGATGATGCATAGTCCTCACTCTCGTTATAATAAATTCCCGATCGCAGGGACATTTCATCGAACATGACAACACAGCATTGATCTCGCTCACTCATTTTATTGATTCTTGCAGGAAGATGAGCGAGAATCTTCTTGTTTAGCCCAGGTCTAAAAGCCAGCTTTTGCAGTAGATCCTGCAGTGTTTTTGGACTTGGCAGGGTGATTATATTCCGCATGTATTGGTAGCACCGTGGGCTTCTCTTCATAATTGCCAGAGCCCAGATCTTATCTTGCACGGTCCATCTAAAGTGAGCCAAATTTTGTCGTGAAAACATGTTTAAATAGCCGATGAAGTGTCAAATCATTTTCATTTCAACCTGTTGTTAATATCTGTATTACACATCTTCGGCTATGTATTGGTCGATTTCGGTTTCGACCGAAACCTCCGAAATCTCACCCATGATGAGGGAGGCCATCGATTCGCTGGTGAAAAGGTTTCTTCGTCTGAAATCAGCCTTTCCAATGCCGAAGAAGCTTTCAGTTTGTCAACGGATTTCAGCTTGTCTTTCTGTTGTGAATTTTGTACAAGCAACTGCTGTACGCGCTTTACAGCCTTCTTGTAATTCGAGAGGATTTTTCGTTTCCTAGGTGTTCTCTCTGGCTTGTCGTATCCAAATTCTTTTAAAATTGAACCTCTTCTTTTCTTTCCAGGAGCTAAAAATGTATTTAAAAGAATTCAACATGTTTAAAAGTACTGTATGTGTTGAAAAGGCTTCTAAGTAAATTCGTAATTGCTTCAAAGGATTATGTAGGCAGGTACCTGAAGTAATAACTTCTTACCAACTGGTGTGTCCTGTTGAGGTGAGAGTAGAGGTGAAGGACCATCTACCAATCCTGCCTCGGGCTCGGCAACTGAAAAATGACAACCTCCGATGCATAAATCTGTCTAAATCGATCTAAAATGTTATTACTGTCGTACCTGCAATACTTGGCCTGTTAGCCAGCCATGAACTGAACTGCCCTGTTTGAACGGTCGAACAATGGACATGGAACGGTGCAGGGTAAGCACATGAACTGGCGACAGACTTCTATCTGTGACGAAAACTCACCTCCACTGTGCGGTTGCCATTCTGGTGTTGATGCAGAGACACAGTCTCTTGTCTTCTCTTCAGTTTAATGCGCAAAGAGGCTTGGCGTCAGTCCCGTTATGTCGAAAACCTAGCCCAACCTGGACCGCTGCCGCTCTCGCCGCGCGCAACGCACTCTTACGGAGGATCGACGGTACTACGTACTACTTTTAAAATCGCCTCCGGCTATCCTGGTTGCCACCCCCTGGATGCAAAATTCGCTAGCCTTCCTCCCTTGCGTATTGGCTTTAAATCAATTTCATTGAAGTCTATTTTTGAATTTAAGGTTTCTTTGTAAAACATCGTATAAGGTTGATCACGCTCAAGGTGGATCCGTACAGAAATTTATTGTTTTTGTTTTGGTAAAATTTTACTCAGATGTGGTCTATGCCGGAAAGAAATACTCAAAAAAATATTTTTCTAAATATTTTACTGGAAATTTTCCGGAAAATTTGAAAATTTGTTTGGTAAACATGGCACCACTCCTTCCCTCAATTAGGTCTAAATATTGGTGATATCATTCTCGACTATTTTTTTTTCGATCAAGACACTTGCAGCTTGCCAATAAAGGAAGATGAAAGTTTAGAACTGCATACTTTTTCAGTAACAAATTTTGAAACAAAGCAAAAAAATTGGCAAATTTACGTCATATTTTAACCATTGACAAAATTTAGAGAATGTCAGCGCGAATTGAATTAAGTGTCTTATTATAATCCCTGAAGTTTGGACATTCCATAAATATTGGTTTCATTTCGATCGGACAAATTTTTTAATTTTCCGGAAAATTTCCAGCAAAATATTAAAAAAAAAATATATTTTAATATTTCCTTCCGGCATATAACCACATATGAGTAAAATTTTACCAAAACAAAAACAATAGAAAAACTTTACGGAAACAGTACGGATCCACCTTAAAGCGGATCCACTGGATTTTTAACCAGTTAACCGGTTGTCCGAGTTGATTTTTCTTGCGTTTCGTTATCCCTTTTTCTAGAGACTCAGTGGAAAGAAGCTCTTCGCTTTGCATTTTGTGCAGTACAAACTTACTGTTACGGCGCGCTAATGTGATGATATTGTACCAGTCTTCTGGCGTGTAAATAGCTCGTCGCTCAGCCTCCAGCTCGATTGATCCGAAGTCTGCATCGTTAGGAAGGTACGAATGCCCAGAAACCATACATGCATGGTCCAATACTTGAACGTTTGTAGCTGGGCTGATAACAAGCTTCATCCACGCACAAGAGAGTTTTCTGTTACGGTTTTGACCCGTGCAGCTGTCACTGAACGCTGTCACATGCCGCGTTGCGTTGGCCGCGTACATATTGATATGCTTCGTTACACAAGCAGACATGTCTTGTGAGCCTCGAGACGCTACCGTCTCATCCCAAACATGCATGTAGCCTTAAATTATAATTAATTAATTAAAATTATAATTAAACAAGAAGGGAGTTTGAAAATACGGCAGTAGGAAGAAGAAGAGTGGGAAGGCCAAGAGAAAGATGGAGAGAGAAGATAATAGAGGATGTAGAAAGACGTGGAAAGTGGAGTGATGTTGATGATAATAGATTGTTGGAGAATATAGAGCAATGGAAGGAATTAGTAGAGAGGATGGAGGAAAGAAATGAAGAAGATGAAGAAGAGGAATATGAAGAAGAAACAAGAGAAGCGACCGGAGTGGCCACCCGGTTGTATCACCTGAGGCCCTAGATTTAGGTGGATTTTCCACCCCTTGACCCATGAAAATTTGGAATAAAGGAAAGATATTATTATTATTATAATTATTATGTATCAGGTATTAATATTAGGTATCAATTATAATTATAATTATAATTATTAATAATTGATTGACATGCGTCGCGCGAATGAAGCCATCGAGCGTGAGAAACATCACATTCCTAGCTTCGACGAGATCCTTCCAGACTTGAAGTATGGAAGGCTGTTTAGTAAATGAGACTTCAACAGGGCCTTCCATCAGTTGGAGCCGTGTCCGGAGTCGAGGGAAATAACTGCGTTCCTGACCCATAAAGGATCCTATCGTTATAAACGCCTCTCATAGGGAATATTTGTCCTTGGAGTGAAATTCCCATTTAGCACGCGGATCGCTCGCGCGTACTCATCATCTCCTTCCAGTGCGGCTTCGTTTTAAAGAGAGTGGAATACCTCCTGGACGTCCATCCCCGCCTTGTGCAATAAATAATTTTTTTTCGTTGCCACATCGGTGATGTTTGCGCTCAACGCAAAATATTCAAATGCCCTCGTCCACCTTGCCCAACGTTGTCCCACGCTGGTCTGGTGACCCCGGCAATCGAACCGTCCGAGACCGTCGTTTTCCGTCATTCGGATACGTACGCAGAGGTACCTTTTCACTGATGGTTCAGGTTTCCACCTTCGTGAATCACCGATCCTCGTCGCCGAATGTAGTAACTTATCGCCGATTACATTGGAAATAAAACCCTTGTTTAATTCACACGTCTGGTCTTTATTGTCACCATTACCGGAAGCACTACCAAGTCGTGTAGCGACTATGTTAGTACAGAGATTTTAATAGTATGGAGTCAAATGAGCGACTATCACACGGGTGACGATGGGTGTAACCGGTTTGACTTGCACCACTTGGCAAATGTACATGTCCTGCGAGCTGATAACTGATACTCGGTTAGTGCTGCTCTCTAGTTGTAAATGGCGAACTTGCACCACTGTTTCAAAACAAACATTTGAATAAATGTAACGTAAATCAGGACTTAATGAAAATTTTCGAAATACTTAGTGACTTACACCACTTGGCTGTTCAACGGCTCAATTGTGCTGGACGTATGTAAGCCTGCCCGCACGTTCTGTCGTAAGTCGGTTGCGTTTGGACGAGTGTACATTGTTGGAGCCAGAGGGGCTACTTGAAATTAAGAAAAGAGAGTGGACTGTATTTTGCAGAAAGTCCCAATCTGCCTACCTTTGGCCGCGCTGGTGGCGACGGTTAAATGTCTATGGGTAAGGGGTGAATTAGGTAAGGCTGATAGGGAAGGAATAAAGGGAGACAGAAACTGATCTTCGAGATGCGCAGACTTGGAGCTCCGTCAAATACGAGTTCGAGAAAAACACTTATAAATTCAAACTTGCGAAAAAGCGAGGGTCGCGATTTGTCTCGACAGACTACCTGTCTGATGCGACGTTGAGAGCAGAACTGAACGGGAAAGGCTCACCACTGCATGTGGGGAGCTTGTCAAACTTGATGACACGAAAAAAACCAAACTATAAAACAGCTGGAACACAGGTAGCCAACTAAAAGAAAATAATTTGAAAGCGAAATAAAGTGGCGCGAACATACATCCTTCTGTGTACTGAAAGTTCGTTCAGATGCTGCCGAAGACGCAGGCAGACACAGAATCCTGCTTGCAACTTTGGACAGTTGCGTCGATGCGCAGTGCCCCGTCCACCAAACATGGCAACATGGCACACCTAATGTGTGGTAAGGCACTTTTAAGTCCAAAATCGCTTTAAGATCCACATTGTCTTCGTCGGATATGTGAAATCTCAAGATCCTTTGTGTTTTTTCACAGCTCCTCATAAATTTGATGTGGTATTCTTTTTTCTCATCGTCCTGAGATGAAACTTCTCATAATTATATTTTTTGTCTGTCCTTTTGTAGCCGTTAGCTGACAAGTACCAGCTATCCTGGGTTCTTGGGCACTTTGGTAGCCGTTAGCTGACAAGTACCAGCTCTGCTGGGTTCTTGGGCACTTTGGTAGTAACAGCCTCCTTGTCGGAACTGGCTGCTTGCCCTTGGCGATGATGCAGCCAATGGCTCAGTTTCTACATCCTCCAGTTCGGAGTTGGGCCCCGACTCCGAGTCTGAGCTTTCTAATTTTGCACTGGGAGTGTCATCTGCCGCAACAGATCTTCCTGAGACGTCTTGCAGCTTTGTACGTTTTCAGGCAGGTTGTCGACGCCGCTCCTCAAGAAATATCATCACCGATGGTTTATTTATTTATTTTATTTATTTTTATTTAAGTCAAAAAATTCCTATACTGTATGAAACAGTGGAATGTACAGACTATTGAAATCTTCTTAATAATTAAGTACTAAATAATAATTGTATACCTAATAAAACTTAATCATCATGACTAGCCATCCTTCTGAAATGAATAGTAATAATAAAATAATAATATAATACATAATAATATTGATTTTAAAAATGTTATAAGTAATAACATTTATTATGATTATAATTAACTTAATCGTACGAAATGGTAATTGGATAAATAGTAACATCCTAACAATATTTGTCATGGTTATTGATGGGTTAATAATATATTTAAATAATAAAGTTATTGAATTATAATGAAAGAGAATTTTTAAATAACTACGCTATTGTAGGTAATTCCAGTAGGTTTACATTTTTAGTGTTGGATTTCTAAGAGCTAGTGTAAATTCTTCAATACCGTAAAAAGCATTATTAATCAGGAATAATTTTAATCGGTTCTTTAACTTACTGAAATCTAGGCTTTTCATTCCACTGGGGAGCAGATTAAGGTCAATGATGATTGGCTCAGTGAGCACGCCATATCACACACGTGGACTTGCCTCCGTTGTTGATTCATAATAAATAATTATTAGGTAGTTTATTCAAAAGGTGAGGTTCGGTGACATATCTTCGATCAAAAAATGCATCGAAATGCACGTTCCCGAGCATTTGGTAGAAATATTTCTGACCTAACTCGTAGTTTGCTTTCCACCTGGCCAAACACCCTATCAGCGCAGGGAGGTATGACTTTCCACGCACCGGGGACACAAGCAGTTCATCACCAACAAGGCGGGCTGCGTTTTGTAGACGACACATAGCCAGACGGTACAATGTGTGCATTTTTATTCTGGCCACCGCAACCAACGACGAACAATCTTACGATCTTGCAATTTTCATCAAGGGTGAAATTGGTTTTATAGTTCACCAACGTCGACCGAATCTCCACACATCCTCGGTTAGCTCGACTTTCCGTCCAAGAAAAAAATGTAGGATGTCTTGTTTGTTTTATTTAAGCTAAAAGCTTATCATACACAGAACATATAATATTGAACAACAATAAAAAAATATAATAGTATAACAGTAAGATAATGCTAGAAATCAAAAAGTTTCATAATATATTGATTGTCAGATCTTATCTGAACTATTAGTACTAATTCATTTCGTACAGTCTTTCTTAAATTTTTCTATATTGGCCTCATTTTTAATCAATAGGAAGTTTACTATAATATTTAACTCCTTTTACAAATAGTGAGTTTAGGCTGCATGTTTTATTTTCAAAATCTATAAATACATTTTTATCTGCAATACTTCGCGTACCGTGACTTTGCATAGAACACACCAATTTAATTTGCTCTTGTAGATGTTACACAAAATGCGTGTGGAGAAATTTGCCGCGAATGGGAAGCCGCTCCAAGAGGAGTCTTTGGTAGAGGCTGGACCTGCTGAAGGCCAAAGCACAATCCCAAACCCTTCTTCATCAACTTGTAAAATTGTCTTGCCCGGAGTCTGTGAATTCCAAGCTTCGCCAAGTGCCGATTCTTTGCATTAACATCGGCATTGGAGAGTTTGATTGCGTGCCTCATGCGTACACAATAGCTGCAGGTGTCAACTGCCGGGGACCCAAACCCAATGTTGAACGAGCGCGAAAAGATTTTGTTAACCGCACCGGGTGAAGTCGTGGGGCAGATGTTGAAGTTGATGGTTGGAAGTCGTTAGCGAAGACGATGTCTTGACGATTCGATTCTTTCTTCAACGCGAAGTTGAGGTCGACTCTGGATCTCTGGTAGATTGATTGTGGACGATTTTGATGATTGATTGTTGTTGTTGATGCTTGTGCTTCCGGGCCTGCTGGGCGTGATGCTCATCCTTCGTCTTGCAACGCTTCCACTTGTCCTGAAGAGAATCAGACCGATATTATACTTGCTCATTGAACCAGGTATATACCATGGAAACCAAATAATGCAAAGACGATTATCTTACTTCCGTGGAATCACAAATGGGGATAAGAATTCGAGGCTGTTAAAGAGCGGCCAGGTGGTACCGGTGCTCGCGCCCGAGCCGGAAGGCAGGTCCCTCTTTCGGTGCTCCCGGCTCCATTTGGTCCGGAGGCTCAGCCATACTTTCTTAACCGCCTCGACTAAAATCAAAATAATATTAATATCGGTTATATATTTAGTAAAACACAAAAGCAAACATGCTGTGAAATGTAGCAGGGTACTTTCCATGGACATGGCGTCGGCCACGCATTCCCATGCGTTCATTTTCTTCACCTCGTTCTTGTATTCGGATAAAGACGAGTCCCAGATAATTGGGTATTGAACTATGAGTGATATCAACACCTCGTCCACATCTTGGTCTATATTTTCAAACTCAAAATTCATTTTGCGGATTCGACACGTGCCCGTCTCGACTAATGAATCCAAGTTCCAAGTCTCTGATCTACAAGCCTGACCTGACAAAGAACCACAGCCTTTCGAGCCTGACGCTACGCGGAGTGACTTAGAAGGCTGTGAAAAAAAAATGGCCGACGGATCGGTCGTTCTGATTTGTCGTCGGAAGGTTTACATAAGGCGCCATTTTCGATATCAAATGGAATGAACCGAGGTAACCTGGACACCAGCATTTGTATCGGAATTAAAAAGATTTCGATAACCGAGCGATTTCATCCCTCTTGAGATTTCCATTGCCAAGCGGCACGTTGTTATCGTCCACACGATCCTCCACAACGAGGTCTTCGTCAATCGGAAGAAGATCATCAGATGAATTGAAAGTGTACGGTTTTGCGCTGTTAAAACGTGGTTGCGGTCCTAAGAAGGACATTGTCGAGTGTCGACGATAGTTCAAGATCCACAGAATCCACACAAATGTTGTGCAACATGCTGCAACATGCAACAACAACCATTGCTACAGGAGCTGTTCTGTACATGTTAATATATTTCAAGCAGCGGAATCGTGATTTCTGCAATCCAAATGCCTGCTATATCAAAACTCGACAGCTGGACAGCTTTTTGTTAAACTTTTTCTGCCTGTGTAGTTAAGTTGATCGTGACTTTTCTGATTAGAAATGCAAAATGCGTGTTTCGCAAGAGACTTTAATCCTAGAAGCTGACAAAAGATCAGTTTCGCAAATAAGTTTAGAATGTAAAGGGAATATAGGCTCTGATAATTTGCATACATTTTCTCCGGTCGATATGAGCTTACAATCATTCATGTTGCTTGGCGTATTATATAACTGCATTCTATTCTGAGTGAGCGCGAGAGAGGTATTTCCGGGTATAATAAAAAGATACGCGTCTTCTCCATTGTGACTGGGAAGTGGTGTTATATGGTACAAATCGAATTAAGTGTCCATCACTAGAGATTAATTTTTCTTTTTTTCTCTTTCGAAGATTTATTTCTATTTCATATAAATTCTTGAGAGAGTGGACTGTTGAAGAATTTCGTGATCATTTTCTAGATCAAGTGCCAGACGAAGTCCCGACGAAGGCGGCAAGTGTGATGCCGTCTTTTCTAACTCGGCAATGAATTGCATTGGAGTTAGTATCGATGGATGTATCTGTTCGCTTTCTGCGAAGAGATTGCGTTTATAATCTCAGAATATTCTCTATCTTATTCGTTCTGGAGAGTGGACAAATCTTTTGGCTGCAAATCGGCAGTGTTATTGCGTTTCGTGACTTTGACTTTGGCGAAAAGTGGCTCTGTATTTGTTAAGGATGACTAAGGAATCTCGAAAGAATATCGACCTTGGAGCCATTTTCGGCTTCCGGTTGGCGATCAGATTCTCCAACTCCTTCGTGCTAACAAAGTCTTTGCCAGTCATCTTGACTTCCATAAATGGGTTCTCCCTTCTGGATGTTGCGATTTCTCTTTCCCAATCGCTGGGAACATAAATTTCTCGAAAAAATACCTTGTTTTTTTCGATAACGCCGAAATCTTGATCGCAGCTAAAGTGGCTGTGACCGGATACAAGAAATTTTCAAAGCTACAGCCAATGATGGATCCTAAACCATGAAATTGCAGCAGACAACCATTTTTATATTCCGATTTTGTCCTCCACACTGACTGTACGTTATCAGTTGGCTTGTTGTAACAAAATTCTTAGCCATAGCCATAGCCTTTTATCGAAGATAATTCTTTCGATTCTGATGTCTTTTCCAGAATCGACTACAAAATCACACCACTGTAGGCCTGTTGGGGCAAGTTGGCCTTGCACCTGAATGTAATATGCGTGGCCAGGATTCAGCTGTAACCTGTTAGTCAGGAGCGATGCTTTTTTACTCAACCACTCAACTTTACTCAACTTTTCAACTAACAAAATGCAGACCGAAAGGATAATCATTATCCAAGCGAAAATCCACGCGTTCAGATGGTCTGCAGAGGGGTTGAGCGTCACCGTCGTCACGATGACAGGCGTCTCCGTTGTCGTCGCCGTCGCCGTCGTCGTCGTCGTCGCGTTTAGGTCTACGTTCGATTTCGCTCAAGAAACAGGGGGTCCAAGTTGAGAGCAGACGGAGGACATCAGAATGTTCATCAATATCGGAGCGACCATTCATGGCAATGGCTGCTGTAGAGCGCGCTCAAACACCCGCAAAATGGCGTAAAGCCAAGCCGTATTGGAAAATCTGGTAAAAATCAATGCCGAACGTCACATGGCAATATCGTTCGCCTAGTCTGCTTTTGCAATCACAAATAACTAGGGCTTCGCCTCCACAGCTTGGCGGCGGCGACGAGATTTGGGCGCACTCTCAGGGGTGGCCGGGTTCTTGGGCGGGGCGGGGGCGGGGGCGGCTATACTCACTGACGATGCGCAGGGTGGCGCCTTCACTGAATGTGTCGCCCCACATGTTGCTGGCCACACAAGCGCAAGTGCCACTGTCTTCTTCAGTTAAATCTATAAATTGGAGGTAGTCGCTGTACATATCTATGCGTGGTTTGTCAAAAGTCATGTACAAGCCATCCTTCATCCAAGTTACATTGGGCTTTGGGTTCCCGGAGACTGGACAGTAAAATATGAAATTTGTCCCACTGGCAACCACCGCGCCTTTCATTTGATAGAGCACCCTTGACGACCAATCGCGGCTCGTGGCGATTGTTTTGGGAGGGTCTACTGAAAAAAAAAAATAGTACCTAGAGGTATTTAATCAATGCAGTTATAATCAAACTTACTTCTCTGATCGAAAATTGTTAATTCCTGTGAGGAAACCGACGATATCCCTTCATCAACAACCACCGCGTGAAACTCTAGGTTCAACTCCATCTTTCTTCGCGCGCAATTTAATGTTCTCGAGCTGGCCGATCGGCCGTGGCACTCTTCTGTTTCGGGCCACGGCCAGTCGGCCAATTCGGCCAGACTCCTCCCACCTTTCTCTAATTAAACGGCCTGGCCGATAATTAAACGCAGCTCTGGTGTTACTTCCCTCGCTCGGTGGCGTCCTCTTTGTGGCCAAGGATCTCTCAAACGGAGATGTGGGAACGTTCTCCGCAAAGGCCCATCCGATCGGTCTCTTCCCTTGGAGCGCGGGCCGATGTTCCGCCTCTCCCTCCCTTTCCTGCGCCCTTTCTTTGGTGTTTAAGGCGCCCGATGTTGTTGCTCTTGTGAGCCGCTCGCTCTGGACAAGTTTGCAGCCCCCAGAATCCTTGCTGCTGCCCCTCTCTGATGTTGCTGATAGCGGGGGGGGGGATTCTTCACCGTAGGTGGTACCCCCCTGGGGTATTTTGTTGTTTTCCGTGTCCATTTCATTCTTCGGAGGCCGTTTAGCACCAGTGTGGTGAGCCCCCCCCCACCCCCCCCCCACCGCGACAAGGCGGCCTCCACCAGGGGGGAGAACAAGTTTAAAAGAGGGCGACCAGCAGGTGTAGGTTATGTGTTTGTATGTCATCATATTTACAGTCTATTAATTGAAAACATATTGTATCATGTGTTTAAATAATAGCTTCATGTTGTGATAATCCGGCGACGTTATCACATAAAGGCACGTGTGTTGCTCATACAATTGAATAATCAGAGTCGCCTCTTCCCTTCTCCAGATCACATTTTCCTTGGCGGCGTCCATGTTGTTTTCTGTCTCGACTCCCACAGATTCGTCTCTGATTGGTCGGTTTTGAGAAAAGATGTGCTCAATATAGAGCGTGTTCTATACGAAAAAACTTGTCCACATTTATGTTGTCAACTGTTGCGAAAATGATTTTGACAACATTTTGCGTTGACATGGGACAAGGTTCCTTGCGCGCAAGACTTTCAACACAGACGTTGTGAAAAATGTTGCCGTTTAAAGGAGGCTATGGCCTAAGAGCTTCTCTTTTTGTGGGTTGGGATTCGGTATCCGAAACTTCAGTGGCAGTGAGGGCTCTGTTCAGACGCTTTATTTAAGTCAGGGCCTCGTCCAAAGTGCCTGTTCAAAGAAAGACATTAATAGCTACAAAAATTAATGTCCATTATCTGGACTGGAATTAGCAACCATATATTTTCGGCATTTGTCATAAAAAATGGACTCTAAAAACTTACTCGTTCCCTTTTTAATGTTTATCGGACATGGCACCCATGATGGCTCAGGCTTCGTCTCTGAAGACGCTGTCCAATCAATTTTGGCCGCATTCCACGATAGGGGTGGCCAGAAGCATGCCTCTCTGTCTCGGAGACCCATGTGTTTGGAACTGCTGCGAGTGGCGCTCCGGCTTCTGTATAAAATTACGACCAAATGATAGTACATTGCTTGGTATGACATATTTATTAAAATAATATAATATGACGCACATTATATGGCAAGGTTCAGTCACAATGTTGTGGTATCATAATTTTCCTAGGCATTTATTATTGTTTTCATAGTTAAGTTTTATTATAATTTTTTCCACTGCAGAGTGCAGACACAACAAGGTCACATTGAACAGGTCACATTGATGTGATAATGATCACATTTTAATAAATTAAAATCAGCCAGCCGTGCTTCTATTTCTGAACAGAAGAAGGCACGTTATGCTTACCAATCATCAAAATCAAGGGACTTGAGAAAAAGTAGCTTGGACAGCCTCTTGCCAGTTAGGCGGTCACGGGAACGAGTCACAATGTTCCCAGCTTTCGAAAAAAGTCTTTCCAAGGGAACCGATGTCACCACTCCTGGTAAATACTTCATCGCAGCTGAATAAACACTGGGGTAAACTTCCTTCACCGATTCCCAGAAACAAATGGATCACATTTGATGTAAGCAACAGATTGGTTTAGATATTGCCTCAGTTCCCCTGGCATTTCACCTGCCACGGACATGCTGAGGGATGTTGCTTCAAGTTCGCAATGAAGACTCCACAGATCAGCCTCGTCTGGTTCGATCCTGGATGCTACCGTCTACGATTTGTTGTCTTACAAATTTTATAAGTGGACCGTCGTTGGATAGATAGATATGGAAGGTAATCATAACAATTCATGAATTAAAAAAGAGTATTTATTTAGGAATGTATGCTAAGGGACAGTTCAGTCAGGAAATGAAACAAAATTGACTGCAAATCTAGCATAGTTTCTACATGCAGCAATGAAAACACAAAACAAATTTAAATTTAAAAAAAATTAATCATGCTATCACATTTAAAAAATGGAGTCAGACAGACAAAGTATGTATATCTCGAATAGTTTCTATGACTCATCAATAAAAATTAATAAAAATTAATAAAAATACACTCGTTTAGGGTGCGTTGGCACTGTTTATTTTGTATGCAACATAAAAATAAACTAATTTTTGAAGCACCACTTCTACCCACAGCCTTTTATCGAAGATAATTCTTTCGATTCTGATGTCTTTTCCAGAATCGACTACAAAATCACACAACAGTAGGCCTGTTGGGGCAAGAAGGCCTTGCACCTGAATGTAATATGCGTGGCCAGGATTCAGCTGTAACCTGTTAGTCAGGAGCGATGCTTTTTTACTCAAATATGCTTCCTGTATAGAGGATCCATTTTCCATGGCCGTTGCCAGTGTTTTGAGACTTCAACTCGTCCACATCCACCATTTTCTTCATCGAACACAACTCCGTCTTGTCACGAGCCGAGGAAAGGTACCCCTGGATTCACAACAAACCCACACTTAAACACAAGAACTTTTTCTTCCCTTTTTCGACTGTACTTCGAAAGGGCTGTAAGTCTCGTTTTCGATGCCCATTTTCATGTACTTCGTCTGGACACTGCTTTGCGTATTTTAAAATCTGGTAAAAATCAATGCCGAACGTCACATGGCAATATCGTTCGCCTAGTCTGCTTTTGCAATCACAAATAACTAGGGCTTCGCCTCCACAGCTTGGCGGCGGCGACGAGATTTGGGCGCACTCTCAGGGGTGGCCGGGTTCTTGGGCGGGGCGGGGGCGGAGGCGGCTATACTCACTGACGATGCGCAGGGTGGCGCCTTCACTGAATGTGTCGCCCCACATGTTGCTGGCCACACAAGCGCAAGTGCCACTGTCTTCTTCAGTTAAATCTATAAATTGGAGGTAGTCGCTGTACATATCTATGCGTGGTTCGTCAAAAGTCATGTACAAGCCATCCTTCATCCAAGTTACATTGGGCTTTGGGTTCCCGGAGACTGGACAGTAAAATATGAAATTTGTCCCACTGGCAACCACCGCGCCTTTCATTTGATAGAGCATCCTTGACGACCAATCGCGGCTCGTGGCGATTGTTTTGGGAGGGTCTACTGAATTTTCATGTATTTTCGTCTGGACACTGCTTTGCTTGAAGATTTTTTTCACAAATTCGGCACCAACATCCTTCCTCCTCTTGACAATAAGCTTGAACTTCGATGAAGTTATCCTTGTCTTCTTTCCTTGTGCCTCGATTGGGACGAGCTTTGTTTTCTTGAAGCATCTTCAAGTGCATTGGCTTGTTCAAGGTGTGAATCACAGTCAATTATTTTGTCATCTTTATCACAATTTGACTGGACTTCTTCGTACCATAATATATCCGTGGTAAGACAAGGTTGAAGTAGAGAAACAGTTGGCAGCTCTGCGGTGGATGGTTCTGGGGCTTGACTTTTCGTAATGGCTAATGGTTCAAAATTGTTGTCGGTTATTATTGCAAGTGCCATAGGAGATGTTTGCAGATACCAGTGAAGAGTAAACACTTTCTAGCAATTTGGTCGATACAAGGGGGGGGGGGGGGGCAACGAAAGGGTTCCTAGCTGTTCCTAGCTCTGTTCCTGAACCTCTGTTCCTAGCTCGTGCTTGACAAACTACAGATCTTCAAATGATATCTTGCTTATATCTGGCACCTGATTACCAGCACCCAGCCCATTTTTCTTCTTTCGGTGCAAGATAAGGAGTCTGGTATCAAAGAATTTCCAGCAAGGGCCAATACAAAGTAAAGTAATGCCGCCACTTGCTTACACACCCCACCACGACCAGCGCAGCAGCGCAACGACAAAATGCAGCCAACACGGCACCGGTGTCCGAGCTGAACACAACTTGAACCGCATAGGTTCTTGAACCTGAAAAGGAGGCTTCGTCACGGGCCTTTCCAAACACTTTCCCATCCTTATTTACATAGTTTAAAAGTACTTGAGACACTTTCTCGGACCGACACATCCGATAACCAGCAATCCAATGCTTCCTTCCTCTCCGTGGTGTTCAAGGATCGATTCGGATGAGAATTTGCGTGGAAAATTTCCCAGCTGCTTGGTCCAGTGGCGGGACGGATCCCTTGGAGTCCACTGAACTGGCTGGTAGGCTGCAACGGTCGTTGGGCGCTCGAATCCTTGGATTCTCCGGCCAGGTTCGAGAGGGACAAATTACTCAGCCTGAAATTACAATAAAAATGTTCTTTCAGTAAAGAAAGGACATCACTCGAAGAGTTCCTAGCCAAAGGCTCCTTTCCATTACTATGAATGTAGCCACAAAGTTGCTAGGACACATCAACATCATCTAGGTTAGTTTTTTGCAGGTCAGAGAATTAACATGATTCCGATTTAAATAATCTATTTTAGCAATAACAGGATTTCTCCATCACTAAAGGTGCCCTTACACGATCAACTTTTTGCGTCAACATGTTGACTCAACATGTTGACGCAACATATTGCCCTGTGTGAACGAAATAAAAACATTTCCCGTCAATATTTGAAACATGCTCCTTGGATCGCTTACCGAATGTCAGCTGTTCACATTTTGACAGTTAGGTTTGACTAGGTTCGAATCACACTTGAACGCTCATTGTATTTTTGCCTGCATTATAGCTGGCATGTGTTACAAGTTTTGCAGAAGAAAAATAAGTTTTGTACTACATAATATACCATACATATTATATACATATGGCATAATGTGGCATAAAGTGTTATGCCAACCTACCTCCACCTTGTTAGGCTAGCAATGACAGCAATGACAAATGCCACGTGATACAAATGGCTGTACGTGATTGGCTGATCGTCGTCAATATTGACGAGAAGTTGAACCATGTCAACATTTTGAAAACATTTCCCATCAATATTTCCTGAAAGTTGATCGTGTGAGCGCTGACCGGCAATTCGTATGTTGTTTAACCTAGGCCAACTTGATGCCAACATTTCCCGTCAATGTTGAGTCAACATGTTGACACAAAAAGTTGATCGTGTAAAGGCACCTTTAACCAACATACAAGTAGTAAAAATATAAATAATAACAATAAAGACTTACATCTTCAAGTCGCACAAGTGGTAACCCCAAATTCAACGGTGCAATGAAACTCTGTAATCAAAGGCAAATAATTATTTGTATGAACCAACAGCGTGTAAAATATTTCTGTCTGTTTTAAAACATCTGTTAATAAGGTAATAATGAGGTGAACTCTAATCGATATTCCGGGTCTATACCTTCGAAATGAAGCACCGGCAGAGCGTTCACCAACTCGACCAGCAATGGCTGTTTCTACTTGTCCGACAGCACGGACAACCGATACCATCACCAATACCCACAATGCAAGTTTGACCATTTTTCAAGCCAGCGCCATTTAAAATTAGACAGCAAGACAACAAACCGAATATCATTGTTTCTACACACTTTGATAACAGGAGTGGCTAGACAAATTGTCTCCAATGCATACTTTTATCCCTTCTTGCTTTTCCAGGCGTGGTGACAACGATTTATTACATTTGGGCCTAGTCTCAAAACAAAATAATCATTACAATGAGTCAATAATTGTACAAAAACCAATACAAGTAAATAAACAAATTACTTCTTACCGTCACTCTGCATGTCTGTTGCAATTGCCACCCAAGAATTCACCTTTGAAACCTCGTTTCTGAACTCCTGTGAAAAAGAATTCCACAGTGCAGGATACTGTTGGACGAGATGGACTTAGACCTCGTCGGTATCTTCTTCGCCCTCAATTCCCATATTCCCATTCTTTGTCCATCATGGTTAGTAGTAGAGAAGCAAAGAGAAGCTGCAGTATTCGGAAATAGCGTTTTGGACAGACTTGACCACCAAATCACCTAAGCAAAAAATTGACCATGAGGCCACGCATGTCCGCTTCCGTCATAGAGGCCGCGCATTACAATCCCCTGCTCTCTGATTGGTTGACATAGCGCATAACGAAAAAAAAGTTAAAATATTTCATATTCCTTGTGCGTTGTGTCGATGCCTTATGCGCTCATGGTCGCTAGTGTTGCTGCTATGTCAGTTGTGGGCGATCCTATAACCATGTTTAATTCTCCTATACGTTACGACTATGCGTTGTGCTTATGTCAATTGTGGGTAGGCCTTTGGCTGCTCTTCCTCGTTGAGCTAACTGAGGCTTGTGTCGGAATCCCTTCCTGCAACCGGTGACATTACCGGCTCCTCATGGGCCACCGACTTCTTCGATGTGTCCTTGCTGGCACTGGCACGCTCTGCACGGCCCCGCGCACCCTGCAGCCACTTCATGATAACCTTGTTGACCCCCGCCTTGGGGGAGGAGACTTTCACTGCGACTTGAACAAAAAATTGTCACTATCAAAGTGATATTAAAGGGGCAAAGGGATTACAACGACACATATTTTTCAGGTTCGAACCTAAATTCAAATATTAGTTGCATGTATGCTTGATATTTATTATTTTAAACAAAATATCCTTTCAAAAATTTGAATTTGTACTAGGATTTGGACCCCGACCTAACTTATGAGTTATAACTATATTTCAAGTTATTCCATATTATTATCAGCATATTATAATGCAAGCATATAACCAAATAAAACTTGGAATTAGCTTGATAATTGACAATTTTGTAATCAGATTTCAATACCTAGATGAGCTAGAACAGCAGAATGAAGAAATGAAACAATCAATGCATAAAATAAAAATAAATAACATGATGAATAGGTAAAGTACCCGTTCTGGATAGGGTTTAGGGAAAAAATTCGAACGCGAAACACAAACGTTCAATTCATATGATATATTTTTCTTCTTGGAGCTGAATGTCAAAACTGCATTATTAAAGTCTATTGCAAAATTAGAAACAGTTTTTTCGATTTTTTTTAAAATAATCAACATTAGTCATAATTATCCATTACCGGTACTAGTTCCCGGTTCTGGATAAAAAATCGTATCTGATTGTGACTCAATTATATCAAAGCCCCATCTGTTTCAAAGTTATTTTCAAAAGGCGCATCGTAAGAAAACTTTTCAAGACATCAATGGTTGAAAAGTACCAGTAATGGACCAAAAATTTGTTCAGGCCATTTCAATGATCTCCTTCCTTGTTAAACCATATCCAATTAGTTGAAGTTCAATTATTGCTTCTTTGAGTTGCTTTTCAACAGAAGTCACTCCCGAGACACGGTGCAGGTCCAGAGGTGAATCGATCTTCGCTGACTTCACCGCTTATTCGCCGCCACAGAGTCCCATACGGTACACCGTATTCTACGGATGCGGCTCGAAGAGGAATCCCCCCATCTTTGACAACAGTACTTGCCATTGTCAAGGCCTCCAATGTGTAACTGCGTGGCATTTCAAAAATGTTGTGATTTTCTGGGGAAAAAATATCAATGAACATAACCTGACTAACACCCGGCACGTGGATTTATTTTCACAAATTACAGACACTCTGCAAATTAGACACAATCGTTCCAGACAAGTGAAATAATTCACATAAAACCAACAACATCTCTGGTAACTGATTCTGCCAGTAGAATTCTAAAATTCGTAAAATTATACGTTTTATAGCGAATTTAAGACACGACCGTAACGCACCCCTCATGAAAGTTGGCAGAATTTTGACGACTCAACTTCAACAATTGTTCTGTGGCCCATCAGCGGCGCCAACTATCTTACGACACTAAAATTGGCTACTGGATATCCTTGGCTACATTTTGAGTAAGTAGTGCTATCCTACGTGACTTGCTGGCAACCTGAGACGGAATTTAAGAAAATGGTCCACTTTCGGGCACCGGTCCGGAACTGGTACTTTACTTACAGAGAATCGGCATTAATATATTTGGAAAGGTCTCGCTGGAGACCTTTGGAGCCCCCTTGAAATTCAACAGCCGCGCCAGCGATGTAGACACAACCTTCGCAACAATGTTGGTCACGGTTGTTGCTTCATTTCCTCCGCCATGCAATGCTAAGAAAACTCATAAAGTTAGGTAGGTATTTTTCATTGCCACTAGCGTTGGCAAAGACGATGATCGAAATATCAACTGACAATTTTAAAGAATGCCAGACAATGCTGGATCCTTTTTAACCTATAATAGTTAAAATATCCTATTTCTAAAGCTCGGCAGCCATAATCTTGAATCATGGCATTATGATTCAATGTGAGGTTTAAAATCTTAGCTTCTTCAAGCTGAACTTACTTTTCAATTCAATAAACTTCCACAATTCACAGAAATAATGAAAAAGTTGGTTAGCTTGCTTCGGCACCTCCTGCTGGTGGTTCAACAAGGTGTTCAGGCTTTTAAGCTGATCGAGCGTGTGGCATTGCAGCCCGTCGACCAGCTCGACTGCCTCGACACACTCTGCGGCCTGTGGACCGCCATTGACACCCCGTTGCTGGAGGAGGGCGGTGTTCTTCTTAATCTGCGCATTGTTCTCAGCAACTAACCCGTACAGTTGTTGGACGAGACCTGTAAGGAAAAACATCTCAAATAAACTGATTTTTATCATTCAGGTCTGAATTCCAGGCCGCTTGCCCCTTTCTCCGGACTAAAGTTGCCGCAAGTTAACAACAGTATATGCACGAGTTGAGATGCAAGACACTGGGTAACGAAATTACAGAAATTCAAAAAATACGATTATAAATTCCTAACTGTTTCTAGACTTGATAAATGACGAACCTGCAGCTAAATTCTGGGGTTCTGCATAACTTACTGTATTTAATCAAGCTTTTATTTGGTTTCTTTGGACAGTTTTTTTTAATTGCAAGTGAATCTATAGGTACCTATACTTGCATTTCAATCCTTCTATGTGCTCTACACATGTTAGTCGATCGCAGACCCGGCTTCCTCCTGAGAAGGAACTTGTAGAAGGTGACGGTGCTATTTGCACGCTTGATGGGGGAGGGATTGGGAGTGATGACGAGGAAGTGGAAGAACTCGGAGCTGAAAGTATAAAAAGGGGACAACGGGCATTTGGAGGGATGGAAACCGGGAAGGAAGTGGTTTTCGGGGTCAATTTCAGGCGCTTTGGTGGCTGGCATGGCGTGGTTTCCTGCTCTGACTGTTCAGTCCCAGAGAGGCCTTTTGCCAGCCTCTCTTGCTTGGCAATGGCCTTCTCCATAGTGCCTATTTTTTTTTCTATCATTTATTTCCTTAATCCATTACAATAAAAGGTTGAAATTTTCATATGGGCACACGGATACCTCGGTGGATTCTTGCCAGGAACCCACCATTATAGTGCCTATTAAAAAAAATATTGCAAACATAATAAACAGTGAACATTTTGAACATTTGAAGTCAATATTATCAGCGAGGTCAAACTGACTCTAAGAATACTTACTGGCTCCTTTTCTAATATAAATTGGACATGATGCCCACGATGCATCTGGTGCCGTCTCCAATCTTTCAGCCTTCGATATTTGCAAGTGTCCACGCGGATGGTGGCCAGACACACGAGAGCTTATCAGCTGAAATACAGCTGGACGGCACGCTGGCAATGGGCTGGTTTGTCTCGGTGAAGAACTCCACCACAGCGAACTTCTTCGCTCTGAAATTTAACAATTCTTGTTAGAAGGATGTTGGACATTCCACCGTTATGCTGAAGCATATGGACTTTATTTTATCCAACTGATCGAGAGAGTTATTTATTTGTTTTTAGTTGATAATTTTCTGTCATTTGTCTTGTTTTAAACATCAGACCGGCGCAAATAGCCACAGCTGCTGGCGCGTCGCTAAACACACAAAATCAAATGCAATAAAAAAGAGATATAACAAATTTAAGAGTTCACATAATTAGCTTCAGGCTATTGTAAGCTCTTTGGCAGTATATTGTTATAGGATTGCTAAGATTTCTTAACCCTACACTGCTTGATTAAACCAATTTGGCTGATAAAATTAATTTTGTTAATGAATGGGTAGCACATTGTAGGAAAAATATTTTTAAAAATAATAAAATAAAATAATAAAAATAATAAATAAAAATAAATAAAAAATTTCTTAAATTATTATTTGTGTGCCAATTGGCTTCAACATGAAATGAAGGTTACACAATTTAGATTTTACTGTGTGTGGAATTTCAGAAAACAGTTGTTTGTCTAATTCAAACATGTGGCATTTTCCATTTTGAACAATTTATAATTGTGAATCCAGTGCATTTGGGGACTTGACACCGCTGCTTTTTGGCCAAGTACTCAGGCCATTGATCAGCTCGGTCCCTTCGGACGTCACCCTGTTCTTCTTAGCATCGATTTCTGCTTGAATGTCGGAACTCCTTCCTCGGCCCCTCGTTGCAGCTGTTGTCGGCATTCCAAGTCGCAGAAGAGTGGTGGCTTACTCTCATCGGAAGAGGGATAGCTTCTTAGGTTTTTTGTTTCCCTTGTTGATTTCCACCCGCCGGTAAAACAGCCGGCGTTTATCACCGGCAGGTCGAGTACATGGTAAAACAATAGGAAGTAGGTACCATTTTTTGCACCTCATGATTATTTTGTACCTGCCAACAAGGTTTTTAGGAGATCTACACTGTCTATGTGCTTTTTGTAGGGGAGAGTGGGGCACATCTACCGTTGGGAAATTCATCTCTGCAAAACTTCTTTTGCCCGGTAAAGAAGTTTGGATGGTCATGACTCCTCTACGAATCACAATCGGTAGCGGGATGTCCCTCATTTCTTGATTTGCAATAACGCTGCTTTCCTCACCAGAAGATAACAGCAGCTGCGCCTCTTCCTCGGGCTGGTCTTCCTCCGCTGAATCGTTAGATGAATCGGAGAAAGAAGAGTCTGCCACTGTCATTTTTGGCTCTGTCCCTCAAAAAATCTAATTGGCTCATCAGATACCATTTCTTGGTGTTGCTGGCCCCGATTCTTCTCTTCGCGGACCTTCTTCAGGAATGTGTCCCGAACCGACCTCCACTTTGCCGCACACTCTACCTCTGCAATAAAATAAACTACTTTTAATACTGGAAACAAACGTGCATGGTGCTAAATAAAACAATACAAAGTAAAGAACTTGCCATCAACTCCTTGAAATTTGTAGGCGATTTCTTGCCAGGCCTTGTCCGTAATTTGGCGATCCTTCTAAAAACGGTTCTTACAATTATATAAGCATTCGCGCGCACGTACTTCTTCAATAAGTTAACTATTATGAACACGAAATATAAATCGCTAGTTCTCCCGAATCGACTTTGCTTTTCCGCGTCCTGTAAATCCTACCGCCGGGTCCGCATCTGAGTAGCTTTCGTCATAAATTGTAGCAGAGCGTGGTTTGTAGTGTCAACAGCTGAAGCTCTGATGGCCGAGAATATTACTCTCTTCAGATTGTGCCTTGGTGAGAAGTTCTGATAAACTCTGTTGCAGTTGTCGAAGGTAGGCCTAATCAAGGAATTATCTTCACTTTGAGCATCTATTTGTGCTGCAGCTGCGTAAGATTGAATTCTCTTCTCCATCCAGTTGGAGTAGTTGGAATGATTCAAGGACTTCGTGAATATTAAAGAGAAGAGCGATAAGCCTAAACTGACCATACCTCAGCCTAATTGATTAGTCTTGGCATAATATTCCTCCATCACGAATGGAGCCCTATTCCCATAACTGCTCTCGTACCAATCAGAGAAAGACTGCTCTGGAAGAACCACAAACCCAATTGCCTGAAGTTCTGGAGAGAGATGTCTGATCAGACAGTGAAATTTGGTTCTATAATAATAGCATTGTGGTGATCCACTCCCCTGAGGGCAAGAAAGATCCAGGTCCCCGGGGAGTGGATTGTTGTGACCAACTCTGTTTTACCAGACTTATTTCAAATGACAAGACGACTAGATGTGTTTTGATATTTACATTTTTACTTCATCATTTTTATATCGAGCTTCACTCACTTCTTTATCATTTTAATAAAGTTTCTATTAAGTTGTCTCGTAAACTCGAATCTGTGTAGTTCACATATTGGTAGTCGAATATTTTCTCATAACCCCTATAGTTTAAAATATAATGATCTAATATATATAATGTCCGTCGATTTGGTTGCCCCGGGATTCCATTGTTGGCTATGTTTCTTTGTATTCAGTAGTGCAAATTTAGAAATCCCTTTTATGAAACATTCACGCACTCTCCACCAAACGTCTTTGTCTAGAATTAAAACACAGCTAATTTTCTACTGCTAAGGCTATGTTTCCTTTGAATCACTTGAATATTTCTATTAGAAAACTCGGTCGAAACGTTCGCGGCCCAGCCTAGACAGCTACTTTGAGTTCAAGTGCAACCTTAGTGCACTCATTGACTTTGCAATTTACACGAAATAATAATAATTACACATTCAATTTGGTACGTACATGCATTACTGACCATTTGGAGATGTCCTTCATCGTTTCATTGTGATTTTTTGTGCCAAAACGTGATAAGAACATTTCTGACATTTCGTCAATGACAGCTGGCAAATTATGAATTTCAAGGGCTTAAAACTCAAACAGGCACTGACTACCAGGATACATTTTTTCACTAGGGCTGTTCCAGAGTTGATGGAATGAATTAAATCAAAAGTTGCCGCCAACTTTCGCAAAGATTTTGGCCTATAGGCCTTTGGTTTGCAACGTGCACTCACCAAATCTGCATTTTACTACTTTATATTCACTAAAAACAACTAAATTCGGGTACTTTCTTGATTTTTCTACCATTTCCAATCGTCTCACGTATTTTTTATAGCAACTCAAATTACGAAAACTTGAAATGAGCATCAACGAAATGTCACCATCTGACAGCTGGCAAAATAATTAATTTCCATCTCTCACAACTCAAAGATAGCAAGCAAGCAATTAAGTAAAGATTTCATTCTGCGCCGACCGATTCAAGTTTCAATGCAATCAATTGATTATTTATTTGTGAAAAGTCGACCGAAGGTATTTAAGTCCAGCCTAGACAGCTAACCCGAGTGCAACGCGCACTCATTGACGTGACATGATACACTTTTATTTAATAAGAACGGAAAATCTAAGGTAATAATCTAATAATCTAATTCAAATTGCGATAACTTGATAACAGCACATGGCCGAAATTTCGCAATTAAAAAAATGGTTAAAAACGAGTTTATTTTGCTAGAAAAAGCAACATGCTCTTTCCACGAGGACAGCATGGAAGTGTCAAAACAATCACACGAACAATTCTACAAGGGAAGGCGATCGAAACTTTGCACGTACAGCCTAGACAGTTAATCCGAGAGCATCGTCCAATCATCGTCACGCCAATTTACAGGTGATATTTATTCATACAAATTCTCAAACGTGGACATGTTTCTTCTTTCATTTGAAACAATTTTTCGTCTTTTCAATGCAATTTAAATTGAGGAAAATACATAAAATCAATTCCGACATTTAGTCAATTGACAGATGGCTAAGAATGAATTTCTATTGCTCAAAACACAAACATGCATTATGACTCAAGAGTGCAACACACACTCATCTACATTGCAATAATTTACGCGTTATTTTTTAATAAAAACACACAAATAAGGGCATAATCGCGTACCAACTTTCAATTGTAATCATCAGGCTTAATTTTTGCATTTTAAATCGCGAAAAACCAAAAGCAAAATTGTCTTCACGGCAGTATTTGACTGCACGGGCAAAAAATGATTTCTATTCAAAACTCAAATAAGCAGTGACCTAATGGACACATTTGTCACTTTAGACTTTTGAAGAGTCAATGCTTTGAATAAAATTATAAAAACGTCGCCAAACTCGCGTAACTTGAATACCCGAGAGCAAGGCAAGTAGTACATACAGTATCTTACATAAGAAACGGAAAAAATTTCAACTCAGGATAGGGGCAGGGTAGGGGAAGGGTAGGTGAGTAGTTGGGAAGGTTAGAATTCGGGTAGAGGTAGAGGTGGGGTGGAAGTAGTTTATCAGTTGGGTAAAAGCAGGGTATTGGTCGTGAAGCGGTAGTGTAGAAGTAGGTATGAGTACTTTAACGGAAGCTTAGAGGTAGTGTAAGGGGAGGGGAAATTTACCTTTAAGCATAAAGTTTGTCTTATGGGCACAGGGTTTGTCTTATAGGCACAGGGTTTGCCTTTTGAGTTAAGGGTTTACCTTATGGGCTTATTTTTGCCTTACGGGCATAGGGTTTCCTTTTAAGAGTAAGGTTTTTCTTTATTGGCATAGGGTTTTGCCTGATGAACATAGGGGTATCCTATGGTATCCTTATGGGTATCAGGTTTGCCTTATGGGCATAAGGTGTGCATTATGGGAAAAGAGGCTGTCTCATGGAAAATAGTATTATCAATAAAGGTAAAAGGCGTAAACACATAGTGCCGGAGGCACGGGGCTCCGCTGCTAAAAGACTATTCGATATTTTTACGAATGCAGTCGAAAAAACCGTAATTTCTATAATATATCTTTTTCAGGATTCAAACAGCGAACAAGAATACTATTTGAGGTGCTACAATTATTCAACGGATGTGGTTCAAAAGCTGCTACTCAAAACCAAAACATTTTTTAATCTTCATTTTCTGTTAAATTATTACTGTTTACTGATGTTGATAGAAATGACCTACCATAAAGTTATTTCATGTTAATGCGAGTCTAATATATCGAATAGCCTCACAAACAGTTTTATTTGCAAATTTCTAAAGTAAACATTGACAAAATAGATGTCGAAATGTTTGCCTGCATTTAAAATGGAGGCATGAGGTGCATCTAGACGAGGGCTTAACTAAGAGATTTAGTCACTTTACCACGGTCAGAAGCTAGATCGCCTAAATGTCTTAAGGGAATCAGCAAAGAGGATGAAAAATTTGGACAAAGTAATGAACGAAAATGTAAAAGGCAAAGAAAACATTGTACCTAATGCCCAAGGTCCATCAGTCTAACCCTTATAATGCGCCCAAAGGGCAAAATATACGCCCATAGGGCGAACTACACGCCCATAGGGTAAACTTTACACCCATAGGGCAAACTATACACCCATAGGGTGAACTCTACGCCCATAGGGCAAACTATACACCCATAGGGTGAACTATAAGCCCATAGGGCAAACTATACACACATAGGGTGAACTATACGCCCATAGGGTAAACTATAAGCCCATAGGGCAAACTATACACCCATTGGGTGAACTATACGCCCATAGGGCAAACTATACACCCATAGGGTGAACTATACGCCCATAGGGCAAGCTATACACCCATATGGTGAACTATACGCCCATAGGGCAAACTATACACCCATGGGGTGAACTAAACGCCCATAGGGCGAACTATACACCCATAGGGTGAACTATACGCCCATAGGGCGAACTATACACCCATAGGTTGAACTATACGCCCATAGGGCGAACCATACGCCCTTAGGGCGAACTATACACCCATAGGTTGAACTATACGCCCATAGGGCGAACCATACGCCCTTAGGGCGAACTATACGCCCATAGGGCGAACAATACCCCAATAGCGAACAATACCCCAATAGCGAACTATACGCCCATAGGGCGAACTATACGCCCATAGGGCGAACAATACCCCCATAGCGAACTATACGCCCATAGGGCGAACCATACGCCCAAAGGGCGAACCATACGCCCCTAGGGCGAACTATACGCCCATAAAGCGAACAATACCCCCATAGCGAACTATACGCCCATAGGGCAAACCATACGCCGGTAGGGCGAACCATACGCCCATAGGGCGAACCATACGCCCGCAGGGCGAACTATACGCCCATTGGGCGAACAATATTCCCATAGCGAACTATACGCCCATAGGGCGAACCATACGCCCCTAGGGCGAACTATACGCCCATAAAGCGAACAATACCCCCATAGCGAACTATACGCCCATAGGGCGAACCATACGCCCGTAGGGCGAACCATACGCCCCTAGGGCGAACCATTCGCCCATAGCGTACTATGCAATTGGCGAACATTCATCCGTATTGCGAAAATTAGGCCTATAAGCTTTTTGTTCGCCCTATGAGCGTATTTTTGTCCCTATGGCCGAAAAATTCGTCCTATGGGCGTGTGGCTCACCCAATGGTCGTATAGTTCACCCTATGGGCGTAAAGTTCGCCCTATGGGCGTATCGCTCACCCTATGGCTGTATAGTTAGCCCTTTGAGCGTATTGTTTGCCCTAAGGGCGTATGGTTCACCCCATGGGTGAATAGTTCGACCTATGGGCGTATGGTTTGCCCTATGGGCGTATTGTCCGCTCCATGGGCGTATTGTTCGCCCTATGGGCGTATAGTTCACCCTATGGGTGTATAGTTCGCCCTATGGGCGTATAGTTTGCCCAATGGGCGTATAGTTCGCCCTATGGGCGTAAATTTCGCCCTATGGGCGTATAGTGTGCCCTTTAGGCGTATAGTTCGCCCTATGGGCGTATAGTTCGCCCTAAGGGCGTATGGTTCACCCCATGGGTGAATAGTTCGACCTATGGGCGTATGGTTAGCCCTATGGGCGTATTGTCCGCCCCATGGGCGTATAGTTCGCCCTATGGGCGTATAGTTCACCCTATGGGTGTATAGTTCGCCCTATAGGCGTATAGTTTGCCCTATGGGTGTATAGTTCGCCCTATGGGCGTAAAGTTCGCCCTATGGGCGTATAGTGTGCCCTTTGGGCGTATAGTTCGCCCTATGGGCGTATGGTTCGCCCTTTGGGCGTAAAGTTCACTCTATGGGTGTATAGTTCGCCCTAAGGGCGTAAAGTTCACTCTATGGGTGTATAGTTCGCCCTATGGGCGTAAAGTTCACTCTATGGGTGTATAGTTCGCCCTATTGGCGAATAGTTCGCCCTTTGGGCGTATAGCTCGCCCTATGGGCGTATAGTTCGCCCTATGGGTGTAAAGTGCACCCAATGGGCGTATATTTCGCCCTATGGGCGTATGGTCCACCATATGTTATATATGCATCAATTGCATAAATCTTCTATGCTTAAAGGGAAAAATTCACTTAGACTCCACCACGCGTCTTTGTCTAGAATTTAAACACAGCTTATTATACACAGCGGAGGTTTTTTTTCCCCATGGAATCAATTGAACAGTTCTATTCGAAAACTTGGTCGAAACTTTGGGAACGCAGTCTAGACAGCTACTTCAACTGCTACGTGCATATTTAGCCCTAATGGCGTAATGGTTCACCCTAAGTTGTATAGGTTCTTTTCACGCCCATTGGGTGAACTATTCGTCCATAGGGCGAACATGCACCCCATGTCGTTAAAAAGTAAATGAAAAAGTCGTAAGTATGCTTTAAGGCTTTATGGGAATATGGTTTGCCTTATGGGCGTAGGGTTTACCTTTTGAACAAAGGTTTTGCCTTATTGGCACATTTCTGCATTATGGCCTTACTTATGCCCCATGGACATTGGATTTGCCTTATGGGCATAGGGTTTGCCTTAAGGGTAAAGGGGCAGCCTTATGAGCTTAAAAAAATTAAAAGAAAAAAAATATTAAATTATAAGTTAAAGGCGTAACCACATAGTGCCGGAGGCACGGGCTCCGCTGCTAGTTAAAATGAATGCGTTTGTATATTCCGTTTTAAGTTCGGTGACTTTCGATTTTGGTCCGCTCCAAAATTTCTTTAGTTTGTATTGCGGTTGCGCTTATTTAGCGTACTGTCTTGATCATTCTGCGAACCACGTCGGTTAACATGTGATCTTGCCTCATAGAGATGGCTCTGAATCTCTCAGTGCCTACTCCGGGCGGTAGATTACGTCTAGCGTTCCTGTTCTCGTACCAGTTGTCTGGCATATTGAACGGATTAGCTGGCGTACCTGTTACGCAGCTCCAACTTTTGACTCTCTCGCTTCGCTCTTCTCCTGGCCCGTCTTCCTACAAGGAATCCGTTGGAATCGCGGTTGCGTTGGAATCCGAAACAGTAAGCGGCTCCGAGTTGTGCTGTCGCACTAGTCGCTGCTGTAGATGGCTGTACCGAGCGGCACTGCCATGATTGTGTTTCTCCAGTTTCTAACGGTTTTGTCTGTATAACTTGGGTTTCACCCCCCATCATACTCACATTGCTAAATGTGATTTTGTCAGTTCTGAAGGTTTCAAACCTTTCTAGCGTGTCTGAAAGTGACAGCGTGTATTTAAGGTTGAATCGTGTGCCTGGTATGTACTCATCGAATGAGACAGGCATTATTCCGTATCCAGCGAGTCTTTGCCTAATCTCAGGTCGTCTTGGCCCGATTGGCGAAAATTTTCCCGCTAAGGAATTTGTTGTGGTTGTTCCATTTGGCATTCCTACTCGAAAGTTTGGTATCGGTTCATCATCTGGTGATGCGATAGCCATCAGCATATCTCCTGCGATTCCCAAGGATGGGATTTCTTCAAACAGGTTATGTGTCTCTGAGTTGATCTGGTTTGCATGGTAGCCTCCGAAATTTTGAACTACTACGACTGGTAAAGCCGGTGTTTCAAGTAGCGTTTCTTTTCCCATTTGATCTTTGTACGCACCTATCTCTGATAGATATGCACTGATCGGTTGAGGGACGTTGAAAGCTGTGTCTTGTGTGGCTTTGCGTAGGTCCTTTTCTTGGCTTGTGAGATTGCCACTGCCTTGCTTGCTTTTGATTTCAATCATTTTCAGGTGTAATAGTGCGGTCGCGTAGTATGATACCTCTTCACGAACAATCACTCTTTCGAGTTGACGCTCATCCACTTTGAGGGCATCGTATACCTCTGCTGCCACATCTACTATTTTCCGTAGATTGGTTGCGAAGCTTTGCCTTGGTTGGATCTCCGTTACACTTACGTCTTTCCCGAATATTGCCTCCGCTATGATCGATTCATTACGTTGAGGTGTCGGTACTGGCACGCGTTGTGTAGTGCTTGGCGCTGGCATCGTAGGCGGTGGCCTTCGAGCTGGCCTCGACGTCGGCGACGTCGGCGAGTTCGTTTCGCTCCACCAGCCCAAGTTTCACTTCGCTCGCTGCGCTCCCTCGCTGGGGAGGGAGTCATGTGGTGATCCACTCCCCTGAGGGCAAGAAAGATCCAGGTCCCCGGGGAGTGGATTGTTGTGACCAACTCTGTTTTACCAGACTTATTTCAAATGACAAGACGACTAGATGTGTTTTGATATTTACATTTTTACTTCATCATTTTTATATCGAGCTTCACTCACTTCTTTATCATTTTAATAAAGTTTCTATTAAGTTGTTTCGTAAACTCGAATCTGTGTAGTTCACATATTGGTAGTCGAATATTTTCTCCCACAGCATTATCTAGCGAAGTTGGCTCATCTGAGGAGAACATACTCAGTAGTATCAGAGACAACGATTGCTCATGAGTGGGTAACACATTGAAAAATGGGAAGGGTCTAGGGGTCCTAGACATGGGTGTCACCCTTAGCTCTAAGGTGCTGAGTAGCTTTCGTCAAGAGAATTGGCTCTACATAATATCACCACTTGTGAGGCATTTTGTTACTAAGACCAAATCCTTCTTGAAACCCGTCTATCTCTCTGTACTGTCAATATTAAGCAATTTTTTTCTGTTCAGGAGAGAGGTTGGAGGTATCCCTATTGATATTGTTGTGACTTGTGGCCAACGATCTAGGAAAGATATTGTGTTGCAATCATGATGATAGAGGTGGACAGAAAGCTTTAAAATGATAGTTTATGCTATTATGTTCCAGGCTACCTTCCCAATTCAAGCTGTTCCACAATTACAATTTTGAATGAAGATCATCCAGCGTACCCCTACTTACTATTTTACAAAGTAACCACTGGCAGCTCGTACAACACGTTTGCCAAAAGAATGTGTCTGTTTACAACCAGCAACTTCAGCAGTAGGCTTCAAAAATAGTGGATCTAGATTACACTTACGGCACTACTCTGGTTCTGGCCGATAGGCATGTTGCTGCGCCCTTGGTGTGGATGATGTGCTGCCTGAGAAATGGCAGCTCATTCCAAGACCAAAGGGTTGGCTTCGCCACACTGTCCGCTTGTCCGCGACGACGCCAATTTTTGTGCCGCTTCGCAGTACTGCGTCCTGCGGTTAGACAACTTGGTCTTTACCAGGTCTGGTGTCGCCTCAGGACGCATGGCACTTATTTCGCACGATATTGCTTCGAGGGCAGCCTGTCGCATGTTTCTGTAGAAATAATCAACAACGGAAAGATAACCTGGGAATTATCAACAGCGCTAGAGGTTATGTTCTCACATCTTCGGATTTCTTTTCAATATATAAATGCATATTTGAGTAAATATTTAGTAACATATTTACCTGTTGTGGTAATCCGCAGATTCCACCTCATATAAGCACTGGTGTCCCTCATAAAGTCGAATTAATTCAACCGATTCTTCCCGAGTCCTTCGAATCTTCGGCGCCATTTCGTTCTCTGGTGAACAGCTGGATCGTCGAACGATTCTGATTGGTCGGTTTGACACAAGACTTGTGTCAAGATAGAACATGCTCTAATTGAAAAACTTCCGCGAAAGTCTTGTCTCGACGACTTGTCCCGACTCATGCCAAACACGTTTTGAGACAAGTTTCTGTTTACACGGCCCAAGTTTTCTTCTGCAGGAGACTTCTGCACCAGACTTGGTTGAAAAAGGGGCTTAAGCCCCTAATGGTGTGTTTCCTTGGGAACCCAGAGGATCTGGGTCATCCTCATCGTCTGAATTTACCGCAGAATTTTCAGTGGACTCTATAAATTCATTTGTGGTTCAATTCCATCAAGCAGATAAGCAGCTTTAGCTGGGTTCAGAGCATTCAGGATTCGGAGCAGCATATAGGTTGTCCACATTCACAAGATTTTCCCATACTATTTTTGACTTAGTTGGCAGACTAAGTATGAGACCAGTATGTAGTTTTGTGGCTTTTTATTGAGTTCTTGAGGCCGAGTTCTTTACGTTTCTGATATATGTAGTGGTAGATGCATTGTTGTGCCAGCTAACTTTGATACTTTGTTGCGATTGGGAATATGTTTGTTACTAACTCTCTCCATTCGTTTGAAATGCACATGCACGTTGAACCAATTTAGTCTTTTGATTTCTAGTGGTACAGGTTTTACAATTAAGCCATTCAGTACACATTTTGTTGGCAATTGGTTTTGTCTAAATTTCCCGAGACAATAGTGACATATATTATGACCTTTTTATTTCTCTGGTAATGCCATATAATTCGTATACAGATGTTCCCATGCAATTCCACCCATTGGTTTTTTCAAGCGGCGCAGGTCTGTGCTATCTCTAAAATAGCATAGCTTTTCGCAACTTATGCAGCTGTAAATGGGCATGTCCTTTACACGTTTAGTTTATGCTTTGAAAGCGTTCTTATTCTGAGTTTGGATTTCGGACTCAAGCAAACCATGCTCTTCTCCCCTAAGATAGAACTCTGTAGAGAATGTTTCGGCAGCATTTGCAATCTTTTTTAATTGATCTCCTCATTTCCGATCAGTGCAATATCTATGTCCCTGAAACAGAAAGTCCTTTTCCGCAATCCGTACACCTTTTTGCATAACTGCCTGATTCCTGGGAAATGAGGACCTATTGTTCTAAGGAACAGCAGAGTTGATGGACAAGACTTCAGTGAAAGATGACACGCGTTTGGGTGTCCCTTTTTATCAGTCCGTGCATACAGTGCACTACACATATCTAGGCGCTCGGCATTTTGCGTTAGTGTTTTTTGGGTGAGCACGAACCCGATTCGCCACAGAATCTGCAACATCCTTTGTATTACAACAGGTTCGTCTATATTACATACCTCATTGCTGCAAACCCACCCTCCAACTTTACTTCCCCCTTGCTTTTTCGGTTTTTTTTTTCTGGAATTCTGCAGCTTCACCTCGATCATTGATGAGCGTAACGAGCGTAGCGAGTGAAGCGAAATCTTCAATTACACTTTACTGCTAAAAAATTCCGGATTGTTTTTTTGTTTGTTTGTTTGTTTGTTTGTTTGTTTGTTTTTTTTTTTTTTTGTGTGTTTGTTCGCGCTCTACAGGCCAAACGCCAAAACGGATTTTGATGAAAATTTATGTGGACCTTCGTTTTCTCTGAACTTAGATCTGCCACGTTTTTGAAGCAAATCGGACGAGTAAATTTTATGTTATTAAGTTTTTACAAAAAATTTCAGTTTTTCCAAAACACGTTTTCCACTCTAGAGGCCAAGGATCTCCATATAATTTGACGAAACTTTCCAGATATGTTGGCCCCCACGATTCAATGTTTGTGTACAAATTTTATTGTTGTATGTTTAGCGCTTTTCTTGGAAATGGCGCTTTTATGACGCTTTTTTAGCGATTTTGCAGTTTTTTGCAACTAAATCAACTTTATCTTCAACCAATTTTGACAAAATTTACTGCGTGCATTATAAATCGTAAAAAGAATATATTGTGTTAATTTCAAGCAAAACAATTGAATAGTTTTTCTTTAAATCGATTTTTAAGTTTTGAAATATTCAATGTCATTGAGAAAGCTACTTAATTAACGCCGAACATTTTAAATTGATCTTAAAAGCCACTAGGCTATGCGCACACGCAATATAATCGCGTTGTGGGTGAACGTAAGTATTACGCTCATCCACAACACGATTATATGAGTGTTCGATGAGTTTTATAAGTGCTAGCATGAAAATATGTGTCATCCCCGGTGGTATGCAGTGACCTCTGACATTCCTTAAATCTTGTTCCAATATTTATTTCCATTTCTTTAATTGTATTTAACATTGCCTTGCATTTGCTTACCGCTTTTGTGCGAACATCCAAAACCCATTTTAGGATCCGTTCTGTCTGAATCCGGTTTCCCACTGGATCTCCGTGTCTTAGTTTTGCGGCCACTCTACGGGTAAACAGTTCTATTGAACCAATCAATTTCATACATGACCTCTGTGCTAGTAGCCTTTCAACCCGTTGATACAATTGTGCTTTTACTCTGGTGATGAACCTCTGTTTAATAAGATGTGTGCTGTTTGGAGTGTGGAACTGTTTTGTTGGTAGGATCAGTGACTGTTTGCTTTCATAATAGGTATATCTTTTAAACTAGGCTATGCGAACACTCATATAATCGTGTTGTGGATGAGCGTAATTTTTACGCTCACCCACAACGCAATTATATTGCGTGTGCGCATAGCCTAGAGGCTTTTATGATCAATTTTAAGAGTTCGGCGTTAATTTATCAGCTTTCTCAATGACATTGAATATTTCATAACGAAAAAAATCGATTTAAAGAAAAACTATTTAAATGATTTGCTTGAAATTAACACAGTATCTTCCTTTTACGATTTATAATGCACACAGTAAATTTTGTCAAAATCGGTTGAAGATAAAGTTGATTTAGTTGCAAAAACTGCAAAATCGCTAAAAAAGCGTCATAAAAGCGCTATTTCCAAGAAAAGCGCTAAACATACAACAATGAAATTTGTACACAAACATTAAATCGTGGGGGCCAACATATCTGGAAAGTTTCGTCAAATTATATTGAGATCCTTTGCCTCTAGAGTGGAAAACGTGTTTTGGAAAAACTGAAAAATTTCGAAAAAACTTAATAACATAAAATTTACTCGTCCGAATTGCTTCAAAAACGTGGCAGATCTAAGTTCAGAGAAAACGAAGGTCCACCGAAATTTTCATCAAAATCCGTTTTGGCGTTTGGCCGGAATCGTGCGAACAAACACACAAAAAAAAATTCCGGATTTTTTTAGCAGTAAAGTGAAATTGAAGATTTCGCTTCACTCGCTACGCTCGTTACGCTCATCAATAACTGTTTGGAAGATTCTGTTTGACGGACACGTGAGTTCCGCATTATTTTCCGGAACAACATATTTTGTCTGCGTTAGGTCCTAATAAAGTAAAGGGAAGTAAGTAAATAGATTCGATGATTGCAATCACAGTTGCAATGTGTAACACAATAATCTAATACACTGTTCAATTGCACTTGGTCAATAAACAATTCCACTGTCAGCTCTGCATGAAATGCCCTACAGAGTGGAGCCAAGTGAGTCAATAGATATAAAGCTATTGGATTCTTGCAATCACATCACAATTACACTAGGTCCTAAAACCCAATTGCACTGTCACCTCTTCACGTAAAATCCTATTCAAGTGGAGGGAAGTAAGTAAATAGATTCGATGATTGCAATCACAATTACACTCGGTCCAAATAAACAGTTGCTCTGTATTTTAACACGATCAACAGTAAAATGTTCTCTTGGCGTCCAATTCGTTCTTAGGCTCCACCCTCCATCTCGAAATGGCGAGCAGCTGGGACAGTAAACAATCATTGGCGGTTCGTGGGGCTAAAAAGTGGGGGAGGCACAAAAAAAAACTTGCAGTTCTTACAAATCCTGCTGACTCGCATGTAGCACATCGATGTTGTTTGCACCTTTGCTCAAAACCAAGTGCAGCAAATGTGCGTAACGAATGACACCTGTATATTTTTTAAGTCAAATTTGGTAAGCTTTTCGGTAACCAATAATTGGTGGGGTTCAGGTGGTCCCTTACAGTTTGGTGGTATGCCCGATTGATTCAATTCAATTCAATGGTTTTTATTATTAGCTCAGAAGCCAGTGGCAATCAATACAATTTTCTATCAAAAATAACAATAAAAATAAAATTAGACACTAGGCTATGCGAACACTCATATAATCATCGTGTTGTGGATGAGCGTAACATTTACGCTCACCCTCAACGCGATTATATTGCGTGTCCGCATAGCCTAGAGGCTTTTATGATCAATTTAAAATGTCCAGTGATAATTTAGCAGCTCTCTCAATGACATTCGTTACCTGAAAATATCATGATGTAGTCGTCGTGAAAATATTTGAATATTTCAAAACGTAAAAATCGATTTAAAGAAAAACTATTCAGTTGATTTGGTTAAAATTAAGACAATATCTTCTTCTTACGACTTTTTATGCGCGCAGTAAATTTTGTGAACATCGGTTCAAGATAAAGTTGCTTTAGTGGCAAAAAACTGAAAAAACGCTAAAAAATCGCAAAAAAACGTCATTTAAGCGCAATTTTCAAGAAAAGTGCTTAACATACAACAATGAAATTTTTACACAAACATTAAATCGTAAGGGCCAACATATCCTGAAAGTTTCGTCAAATTATATTCAGGTGCTTGGCCTCCAGAGTGGAAAACATGTTTTGGAAAAACTGAAAAATTTCGTAAAAACTTAATAACATAAAATTTACTCGTCCGAATTGCTTCAAAAACGTGGCAGATCTAAGTTCAGAGAAAACGAAGGTTTACAGAAATTTTCATCAAAATCGGTTTTGGCGTTTGGCCTGTAGAGCGCGAACAAACACACAAAAAAACAAACACAAAAAAAAAAAAAAAAAAAAAAAACATTGGAGATTTTTTTAGCAGTAAAGTGTAATTGAAGATTTCGCTTCACTCGCTACGCTCGTTACGCTCATCAATAAACTTATTCTGAAACCTGGTACTAAACCTATATTATAATTACTGAGTGCGTATCCATTCACAACATCTCTTTTTAAATACACTAATACTATTGCTATTTCTTATGTCTAGTGGAATTTTATCAAATATGGCTAATCCTTCATTATAAACTGAACTTTTCCATTTATTGTTTCTACACATTTTCCTTTACTTAGGCTGTTCGTTACCCCTCTCGTTACAGTCGTCTGTAAATCCTTAATTAACCTAATTTTACAACTAAGATATACTGGCAATAGGCCTTTTTCCGACAGGCCATGCCGGCGGGAGGTGTTACTCCCGGCAAGGTCTCCTATGCCGGACAGGCTGTCGGTGAGGGTCCAGACCAAGACTAGCCCACCCCGTCGTTGTCGCGGGACCAGGACTTCGGTCTAGGGAGGATCTGGCGCTCTTTCTCTCCCCACCTTTCATTTCACCATCTTTTCTTCATCTCCCTTCTTCCTTCATTTCTTTTGCCACCTCCCGAACCCACCGTCTGTCTTCTGCGACAGCGGCGGGGTTCCCCCCATTGACGACCCGGCTACCAACATGGATTCGAATTGGTTGACTGACAGTCGTAGTGAGTTCCAGCGATGTCTGGTGACTGGTGACCTGCACAGGGAGTTCTCGAGCCTTACCTTATTGCTGTCTCTTATCTATCCTACACTCTCCTGTCTTCACTTCCGGCCGACCCCTTGTGCAGGTCTGAACGCTTACCTGCGTGTTTGCCGTGCGCAGTGACCTGTACGGGCGGAAAAGATTTTCTTGGGGGTTGAGGGGCAATTGTCTGGTTATTATAGACAATTGTCCCAACACACCCCTTTAGTTTCCGCTTCGTCCAAAACAGGAGGCTGGGGGCAAATCCACCCCCAGTCAATCGGCTCGCCTGGGGCGTTAATGCTTCACGCGTGGATGAGGAGGGGGGCACCGGTGGCGTGATGGGTGTTGCTGGGCCCCACCAGTTGCGGTCACTCGCGACTGCCGGTGCCTCCTGACTATATCCCCCGGACAACCCCGGCGTCCCAGTGGGACGTCCCCCTGGTTGGGCTCCGTGGTGGGCAGGGCTCCGGGGGACGAATTTACTTCCATATACATGGATATAAAAAACCCCAATCCCCCCCTAAATCCGAAGAAGCGCCTTCGTCCTCTTTTGGAGGAGAACATTTCATTGAAGGATGTTGTGGCTCCCAGGAGTGTGGATCCACTCTTCCTCATCCTCAAATTAGACAGTGGAAAATCCTTCAGGACTGTTTCGCCTTTCGCGCAGAAGCGCGGACTTTTGCTTCTCGCAGGCGATGTAAAAAGTTCAAAGTGCCTTCGCGATGGCACTCTACTAGTTGAGGTAGCTAACAGTGAGCAGTCACTGAAACTGCAAGCGGCAACTTCTTTTGACACCATGCCGATCACAGTGACTGCTCACAGGTCCTTAAACACCTCTAAGGGAGTTATTTTCAGCTTCGATCTTCAGGACATCCCGACTGAAGAGCTGAAAAAAGAGCTTTTAAGCCAAGGTGTGATCGATGTGTATCGTGTGATGAGTAAGAAGACCGGTGTATTGAAGCCAACACCATTACTCATCCTGACCTTCGGCACACCTAAACTCCCTGAGTGCATATTTGCTGGCTACTTGCGTCTGCCTGTGCGACCGCACATTCCTAATCCTCTGCGGTGCTTCACCTGCCAGATGTTCGGCCACTCCAGCTTCGATTGCAAGCGGAAGCCCATCTGTGGGAAGTGTGCCAAAGAGGACCACGAGACTGACGCGTGCAGCAACAGCTTCCACTGTGCAAACTGCTCGGCAGCCCACCCTGTGTGGTCCCGCGACTGCCCACAGTGGAAGTTGGAGCGTAAAATCATGGAAATCAAGACGATCGACAATATCTCTTTGTTCGAAGCACGAAAGCGCTTCAACACTCAGAATGGCCTCGGTCAAAAATCATTTGCCAAAGCCGTGGACTCGGGCGCGGCTGTCTCGGCGGAGACGGCTCGTTTGCAGGCCATGGTAGAAAAACAGCTGCAACTCTCCGCCGAGCAGGCCAAGCGCCACGAGGAGATGGAAGAACGCCACAGGCAAGAGATCGAGGCCATGAAGAGAGATTTAGAAGCTAAGAACAAAGAGATAGAATCGCTTAAGCTTCAGATAGCTGAACTCCATGAGAGCCGTACGCTCCAGCTGCACGCTTCCAAGGGAAGGCAGACTGAAGCCAGCACCTCGAGGAAGGCGAGGGAAATAATCACCTTCCTTCCCAACACCACCGGTAGCTCCACGTCCACCTCCCTGTCTACCAGGAAGGATGGAATGGAGGTAGACCCTACCGACACGTCGCCGAACAACTGGCAGACGGTGAAGGGAAAGGAGAAGGAGAAGGTGAAAGAGAAGGGAAAATCCTAATCCAACAAAATGCCAGACATCATTCAGTGGAATGTGAGAGGATACTCCACAAGAGCACCCGAGGTCCGACAACTGGTGTCGTCAAAAATCCCCCTTGTCTGTTGCTTCCAGGAATCACACCTGAAGCCATCAGACAAGCCGCTCCTGAAGGGCTATGACTTCTACCGTTACGACCACACAGGTGGACAGAGAGCTCAGGGGGGAGTTGCAACGGCCGTCCACAACAGTATCCACTCGGAGACTGTTGTGCTGACCACCACCCTCCAGGCCGTGGCTGTGAAGGTTTTTCTTCCCAGCCCCCTACACATATGCAACACCTACCTCCCCCCTGATAGTGTCGTTACCCAGCAATCCATCGACCATCTCATGGACCAGTTACCTCTACCCTTTCTTTTGGTTGGTGATTTCAATGCTCACAACCCCCTGTGGGGTAGTCTCAGCACCAATCAGAAAGGTACACTGGTGGAAGACACTATCAGGCTTCGCAATGTGGTCCTGTTGAATAACGGCAGTAACACCCACTTTACTGCATCAACAGGATCACTCTCTGCGATTGACCTGACTCTCTGTTCACCCTCCCTCGCTCTTGACACTGAATGGTCTGTGCACGACGATTTATGTGGAAGTGACCACTTCCCTATCTTCATTAAATCGTCGAGGATCCCTTCTCTACCACCCAGACACCCAAAGTGGATTCTAAGACGGGCTGACTGGTCACTTTTCAGTGATCTTGCCTCTTTCGATGAGGCTGTCCCCGAGGATATCGATTCTCACGTGGACAGCTTCACGGAGGTGGTAATTCATGCAGCCGAGAAATCCATTCCACGGTCGTCTGAAAAACCCTACCGTCTCCCCGTCCCGTGGTTCACTTGTGAATGCAAGTTGGCCATCAGGGCGAGACGGAGGGCCCTCTCCTTCTTCATGTCGCATCCGACCCAAGAAAACCTGATCGCCTTCAAGAGATCAAGAGCTAAGGCTCGGAGAACAATCACTGAGGCCAAGAGAGTGTCGTGGCGGGCCTATGTGTCGACCATCACGGCCCGCACGCCGTCGTCCAGGGTATGGGACAAGGTTCGGAAGTTGTCTGGCAGATCAACTTTCCGTCCCATATCCGGACTGATGCGTGACGGGCTGTTGCAGTCCACGGGACCGGCCATCGCCGACACTCTTGGTTCTCAGTTCTCGAAAGTCTCCAGCTCAGAGAATTACACCGCATCCTTCAAGCGGGTCAAGCAGGTAGCCGAGCAGCAAGGTCTTGTCTTCCGAAGTAAGAACCAGGAAACTTACAACCTGCCCTTCAGCGACTGGGAGCTGGACTCCGCGCTAAGAGCCGCCAACGACACTTCACCTGGCATCGATATGATACACTACCAGATGATCAAACATCTGAGTACTAGATCTAGATCATATATGCTTCAGATGTTGAACAGAGTCTGGCTCGAGGACAGTTTCCCAGCTCGTTGGAGGGTGGCGATTGTCATCCCCATCCTGAAGCCGGGCAAAGACAAGACCGATGCTGCTAGCTACCGCCCAATTGCCCTTACAAGCTGCCTATGCAAGATCTTGGAGCGAATGATCAACGCTAGGCTCATGTGGCATTTGGAGAAGAACGGCCTACTCTGTGCGGAGCAGTCTGGTTTCAGGCGAAACCGCTCCGTCACAGATAACTTGACCCAGCTTGAAGGATTGATCCAGGACAGTTTCCTCACAAGGAAACACCTGATCGCGGTGTTTTTCGATCTCGAGAAGGCGTACGACACGACGTGGAAGTACGGCATTTTACAGACCATCCACAAGTGGGGTATTCGTGGCCACTTGCCCCACTTTGTGCAGAACTTCATGGCTGATAGGTCTTTCCACGTTCGTGTCGGAAACACTCTCTCGTCGGCTTTCGATCAAGAGAACGGAGTGCCGCAGGGCTGTGTTCTCAGTGTTACCCTGTTTGCGATCGCCATCAACTCCATCACGACGTGCATTCGGACTCCGGTTCGTGCATCGCTCTACGTTGATGATTTGGCGATCTTCCACCAAACAGGGAACCTGAACTCGGCTCAGCGGCAGCTCCAGCTAACGATCAACCGATTGGAGAGTTGGGCGGATCGACATGGCTTCAGATTCTCCTCGTCGAAAACAACATGCATGCATTTCAGTCGCCATCGTCTATTTCATCCTCATCCTGTCTTGACGTTGGCAAACCAGGTGTTGCCTTTCTCAGAGTCAACCCGCTTCCTCGGAATGGTATTTGACGAGAAGCTCACCTGGTTACCACATCTCCGTCAACTAAAAGACAAGTGCTTGAAGGCAATGAACATACTGAAGATCTTGAGCGGTACCTCCTGGGGAGCCGACAGAACGTCCATGCTCCGCCTCTACCGCTCTCTCATAAGATCAAAATTAGACTTTGGCTGCACTGTTTATGCATCGGCGAGGAAATCATATATCGGCATCCTGGATCCAGTGCACAACGCTGGTATCAGGTTGTGTACTGGCGCGTTTCGCACAAGTCCCATCGTCAGTCTGCATTGTGAGGCCGGGGAGGCTCCGCTTAAGATCAGGCGTGACTACCTCCTTGCCAGCTACGTAGCCAAGCTACGTGGCATGCCAAAACACCCGGCATACAGGTCTGTGTTCGCTCCGCCGAATGTTGTGCTCTACAACACCAGGCAAAAAGCAACCAGACCTGTTGGCATCAGAGCAAAAGAGCTCCTGGCCGCATTTGGAATGGACCTACCACCTGTCCTTCCTGTCGGAATCGGTCGTGTGGCTCCCTGGACAACATCCCAGCCTGTGTGCCTGATGCAACTCGCTCAGCACACCAAGGCCCAGACGAGCCCGGCCGTGTTCCGACAGCTGTTCTTCAGCATTTGCGACCAGTACCCTCAACACTGCAGGATCTACACTGACGGATCAAAGGACAATGAGTCTGTGGGGTGTGCCTTTGTCATCGACAACACAAGCGTGTGCTTTAAGCTCAGTCCTCTCTGTAGTGTCTATACAGCAGAGTTGTTTGCGATTCTCAAGGCCCTTGAACATATCAAGCGTGCCAATCGCAAACAATTTCTAGTCTGTTCCGACTCTCTGAGCTCCCTCCAAGCACTATGTCAGGCATTCCCCACGGACCATCTTGTGCAAACCATCCAGGATAAACTTGGCGCACTATGCTTGGTCGGCATAGAAGTGTTGCTCTGTTGGCTTCCAGGCCATGCAGGAATTGCTGGCAATGAGATGGCCGACAGAGCAGCTAAGGACGCCACGACAAAAGCCGATGTTGACTTCACAGTTGTCCCTGTTAGCGATCTTAAAGCCGCCTTCAGGGCCGAAACAAAGAAGTGCTGGCAAGCGACATGGGACACTGTGCAAGTCAACAAACTGAAGCCCATCAAGGCAACTATCGACCCCTGGCAATCTTCTGCCCGACACACTCGACGCGAGGAGGTTGTAACAACGAGGTTGCGCATCGGTCATAGCCCGCTCACCCACGTCTTCATCCTGAAGCGCGAAGAGCCACCGATGTGCACCTCCTGTGATCAACCTCTCTCGATCAAACATCTCCTTGTCGAGTGTGCCGTTCACAGGCAACTGCGTAACACCCTGCAGATTCCCGAAAGTTTGCCAGAGGCGTTGGGAGATAACGCCGTGTCGATAGATCGAGTAATTCGATTTTTAATTCAAACTGACTTTTTTAAACTTATCTAGTTTTTAGTAAGTTTTTAAAGCAGTTTATGTTCCAGGCGCAAGTATTTATAAAAACTGCGTCTGGACATGACAACTGGTTTTTTAGCATTGTTTTTATTGCTTTTTAACTATTGACAATATTTTACACATCTGACTGGACTCAAATTTTTATTTGTTCTTAGTTGGAGTGTAGTTTTTACTGTCTTTGTTGTCATTTTATTTTTAAATTAAGACTGCAATTTTATAAACTGATCTATTTTAGAAAAGTTTTTAAATCAGTCTTAAATTCCTGGCGCAGGTATTTATAAAGAATGCGTCAGGAAATAATAACTAGTTTTTTAATCTAGTTTTTTTTTTAAACCTATGACAATATTTTAACCAACTGATCGATAGTTTTATCTATGTGATTTTTCGTTGTTTAATGTTTTGTCATTTTCTTGTTTTAATCATCTGACCGGCGCATATAGCCATAGCTGCTGACGCGCCGTAAAACCCACAATTCAATTCAATTCAAAAATAAAAACTAGTGCCGATAGCTTTAAAGCGTTTTCTATGCTTAGCCAGTTAAGGGTTTGGAGCATATCCCTTATATGTGTATCCTTTTTGCACCTTAGAATAGCTCTCATGGCTTTGTTTTGTAGTAACTGAAGTTTCATGACTTCATTTTGGTAAGATTGAAACATTATCGTTGCTCCGTATTCAAATAGTGGTTTAATGGTGGTAAAACATAAAGTAATGGTAACACATAAAGTCAGGGAGAAGCTTCACTCCTAGTTGCATTGCCGGAGGACGTCGGTGGTTCTTCCGAACCGTGCTTGTGGCCATACCTACTCTTAAAGATTGAATTTTAAACCCATTCCATACTTTGCACAAGCTTTCAATTCAACGTCACACGGAATTAACTATTGCAACACTCGACCACGAAGTGAGTGGCACTGTTTTCGTTCTTTATTATTATTTTAAGACTTGAGCTGCTGTTCCTCAGCAGGTGCCGGTGTCTAGCCAGAGGAATTTTTCCATGCCTCGGCCTGGCGTTGTAAAGCCGCTCCATGCGTTTGATAATTTCAGGAAGTTTGGCGGAGTGTTTCAGAGCCATGGAAAGATGGTTGTGAAGCTTGCGGTTCTGCTCTGATTTGAATGACTTTTGGTCCTGAAAAGGACCTTCGTCGACGTTTCGTCCGCGTTTCGTCCGCGTCCGCTGTCTGACAGTCCTGAAGATGTCCGCGCCAACGCGGACGAAACGTCGACGAAGGTCCTTTTCAGGACCAAAAGTCATTTAAATCAGAGCAGAACCGCAAGCTTCACGACCAATTTCAGGAAGGTTTGCTGAAATCTATTGGGTTGTGCACAGATCCTTGCCACCTCGTGACTGTCGGTGATTCGAAGATCAGTCCTGCAGATAGTCTGAACATATATTTAAAAGAAACCTTATCTATGCCTGAATGTTTCAGCAAAGTTCCCACCTAAACTGGAAAAAGAAGTGAAACTTGAATCGTAGTACAGAGCTGCTACAACTGGAAATCCTGTTAAATACACCGGGGTTTGAATTCTTACCAGTCGATTGCATTTTAATGTGTGTGCAATCCATTGCACCAACAACTCGAGGGGAACGAGAAATATCGTAAAAAGCACGCTGCACTGTCTTTATTTTTTCCGAGGTTGTGGGAAACTTAATGAACTGCTCGTGTGGACATCCAATAGCTGTCGATACCCGACTTGCTCACGCCACCAACGTCGCTCACTTTTAAAAGTGACTACCAGTGGCTTCAAATCGTGGCGTGAGCAGCAGCTGATTCACGGGACTTAACGAATTGTTTCTGTCAAAATCCCAGACAAAGTAAAATTATAAAAATTACAGATGACAGTAATTATCCAGATGCCTGTTATCTCAATGCTGTCTCTAGACCTGTCTGAATTCAGTCAAGAAACTTACCGGTCATGATTGAATTCAAGTTGTCCTGCAATTAAGTCGAGGAGCATGAGCAGCGAAGCCTTCGATAAACGGAAGCTTGCAACGAAGTCTGTATCGTAGACTTCAAAGTATTCTGGCCTCTCCCGCAACACGAGGACGTGGAGCTAAAAGTTAGTTTTCACAAAGGGATGTACTGAGATATGGCGCCATCGGCCATAGGCTTCGCCAGCTTCTCCACCTGGATTGCCGATGCGTGGCTCTTTGCCTCCTCACCCGCACACCTCTCGAGCCGGACGCCAGCGCTGGCCCCAGAATCCTTGCAGCAGCCCCTCTCTGATGTTGTAGAGAGTAGGGGCGGATGATTCACCACCGCTGGTGGTATCCCCCTGGGGGCCAATCCACGAACAGGGTACAGCGAGAGCTAAGGCGGTATAGGAGGGTATAAGGTATTAGGACAATTCACGAACGCTTGTTCCTCTCTATACCCAGAGATAAAGTTATACCTCCTACGAGGCGGGTACAGGCGGGTACAAGTCAAGTTTAATGTCAGCCATTTTCGATTTGAGCAGATTTACCAATGTTGTTGACAGCTCGTTCGCTTAAACATGGGTTAAGGTGGCCGATAGCTCACCATTAATGATAACGCTTCTTTTTGACACTTCAGCTGCAAGCACTCGATGCTCAGCATCGGTAAAATTCGGGCTTTGGTCCTTTTTAATAGCTTTTTCTGACATTTCGTACAATTTGATAATAATTTTTCTGAACATACAATTTGCCATAATTTGAATCAAAGCCCCACCATTTCTTTGAGAGGTCGATTCTGATTGGTTGGTTCAAGAATGTGACGGTGGTGGTGCCTAGTCAGACCACCTATATCAAGATATTGTCTTATGTAATAAGGATTGAAAGCTCACCCTGATAGAAGTCTTCGTCCAGAAAATGATCACTGCATACGGTCATGTCTTTGGAGGCTTGCTTTCCGATTTTTTATGCATGCAGCCACTTGGTTAAACGAGCTTCCTCCGTTAGAGGCAATTTGTGGAAGGAAATTCTATCGCGCATGTAATTACTGCACTGTGGAACTGAGCAATACGTGTTGCTTGAGCGTTTTTCTTTACGTGTGGTTGTTTTTCTTGCATACCCGTGTTCTTCTAAGGATTCCATAATACAATATATACACAGTAGACCCACAGCCTATACGAACGTATAGCTCAGGTCCTTTTGTCAACTTTCCTGGTCTCGCAGCTTCCAACTTTGGCCGCTACTGCCACCCACTTCGCTGTTTATCGCGAATAACTTGTACCCGCCTTAGTTCTGCTACGTGAATTGTCCAGAGTATAGAGTTATACCTAGGAGCTAAGGCTTGGGTATAGACAGGTATAGCGAAATGTACGTGAATTGGCCCCCTGGGGTATATTTTTGTTTCTTTTGTCCAGTCTTCATTCTTCGGAGGTCGTTTAGCTCCAGTTTGGTGAGCCCTCCCACCGCGACAAGGCGTCCGCCACCAGGGATTGCGACGGATTTCAAAATTTCATCAAGCGCTGCCGGTCTTGTGACGTTCCCACCGGAAGCCTCTTCACTTTCTTCGAAATGTGGGCCACGGATGCATCAGTTTCTTGCCAGCCGCTGCAGCAGCTACATGTTGCGTGCACACTGCTGCCTCGCCTTCGTTAGCATCGCGAACACTTTTTTGAGAGTACCCTTAAATAAACGCTTTGAGGACTATGCCAATTTAAAATACCCATATTTAAAAATAAATGTGATTGTTAGCAATGCTGACACTTTATAAAATCGGTCTGGGCACTTGGTGTTTGGTGCGTTTCAGAGCCTAATTTGGTATTTTGAGCGAAATGACTAGCTGGTTGGGGGACTTACCTCTTAAGGGACACCAAGGGGAAAGGAATGGCATCCACATTGACATCATCAGATGAAAATATTTCCATCTGGCCTTCTCGCCTGCGACGCTTTGTGGAGAAGCCAGTCTCCGACATGTCGGTGGTCTGTATTTAGCAGCGTCGTCATCCATCACAATTTTTAACCGCCTCCTTGCTTCTATGTTATTATTATTTGGTTTATTTACTTGTTTCAGCATTCTGCCACGGGCACAAATATTATACATAGTTTCACATCAAACTAAATTAAATACAATTTTCTAGTCTGGATCTCGGACTTTTTACATTTTCCGGCCATGGGCTTATTACCCACTCCGGTAGTTTGTTCCACTTGGCTGCTGCCGTTGACCGCAAGGAGTATTTCCCGATGTTAGTATTATTACTCCCCTTGAGTTGCAGTTTACAACCGTGGTCTCTTCTGCCAGGGCGTGTGGCCTTAGCCCGCCGCTGCTCAATGTCAAGCCATGCTTCATATTATCCTGACATGGACTTGTAGATAGTACAGATCTTGCTGACCATCCGCATCCTTTCCAGTGTATCCCATCCCGTTTCCTACATCATTTCAGGGGGACTATTTCTTGGCCCATATTTATCCAGCACCCTCCACCCAGCACTTTCTCAATTGCTTTAAGGTTTTGACAATGAGGGTCCCATGAAATCAACTAAAATGAATACAGCCAGTAGCATGAAGCAAAGAACAAAGGTAGCATATGTACATCTCATGTCTCATCTCATGATGGCCTCATGATGACTCATGATGACCATGATGACTCATGATGACCATGATAACTCATGATGACCAACACTGAAAAGGAGCCGCTAGGCCATCAGACCAGCTCTGCTGTCCGCTGGCTTAAGTTTGTTGCACTTTTCATCCCATTTAGGTGCTGAAGGTGGAAATTTCACTTTTTATGTATTTCTTGATGCAAATATGGTAATTTTATTAAAAACATGGGTTCATAATGCGTGGCGTGGAGCCAATATTGTCTTCTGGACGTTCACTCGGAATGCATCTTGAAAGTGGAAGTGCACAAAAAAGTTGATGGTTAATTTACGAGGCTGGAAATGTGTAATGGCCAGCAAATCGAAGGGTGGAGAAGGAGAGCATTATTGATATTTAAGCACGAGTAGCACATGAAGATGTCGGTTCTGTGGTCAACAAGAAGAAAGTCAAGAAAGTCAAGAAAGTCAAGAATTGAAAATGGAAGACGTTTGCCACCTTTTTTTTGTAATATTGCTCTCGTTAAAAATACATTTCTGGACATACAAAAGATAAAAATATACGAGATATTGTTTAATAAAATTATATTTTGTACCTCGCATGACAAAATATGTTTCAAATTCATCCTAATTTTTCAAAACGGTCCAGGTCAATGACTTGGAGCATTTAAGTTAAAATTCTGAATATTATAACCGCACGATTAGTATATGATACCTTCCTTGAGTTTTCCACCATGGATCATGATCATGGCGGTCAAACATGAGTATGTCTGGGATTCCCTGCCTGGAAAATACAGACATGAACTTTTCGATCAGCTCCCCCGCTGTGTTGAATTGTAGCTGAATCAGATCGATCCATTTAGAGTTTTAATAATAATTATTATTAATTCATTCTCGCAGGACACAGGTTCTTTTAAGGTGGATCCTACCATTAGAGGGACTACTTTCTCCGTACTTTGAGCGCTAGTGGCGTTATAATGTTCCAAATAGTTCACTTCTTTCATCACTGGTGGCAGCAGCAGAGTATGCACATGTTATGGCGCCCACTGAGATGCGCGGCTGGGAGAGAGAGAGAGAGAGAGAGAGAGAGAGAGAGAGAGAGAGAGAGAGAGAGAGAGAGAGAGAGAGTTTTTAAAACGAACTTTTAATTTTCACAGTTCACTTCATTAAAGGGTCATTCACAACAGAGCAACGTAGCAGCAACGCAAACGCGAACGTAATTGGTAGTAGTGGCTTCACGGTTTCTGCTCTGTTCGATTGGATTGGTGGTCCTACACGTAATTATCTGGCTGTTCACATCACAATTTAGCAGTAAGATTTAGCCAATAGAAATCGTCGTAAGCGGTGGCCATTTTGAATCTTGGGTGGTCGGTTCCAGCTGGAGCGGTACCAGTCTGTTTTGAGGTAATGCGTTAGGTTATGCGTTGCGTTAAAGTTTTTTTCCGGTTCAATTCGCTTCCTCGCAGTCAAAGGTCCACCGTCTTCCTGGGCACTACTACATCGTCCCAAAACGAACACAGCTTCATCAACGGCCATGCGCTGGACGTGTAGGCTCCAGCGCCACTTTGGGAGGCGTTCTTCTCCTGCTTACGTAGGCGATTGTATCGATCACGAAGTTGCTTTAACCGCCCTTGGCATTGCTCCACTGTGAAATAAAGGCAAACAAAAAAAAGTCTCTTCGCGGATTCAATTGAATAACGACAAGTCTTGGCATAGGCCATGGTCTAGCACTAGGTTACTTACCAGTGATATCCAACTTGTCAGCAATCGCCCTCCACATATTTTCTTTATAAATAGGGTTCTTACTCTAGTCTGGTGACTTTTTGTCATACAGGCCTGGGCACCTCGAATATAAAGAGAGTAGTCGCTCGTCCAATTCCATAAAAGTGTGAACACGAGGCAAGACTGTTATTTCAGGTTAGGTGGAGATTAAAATTTAATTATTAATTAATAATAATTATAATAATTAATAATAATTAATAATTTAATTTAATTTTTTAATTTTTTTAAAATTTTAAAGCGCGCCAAACCGTACTCAAATCTGATTGGTTCATTCTTACAACCGACGCAGAACGTAGCAGCAAAAGTTTGGAATTTGCAAACCTTACGTTTACGTTGCGTTCTTACGGTTACAACATGGCGATGAATGAAGCCACAAGACAAACATTACGTTTACAACTAACTTTACTGCTTGCGTTCGTTGTGAATGACCCTTAACACATAAACAGAACCAAATCACAATTCACCGTGTCAAGAGCTACATGTAGTGTTTACATAGATCAAGTCATGTCATATCAATGCATCTTGCACTAGTACAAAAGTACTCATTAACATCAGAACATAAAAATTAATTTACCATTTCTTTCTGCACAGATCGCATTTTTATGTGGCCATATAGTTTTATTGAAAGGCCGTTTCATTGAACATTTATTAAATTCTAATTCTATCCTAAATCTAAGTCTTTTGCAAAAGAACACATTATATTCAGGTATTTCCGAGCCTGTTCTTAGTTTGTGTGTATAGGAGCGGTAAATGGTGCTTTTAGCTAAACTAACCAGGTAATTATTAGTATGGCTGAATTGCTGTTATCTTCTAGGGGGGTGTATGAAATTAATACGCAGTCAGGAAGGAGATTTGAAGTAGATGGTTTATCAAACAGTTTTCTTTATAAAATGCGAATTAGTAGCCAGAGTCTGTCGGTTTGGGGACATTCAATGAGCATGCGGAGGGTGGTTCCCAAAGTGGAGTTACACCACGGACAGTTGGGGGAGGGTTGAGATATAGAGAAGCGAAAGCCGAAAGCATTCGGAGTTTTGGTGTAGCCGTTTCCAAGAATGTATGCCAGACACCGCTATTGAAACTGTTGAAGAAATCAGAATACGAGGGAGTCTCGTTGCATTACCTATGAGACAGTCCAGGGGCAACACAAGAAGTCGAGAAATACTCTTATCATTCTTTGGGGTTTATTTTGCTTCCACAATCGTCTCAATATTTGGACATTCTTTAGCCGTCTTCCCAAGCTTCCGACGAAGACGGCGCTGAGCGTCTAAGACGAATCGTGGCTCGCGTACCTGTAAAATTACCTATTATGTTGATACCACAAGTAATATTACCTTCTACACATATTCATAAAACTATTAATCAAAATTTGGTCTAATACTAACAAGTTTGTAATAGAAATGGAGTGCGCAGAGTAATTTTTTGTAAATACGTAGTATCAATAATGCTTTGAAAGATTTACGGATTACGAAAAGACACGACATTTTGAAACATAATATGTTGTCAACGTACCCGCATCTTTCTTGGGATTCTTGGATCAGCGAGCTCTGGACGAATGCATTCTAAAAAGAATACCACAAGTTTTGGAAGCATTTTTTTTCCCAGAGTGCTTTTTCGGGTAAAACTCTCTCCACGAAAAAGTCATTTTCCGCGTAGACAATCAAATCACAATATTGCCGGCCAGTGATGTTTAGCTGCACCTGAATCTGATAAAAATTATCACGATTGGTTTTTAGACGCAACATATTTTTATCATCACTGGCCAAGGAAATTTTTTCCTCGATTCGATTGCCTCGAGGAGTGTACGTTGGCCATTTGACGGCAAGCACTTCACTTCGACAAGGCCGTCGGCTCCGACCAAGCCGTCCGGGGACCAAGATACTTTATGGAGTTAGGAGGTTATGCACTGGATAAATAACTGAATAATTACACGGTATCAAAAGACAAATTTTTGCTTTATTGACAAAATTAAATTAACGAATATTTAACAATAACAGACAACCAATACCAGATATCAGGTAACAGACAATCTTGTACGAGCCAGGTAATGGAATCCTGTGTATCAAACGGATTTTTTAGAGATGTGGCAAATCATCATAAAACTTGTGACATTCAGCGGGCAAAACACTTTTTAGCTGTTGTAGATGTAGATATTTTTGGGGCTTTATCTTTAGCTGCTCCTTGTTTAATTGGGGATAAACTACCAACTCCTGATTTACGTTTTTTTCCGTTGTATTAGATCTACGTATTCATCGGCAAACTGCAATTTATATTTGAAAGTACCATCCGTACAGTATTTAATAATAGTGGGGTTTAAAGGCGCGTGAACCTCTCCGTCATTTTGCGCCTGAAAATGCTTGTGGAAAAATAAAATGTAAAGAACTTAAAGTGGAACACAAAAGTCTCACTATGTCAAGATATAATAAAACCTAATTATCTACAAACTTAATATTGTGGTTTTGTCTTGATTTGACTAGATCTCAATCACCGTTGGATCGTGTGCTTTGCTACCTGGTCTGATTGAACTGTAACGCATGAACGATGGTTCGGTAAAGTCTTTGAAAAATGTATAATCTAAGTAATGCGCCTGATAGGATATGGCTTAATACGAGTTTCTTTGGTAGCGTTTTTGTAATCAGAAGGAAGGTTGATAATCCTGTTCTTTAGTCGACGTTTCATATAAAAAATATGAGGAAAAACTCCCCACTACAATTCCTCGTGAAATAAATGCAACAAAATACTTTGAAATCTGCCAGTCAACATCATCTCTCATCGGTGTGTACTACCCACTGTCACAACTATTGACATTATTCATAGCAAAACAGTTCGATGTGGTTCATGTTGTTCGGTGTACCTAGATCGTGATTGTAAAGTTATTTTTATCAGCTTAAGATACTTTCAATCGCATTATTTACCCGTTGCAGTTCGACGAAACGTCACCCCGCTATGTGCCGGAGTTGATAACGGAAATTGACATAGCAGCCAGTTATTAATTACAATATCTTCATTATCTAGCTTCATTTTCATGTGTTTTGTTTGAAGTTGACTTTTTGTAAATATCTTATTTACGAAGTCTTCCGTGGTGTCAATTTTCCGGGACACGACATCTTTAAACTTCTACACCGTTATCCTTTGTGCACGTTTTTCCTGCCACAGATTAGAATTGCTCTGCTGTCTTGTCTGTAGTTCCAAAGCGTGTGCTTCCCTTATTGTTAAATCACATGAGAGCTGGCTGTTATCTATTTACCTTATATCTTGCACTTCTTCATACCAAAGTATCTCAGTGGGAATGAGGGGGCGAGTCGGTGTGCTGGAAGGCACCGTGGATGACAATGGCGACATTGGCTGAACTTGCTGAATTGGTAAAAATCATTTGTCTTACAAAACATCGAGTGGTTACTTGATGTGACCATAGATGAAGGGAGGTTTTTAAACATGTCGGTGGTAATTTCAGCAGCGGGTGTAACGACTTTCCTTTGGTTGCAGTTCGGAACTTTCCCAGGCTCGCGTTCCACAAAGATTTTGCTGTATTTTTTTCAAAACGTTATTTTTTCCATGCTGTTGGTGTTGTCGGAGGCCAAGGCGACAACTCGGCCCTTCACACCGTGTTCTTCGTCGCAGTTTATCAAATATTGAATTATCTGTTCTGACGTTTCGCCTGGCAAGTCTTTAAATTCAAGCAGTTTCACGCGTACCCCCAACAATGGTTTAATCCAGCTGCAAGCGACGCTGGCGGTCGAAGCATCCGAATGCAACGTGCAGTTCCTTGCAGAAGGCTTGCCAGTCGGTGTACCCCCCACGCGAGTCCCACCAGAACCTGCCATCGCCTTTCAGCTAGCGATGGGCGTCCAAACTGGAATATCGATATGATATATCGGTATCGAAAGGAAATATCGATATTCCGATATTATCGAAAGAAAATATCGATATAACTAAATATCGAAACAAAACGCAAGTTGTTCTAAAACTCGAGTTGATGTAATCAAAACCCTCAAAAACTACTAAGGCCAACCCAGAAGTGTGTTAATGAAAGTGTTTTCAGCCTTAAAAAATACCATGGCCGACAGGAAAGTGTGCAATTGGAACTGAATGGTTTGATCGCTCTTTACCAGGGTTAGGAGGCAACAAACTTGAGAGTTGAGGATGACTAGGAAAACCAGGGGTGAGATGTAAACAAACAACAAAACGCGCCTTCAAATTGGATGTGTTTCCACTGTGTTTAACATTCTTCAAACAAATGTTGCAAGTGGCGGACGTTCCACTAGACTTGTGGAAATATTTCCACAGAGTTGACTTCCGAGGTGCCATCTTGATATCTCTTCTTGTTAGTCGAGCACTCGAGCAGCGGCTCTCGCGTTGCCTCCCAATACCTGGCTACCTGCGCGATGTGTTGTTCGGGCGACAACGCGTCCGCCCTTCCCTCGTACGTCGTGAGGGAGATGTTTTAGCGCCCGCACAGCCCGCTGCTCGACCGCGGCAGGGTTGCCAGATGACTTAGCAGGAGTGTCGCCAGACTTGCTCGCAAGATCGCCCAAAGTCGCCCTAAATTTTAGTTTTAGCGCGGTAGCATGGAAATACAGGGAAAACTTCACGACAAATCGAAAAAACACTTCCTTTTCCGATGACTTCGCACAGAAATGGAATTTGCGGAACTGCGTGGGATCTATCGATTGAAAACATATTAGCATCCAAGCCCCGAGTAATTCTGGCACTACATTCTTCAATTATAAGAGACTATTTTAGCATTGTGCTTCTAGCCGTATGTAATGCCGATTACGTTTTCACATGTGTGGACGTTGGCGCCTATGGATCGCGAGCTGGCGGTGGCATACTTCGCAATTCTTAGTTTGGAAAACAATTCTTTGATGGTACTTTGCCACTCCCTTCTCCTACACGATTGAGCCAGTACCGTACTTTTTTGCCGCCGATGAAGCGTTTGGCCTCCACAACAATATTCTCAGGCCATTGCCGGGGAAGAACCTATCTGAGGTGAAACAAATTTTTAATTACCGCCATTCAAGAGCACGCAGAGTATTTGAAAATTCTTTTGGCATTATAAATTCTTATGCATGTTTGATTGAATTTGAAACAATAAATTTACTTGATATTTACATTACATTTTGTTATTCCTATCTTTTTGTTTGGCAGCCAGAAGCAACTGCATGATGTCTGCTTTCAGTTGGTCTTTTATTTCCTCGGACAGAGGCCTTAGCGCAGTTGTTACGTGATGTGAAAACGCAGCATCCTCGTCACCAGCCGATGACCGATTGGCCAGCTGCTCGGCTACTTTCGCCACTTTGGCAATTTGGTCAGCAATCGAATCGTCCTCCACTCGGCGTTTTTTTGTTCCGCTTGTTTGAATTGGGGTCACCCCAACAGTTGAGTTCCGTGTCGGCCCAGGCCCCGAACTGGACGGAGTCGATGTCCGGCGCTCGTGTTGGCCCGCAAGCCCGAATAATAGAAAGATATCATTATCTGTGATCAAAGAGAAAAATTAACCGTGGGTAAAAATCTGCTCTCACGACCACTTACTCCATTTCTGAATCAACGGCCAATGGATCATCGGGGTTCTCCTGAATGTCTTCTCCGCTTCATTGCGCGCGAGCCTTAATCGATCCGACGGTGTTTCTGGTCTTTACGACGTCGTTCCAGAGCGAACACAGTCCCATTAGAGGCCAGGTGCTCGATGTGTCGAGGCCAGATCCACTTGTGGCAGCTTTTTTATCCGTGTTCCGAGCGCGATTGTAACGGTCCCTCAGCTGCTTTATTCTCTTTTGGCAGTTCTCCACTGAAATAGAAAAGAACAAAAAAAAAATCCTGCTCGCATTTAATAGAAGACAAATAAGTTAATTTCTTGGTCCAGGTACTAGGTACCTAGGTTAGTAAGTAGGAACTTACCAGGGACATCCATTTGCTCGGAGATGGATTTCCATAGGTTTTCTTTAACAATCGGACTTTTGCTGTAGTCCGGGTCTTTCTTGTCGTAAAGGGCAGGGCACATCATGAATATGGTGAGAATTTTCTCATCAAAGTCCATTGTCCAACACAGAGAATATAAAAAACGCAAACAAAAACGAATGACCACGTGAGGCAAAAGACTGAATAAGCTGGAGCGCCGAGCGGAGAGGTTATGGTTTAACTCAGCAGGGTGGCAACTGGTTTGTTAAAAAAAAATGGGTTGGTAGCGCTGCGCGCGCCAAACGACAGTTGAATCTGATTGGTTGATTCTTACGGGCCAGCGCAGAAATTAGCAGTAAGGTTTGGAGTTTGCAAACCTTACGATTACGTTTACGTCCTTACTGTTAAAACATGGCGATGTGAACGACTATGCATAAAGGCGTAAGACAAACATTACGGTTACTGCTAAGTTTAGTGCTTAAATTTGTTGTGAATGGACCTACGGATTACGAAAAGACACGACATTTTGAAACATAATGATATGTGGTCAACGTACCCTCATCTTGGGATTCTTGGATCTGCAAGCTCTGGAAGAATGCATTCTAAAAAGAATGCCACAAGTTTTGGAAGCATTTTTGTTTCCCAGAGTGCTTTTTCGGGTAAAAGCTTGCTGGGTATTTCCGCTGAATGCGTATTGAATAATCATAGGCAAGTTTTCTTGATTGAACGTATGTGAGACCATAGTGTAAGACCAAATAAGACCAAATGTAAGACCAATCGCCCAAAATTTAAATTTTAGCGCGGTAGCATGGAAATACACGACGAATCGAAAAAAACACTGTTATTATTCATATCATAGCCGTGCACATGGCAGGAATAGGCTATTTAACTATAATCGTGACAAGAGATACACATTTTTATTTATTTATTTCAATAGGTAACACAAGCAATTGAAAAATGTTAAGTAATTGCTGTGTTCGACAAGAGATACAATATCACAAGCTTAATATAAAGTGGAACACTCTCAAAGCTTCCACGTTCAACTCATTGGAAGAACTGGTCGTATTCTTCCAATGGCTCTTCATCCGGTTACTCCTCTTGGTTTGTCAAAGAAAGGTACATTTCGCTTGTAAATTTTTGTATCATCAAGGGAGACGGGGTAAATGTGTGCCAACATATTTTCAGCGTTGACAAATGAATGCGAATGCATTCAGTGCATGGTTCGGTAAAGGATCCTAGAATTTGTCACTGCCATGTCGAGAAGGCGTGACCAATACCATTTTTCCCCCAAATTCCGGTTCCGACCAAGAAATCATGATGGTCAACTCCTCCCATGTATGAGTTGTATGATTTTAAAACTTTCCGCTGAGGAATTGCAGCTCTTTCCTTTGCCACCTTTGACCACCTTTGAGCCGTTCTCACAGGCTCCACAGAATCATTATTGGAAGCCAGGAGGACGCCCTTATTATCATTCCACATAACAATGAGGAATGCAGTTTACCCATTCTTACCTTTTCTCGATCGATAAGATCCCACCCAGGTGTGATACGTGTAATGATGTGCTCACTGTTAAACACACCTTGATTGAATGTCCGAAATACAGGGCTCTACGAAGGCGACTCTCGCTCAAAAACTCTTTATTCAAAGTTCTCGGAGATGACCTGAAACAAATCGAAAAATTATTTAAGTTTGTAAGGGAAATTAATTTACTTAGGAGCATTTAGATCTACTGACTTAGTGAGACTTTTTTGTCTCCCGCGAAGGGTTTTAATTTTTAGTATGCAATCCATTTTTCGGGTGCAAAATGACCAAAAGGTTAAAGCGCCCATAAAAACCAATAAATAAAAATGAGGAATGTAATTAAGGAAATGGACCAAGGAATTTTCTTCTTGCTGTTTGTTGTCCATTACTGGTGACTGCAAACTGTCAGTAACTGATAGCTGGTACTCATTCTAAGATTTTTGCTGTCGCGTGGGGGTGGGGGATGTTGCTTTCCTGGGAATGTTATGGACGGTGAACTTTGTTATATCTGAAATGTAAGTCAACTCACTTCCCGTATCGACTAGCGCTTGCACTTTCCGATCGCTAATAGTAAACATAAGCTCGGGACACGCTTCAGTTTGATTTCCCAGCGATTCTTCATTGTCTTCCTCCAGTAAACACTCACGAGGTTCTTCCGTCGATGCATTCCGTCGCTGACCGTCTCCCCCTCCGGCTTCATCGGTCGACCATTTCCGGCTGCTTTCTCGAAATTATGGGCATTTGTATTGACCAAAACCGAGTCCTCCCCTTTAAGGTGGTTATTTGTTGGTTCGTCTTTGTCACCGTGGCGGGCAAAAGTTTTCGCAACTCTGTATTAAATTTCCGGATGAGGAGCTTGGTAAGATGGCCTTCTCCGATAGGATGGTCAAGAACTTGGCCCACTTTACCAGTCTCCGCACATGTTTTAACCGAGGCTCTTCGGGTGTCAGTTTCACGCCAAGGGAATTTAGTTCATCTTGAAGTTCATATTGTTCTTTATTGTTCCAGAATCTTTCCCGGAACAATCGGACAAACTCTGTGAAGCTCTCGATTTCTAGTTCAGCGAACCCCACAAAGCATGATTCGCTCAGTAATTTTAGTCGGGAAACATTTATTTTTAGTAATTTTAGAATTACTTAGAATTACTCAGAATTTTAGAATTTAGAAAGTAATTTTAGTACGGGTACCTTTCGGTATTTCCATAAGAAATCTTGAGAAATTGCATAGGATGCATCGCCTGCTTCATGTTAAGAAGCTTGCAATGTGCTGATGAGTCTACTGCACAACAAATGGGAAGAAATTTGCTGGTTACACTGTCACCAGCTAAGTTTTCCCATATTAAAACATCATTCACAAATTGCTCAAAATTCATGTTTGGAGCTTAAGTCCCAAACCAAAGTCCAACCATTTGAAAATTTTCATACCGTCCTTTAGGGGGAAGCTGATTAAGACTAATGAACAACGGCCATTCACTGTAAGCTGAGGACTCGAAAACGCGGGCACCATCAGTGTTGAATGTGTAGCTGTAATTATTTTCGTTCGTCAAGAAACCTTCGTCTACGTCCTTACAGACATCACCTGTACAAATATCATTCAAAGTAAATGAATTGTTTCCAGGATTTGAATTCAGTCTTAAGCCTGTGATCAAATCTTCTAGATTTTCCGTCAAAATAGAAATATAGAAATTTCCTTCGATCAAGCTGTCCGAATCAAATAGCTGTGAACAATTAGAACATGTTCCAACGAGTGTCATTCTTCTCAAAACTGGCAAAATATCTTTCCCAATGCTTGCAGAAGAAATTATTCTCGGCAAATGGTATTGCACATCAGAAAAGCTTCTGGCTCGCTGCTGACGCCCTGCCGTTTCCGGCCCGAATTTCAGATTACCTCTGAATGAATTCAGTGATGACAGCCATTTCGACGGGGTATTGAATTGAAAAGACATAAAACATGGCAAAGGCCACGAGTAGAGCCTCGTAGATTGGAAGTCCTTCCATTGCGTTGTCCTCCACAACGGGATGCCCACGCGAACTCCCTTTGAGGACCTCGCCCGTCATGGCAATGTGAGGTTGCTTGGAGTGGTGTTGGCAAATCAATGCTAGGAACCTACTTTCAATAAATTTATTTTTAAAATTTTCGTTACATAAGTTTTTTGACTGCCGGAAAACATAATTTATTTTTGATGAATAAAATTATTCTAGAAAACTACAAGCAAATAAAAATTTGCGTAGTCATATGAATAAAAAATTGTCAAGGGTTAAAAAGCAATAAAAACAATGCTAAAAAACCAGTTGTCATGTCCAGACGCAGTTTTTATAAATACTTGCGCCTGGAACATAAACTGCTTTAAAAACTTACTAAAAAATAGATAAGTTTATAAAAGTCAGTTTTAATTAAAAATCGAATTACTCGATCTATCGACACGGTGTTGTCTCCCAACGCCTCTGGCAATCTTTCGGGAATCTGCAGGTGGTTGCGCAGCTGCCTGTGAACGGCACACTCGACAAGGAGATGTTTGGTCGAGAGAGGTTGATCCTATTTGGCCTCTTTGGCGCATTTCCTACAGATGGGCTTCCGCTAGCAGTCCAAGCTGGAGTGGCCGAACATCTGACAGGTGAAGCACCGCAGAGGGTTGGGAATGTGAGGCCTGACGGGCAGACGCAAGTAACCAGCAAATATGCACTCTGGGAGTTTAGGTGTGCCGAAGGTCAGGATGAGTAATGGTGTTGGCTTCAAGGCACCGGTCTTCTTACTCATCACACGATACACATCGATCACACCTTGGCTTATAAGCTCTTTTTTCAGCTCTTCAGTCGGGATGTCCTGAAGATCAAAGCTGAAAATAACTCCCTTAGAGGTGTTTAAGGACCTGTGAGCAGTCACTGTGATCAGCATGGTGTCGAAAGAAGTTGCCGATTGCAGTTTTAGTGACTGCTCACTGTTCGCTACCTCAACAAGTAGCGTGCCATCGCGAAGGCAGTTGGAACTTTTGACATCGCCTGCGAGAAGTAACAATCCGCGCTTCTGCGCGAAAGGCGAGACAGTGCGGAAGGATTTACCACTGTCGAGTTTTAGAATTAGAAAGAGTGGCTCCACACTCCTGGGAGCCACCACATCCTTTAACAAAATATTCTCCTCCAAAAGAGGAGGAAGGCGCTTCTTCGGATTAACGGGGGGATTTTGGTTCTTGGGGTCCATATGAATGGAATTTAATTCGTCCCCCGGAGCCCTGCCCACCACGGAGCCCAACCAGGGGGACGTCCCACTGGGACGCCGGGGTTGTCCGGGGGATATAGTCAGGAGGCACCGGCAGTCGCGAGTGACCGCAACTGGTGGGGCTCAGGAACGCCCATCACGCCACCGGTGCCCCCCTCCTCATCCACGCGTGTGGCTTTAACGCCCCAGGCGAGCCGATTGGCTGGGGGTGGATTAGCCCCCAGCCTCCTGTTTTGGACGAAGCGGAAACTAAAGGGGTGTGTTGGGACAATTGTCTTTAATAACTAGACAATTGCCCCTCAACCCCCAAGAAAATCTTTTCCGCCCGTACAGGTCACTGCGCACGGCAAACACGCAGGTAAGCGTTCAGACCTGCACAAGGGGTCGGCCGGAAGAGAAGACAGGAGAGTGTTGTAACGCTTCCGTTAAACGCCAAATTATAACGCTGTGGGTTTGGGCGCCAAGTTATTTATTCCCAGGTAAAATAACTAAAACCGTGCACTCTATTTAAACTTATTTATTCTTCACTCTACAAATACACTTGTTCGTTACACTTCAAAAGCTATATCCAGACTGACTCGCTCATACCGCCTGTCCCTCCTTTATATAAGTGACACCTTCTAGAATTATCCAAGCTCCTCGAATATTCCAGAAGGGTCCCGACCCAGGTAGTTTTGGCTACTCGAATGTTCTAAACTGGTTTTCGATACTGTTCGTATCGAAAACATGTAACTCGTTACATTACCCCCTATCTTAACAAAAATACAAAATACCATTAATGTAATACAAAAATAAACTATTCAACTTCTGACTCATTTTCTGAAAAGTCCTCTTCTTGGGCGATGTCGCAGTCATCTTCGGTTTCGACTTTTTGTACCGGCTTCAAATCTTTGGTATGCCAGTTACCAATTGGCTTACCCTGTTGATCGACCAGTTCATAGACCAACGGGGACCTCTTTTTCCTGACCACAAAAGGGCCGGTGTATTTCGGTGCTAAACTCGCGGTGAACTTATTAGCTGCGTTAGACTGTGCAAAATTCCTCTTCCAAACTTCTTCTCCGACTTCGAATTCCCTGTGGCGTCGTCGTAGGTTGTACACCTTTTGGTTGGCATCGTATGCTTTCTTGAGTCGGAGTCGGACTTCCTCGTACAATTCTTCTAATCTTCTATGTCTTTCGATCAAGTTTTGGCGATTCCCGACTTCTATAGGGGCATTTTCGGGTACCGTATCAGCATCACCGTGGAACTTCCCAGATAGATTAATCTCGCGTCCGAAGTTTAAGAGATTCGGGGTGCAACCAGTACTTTGGTGCTTGGCTGATCTTATCGCGTACCCAACTTCGTGGATGTGTTTATCCCATTGGTTATGCTTGTTTCGGATATAACTCCCGATCATAGTTTTAATAACCCGATTTACCCGTTCAGTTGGGTTAACTTGTGGGTGGTAACTGGGATTATAAATGATCTTCGTGTCGAACTTCTTCATAAAGGCCTTGAAGGTAGAGCTCGTATATTGTGGGCCATTGTCACACTGTAGATATTGCGGAGCCCCATATATCAGGAAAACTTGGTCCTCGAGGCGTCTCAAAATCGTAGCAGTCCTAGCTTCTCTCAGCGGGAACAGCAATGTGAACTTGGTAAAGAAATCTGATACAACTAATAAGTACTTGTTGTTCTTTGAAGACCGAGGGAACGGGCCCATTAAATCGGACGAAATCATTTGCCATGGCCTTGAAACCATCCGTCGGTGTCCCATTAATCCGGCGGGCTTGCATTGTTCCACTTTATACTGGGCGCAAACGTGGCATTTCCCTATGTACTTGCGAACATCACTCTTCATGGCTGGCCAATAATAACATTCGGCAATTCTTTTCCAGGTTTTAAAAATACCGAGATGCCCTGAGGTTTCGGCGTCATGGGATTCGTGTAACACTTTGTTCCTCAGATCTTTTGGGATGACAATTTTCCAATTGCTCCCTAATCCCATGTCAAGCTGAGAATTATCGTTGACCTTCTTATATAGATTATAATTTTCCACCCTCCAATCCGGGAAACTCTGAGGATTTCCGGTGACTCTTGACTTCATCTTGTTCCACCATTTATCCGCTACTTGCTCGTGGACGGTGATGAGGTCGAGGACAGGGCTTATCGCTCTCGACAAAGCATCCGGCACAACATGTTCACTACCTTTCCTATGCTTGATGTCAAAATCGAATTGTTGCAACCTGATAGCCCAGCGGGCTAGTCTTCCAGTGGGATCCTTTAAATTGTTTAACCACAATAAAGAATGGTGATCGGTAATTACCGAGAAACGGCTACCCTCCAGGTAAGGGCGCATCTTCTCAATAGCCCAAATGACGGCCAAACACTCCCGTTCGGTCGGCGAGTAATTCCTCTCTTCTTTCGTCAAAGACCGGCTATAATAAGCGATCACTTTCTCTCCATCTTCAAATTCTTGAGATAGCACACTCCCGATACCATAGGCGGATGCATCCGTTTGTACCGAAAAAGGACGATCAAAATCCGGGCAAGTGAGTATAGGAGGCGTAACTAACTTTTCTTTGACTTGTCTGAAAGCTTCTTCGGCCTCTGTAGTCCAGTTCCATTGGACGTTCTTGCGTGTCAAATTATGAAGTGGGGACATGAGGATGGCGAATGAAGGTATAAAACGCTTATACCACGACACCATTCCCACAAAACGCTTTACCTGCTTGCTTGACTTAGGTGCAGGATAGTCCAAGATAGCGCTGATCTTCTCAGGGTCGACGTGCAGACCGTACTGATCCACCACATAGCCGAGATATCTTAACTCCTTTCTTCCAATTTCACACTTTTCTCTATTGATCGTAAGGTTCGCCGCCCTTAACCTCCGGAGAACTTCTTCGAGGACTTCCGTGTGTTTCTCAAAGGTAGACGTGGCTATAATGATGTCGTCAAGGTAAACAAAGACATACGGTTCCAAGTCGTGACCTAAAACTTGATCGATCAGTCGTTGCCAAGTCGCCGCACTGTTATGTAGGCCGAAAGGCATCCGGGTAAATTGGAACAGTCCTCTTCCTTGCACCGTAAACGCGGTTTTTTCTTGACTATCTTTCTCTAGAGGCACTTGCCAATAGGCACTCTTCAAGTCCAAAGATGAAAGATATCTCGCTTCTCGCAGGCGATCCAAAATAGAAGACACATAAGGTATCGGATATGCATCTTTGACGGTAACAGCGTTGACTTTGCGAAAGTCCACCACAAATCGGTAGGAACCGTCTTTTTTCTTGATTAAAAGCATAGGCGACGACCATGGACTCTTTGATTTTACCACTACTCCTAGCTTGATCATATTATCCAGTTCATTGTGGATTGACCGCAGTACTACCGGAGAAACTGGATAATACCGTTGTTTTATTGGCGAAGCGTTGCCTGTATCAATCCTGTGCTCGATCGACCTGTGACATCCCAAATTCTCGGACATCTTCGCCAAGTATCGCGTTGTTATTTCGGCGAGTTTCATTCTTTCTTCTTCGCGGATTGACTTTTCTTCTATGGAATCCACAGTGTTGTAGTCATCTTGTTCCACATTCGGGTTCGTAAAGGTCCAGGTCGCAGTGGTTACATTCGGAATGATACCCATAATCTTCCAAAAATCTATGCCCAGGGTTAGGATGATCGGTAAGCTCTTCACCACCAACACAGGTATCACTCGGAGGCGGTCTTCTAGTTCGAATGGGATATAGACGACAAAATCGACTGCGCATCGCTGTCCGCTCGCCACAGTGATGAACGTGTTTACTTCCTCCATGCTCCGCTTCAACCCTAATTGGGAGATAAACCTCCATCCTTCACCTCCAATCACGGTGCGATTGGCGCCACTATCCAATAAACCCTTTAAATGAATCCCCATAATCTTCACGAAAAGGTAAGCTCTTGCATCTTTTCCCATAAAGAGTAATTGGTCTAGTTGCATCTCTCCTCCCGTCAATTCTTGTAATGCGTCCTCTTCTCTGGTCGGAGAAAATTGCCGAGGACCTATCGCAAATTTTCTCCCCTCTCGTTTTCCGAATTATTGCAATTTTTGCAGGATCGGCGGATAACGCCCACCGCCCCACAGCCGTAGCAGAAGGTTTTCCTTGCTTTTTCTTGAGGGATGTCGTATTGTTTTCTGGCTTCTATAGCCCTCCCGTGGTTCGTGATCTTACTCATGTTGGTCGAGTTAGCACCTGCGATTGCATGTCTTCTACCTTGGTATGCCAGATCGGGTTCCAACAAGGACCGGCTATCTGTTGGTGGGGGTCGATATTGCTCTGCTTGGATCTTTCCTAGTTCCAATTTCTTACAAATCTTTGAAAATTCATCCACAGATTCAAACTCCCAACAGCTGAGTGCTTCGATCAAATATGGTAAGACGTTTCTCTTTAGAATCCTGAGTTTTGATTGCTCTGTTACCGGGTTGGGTAGCCTCGCAAACAGGCATAGCATGGTGCGTACGTACTGACCCACTTTCTCCCCAGATCCTTGTGTTCTCCTTTTAATTTCCTCCCAGAGCTTCTCTTCATAATCCACCGGAAGGAACTCCTCTTTAAGGCCTACGACAAAGTGATCCCACGAATTAAACTGCCTTCTCACGGTGCGGAACCACATAAGGGCACTTCCTTCCAGGAGGTCAATCGCCGATCTCCAAAGATCTTCGTCGTCCACATTCCTGGCAGTCTTTAATTCTTCAACTCTTTCAAGAAATTCGTGGACACTAAGACTATTTTCGTCTCCCGAGAAACGAAGGTTCCATTGGCACACAGGCGTCTGATGTCGAATTACCGAATGATGAATAGTCTTATCGTTTTTGACAGGAGTCTCCTTGATACGACCGCCTTCCGCTTTAGAAATGAATTTCTCGAATCCTTCATGAACATCGGGAAGCTCAGGACTTGCTTCCTCGTCGGACTCGTCCATTGCTCCCTCGGCCGAAGAATTAAGTTGGTTGTATAATGATAGAACCTTGCGTAAGATGGTCGACCGGGACGTCATATCCGATGACTCCAAGGCTTGAATTCTCTCGGCCCTTCCAAGCACATGCGTCAACTTACTGTCGATTAATTTATAAACTGGATCTAGTCGGCCTCCTTTGAAAGTAAGAAGCAACGATTCTATTTCCACCAGTTTCTCTTCGCAACTCCTGATCTCTCCTTTGACTTCCATAACGATCGAAGGCATGACTAATTTCCCTTCACGTTCTAGCTTCAGCAACTGTCGGAAGGACTTACGCATTTCTTCAACTGTGGCGACTTCGGTGATCCCGCGAATACTTAGTTCGTAGGTCAACTCATCCTTCGACAGCCTGTTAATTTCCATCTTCACCACGAATTTCAACCGTTCGCCCCACGTTGGGCGCCAATTTGTAACGCTTCCGTTAAACGCCAAATTATAACGCTGTGGGTTTGGGCGCCAAGTTATTTATTCCCAGGTAAAATAACTAAAACCGTGCACTCTATTTAAACTTATTTATTCTTCACTCTACAAATACACTTGTTCGTTACACTTCAAAAGCTATATCCAGACTGACTCGCTCATACCGCCTGTCCCTCCTTTATATAAGTGACACCTTCTAGAATTATCCAAGCTCCTCGAATATTCCAGAAGGGTCCCGACCCAGGTAGTTTTGGCTACTCGAATGTTCTAAACTGGTTTTCGATACTGTTCGTATCGAAAACATGTAACTCGTTACAGTGTAGGATAGAGAAGAGACAGCAATAAGGTTAGGCTCGAGAACTCCCTGTGCAGGTCACCAGTCACCAGACATCGCTGGAGCCTACAACGACCGACAGTCAACCGAATCATAACCTTGTTTGTAGCTGGGTCGTCCTTGGGGGGAACCCCGCCGCTGTCGCAGAAGACAGACGGTGGGTTCGGGAGGCGGCAAAAGAAATGAAGTAAGAAGGGAGATGAAGAAAAGATGGTGAAATTAAAGGTGGGGAGAGAAAGAGCGCCAGATCCTCCCTAGACCAAAGTCCGGGTCCCGCGACAACGACGGGGTGGGCTAGTCTTGGTCTGGGTCCTCCCCGGGAGCCTGTCCGGTATAGGAGACCTTGGTGGGAGTGGAACCTTCCCCCGGCATGGCCTCCCGGATCATCGGACCACACAAAACCACGGTAAGGTGCTAGCCTCGAAGGGGCTAAGCCTCTGAAACATCGGCAAAGTTCTTATGCCATCGTTCTCAAAATAATCATCTAGCTTCAGGAAAATTTGTAGCAATTTGCCGGCCATGTGATCAAAGTCTCCTTTGCGGACGCATTGATCTCGACGACCATTCCAAAATCATATCGGAATTGAAATAAAATTCAAAACAGTCGGAGAAATGTAAAACTGAGTGTTTATAGGAAAAAAGAAGACTTGATGTTCTATAGATAGTGGCCACCATTTGGTTTTCACTCCCTGGTTGATATTTTAATTTTGAGAATTTAATTCATTAGTGAAGAATTAATAATTTTTCTTAGAGACAAAATTTTAACGTAGGCCAGCATCTGCTTACGTAGTTAATAAAAGTAAATACACTGTAAATTGTGAAAAGCAGGTTGCCTTGTTGCTTTCAGTATCCTGCTTGTGTATTTACAATTCGTAGAAACAATTCTGATGGCGGCAGCGAACCTCCGAGTTCGTCGATATTGAATTTTCTCTGAGAGTTGTGGTGCTTTCGTGCTCCCGCGGCTTGCAGCAAATTCCCACCTTCTTTGTTAAATAAGCGAACACCTGTGGAACGTAAGTCTCGCAAGACAAATAAGCTTTGTCAAATAGATTAAAGCTTATCAACTCCTGAAAATGGCACGGCAAGAGTTCTTTCTGAAACATAAAGATAACCTCACAAGTAATAACCATGCACTCAATAAAGCAGTTGACCTACAAAAGAACCGACAAATACCTACAAGAATTAACGCAAAATTTAGGTTATATGTGCATTATCAGCTTGAAATGCTTACAAACGAGTAAATTTAGGATTGTTTTAGTGATCAAGAGCCATTTCTCATGGCATGACGAAAAAAAATCACCGGGGAAATCAATCGGGTCAAAAAATTTCATCCTTCCTTTGACAGCCCAATATGGTATTGGCGATATCATTTAATACATAATATAAGTTTAATATCGAGTAAACCCTACCCGTTGTTATTTGGCGAGTATAATGGCTGGCACGTCGGGGTTACGGGCTCAAGGTTTCCGGTGACCACGTCTACCAAATATTCTGTGACTTTGCAATCTTCAGCTTCCTCAATTTGAGGTATCTTCACTATCAAGCGTAGTGGGGTCGAAGAGTCGGGCACGGGAGATGGAGCAAATTCCTCTAGCGAGAATATTTGGAGATTAAATGGAAATATGCCCGGACATTTAAACGCAGCGGATATGTTGCTTGAGGAAATTGCCTTGGGCAAAGCTGTCGCAACAATGCCATCCTCCCTGATGGATAAGCTGCCTCGATGCCGCCAATAGGGGCACCTCGAATTTATTTTTCCCAGTGCGGAATCCCAAAATCTGGAGCACCACTCCGGATCGACTTGTTAGTAGACCGAACCAGCTGCCTTTAGTATCAGGTGTAGAGGCATTGAGCCTTCTGCTCAAAAATAACTGCTCTGTAGAGGCTGCAAGCTTGTGGATAAGTGGATCTCTGGACTGGAAAAGTGCATTAAAGCTTTTATACCAGGTTAAAATAAACTTTACAAATAAGAAATAGGCCTTGATGCAGCCATCACCTAGGCATGCTGATGTGAGCTTGTCTTCAAAACAGCTTGTGTCTTCAAAACATGCCACTTGAAAAAATGATTTCAGAGGCTCCCAATTGTCCAAAATCCCAACAACACACTGGTGCATGCACAGCCAGCTGTTTGTTGAAAGTTTGAGTATTTTATTTTTGGATCTCCCAAAATACTCTTGGATTTTGATAACTTGCTCACTCCGCTTAGAGCTGCCAGATACATAAGTGTAAACACCTCTCATCGGATCTTCCGGGCCTCTGGGCAGCTCGCTGCATGCCTTACTGGCCACAAGTGCAGACGAATGGCAAATACATTTAATTAAAATTACGTGTGGAACATCTGGTTTTAGGTGACTGTAAAAAGAATTATGTTCCCCCACCCACCATTACAGTTGGCCCATCACACGCCAAACCAATTATGTTCACTGAAGGTATTTCTTTGGATGTGAAACACTCTTTGAAGGCTTCATACAACTTAGCTGCTGATCCATCTTTGGCATCCAGCTGGACTAGTTGCAGCAGTTGAGTTTGAATCTGGGTTGGATTTGGCGATGCAAATCTCACAAGAATGCACAAATTTTTCTTGTTAGCGATATCTGTACTTTCGTCGACAAGCACGGAAAAGAAATCACGGAATGACAACCCAAGCTGCCTTTAATATCAAGTGTGGAGGCGTAGCTTTCTGCAGTGACTCTACGATCATATCTCATGATCTGAACAAGAAATAAAACTTAATACAACGGTTAAAAATATTACATAAATCTATCGGCATCATCTACTAGTGTGTCTTAGAGGTTATGTTTGAAATTGCTCCAACTTGCCCCAACTTGAACTTTTGACTTTGAAATTGAATTGAAATAAAGCACCTGCTTTGACAAAGTTGTAAGTAATCTACATTGAAAGGTCTGACTATAATGAACCAACAAGTTTTTTGGTTTTTCAATTCCTACTTTTATAATGAGAAACTGAAAATTTAACGAGGCACTGCAAAGCTAATTATGCGCACCAAAAAACCACTGCCTTCACAACTGTCGTTCCCAGCGCTGTAATTAGCTGTTTTTTCATGGGGCATGCGCATCGTGTGCCCCAATCGCGTGAATTATTCAAATGGGTTGAATGTCAAATAGTTATCGAGTAAAAGGCACGGCGTCAACTTGCCCCTGCGCCAAATAGCCCTTCCCCTACTTCGCGTGAGCTGCTACAAAAACCTCGCGCTGTTGCGGCTGCTTGCTTGGCGCGCTTCAGATAGGGACATCCCCGGTAGCTGGCCGGGTGCTGGCCGCCCTCGCAGTTGCAGCACTTGCAGCCAGAGGCGTCGCGTCGGGCAGTCGGCGACGCGGTGCGCTCCGGCACAGCGAGGAGCCTGATGGCAGAACTCCGTGGCGTACCCGACGCGCTGGCAGCGGTGGCACTGCGGAGGGCCTCGGTCCGAGCGCGGATCCTCCGTTGACACGACGCAGCGCTGATGACGTTCACGTCGCGCGGTGGGCTGCCCGACGTGGCCTCTAGCGTGACGGCGTACAGCGGGAGAGCTACCCCCTCGGCGCCGTTGGACCGGTGCAGCTGAACCACGGCGGTGGTCGTGGAGCCGAGGGCAGCGAGCTCAGCGGCGATCACGTCCGTCGACACCTACAACGGAAGCCCACGGATGATGAAGCGCTGAGCCGTATTCTTCTTTGCATGCAAGGTGGGGTATCCGGTCCCCAAACGCTCGAGCTCATCGGTGACCGTGCGGTTATCATTTGGGTTTGTCTGCATAAGTCGGTCGTCGTCAGTGTGTAGTCCTTCCCTGTGACGAGGGCGTCCGGTAGCCACGACTTCGCCGTGGTCCGTCGTGCGTTTGTAAATGATAGGAGGGATTTTCACCCTAACGGCCGGCGGAACCTGATAGACACTCTCCTTGATCTCCGAATCGCTGTCGGAGTCCGAGACTTCGGTCAGGGCATCGAAGCGGACCGTAGCTGTTGCTTTTTTGATAGAGTATAGTTTCACATGTTTACTGAACAGATCAACAAAGACCAGTACGTTTTGTTAACCTAATTGACCCCGAGGAAGGGGACCACGAAGGTCCAGGGCCCCTTGTTTTTCATGTAGAATTGGGTGGTAAAAGGCAATGGCAGGTCTTTTTTGTGGTTTGGTTCGCTGACACACGTCGCATTCGTTTGACGTCTTTAGTCATTCTTTTCCAAAATAAAAACTCATGAATGACGTGAAGACATTTTCTTGCTCCAAAATGTCCCAGCTGTCTGTGTGTGCTGCAGATTAGCTCGACGGTTAAATGCTGAGGTGCCCATAATCGCCACTGTTGCGTATCCTTGCCAGTGTTTGCATAGAACACCTTTTCGAACATTCGAAGCCTGGAAGTCTGTTTTTCAGCTGGACTATTATTCTCGACGGTCTTGATGATATTTCTGACATTTTCATCGATTTGTTCTTCGCGGTCAATTTGAAGTAGTTGTTTTTTGAATGCCGGCGTCAGAATCGTGTCCATGCTGGCGATGAACATTTCAGAGTCTTTGTGCCAAGCATATTCGTCGCTGCTGTTGGTTGGCGGGTAACGACTCAACGTGTCCGCGATTGTATTGTCTTTTCCTGGGCAAAACTCCATCTTGAAATTGAACTCTTGCATCAAGAGGATCCAACGCGTCAGCCGACCCGATAGAAGCCTGCACTGTGGTAAGGTAGGCAAAGCATTGTGGTCTGTGCGTATTGTTTGTTTGTATATTATTTTCATTGCACATAATATACATAAAATATACGATGTACACACTCCATCATGCTTTGAGATTTAAACCGGAGTCTTGAAAAATTGTCAGGTCATAGAATATAAAATTAAAAATACAATTATTAATTGTTAAATGAGTGTCTAGAATTTACAATAAATATACAATTTACAATTAAACATGGTTTGGGCATTTACTGCAGTGTTGGTGGTCTAAATATTCTCTTGGTGAATAAAAACAATGTTCTATTAAATATTTTCTTAGGCTTTCCCTAAAGCAATTGTCGTTAACCTTTAGAATTAAAATTTCTTGTAACTTATTAAGGAAGACTTCTATATTTACAGGGTCTAAGTCTGAGAGTTTCAGTCTGCGTTGATTTTGCCGTATTTTTTTAAAATATCATGTATTCAAATTGTGAATGTCTTCGTTTCTTGTAAACAGTAAAGGGTTTTTTTTTTAACGAACAATACAATTTCTAGTATATAAAGACATGGTACAGTTAAAAAGTTCAGTTTGATAAAAGTTTCTTTACAGGGTTTCTTTGGTTTGAGGTTCCCTATCATTCTAATGATCTCTCATCTGAAGGGCAAAAATTAATCATTTTTATTAATTGCTATAGTTTTTTTAGTTTTTAAATACCACTGTCATGCAGCACAAGAAAAAAACGTGGGCCAAGTGCTCAAGCATATAGGCTGGTGTGGTGTGATACACACCTCTTTTGCAGTACAGCTTTTTTCCTATCCGCTTTGCTCCTTTTAAAACAACTCTTCCTTCAACGCTTTCAGGGTCTTGTTTTCCACCATATTCACTTTCCAAATAATTTAGAGAGTTACTGGCAAACTGCATCTGCTAACACAGCTGAATCTAAATGGCCACCGCAACTACACCAAAGCCCAATTGCAGAGCACTCTGGCCAGAGATAGCTTAGGCCATGCCCTATTGGCTGGCAGCATAGAGGCGAAACCCAGGTCAGCCAACATGCGTTCTGGGCGAGAGTTTTTGGTTTAGGTTCAGGTTTACATGCATGTCTTCCACCACGATCAGGTGATGGTGATGGCCCGATGCTTTGGGACAGTCATTGAGCCTGGTGCCTTTGGTGAATTGTACACAATACTAAACGTGACCTCCATGAAATCAAATCTACGATCTCTACATGGCCATGGACAGATTGAATCAGTTGCACATAGGACACTAAATGTTGCTCGCTGCTTTTGACACAGCAGTACACCCCGTAGCCCGTTCGGTGGCCTGATTTCATCCTAACGCCAGCGGCATCCTTGCTGTAATCAATACGCATCAATATCTCCAGAGCGTTGTTTGCCAGGCCATCGGGTGTGTTAATGTTGGTGGTCAATATGCACCGGAAAGTGACTTTCAGTTGCAACCTCATTGGCAGCCCAAGTGTCTTAGGTTGCTTGTTGGCAATCTGGTTCAACTTATAAGCCTTCGCTTGCTCATTCGAACCGGTCTTTGCTGTCTCAGTGACGACCTGATCTAGGCGTGCATTGTTGTAATTTTGCACGTCGGCGTTGGTGCGAAACAGCCTGATGGCCTACTGAGTAACCAGGTGTTCGTTATTAGTGAAGTTCCTGCTATTGATGGATTTTATTTGTTCATAAGTTGGAGAGTAGTTTTTTATTGTCTTTGTTGTCATTTTATTTTTAAATTAAGACTGTCTTTTAATAAACTGATCTAGTTTAGAGAAGTTTTTTAATCTGTCTTAAATTCCTGGCGCAAGTATTTATAAAGAATGCGTCAGGAAATGAAAACTATTTTTTTAATCTAGTTTTTCATTGATTGTCACCCATGACAATATTTTTATCCAACTGATCAATAGTAATCTATTTGTTTTTAGTTGATAAATTTCTCGTCATTGTTTTTTTGCATACATCTGACCGGTGTAAATAGCCCAGCTGCTGACGCGCCGTTAAACCCACAATTCATTCATTCATTCCTGCTATTGATGAGAGCAAAATCTCCTCCGGTAATTTCCCCTCAAGCGAGATGATTTAGCAATGATGCAATTTAGCTGCCGCATAATCTCTGTCAGCTCAAAGTATTCAAACTTTTTCCAAAGGGACGACCCTATGAGCTCAGTGCAAGCATTGCTAGTATTCGCAGAGAAAACCCAATCGTCTAGAACAGGTGGCAATTGTCTAAAATCGCCCAATGTAATGATGGGGATCCCCCCAAACTTATTTTCATTGTGCTTACGTGCCTGGACGTGATGGAACATTCGTGTTCCACACATGGGAATTTTGTCAATCACCGTCACTTTGAGCTCTCCGAGTTTGGCCGTGTAGGTGTCATCCTATCACCAGCCTGCGAGACCGGCAAGCGGAATGCCGAGTGCAGAGTGCAGCCACCGATGTTATAAGCTGCCGCCTGTCGGAGCACACAGCAGTACCTTGATTTGGAACAGGTCCGTGCCAGGCTGGGAATTGAAGTACCACAGCAACGACTGGTGCAGTGTCTTAACCAGCCGGGTTTTGCCAACACCCGCTCCACGTGCTGATGTAGGCTCGCTGCTTGGCGTTCAGGGATCGATTCAGAACTCATCGTCTGAAACTATTGAGGGCACAATAAAACTCTGAACTGCCACGTCTGATGGGGCATCTAGTCCCGCTTCAACCATGATATTAGACCTCAAGTGCAAAGACACTGAACTCTGTGTCAATCTCAGCTTGTTGCGTGTGGCGTCCCGTTCTCCGTCTTCCTGTGCCTGGATTAGAACATTATCTAGAATGTCATCGATTTCAAAATGGTGGAACAGCTTGCGATTTGCGACATTGACTTCTTTGTTTGCATTTTTTTTTGTTACAAGTCAATATCTGTGAGTTCAGTTTCCTCACAGCGCCGTTATAGGAAAAGCATCAGATTTTCTCTGAAATATTCCAGGGGCTCGGCCTGAAGATTGCATCTCCGATACCTGATGATATTACTCTGTCGACGTCTCGTGAGATAGCCAGCGTCTCCCCTAAGCTTCAGCAAGGTTTGGTTGCATGGCTGTTAGCCTTTAGCTGGTTCCTCGTCCGAAATGTCGTCCAGTCATCGTTCTGCTTGTCATAATCCTGTGGCACGACTCTGGCTCGTGACCTGAACTCGACGTGGCTTCAAGCTCGTCTGGTCTCTTTGCATAGTGACTGATTAGACCTGCGCTAAAAATCTCCGTTGAATCCGGATTCAACGTTAGGAGCTCAGCGGCTGACTTCAGCATGCCAACTAGCTCCCTGGCTGGTGCTGTTCTGATGAACACCTCACCGCGACTTGTTTGAGATACGGCCATACCTAACACATTACAGGCAGCTTCTTGCTCTGAGATCTCGTTGCCGTTGATGAAAGCATTCGTCACTCTTTGAAGCCGTTTCTAAGGCGACCCGGACCCGCCCGTGCTTACCATGTTAAATTGAGCAACTTTGAGGTACATTTTCCAGGTAGTGACTGGGCCAAATTACTTGAAATTTTTAGGAGATGTTATTGAATCTCTGTTTCATAAAGCGAGCGAGGCGTTCTTTTCACAAAAATTTATTTTAGATTTTATGAAATAAACCATGATGTAAGAAAAAAAAGTCAATGTTTTTGACTTGCCAAATTAATTGCCAAACAAATATTTGCATAATCAACATATCCCTCGCTCGCTTTGTGCTAGATGGTGTTATGAGCATCTGGGAAAAAAATTGATTGATTCAGAGCAATAGGTCATGAGGAAAGGTTCCCTGAACACAAAAAAAAACAGCAAGCCGAGATAATCGCAGTTGAATATTTTGTTCAGTTTCTTCACACAATTAATGATATTTTTACATCAATACCATAGTTATATGATACATTTGGGCTTAAATTGATGCCATTTATCTACAAGCTGCATTGTTATTGATAGTTAATGCTAAATATGTCTGAATACTGGATTTTTTCTTCAACTCCGTAGACGTTCACTCCCAATCCGATGGCAGTTTCGCAGTTTCTCCTTGAGGTGGCATCTGAAACAAAAATATAAGAAGAATGAGAAGAATAAAATAATGAGTACACAGTTTATTTTTAGACCCTTTTTTTCTGGATTATATTTTTCTTCTGGTTGACGGGTATATAATTCTTACCATGTGGTCTTTCATGCTATTCCAGCACCGTAGGCTGGGTCATCTACATCATGTACAATGTTCTCAAGTCTCCTCTTGAAGTTCCTTCTCGATTGTCTTGCCTTGCGCTCGAAGTCGCTCATGGATTTCTCGCAGCATCGGATTCTTTCTTCGTCGAACGAGCGCATCGCCAGGATCATGTTTCTTCCAGGCTCCATGCCGAGTCGACTAATTACTTGGCACCTGCCTATATTTCCATTGTTGAATGCCAGAATTGCGTCGTGAACTCAAAATGTCAGCGTAATCTTTTCGACAAGGACAGTCTTCGGCAGCCGAGCCCATACTACGCGGTTGAAGCATTCGTTAGAGTTTTGTGTTCCTCCGTGTAGACACTTTGCTAGCAGCTCTGGATTTAACAAATCTCGGTATCTTGGTTTTATTGCGTCCATTACTGCCTTTGGCAAGGAACCTTTGTGCTCGTAGATGGTGTCGTTTTCTTTGGCTTGTAAATATTACCACCATTTCTTGTCACAAAGACCGTGTTGAGGTTCTTCATTGGTGGAGAGCTTATGAAAATATGTTGCCCAAACTGCCTTCTTCATATTGTCGATGCTGTCTACATTGTCCCGAATAGCTATGCCATAGTAGGTTTGAAGCAAGTCCACTGCATTATCAGTAAGTCGATTGCGGCCTGTCACAAGCTTTCCATCCGAGAGCTTTACACCTTTCTTCGCCTTTCGGAGTCTGCGTAGACGCGAACATCACCGTATGGCTTTTTGGCAACGACACTGTTGATCGCTTTGGAGTCTCCATCGCCTAGATACTGCGTGTATCGAACACCACGCGTTGCCACTGATCGTTCAAAAATCTCGCACGCTCCTGTCACTTCCACACTTCCACTTGCACATTTGAAGGTTGCTTGACAAGAAACATCGTGTTCATCCTCCTGTTTTGTTTCGCACCGGCAATGCTTCGTCAAGATCGACACATCCAGAACTTTTCCTGTGTCCACACTTGTTGCTGTCATAACGCCGATCTTTGAATTATGACCACGGCGCTGCCACGAACCATCAAATGCCGCCGCAATGTCAATCTTGCCATCATTTTCTTGAACTGCTTCATAAGCTGCTTTTTTCATTGAGGCATTGCTTACTTCTTCGACAACTTCTCGCAAGAACTTGTTGTATACTCCAAATCTTGCAACGGGCTGGAGCAAGTTCATTATTGCACAAAGTGCAGCTCCTGTTGATCGGAGACCGTAAACGAAACGTGTATTTACATCGTAGCGCTCCCCCTTACCGGCAGCCGGCATCACTCTCTTCTCCGATTAATCGAAAGTTAACTCGGCCGAACAATGCTCGCAAATAAGTATTAGTTTCGTTGCAAGACCTTTTCGCAACCCAGTCTTTACAGCGATGCACTTTTCACCGCGGCACTAACGGCAACTGACGAAGCTTCGCAGAGCAGCTGACAACAGCTCGATGGACACAATTTCATTGCCATTATCTTCACTGCATTTAATACCATGAAAAGATGACGCCATGGAGATTCACCGAATCCTCCGTTTTTTAAATATGACTGACTTTTATAAACTTATCTAGTTTTTAGTGAGTTTTTAATGCAGTTCATATTCCAGGCGCAGGTATTTGTAAAAAATGCGCCTGGAAATGACAACTGTTTTTTAGCATTGTTCCCCCTCGAGGACTATCACCTCACCGTGGTGAGGGGGTGAAACTGGTCCAGTGATCCGGGAACCCTTGACAGGCTCCCGGTGAGGACCAGGCTAAGAATAGTCCCGCCCCGTCGCTGTCGCGGGACGCGGGCCTTGGCCGAGGGAGGACCTGTGCCATCTTTTTCTCTCCTATTTTCCTTTCAACACCTTCTCCTCTTCTATCTTTTTGTTTCATTTCTTGCCACCTCCCGATGCCTCCGTCTGTCTTCTGCGACAGCGGCGTGGCTCCCTCCCTTATGACGACCTGGCAATTATAATGGTTTTTCTTTCGGTCCTCGGAATACTTACCAGTCGGTGTGAGAGCCAGACAGCTGGTGACTGGGGTGTGCCCAGGGAGCTCTCGTGTTATTCTTGTCTCTTTCTCTCTATCCTACAAATCTTGTACTTACCTTTCTGGCCGGCTTCCTGGGCGCACCTGAACTCCCCTCGTTGACGACACCTGCAATCATACGGATATGAGTTTGGTTCATTAATTGGATGACGCCGCTTGGGCTCGTGAACGGGTTGCGTCGGCTGCACTAGCCGGGCGGGGGTGCCGGCGAGACAAGGTCGGCTCCTTCCGCCCGGGGAAAAGGTCGGTTGCGCCCGGGAGCGTCCGGACGTAAAATTAGCACTTTCCTACCCAAGCCTGATCTAAAAGGAAATCATTTACCGGCTCCCCTTCATCGGGTTTCCCGATGGGGGGGACCCGGTTTTGTTTACAAGGCCCCATGGGGTAGTACCCCATGGGGTTAGTTGAGTCCCTATTGCAGGCATGAAGGGTAGGTTGTCCCCAAAATATCCATGGACACCCAAAACAAAACCCCCCCTCTTAATCGAAACAAGCGCCTGCGACCTCTGATGGAGGACCTAATTACTGTAGATGACGTGACCCCCAAACCATTGGAGCCACGTTTTTTGGTCATTTCTTTAACTAATGGTAAAACATTTAAGTCTGTTTCATTTATAAAAACTGCGTCTGGACATGACAACTGGTTTTTTAGCATTGTTTTTTATTGCTTTTAAACTTTTGACAATATTTTACTCACCTGACTTAAAGCAAATTTTTGTTTTTAGTTGTGGAGTGGTTTTTTATTGTCTTTGTTGTCTTTTTATTTTTAAATTAAGACTGCAATTTTATAAACTGATCTAGCTTAGAGAAGTTTTTAAATCAGTCTTAAATTCCTGGCGCAGGTATTTTTAAAGAATGCGTCAGGAAATAATAACTAGTTTTATAATCTAGTTTTTGATTTTTAACCAATGACATTATTTTATCCAACTGATCGATAGTTTTTATCTATTTGATTTTTTGTTGTTAAATGTTTTGTCATTGTTTTTTTTTGTTTTAACCATTTGACCGGCGCAAATAGCCAAAGCTGCTGACGCGCCGTAAAACCCACAATTCAATTCAATTCAACGACGTGGAAGTACGGCATTTTACAGACCATCCACAAGTGGGGTATTCGTGGCCACTTGCCCCACTTTGTCCTCTTCGCGGACTAGCACCTTACCGTGGTGAAGAGGTTTGCGCGGCCCGATGATCCGACAGGCCATGCCGGCGGGAGGTGTTACTCCCGGCAAGGTCTCCTATGCCGGATAGGCTGTCGGTGAGGGTCCAGACCAAGACTAGTCCACCCCGTCGTTGTCGCGGGACCCAGACTTTGGTCGAGGGAGGATCTGGCGCTCTTTCTCTCCCCACCTTTCATTTCACCATCTTTTCTTCATCTCCCTTCTTGCTTCATTTCTTTTGCCACCTCCCGAACCCACCGTCTGTCTTCTGCGACAGCGGCGGGGTTCCCCCCATTGACGACCCGGCTACCAACACGGATTCGAATTGGTTGACTAACAGTCGTCGTGAGTTCCAGCGATGTCTGGTGACTGATGACCTGCACAGGGAGTTCTCGAGCCTTACTTTATTGCTGTCTCTTATCTATCCTACACTCTCCTGTCTTCACTTCCGGCCGACCCCTTGTGCAGGTCTAAACGCTTACCTGCGTGTTTGCCGTGCGCAGTGACCTGTACGGGCGGAAAAGATTTTCTTGGGGGTTGAGGGGCAATTGTCTGGTTATTATAGACAATTGTCCCAACACACCCCTTTAGTTTCTGCTTCGCCCAAAACAGGAGGCTGGGGGCTAATCCACCCCCAGTCAATCGGCTCGCCTGGGGCGTTAAAGCTTCACGCGTGGATGAGGAGGGGGGCACCGGTGGCGTGATGGGTGTTGCTGGGCCCCACCAGTTACGGTCACTCGCGACTGCCGGTGCCTCCTGACTATATCCCCCGGACAACCCCGGCGTCCCAGTGGGACGTCCCCCTGGTTGGGCTCCGTGGTGGGCAGGGCTCCGGGGGACGAATTTACTTCCATATACATGGATATAAAAAACCCCAATCCCCCCCTAAATCCGAAGAAGCGCCTTCGTCCTCTTTTGGAGGAGAACATTTCATTGAAGGATGTTGTGGCTCCCAGGAGTGTGGATCCACTCTTCCTCATCCTCAAATTAGACAGTGGAAAATCCTTCAGGACTGTTTCGCCTTTCGCGCAGAAGCGCGGACTTTTGCTTCTCGCAGGCGATGTAAAAAGTTCAAAGTGCCTTCGCGATGGCACTCTACTAGTTGAGGTAGCTAACAGTGAGCAGTCACTGAAACTGCAAGCGGCAACTTCTTTCGACACCATGCCGATCACAGTGACTGCTCACAGGTCCTTGAACACCTCTAAGGGAGTTATTTTCAGTTTTGACCTTCAGGACATCCCGACTGAAGAACTGAAAAAAGAGCTTTTAAGCCAAGGTGTGACCGATGTGTATCGTGTGATGAGTAAGAAGACCGGTGTATTGAAGCCAACACCATTACTCATCCTGACCTTCGGCACACCTAAACTCCCTGAGTGCATATTTGCTGGCTACTTGCGTCTGCCTGTGCGACCGCACATTCCTAATCCTCTGCGGTGCTTCACCTGCCAGATGTTCGGCCACTCCAGCTTCGATTGCAAGCGGAAGCCCATCTGTGGGAAGTGCGCTAAAGAGGACCACGAGACAGACGCGTGCAGCAACAGCTTCCACTGTGCTAACTGTTCGGCAGCCCACCCTGTGTGGTCCCGCGACTGCCCACAGTGGAAGTTGGAGCGAAAAATCATGGAGATAAAGATCATCGACAATGTCTCTTTGTTCGAAGCACGAAAGCGCTTCAACACTCAGAATGGCCTCGGTCAAAAATCATTTGCCAAAGCCGTGGACTCGGGCGCGGCTGTCTCGGCGGAGACGGCACGTTTGCAGGCCATGGAAGAGAAACAGCTGCAACTCTCCGCCGAGCAGGCTAAACGTCACGAGGAGATGGAAGAACGCCACAGGCAAGAGATCGAGGCTATGAAAAGAGATCTGGAAGCTAAGAACAAGGAAATTGAATCGCTCAAACAACAGATTACCGAACTCCATGAAAACCGTACGCTCCAGCTGCACGCTTCCAAGGGAAGGCAGACTGAGGCCAGCACCTCGAGGAAGGCGAGGGAAATAATAACCTTCCTTCCCAACACCACCGGTAGCTCCACGTCCACCTCCCTGTCTACCAGGAAGGATGGAATGGAGGTAGACCCTACCGACACGTCGCCGAACACCTGGCAGACGGTGAAGGGAAAGGAGAAGGAGAAGGTGAAAGAGAAGGGAAAATCCTAAGTCCAACAAAATGCCAGACATCATTCAGTGGAATGTGAGAGGATACTCTACAAGAGCACCCGAAGTCAGACAACTAGTGTCGTCAAAAAGCCCCCTTGTCTGTTGCTTCCAGGAAACCCACCTGAAGCCATCAGACAAGCCACTCCTGAAGGGCTATGACTTCTACCGTTACGACCACACAGGTGGACAGAGAGCTCAGGGGGGAGTTGCAACGGCCGTCCACAACAGTATCCACTCGGAGACTGTTGTGCTGACCACCACCCTCCAGGCCATGGCTGTGAAGGTTTTCCTTCCCAGCCCCCTACACATATGCAACATCTACCTCCCCCCTGATAGTGTCGTTACCCAGCAATCCATCGACCATCTCATGGACCAGTTACCTCTACCCTTTCTATTGGTTGGTGATTTCAACGCTCACAACCCCCTGTGGGGTAGTCTCAGCACCAATCAGAAAGGTACACTGGTGGAAGACACTATCAGGCTTCGCAATGTGGTCCTGTTGAATAACGGCAGTAACACCCACTTTACTGCATCAACAGGATCACTCTCTGCGATTGACCTGACTCTCTGTTCACCCTCCCTCGCTCTTGACACTGAATGGTCTGTGCACGACGATTTATGTGGAAGTGACCACTTCCCTATCTTCATTAAATCGTCGAGGATCCCTTCTCTACCACCCAGACACCCAAAGTGGATTCTAAGACGGGCTGACTGGTCACTTTTCAGTGATCTTGCCACTTTCGATGAGGCTGTCCCCGAGGATATCGATTCTCACGTGGACAGCTTCACGGAGGTGGTAATTCATGCAGCCGAGAAATCCATTCCACGGTCGTCTGAAAAACCCTACCGTCTCCCCGTCCCGTGGTTCACTTGTGAATGCAAGTTGGCCATCAGGGCGAGACGGAGGGCCCTCGCCTTCTTCATGTCGCATCCGACCCAAGAAAACCTGATCGCCTTCAAGAGATCCAGAGCTAAGGCTCGGAGAACAATCACTGAGGCCAAGAGAGTGTCGTGGCGGGCCTATGTGTCGACCATCACGGCCCGCACGCCGTCGTCCAGGGTATGGGACAAGGTTCGGAAGTTGTCTGGCAGATCAACTTTCCGTCCCATATCCGGACTGATGCGTGACGGGCTGCTGCAGTCCACGGGCCCGGCCATCGCCGACACTCTTGGTTCTCAGTTCTCGAAAGTCTCCAGCTCAGAGAATTACACCGCATCCTTCAAGCGGGTCAAGCAGGTAGCCGAGCAGCAAGGTCTTGTCTTCCGAAGTAAGAACCAGGAAACTTACAACCTGCCCTTCAGCGACTGGGAGCTGGACTCCGCGCTAAGAGCCGCCAACGACACTTCACCTGGCATCGACATGATCCACTACCAGATGATCAAACATCTGAGTACAAGATCTAGATCATATATGCTTCAGATGTTGAATAGAGTCTGGCTCGAGGACAGTTTCCCAGCTCGTTGGAGGGTGGCTATTGTCATCCCCATCCTGAAGCCGGGCAAAGACAAGACTGATGCTGCTAGCTACCGCCCAATTGCCCTTACAAGCTGCCTATGCAAGATCTTGGAGCGAATGATCAACGCTAGGCTTATGTGGCATTTGGAGAAGAACGGCCTACTCTGTGCGGAGCAGTCTGGTTTCAGGCGAAACCGCTCCGTCACAGATAACTTGACCCAGCTTGAAGGATTGATCCAGGACAGTTTCCTCACAAGGAAACACCTGATCGCGGTGTTTTTCGATCTCGAGAAGGCGTACGACACGACGTGGAAGTACGGCATTTTACAGACCATCCACAAGTGGGGTATTCGTGGCCACTTGCCCCACTTTGTGCAGAACTTCATGGCTGATAAGTCTTTCCACGTTCGTGTCGGAAACACTCTCTCGTCGGCTTTCGATCAAGAGAACGGAGTGCCGCAGGGCTGTGTCCTCAGTGTTACCCTGTTTGCGATCGCCATCAACTCCATCACGACATGCATTCGAACTCCGGTTCGTGCATCGCTCTACGTTGATGATTTGGCGATCTTCCACCAAACAGGGAACCTGAACTCGGCTCAGCGGCAGCTCCAGCTAACGATCAACCGATTGGAGAGTTGGGCGGACCGACATGGCTTCAGATTCTCCTCGTCGAAAACAACATGTATGCATTTCAGTCGCCATCGTCTATTTCATCCTCATCCTGTCTTGACGTTGGCAAACCAGGTGTTGCCTTTCTCAGAGTCAACCCGCTTCCTCGGAATGGTATTTGACGAGAAGCTCACCTGGTTACCACATCTCCGTCAACTAAAAGACAAGTGCTTGAAGGCAATGAACATCCTGAAGATCTTGAGCGGTACCTCCTGGGGAGCTGACAGAACGTCCATGCTCCGCCTCTACCGCTCTCTCATAAGATCCAAATTAGACTTTGGCTGCACTGTTTATGCATCGGCGAGGAAATCTTATATCGGCATCCTGGATCCAGTGCACAACGCTGGTATCAGGTTGTGTACTGGCGCGTTTCGCACAAGTCCCATCGTCAGCCTGCATTGTGAGGCCGGGGAGGCTCCGCTTAAGATCAGGCGTGACTACCTCCTTGCCAGCTACGTAGCCAAGCTGCGTGGCATGCCAAAACACCCGGCATACAGGTCTGTGTTCGCTCCGCCGAATGTTGTGCTCTACAACACCAGGCAAAAAGCAACCAGACCTGTTGGCATCAGAGCAAAAGAGCTCCTGGCCGCATTTGGAATGGACCTACCACCTGTCCTTCCTGTCGGAATCGGTCGTGTGGCTCCCTGGACAACATCCCAGCCTGTGTGCCTGATGCAACTCGCTCAGCACACCAAGGCCCAGACGAGCCCGGCCGTTTTCCGACAGCTGTTCTTCAGCATTTGCGACCAGTACTCACAATACAGCAGGATCTACACTGACGGATCAAAGGACAATGAGTCTGTGGGGTGTGCCTTTGTCATCGACAACACAAGCGTGTGCTTTAAGCTCAGCCCTCTCTGTAGTGTCTATACAGCAGAGTTGTTTGCGATTCTCAAGGCCCTTGAACATATCAAGCGTGCCAATCGCAAACAATTTCTTGTCTGTTCCGACTCTCTGAGCTCCCTCCAAGCACTATGTCAGGCATTCCCCACGGACCATCTTGTGCAAACCATCCAGGCTAAGCTTGGCGAACTGTGCTTGGTCGGCATAGAAGTGTTGCTCTGTTGGCTTCCAGGCCATGCAGGAATTGCTGGCAATGAGATGGCCGACAGAGCAGCCAAAGACGCCACAAGAAAAGCCGATGTTGACTTCACAGTTGTCCCTGTTAGCGATCTTAAAGCCGCCTTCAGGGCCGAATCAAAGAAGTGCTGGCAAGCGACATGGGACACTGTGCAAGTCAACAAACTGAAGCCCATCAAGGCAACTATCGACCCCTGGCAATCTTCTGCCCGACACACTCGACGCGAGGAGGTTGTAACAACGAGGTTGCGCATCGGTCATAGCCCGCTCACTCACGTCTTCATCCTGAAGCGAGAAGAGCCACCGATGTGCACCTCCTGTGATCAACCTCTCTCGATTAAACATCTCCTTGTCGAGTGTGCCGTTCACAGGCAACTGCGCAACCACCTGCAGATTCCCGGAAGTTTGCCAGAGGCGTTGGGAGACAACGCCGTGTCGATAGGCCGAATCATCCAATTTTTAATTCAAACTGACTTTTTTAAACTTATCTAGTTTTTAGTAAGTTTTTAAAGCAGTTTATGATCCAGGCGCAAGTATTTATAAAAACTGCGTCTGGACATGACAACTGGTTTTTTAGCATTGTTTTTTATTGCTTTTAAACTTTTGACAATATTTTACTCACCTGACTTAAAGCAAATTTTTGTTTTTAGTTGTGGAGTGGTTTTTTATTGTCTTTGTTGTCTTTTTATTTTTAAATTAAGACTGCAATTTTATAAATTGATCTAGGTTAGAGAAATTTTTAAATCAGTCTTAAATTCCTGGCGCAGGTATTTTTAAAGAATGCGTCAGGAAATAGTAACTAGTTTTTTATCTAGTTTTTGTTTTTTAAACAATGACAATATTTTAACCAACTGATCGATAGTTTTATCTATGCGATGTTTTGTTGTTAAATGTTTTGTCATTGTCTTGTTTTAACCATCTGACCGGCGCAAATAGCCATAGTTGCTGACGCGCCGTTAAACCCCACAATCAATCAATCAATCAATCAAGTTTTATTTTAAAAATCTGACCGGCGCACATAGCCAAAGCTGCTGACGCGCCGTTAAGCCCACAAAATCAATCAATCAACTATTAACACCTTCATATCGTGTTCAATCACGCCGTCGATCGTGATGTCTACCAACGACTCGCCTAGAGCTCGGACACTTTGTGTTCCCGAATCCGTACAGTAAATCCGTTGACGGTTTGATCACTAAGCCACACTTGATTGCGGCGCTGGCTCGTATGGTGCACGAGGAACATCCCGGGTACACTACCTTTGCAGTCTTCAAAAGTTCTAGCAAGGGGTTAACATCTTGTTTCCCTGTAGCAATATTTTTTTACGAATGCCGAACTGGTACCTCCACCTTCGGTTTTTATAAATTGATCTAGTTTAGAGAAGTTTTTAAATCAGTCTTAAATTCCTGGCGCAGGTATTTATAAAGAATGCGTCAGGAAATAATAACTAGTTTTTTAATCTAGCTTTTGATTTTTAAACAATGACATTATTTTATCCAACTGATCGATAGTTTTTATCTATTTGATTTCTTGTTGTTAAATGTTTTGTCATTGTTTTGTTTTAACCATTTGACCGGCGCAAATAGCCAAAGCTGCTGACGCGCCGTTAAACCCACAAATCAATCAATCAATCCACCTTCGGCTGAGGGCAGTCTCGACATGCCCCTTCTGTTGCCAGTTTTTAACATTTCTTTGCCCGCCGCGGTTCCGTGCACTCTGGTGAGATATGCGCCACTTCTGAGAAGGTATAACATTTCACAGTCTTGGTGTAGCTGGGTTTTGGTCCCTTTGTTAACTGGGTACTCCGTTGCCAGCAAATAAACTGTGAAGTTCGTTGGGCAGCACCGCTGTTACCGAGTGTAACGGGCAAAGGTTGGAGCAGGCTTTCCAGCTTCTGGATGGGTCTAATCTTAATGTAATGGTTGTCAAATGGTAGATTTTATATGGGTTTATTGGTGTACACAAATACTATGCAGTCGATTATAGGTTGGCTCTATATTTTACTATATAATAATATTGTAATACGCCTTTCTACGACGAGGGCTGGATTGGTACTCTCTCTGCTATGGCAGTATGACACATTTAAGCGTGAAGGGTTTTGAAAATTGGAACATTACTTTTAAGTTTACGAATTATTCGGTTTTCAAAATAGATTTTGGAAAAAGACTTGCGATTTGCGAACACGAACCTCGAGGTGTGGGTAATGATTCACACGACACTTTTGAATGCCTTTGACACTGCACTTGTTGGTTGAGATTGCGTGATTGTGGTTTGCAATTATTTGAACGTTCTGACTCTGCTGTTGCCAATGTTCGATTTGATCGTGGGTGGTGAAAGGTTGACGACGCATGGTTGTGGATACGACACCGTTGTGTTGTAAACTTATTGTAACATTAGCTTAATTTTAATTTTAAATGTTTTTGAATGTTCGGAAATTTTCTCCAGACTTCAAGGTAATGCCATATTTGGCTGCCTTTAATTGGACCAGCGTTCATGTGCTGCTGCCTTCCTGGTTTCTGCCTTAGCAATCAGCTTGTTTGACTCGCCCATCGATTTTAATCAATCTGCTTTTTGGGTGTAAAAGGTGCTTCTAGTGGCTTCAATTTTCGCCAATTTTTCTGCGGCAGCAAAAACTGTATCTACCGGACCTGTCTTTTCTTTTGAAGGCTGGATAACTCTATTCTCTTGGCTTCTCCATTCCCGTCACTTCCCTAGCAAAAATCTCAATTGACATCAATTGGTATTCTGCCATTTGGTCAATTGGTCAATTGGTATTCTGCCATTTGGTCAATTGGTCAATTGGTATTCTGCCATTTGGTCAATTGGTGACCAATTGTCGACCTGCCATTTGGTATCAATTGGTAAATTGATGATCTGCCATTTCGTACCAATTGGTCATTTGTCCGGTTGGCCAAGTGTCGGGAATTTGGTAGGCTCAACGGCTAATTGGCTAATTTAATTGCAACTTGTTCCTATTCTACACAAGGCTACTGGTTGGCAACATGAGGATGGTTTTCTTACCTGTGATAACATCAAACTGTCAGATTAGGCTGGCAGGCAGCTGTTTGATGCACACCGGGAGTGACCCGAGAGCGATAAGAGACATTCGGAAGCTGAAGGCACTGATGTTGCACTTGTACGATGTCACGGCCAGATGAACGTGCAGCTCTCGCTCTCGGTTCCTCCCGATGTGCGCCACCAGCGCTTGCTGAGGAAATCAAATAAGCAGACACATTAATACTGGCATCATCTACATCGGTGCATTGAAAGCTGTACTATTTTGAAATGGAATTTGTACTAGGAGTGAAAGAAAAATTTAGTGACTGCAATGCATTGAAAAGGTAAAATTTAATTGCAACTAAATACACCTAACAATACAAAATAGACAATCTGTGGAACTGAAAATGTTATTCAAGTTGTAAGCTCTTTTGTAATTGAAAGGATAAAACCACGCGAAAACCCCCGGTCTCTCGACGACGCCTAACGCCTAAGGTTGTGGTCCTTAAAGAGAGGGGTAGGATGTAGGGACAAAACCCTATCTCTGAACACAATATTCGGATATATGATAACAATTTACTTGATTTCAAAAAGATACACAAAACTCCCTAGTTCCCATAGCTAGCAGTCTTAAATTCCTGGCGCAGGTATTTATAAAGAATGCGTCAGGAGATAATAACTAGTTTTTTAATCTAGTTTTTGTTTTTTAACTAATGACATTATTTTATCCAACTGATCGATAGTTTTATCTATTTGATTTTTTGTTGTTAAATGTTTTGTCATTGTTTTGTTTTAACCATTTGACCGGCGCTAATAGCCAAAGCTGCTGACGCGCCGTTAAACCCCACAAATCAATCAATCAAGCGTCCAGTTGGCGGACAGCGTCTAGCGAGGCGTCCAGTTGGCGGACAGCGTCTAGCGAGGCGTCCAGTTGGCGGACAGCGTCTAGCGAGGCGTCCAGTTGGCGGACAGCGTCTAGCTAGGCGTCCAGTTGGCGGACAGCGTCTAGCGAGGCGTCCAGTTGGCGGACAGCGTCTAGCTAGGCGTCCAGTTGGCGGACAGCGTCTAGCGAGGCGTCCAGTTGGCGGACAGCGTCTAGCGAGGCGTCCAGTTGGCGGACAGCGTCTAGCGAGGCGTCCAGTTGGCGGACAGCGTCTAGCGAGGCGTCCAGTTGGTGGACAGCGTCTAGCGAGGCGTCCAGTTGGCGGACAGCGTCTAGCGAGGCGTCCAGTTGGCGGACAGCGTCTAGGGAGGCGTCCAGTTGGCGGACAGCGTCTAGCGAGGCGTCCAGTTGGCGGACAGCGTCTAGCGAGGCGTCCAGTTGGCGGACAGCGTCTAGCGAGGCGTCCAGTTGGCGGACAGCGTCTAGCGAGGCGTCCAGTTGGCGGACAGCGTCTAGCGGGGCGTCCAGTTGGCGGACAGCGTCTAGCGAGGCGTCCAGTTGGCGGACAGCGTCTAGCGAGGCGTCCAGTTGGCGGACAGCGTCTAGCGAGGCGTCCAGTTGGCGGACAGCGTCTAGCGAGGCGTCCAGTTGGCGGACAGCGTCTAGCGAGGCGTCCAGTTGGCGGACAGCGTCTAGCGAGGCGTCCAGTTGGCGGACAGCGTCTAGCGAGGCGTCCAGTTGGCGGACAGCGTCTAGGGAGGCGTCCAGTTGGCGGACAGCGTCTAGGGAGGCGTCCAGTTGGCGGACAGCGTCTAGCGAGGCGTCCAGTTGGCGGACAGCGTCTAGCGAGGCGTCCAGTTGGCGGACAGCGTCTAGCGAGGCGTCCAGTTGGCGGACAGCGTCTAGCGAGGCGTCTAGTTGGCGGACAGCGTCTAGCGAGGCGTCCAGTTGGCGGACAGCGTCTAGCGAGGCGTCCAGTTGGCGGACAGCGTCTAGCGAGGCGTCCAGTTGGCGGACAGCGTCTAGCGAGGCGTCCAGTTGGCGGACAGCGTCGAGCGAGGCGTCCAGTTGGCGGACAGCGTCTAGCGAGGCGTCCAGTTGGCGGACAGCGTCTAGCGAGGCGTCCAGTTGGCGGACAGCGTCTAGCGAGGCGTCCAGTTGGCGGACAGCGTCTAGCGAGGCGTCCAGTTGGCGGACAGCGTCTAGCGAGGCGTCCAGTTGGCGGACAGCGTCTAGCGAGGCGTCCAGTTGGCGGACAGCGTCTAGCGAGGCGTCCAGTTGGCGGACAGCGTCTAGCGAGGCGTCCAGTTGGCGGACAGCGTCTAGCGAAGCGTCCAGTTGGCGGACAGCGTCTAGCGAGGCGTCCAGTTGGCGGACAGCGTCTAGCGAGGCGTCCAGTTGGCGGACAGCGTCTAGCGAGGCGTCCAGTTGGCGGACAGCGTCTAGCGAGGCGTCCAGTTGGCGGACAGCGTCTAGCGAGGCGTCCAGTTGGCGGACAGCGTCTAGCGAGGCGTCCAGTTGGCGGACAGCGTCTAGCGAGGCGTCCAGTTGGCGGACAGCGTCTAGCGAGGCGTCCAGTTGGCGGACAGCGTCTAGCGAGGCGTCCAGTTGGCGGACAGCGTCTAGCGAGGCGTCCAGTTGGCGGACAGCGTCTAGCGAGGCGTCCAGTTGGCGGACAGCGTCTAGCGAGGCGTCCAGCGTCGGGCAGACAGCGTCTAGCGAGGCGTCCAGTTGCTCCCGAGCCTCCGGTTTTTCTGTCCCGTTTCTCTCTGGTGATTCCTCGAGCGCTCTCCCTGCGATCCCCTTCCAGGACGGACCTCGTGCCCTCGACGACCAATCCGGGAGTTTGTGCCCATATATGGTGCGAATGCAATTTTGAGGACTCAGCAATACGACGATCTGCAGCGACGCGCTATTACCGTATCCACTAACATCTAGTTACATATTACTAAATTTAACATTTCAAAAATGAGAGCCGGGTACTTTTGAAAGGAGTGTAGGACGGGACCAAAACCTTACGCGTCGGCATTCTCTCCTCCCGGCTCGTTACCGCGAGCGACGCAACTGTGGCGCAATATGCTGCCCGAAGCAAGACTCCTGGCGCCCCAACATCCGGCTTATCAAGGATTAAAGAATACTTGCGCGTGGCAGGAGCATGAGTACATTATGTGTACCTCACAAAGTTAATAGGTTAGGTAGGTACTACAATTTCATTTCATTTATCCAGCGTTTCTGTGGTGAAGATAAGTCCGTTCCATTCTGTTCTGGATACTTGACGAGCAAGTCTTCGGCACCTACAAAACAAACATTAATAAATAATCATGTTGTTAGCTACTAAAATATTAAGAAGGGATATTGCATACCTGTCTCCATTGCAGATCTCACCAGTTTTCTCTGGCTTCCCGTGCCCGATAGATGCAATCTTTCCGTTGATAATTACTTTGCACAGAGCCAACTTCCTTGTTCAAAATATCGCTGTTCAAGATTTGTCGGCCAATCGAAGACGTAACCGATCTGCAATTATCCAATATGCATAGTTTGTTATTGAAGCATGAGACCATTGAATTGGGAGTGGGAGACATTAACATATGAGACTTAGATGCATAAATCAACTAACTGAAACAAAATTGCTTGATGACAATAGACCAACACAGCAACGCAATGGGTATAATAAAGGTTAAATGTAATTCATACCTTAGGAAAATACGATCCACGTCGTAAACTATTCACGAGATGTGTATCACAACATAAATTTGATGAGTTAAGATATGACGCGGCGAGAACGCTGTGTGTTTCGACTTGAATGTAAATTTCAAACGAAAACAAGTCGGCATCATGACGCTCTTTTGTGAGTCCGCCATATTGGTTTTAAGTGGGGAGCTGTCATTTCAAACACAATGGCGCTGTGATGGTCGTGTTCAAATAATCGCGCTAATGTTATTTGCGCGTTGTTTTTTTTTCGGTATATTTTTCGGTACTCCCATAGCCACCCTGTTAAATGACTTGGCCGGAATTTCAACCAATTCTAGTCATCCTTTATAAAATATGTGCTTTACGCTTCCTTTTAAATATATAAAAAAGGATTTCGTTTTTTTATTGCTCTGACTGGAACTGACAAATCTTTTCATATAAAAATATAAAATCCTCTTCGCGGACTAGCACCTTATCGTGGTGAAGAGGTTTGCGTGGCCCGATGATCCGACAGGCCACTCCGGCGGGAGGTGAAACTCCCGGCAAGGTCTCCTATGCCGGACAGGCTGTCGGTGAGGGTCCAGACCAAGACTAGTCCGCCCCGTCGCTGTTGCGGGACTTGGACCTTGGTCTAAGGAGGATCTGTGCGCTCTTTTTCTTCTGCAACCTTCCTTTCACCATCTTTCTCTCACCTCCTTCCTTGCTTCACACCTTGCCGCCTCCCGAAACCTCCGTCCGTTTTCTGCAACGGCGATGGGGTTCCCTCCCCCTGTTGACGACTCGGCTCAGTCCCTGGAATTGATAAAAACAATCGGCGTAAGATCCAGCTCGCTGGTGATTGGCGGCCTGCGCAGGGAGTTCTCGAGTCTTGCTTCTCTTGTTTCATTCCCTTACCTGTTCTGTTGTCTTATGTCTTCTCTTCTGGCCGACTCCCTGTGCAGGTCTAAACGCTTACCCACGCGTTTGCCGTGCGTGGAAACCTGCACGGGTGGAAATGTTTTACTTGGAAGTTGAGGGGGGTACCCCCTAGTTCATAACGTGGAACAACAGGGGGTACTCCCCAACACCCTTCTTTAGTTACGGCTTCATCCAAAACAGGAGGCCAGGGAGCACCCCAACCCCGGTCAATCGGCTCGCCTGAAACCTTAAAATTTCACGCATGGGTTAGTGGGGCGGCCCGGTGGCACGATGGCCGTGACCTAGTCCCATACCTTACGACCACTCGCGACTGCCGGTGCCGCCCTTCCTATATCTCCTGGACACCCCCGGCGTTCCAGTGGAACGTCCCCCTGGTTGGGCTCCGTGGTGGGCAGGGCTCGCGGGAGACGAAACCTATTTCCATTCTGCATGGACTCTCAAAATGAACCCCTCTTCCCTCCCCCCAGTTACTTGTCAGGCCCATCTGCCAAGAACAATAACATACCATCTCTACTCAACATCGATCTCTTCAAAACTACCCCGCAATTCTTTCTGATTAAACGAGCCGATACAACTCTTACATTCAACAACGTCTCGCCTTTTAAGATTCAGGCTTTTATCGAAGTGGACATTGGCAACCCAAAACAGGTAAACCGACTGAGAGATGGTTCTCTTCTCGTCCAAGTTACCACGGCAGCCATGTCCCAAAAAATCGCCTCTCTGAAATTGCTTGGAACTCTTCCCATTAATGTTGAACCACATAAGTCCCTAAATACATGCAAAGGCGTCATTTATTGCCCAGACCTAGCGGATATTGACGAGAAAGAGATATTAGAAGAACTTGGCAAGCAAAACGTGACTGAGGTGCGCTGTATCATGGCACGACGGGACGGCGTCCTCAAGCCATCCCCTCTGCATGTGCTGACGTTCAACTCCGCAGAACTACCTCCCAGCGTTTACATAGGGTTCATTCGTGTTAGCGTCAGGCAACACATTCCAAACCCCCTGCGGTGTTTGAACTGTCAGCAATTTGGCCATATCCAAACCACTTGCCAAAAACTCCATGTCTGTCCCCCTTCGAGGCTAGCACCTTAACGTGGTGAAGGGGTTTGCGCGGCCCGATGATCCGACAGGCCATGCCGGCGGGAGGTGTTACTCCCGGCAAGGTCTCCTATGCCGGACAGGCTGTCGGTGAGGGTCCAGACCAAGACTAGTCCACCCCGTCGTTGTCGCGGGACCCAGACTTTGGTCGAGGGAGGATCTGGCGCTCTTTCTCTCCCCACCTTTCATTTCACCATCTTTTCTTCATCTCCCCTCTTACTTCATATCTTTTGCCACCTCCCGAACCCACCGTCTGTCTTCTGCGACAGCGGCGGGGTTCCCCCCCATTGACGACTCTGCTACAAACACGGTTTTGATTCGGATTAACTTGTCAGTCGTTGTGAGCTCCAGCGATGTCTGGTGACTGGTGACCTGCACAGGGAGTTCTCGAGCCTTACCTTATTGCTGTCTCTTCTCTATCCTACACTCTCCTGTCTTCACTTCCGGCCGACCCCTTGTGCAGGTCTAAACGCTTACCTGCGTGTTTGCCGTGCGCAGTGACCTGTACGGGCGGAAAAGATTTTCTTGGGGGTTGAGGGGCAATTGTCTAGTTATTAAAGACAATTGTCCCAACACACCCCTTTAGTTTCCGCTTCGTCCAAAACAGGAGGCTGGGGGCTAATCCACCCCCAGTCAATCGGCTCGCCTGGGGCGTTAATGCTTCACGCGTGGATGAGGAGGGGGGCACCGGTGGCGTGATGGGTGTTGCTGGGCCCCACCAGTTGCGGTCACTCGCGACTGCCGGTGCCTCCTAACTATATCCCCCGGACAACCCCGGCGTCCCAGTGGGACGTCCCCCTGGTTGGGCTCCGTGGTGGGCAGGGATCCGGGGGACGAAGTAAATTCCATATACATGGATACCAAAAACCCAAACCCCCCCCTTAATCCAAAGAAACGCCTTCGACCTCTTTTAGAGGAAGCAATTTCGCTAAAGGATGTAGTGGCTCCGAGGAGTGTGGAGCCACTCTTCCTCATTCTTAAATTAGTGAGCGGCAAATCCTTCCGCACCGTTTCTCCTTTCGCTCAGAAACGTGGATTATTGCTTTTGGCTGGCGATGTTAAAAGTTCTAAATGTCTCCGCGATGGATCGCTTCTGGTAGAGGTTACTAACAGTGAGCAGTCACTGAAACTGCAAGCGGCAACTTCTTTCGACACCATGCCAATTACTGTGACTGCTCACAGGTCCTTAAATACCTCTAAGGGAGTTATTTTCAGTTTCGACCTTCAGGACATCCCTACTGAAGAACTGAAAAACGAGCTTGGAAGCCAAGGCGTCACTGACGTTTATCGTGTGATGAGCAAGAAGACCGGTGCCCTCAAACCAACACCATTGCTCATCCTCACCTTCGGCACACCTAAACTCCCAGAGTGTATTTTTGCTGGTTACTTGCGTCTGCCTGTGCGACCGCACATTCCCAACCCTCTGCGGTGCTTCACCTGCCAGATGTTCGGCCATTCCAGCTTGGACTGCAAGCGGAAGCCCATCTGTGGGAAGTGCGCCAAGGAGGATCACCAGACTGACGATTATAGCAACAGCTTCCACTGTGCTAACTGCTCGGCAGCCCACCCTGTGTGGTCCCGTGACTGCCCACAGTGGAAGTTGGAGCGGAAAATCATGGAGATAAAGACGATCGACAATATCTCTTTGTTTGAAGCTAGAAAACGCTTCAACACCCAGAATGGTCTCGGTCCAAAATCTTTTGCCAAAGCCGTGGACTCGGGCGCGGCTGTCTCGGCGGAGACGGCTCGTTTGCAGGCCATGGTGGAGAAACAGCTGCAACTCTCCGCCGAGCAGGCCAAACGCCACGAGGAGATGGAGGAACGCCACAGGCAAGAGATCGAGGCCATGAGGAAAGACTTGGAAGCAAAGAACAAAGAGATAGAATCGCTTAAACAGCAGATAGTTGCGCTCCATGAGAACCGTACGCTCCAGCTGCACCCTTCCAAGGGAAGGCAGTCTGAGGCCAGCACCTCGAAGAAGGCGAGGGAAGTAATAACCTTCCTTCCCAACACCACCGGTAGCTCCACGTCCACCTCCCTGTCTACCAGGAAGGATGGAATGGAGGTAGACCCTACCGACACGTCGCCGAACACCTGGCAGACGGTGAAGGGAAAGGAGAAGGAGAAGGTGAAAGAGAAGGGAAAATCCTAAGTCCAACAAAATGCCAGACATCATTCAGTGGAATCTGAGAGGATTCAATACAAGAGCACCTGAAGTCAGACAACTAGTGTCTTTAAAAAGCCCCCTTGTCTGTTGCTTCCAGGAATCACACCTGAAGCCATCAGACAAGCCACTCCTGAAGGGCTATGACTTCTACCGTTACGACCACACAGGTGGACAGAGAGCTCAGGGGGGAGTTGCAACGGCCGTCCACAACAGTATCCACTCGGAGACTGTTGTGCTGACCACCACCCTCCAGGCCGTGGCTGTGAAGGTTTTCCTTCCCAGCCCCCTACACATATGCAACATCTACCTCCCCCCTGATAGTGTCGTTACCCAGCAATCCATCGACCATCTCATGGACCAGTTACCTCTACCCTTTCTATTGGTTGGTGATTTCAACGCTCACAACCCCCTGTGGGGTAGTCTCAGCACCAATCAGAAAGGTACACTGGTGGAAGACACTATCAGGCTTCGCAATGTGGTCCTGTTGAATAACGGCAGTAACACCCACTTTACTGCATCAACAGGATCACTCTCTGCGATTGACCTGACTCTCTGTTCACCCTCCCTCGCTCTTGACACTGAATGGTCTGTGCACGACGATTTATGTGGAAGTGACCACTTCCCTATCTTCATTAAATCGTCAAGGATCCCTTCTCTACCACCCAGACACCCAAAATGGATTCTAAGACGGGCTGACTGGTCACTTTTCAGTGATCTTGCCACTTTCGATGAGGCTGTCCCCGAGGATATCGATTCTCACGTGGACAGCTTCACGGAGGTGGTAATTCATGCAGCCGAGAAATCCATTCCACGGTCGTCTGAAAAACCCTACCGTCTCCCCGTCCCGTGGTTCACTTGTGAATGCAAGTTGGCCATCAGGGCGAGACGGAGGGCCCTCTCCTTCTTCATGTCGCATCCGACCCAAGAAAACCTGATCGCCTTCAAGAGATCAAGAGCTAAGGCTCGGAGAACAATCACTGAGACCAAGAGAGTGTCGTGGCGGGCCTATGTGTCGACCATCACGGCCCGCACGCCGTCGTCCAGGGTATGGGACAAGGTTCGGAAGTTGTCTGGCAGATCAACTTTCCGTCCCATATCCGGACTGATGCGTGACGGGCTGTTGCAGTCCACGGGCCCGGCCATCGCCGACACTCTTGGTTCTCAGTTCTCGAAAGTCTCCAGCTCAGAGAATTACACCGCATCCTTCAAGCGGGTCAAGCAGGTAGCCGAGCAGCAAGGTCTTGTCTTCCGAAGTAAGAACCAGGAAACCTACAACCTGCCCTTCAGCGACTGGGAGCTGGACTCCGCGCTAAGAGCCGCCAACGACACTTCACCTGGCATCGATATGATCCATTACCAGATGATCAAACATCTGAGTAAAAGCTCAAGATCATACATGCTTCAGATGTTGAACAGAGTCTGGCTCGAGGACAGTTTCCCAGCTCGTTGGAGGGTGGCGATTGTCATCCCCATCCTGAAGCCGGGCAAAGACAAGACTGATGCTGCTAGCTACCGCCCAATTGCCCTTACAAGCTGCCTATGCAAGATCTTGGAGCGAATGATCAACGCTAGGCTTATGTGGCATTTGGAGAAGAACGGCCTACTCTGTGCGGAGCAGTCTGGTTTCAGGCGAAACCGCTCCGTCACAGATAACTTGACCCAGCTTGAAGGATTGATCCAGGACAGTTTCCTCACAAGGAAACACCTGATCGCGGTGTTTTTCGATCTCGAGAAGGCGTACGACACGACGTGGAAGTACGGCATTTTACAGACCATCCACAAGTGGGGTATTCGTGGCCACTTGCCCCTCTTTGTGCAGAACTTCATGGCTGATAGGTCTTTCCACGTTCGTGTCGGAAACACTCTCTCGTCGGCTTTCGATCAAGAGAACGGAGTGCCGCAGGGCTGTGTCCTCAGTGTTACCCTGTTTGCGATCGCCATCAACTCCATCACGACATGCATTCGAACTCCGGTTCGTGCATCGCTCTACGTTGATGATTTGGCGATCTTCCACCAAACAGGGAACCTGAACTCGGCTCAGCGGCAGCTCCAGCTAACGATCAACCGATTGGAGAGTTGGGCGGATCGACATGGCTTCAGATTCTCCTCGTCGAAAACAACATGCATGCATTTCAGTCGCCATCGTCTATTTCATCCTCATCCTGTCTTGACGTTGGCAAACCAGGTGTTGCCTTTCTCAGAGTCAACCCGCTTCCTCGGAATGGTATTTGACGAGAAGCTCACCTGGTTACCACATCTCCGTCAACTCAAAGACAAGTGCTTGAAGGCAATGAACATCCTGAAGATCTTGAGCGGTACCTCCTGGGGAGCCGACAGAACGTCCATGCTCCGCCTCTACCGCTCTCTCATTAGATCTAAATTAGACTTTGGCTGCACTGTTTATGCATCGGCGAGGAAATCATATATCGGCATCCTGGATCCAGTGCACAACGCTGGTATCAGGTTGTGTACTGGCGCGTTTCGCACAAGTCCCATCGTCAGTCTGCATTGTGAGGCCGGGGAGGCTCCGCTTAAGATCAGGCGTGACTACCTCCTTGCCAGCTACGTAGCCAAGCTGCGTGGCATGCCAAAACACCCGGCATACAGGTCTGTGTTCGCTCCGCCGAATGTTGTGCTCTACAACACCAGGCAAAAAGCAACCAGACCTGTTGGCATCAGAGCAAAAGAGCTCCTGGCCGCATTTGGAATGGACCTACCACCTGTCCTTCCTGTCGGAATCGGTCGTGTGGCTCCCTGGACAACATCCCAGCCTGTGTGCCTGATGCAACTCGCTCAGCACACCAAGGCCCAGACGAGCCCGGCCGTTTTCCGACAGCTGTTCTTCAGCATTTGCGACCAGTACCCTCAACACTGCAGGATCTACACTGACGGATCAAAGGACAATGAGTCTGTGGGGTGTGCCTTTGTCATCGACAACACAAGCGTGTGCTTTAAGCTCAGTCCTCTCTGTAGTGTCTATACAGCAGAGTTGTTTGCGATTCTCAAGGCCCTTGAACATATCAAGCGTGCCAATCGCAAACAATTTCTTATCTGTTCCGACTCTCTGAGCTCCCTTCAAGCACTATGTCAGGCATTCCCCACGGACCATCTTGTGCAAACCATCCAGGATAAACTTGGCGCACTATGCTTGGTCGGCATAGAAGTGTTGCTCTGTTGGCTTCCAGGCCATGCAGGAATTGCTGGCAATGAGATGGCCGACAGAGCAGCTAAGGACGCCACGACAAAAGCCGATGTTGACTACACAGCTGTCCCTGTGAGTGATCTTAAAGCCGCCTTCAGGGCCGAAACAAAGAAGCGCTGGCAATCATCATGGGACACTGTGTTAGTCAACAAACTGAAGCCCATCAAGGCAACTATCGACCCCTGGCAATCTTCTGCCCGACACACTCGACGCGAGGAGGTTGTAACAACGAGGTTGCGCATCGGTCATAGCCCGCTCACTCACGTCTTCATCCTGAAGCGCGAAGAGCCACCGATGTGCACCTCCTGTGATCAACCTCTCTCGATAAAACATCTTCTCGTCGAGTGTGCCGTTCACAGGCAACTGCGCAACCACATGCAGATTCCCGAAAGATTGCCGGAGGCGTTGGGAGACAACGCCTTGTCGATAGATCGAGTAATTCGATTTTTAATTAAAACTGACTTTTTTAAACTTATCTAGTTTTTAGTAAGTTTTTAAAGCAGTTTATGTTCCAGGCGCAAGTATTTATAAAAACTGCGTCTGGACATGACAACTGGTTTTTTAGCATTGTTTTTTATTGCTTTTAAACTTTTGACAATATTTTACTCACCTGACTTAAAGCAAATTTTTGTTTTTAGTTGTGGAGTGGTTTTTTATTGTCTTTGTTGTCTTTTTATTTTTAAATTAAGACTGCAATTTTATAAATTGATCTAGGTTAGAGAAATTTTTAAATCAGTCTTAAATTCCTGGCGCAGGTATTTTTAAAGAATGCGTCAGGAAATAGTAACTAGTTTTTTATCTAGTTTTTGTTTTTTAAACAATGACAATATTTTAACCAACTGATCGATAGTTTTATCTATGCGATGTTTTGTTGTTAAATGTTTTGTCATTGTCTTGTTTTAACCATCTGACCGGCGCAAATAGCCATAGTTGCTGACGCGCCGTTAAACCCCACAATCAATCAATCAATCACAAGTGGGGTATTCGTGGCCACTTGCCCCACTTTGTGCAGAACTTCATGGCTGATAGGTCTTTCCACGTTCGTGTCGGAAACACTCTCTCGTCGGCTTTCGATCAAGAGAACGGAGTGCCGCAGGGCTGTGTCCTCAGTGTTACCCTGTTTGCGATCGCCATCAACTCCATCACGACGTGCATTCGGACTCCGGTTCGTGCATCGCTCTACGTTGATGATTTGGCGATCTTCCATCAAACAGGGAACCTGAACTCGGCTCAGCGGCAGCTCCAGCTAACGATCAACCGATTGGAGAGTTGGGCGGATCGACATGGCTTCAGATTCTCCTCGTCGAAAACAACATGCATGCATTTCAGTCGCCATCGTCTATTTCATCCTCATCCTGTCTTGACGTTGGCAAACCAGGTGTTGCCTTTCTCAGAGTCAACCCGCTTCCTCGGAATGGTATTTGACGAGAAGCTCACCTGGTTACCACATCTCCGTCAACTCAAAGACAAGTGCTTGAAGGCAATGAACATCCTGAAGATCTTGAGCGGTACCTCCTGGGGAGCCGACAGAACGTCCATGCTCCGCCTCTACCGCTCTCTCATAAGATCTAAATTAGACTTTGGCTGCACTTTTTATGCATCGGCGAGGAAATCATATATCGGCATCCTGGATCCAGTGCACAACGCTGGTATCAGGTTGTGTACTGGCGCGTTTCGCACAAGTCCCATCGTCAGTCTGCATTGTGAGGCCGGGGAGGCTCCGCTTAAGATCAGGCGTGACTACCTCCTTGCCAGCTACGTAGCCAAGCTGCGTGGCATGCCAAAACACCCGGCATACAGGTCTGTGTTCGCTCCGCCGAATGTTGTGCTCTACAACACCAGGCAAAAAGCAACCAGACCTGTTGGCATCAGAGCAAAAGAGCTCCTGGCCGCATTTGGAATGGACCTACCACCTGTCCTTCCTGTCGGAATCGGTCGTGTGGCTCCCTGGACAACATCCCAGCCTGTGTGCCTGATGCAACTCGCTCAGCACACCAAGGCCCAGACGAGCCCGGCCGTTTTCCGACAGCTGTTCTTTAGCATTTGCGACCAGTACCCTCAACACTGCAGGATCTACACTGACGGATCAAAGGACAATGAGTCTGTGGGGTGTGCCTTTGTCATCGACAACACAAGCGTGTGCTTTAAGCTCAGTCCTCTCTGTAGTGTCTATACAGCAGAGTTGTTTGCGATTCTCAAGGCCCTTGAACATATCAAGCGTGCCAATCGCAAACAATTTCTAGTCTGTTCCGACTCTCTGAGCTCCCTCCAAGCACTATGTCAGGCATTCCCCACGGACCATCTTGTGCAAACCATCCAGGCTAAGCTTGGCGAACTGTGCTTGGTCGGCATAGAAGTGTTGCTCTGTTGGCTTCCAGGCCATGCAGGAATTGCTGGCAATGAGAATGCCGACAGAGCAGCCAAAGACGCCACAAGAAAAGCCGATGTTGACTTCACAGTTGTCCCTGTTAGCGATCTTAAAGCCGCCTTCAGGGCCGAAACAAAGAAGTGCTGGCAAGCGACATGGGACACTGTGCAAGTCAACAAACTGAAGCCCATCAAGGCAACTATCGACCCCTGGCAATCTTCTGCCCGACACACTCGACGCGAGGAGGTTGTAACAACGAGGTTGCGCCCCTTCGAGGCTAGCACCTTAACGTGGTGAAGGGGTTTGCGCGGCCCGATGATCCGACAGGCCATGCCGGCGGGAGGTGTTACTCCCGGCAAGGTCTCCTATGCCGGACAGGCTGTCGGTGAGGGTCCAGACCAAGACTAGCCCACCCCGTCGTTGTCGCGGGACCCGGACTTTGGTCGAGGGAGGATCTGGCGCTCTTTCTCTCCCCACCTTTCATTTCACCATCTTTTCTTCATCTCCCTTCTTACTTCATTTCTTTTGCCACCTACCGAACCCACCGTCTGTCTTCTGCGACAGCGGCGGGGTTCCCCCCCCCCCATTGACGACTCTGCTACAAACACGGATTTGCTTCGGTTAACTTGTCAGTCGTTGTGAGCACCAGCGATATCTGGTGACTGGTGACCTGCACAGGGAGTTCTCGAGCCTTACCTTATTGCTGTCTCTTCTCTATCCTACACTCTCCTGTCTTCACTTCCGGCCGACCCCTTGTGCAGGTCTAAACGCTTACCTGCGTGTTTGCCGTGCGCGGTAACCTGTACGGGCGGAAAAGATTTCCTTGGGGGTTGAGGGGCAATTGTCTAGTTATTAAAGACAATTGTCCCAACACACCCCTTTAGTTTCCGCTTCGTCCAAAACAGGAGGCTGTGGGCTAATCCACCCCCAGTCAATCGGCTCGCCTGGGGTATTAAAACTTCACGCGTGGATGAGGAGGGGGGCACCGGTGGCGCGATGGGTGTTGCTGGGCCCCACCAGTTGCGGTCACTCGCGACTGCCGGTGCCTCCTGACTATATCCCCCGGACAACCCCGGCGTCCCAGTGGGACGTCCCCCTGGTTGGGCTCCGTGGTGGGCAGGGCTCCGGGGGACGAAATAACTCCATTTATATGGAAACCCAAAACAAAAATCCCCCCCTAAATCCTAAGAAGCGCCTTAGACCTCTTTTAGAGGAAAATATTTTGTTGAAGGATGTGGTGGCTCCAAGGAGTGTGGAGCCACTCTTTCTTATTCTCAAACTTAACAGTGGTAAATCGTTCCGCACTGTTTCGCCATTCGCGCAGAAGCGTGGACTATTACTTCTTGCTGGAGATGTCAAGACTTCTAAATGCCTTCGCGATGGCACTCTACTAGTTGAGGTAGCTAACAGTGAGCAGTCACTGAAACTGCAAGCGGCAACTTCTTTCGACACCATGCCAATTACTGTGACTGCCCACAGGTCCTTAAATACCTCTAAGGGAGTAATTTTTAGTTTTGACCTTCAGGAAATGCCTACTGAAGAGCTGAAAAACGAGCTTGTAAGCCAAGGCGTCACTGACGTTTATCGAGTGATGAGTAAGAAGACCGGTGACTTGAAGCCAACACCATTACTCATCCTCACCTTCGGCACACCTAAACTCCCAGAGTGTATCTTTGCTGGTTACCTGCGTCTGCCTGTGCGACCGCACATTCCCAATCCTCTGCGGTGCTTCACCTGCCAGATGTTCGGCCACTCCAGCTTCGATTGCAAGCGGAAGCCCATCTGTGGGAAGTGCGCCAAAGAGGATCACGAGACGGACGCGTGTAGCAACAGCTTCCACTGTGCTAACTGCTCGGCAGCCCACCCTGTGTGGTCTCGCGACTGCCCACAGTGGAAGTTGGAGCGGAAAGTAATGGAGTTAAAGACGATTGACAACATTTCCTTGTTCGAAGCCAGAAAACGCCTACAAACTCAAAATGGCCTCGGTCAGAAATCTTTTGCTAAAGCCGTGGACTCGGGCGCGGCTGTCTCGGCGGAGACGGCACGTTTGCAGGCCATGGTAGAGAAACAGCTGCAACTCTCCGCCGAGCAGGCTAAACGTCACGAGGAGATGGAAGAACGCCACAGGCAAGAGATCGAGGCCATGAAGAGAGATCTGGAAGCTAAAAACAAGGAAATTGAATCGCTCAAACAACAGATTACCGAACTCCATGAAAACCGTACGCTCCAGCTGCACCCTTCCAAGGGAAGGCAGACTGAGGCCAGCACCTCGAGGAAGGCGAGGGAAATAATCACCTTCCTTCCCAACACCACCGGTAGCTCCACGTCCACCTCCCTGTCTACCAGGAAGGATGGAATGGAGGTAGACCCTACCGACACGTCGCCGAACAACTGGCAGACGGTGAAGGGAAAGGAGAAGGAGAAGGTGAAAGAGAAGGGAAAATCCTAATATCTCAAAATGCCAGACATCATTCAGTGGAATCTGAGAGGATACATCACAAGAGCACCCGAAGTCAGACAACTAGTGTCATCTAAAGGCCCCCTTGTCTGTTGCTTCCAGGAAACCCTCCTGAAGCCATCAGACAAGCCACTCCTGAAGGGCTATGATTTTTACCGTCTTGACTTCACTGGTGGACAGAGAGCTCAGGGGGGAGTTGCAACGGCCGTCCACAACAGTATCCACTCGGAGACTGTTGTACTGACCACCACCCTCCAGGCCGTGGCTGTGAAGGTTTTCCTTCCCAGCCCCCTACACATATGCAACATCTACCTCCCCCCTGATAGTGTCGTTACCCAGCAATCCATCGACCATCTCATGGACCAGTTACCTCTACCCTTTCTATTGGTTGGTGATTTCAACGCTCACAACCCCCTGTGGGGTAGTCTCAGCACCAATCAGAAAGGTACACTGGTGGAAGACACTATCAGGCTTCGCAATGTGGTCCTGTTGAATAACGGCAGTAACACCCACTTTACTGCATCAACAGGATCACTCTCTGCGATTGACCTGACTCTCTGTTCACCCTCCCTCGCTCTTGACACTGAATGGTCTGTGCACGACGATTTATGTGGAAGTGACCACTTCCCTATCTTCATTAAATCGTCGAGGATCCCTTCTCTACCACCCAGACACCCAAAGTGGATTCTAAGACGGGCTGACTGGTCACTTTTCAGTGATCTTGCCACTTTCGATGAGGCTGTCCCCGAGGATATCGATTCTCACGTGGACAGCTTCACGGAGGTGGTAATTCATGCAGCCGAGAAATCCATTCCACGGTCGTCTGAAAAACCCTACCGTCTCCCCGTCCCGTGGTTCACTTGTGAATGCAAGTTGGCCATCAGGGCGAGACGGAGGGCCCTCTCCTTCTTCATGTCGCATCCGACCCAAGAAAACCTGATCGCCTTCAAGAGATCCAGAGCTAAGGCTCGGAGAACAATCACTGAGGCCAAGAGAGTGTCGTGGCGGGCCTATGTGTCGACCATCACGGCCCGCACGCCGTCGTCCAGGGTATGGGACAAGGTTCGGAAGTTGTCTGGCAGATCAACTTTCCGTCCCATATCCGGACTGATGCGTGACGGGCTGCTGCAGTCCACGGGCCCGGCCATCGCCGACACTCTTGGTTCTCAGTTCTCGAAAGTCTCCAGCTCAGAGAATTACACCGCATCCTTCAAGCGGGTCAAGCAGGTAGCCGAGCAGCAAGGTCTTGTCTTCCGAAGTAAGAACCAGGAAACTTACAACCTGCCCTTCAGCGACTGGGAGCTGGACTCCGCGTTAAGAGCCGCCAACGACACTTCACCTGGCATCGACATGATCCACTACCAGATGATCAAACATCTGAGTACAAGATCTAGATCATATATGCTTCAGATGTTGAATAGAGTCTGGCTCGAGGACAGTTTCCCAGCTCGTTGGAGGGTGGCAATTGTCATCCCCATCCTGAAACCGGGCAAAGACAAGACTGATGCTGCTAGCTACCGCCCAATTGCCCTTACAAGCTGCCTATGCAAGATCTTGGAGCGAATGATCAACGCTAGGCTTATGTGGCATTTGGAGAAGAACGGCCTACTCTGTGCGGAGCAGTCTGGTTTCAGGCGAAACCGCTCCGTCACAGATAACTTGACCCAGCTTGAAGGATTGATCCAGGACAGTTTCCTCACAAGGAAACACCTGATCGCGGTGTTTTTCGATCTCGAGAAGGCGTACGACACGACGTGGAAGTACTGCATTTTACAGACCATCCACAAGTGGGGTATTCGTGGCCACTTGCCCCACTTTGTGCAGAACTTCATGGCTGATAGGTCTTTCCACGTTCGTGTCGGAAACACTCTCTCGTCGGCTTTCGATCAAGAGAACGGAGTGCCGCAGGGCTGTGTCCTCAGTGTTACCCTGTTTGCGATCGCCATCAACTCCATCACGACATGCATTCGAACTCCGGTTCGTGCATCGCTCTACGTAGATGATTTGGCGATCTTCCACCAAACAGGGAACCTGAACTCGGCTCAGCGGCAGCTCCAGCTAACGATCAACCGATTGGAGAGTTGGGCGGATCGACATGGCTTCAGATTCTCCTCGTCGAAAACAACATGCATGCATTTCAGTCGCCATCGTCTATTTCATCCTCATCCTGTCTTGACGTTGGCAAACCAGGTGTTGCCTTTCTCAGAGTCAACCCGCTTCCTCGGAATGGTATTTGACGAGAAGCTCACCTGGTTACCACATCTCCGTCAACTCAAAGACAAGTGCTTGAAGGCAATGAACATCCTGAAGATCTTGAGCGGTACCTCCTGGGGAGCCGACAGAACGTCCATGCTCCGCCTCTACCGCTCTCTCATAAGATCCAAATTAGACTTTGGCTGCACTGTTTATGCATCGGCGAGGAAATCGTATATCGGCATCCTGGATCCAGTGCACAACGCTGGAATCAGGTTGTGTACTGGCGCGTTTCGCACGAGTCCTATCGTCAGCCTGCATTGTGAGGCCGGGGAGGCTCCGCTTAAGATCAGGCGTGACTACCTCCTTGCCAGCTACGTAGCCAAGCTACGTGGCATGCCAAAACACCCGGCATACAGGTCTGTGTTCGCTCCGCCAAATGTTGTTCTCTACAACACCAGGCCAAAAGCAACCAGACCTGTTGGCATCAGAGCAAAAGAGCTCCTGGCTGCATTTGGAATGGACCTACCACCTGTCCTTCCTGTCGGAATCGGTCGTGTGGCTCCCTGGACAACATCCCAGCCTGTGTGCCTGATGCAACTCGCTCAGCACACCAAGGCCCAGACGAGCCCAGCCGTTTTCCGACAGCTGTTCTTCAGCATTTGCGACCAGTACCCTCAACACTGCAGGATCTACACTGACGGATCAAAGGACAATGAGTCTGTGGGGTGTGCCTTTGTCATCGACAACACAAGCGAGTGCTTTAAGCTCAGTCCTCTCTGTAGTGTCTATACAGCAGAGTTGTTTGCGATTCTCAAGGCCCTTGAACATATCAAGCGTGCCAATCGCAAACAATTTCTAGTCTGTTCCGACTCTCTGAGCTCCCTCCAAGCACTATGTCAGGCATTCCCCACAGACCATCTTGTGCAAACCATCCAGGATAAACTTGGCGCACTATGCTTGGTCGGCATAGAAGTGTTGCTCTGTTGGCTTCCAGGCCATGCAGGAATTGCTGGCAATGAGATGGCCGACAGAGCAGCTAAGGACGCCACGACAAAAGCCGATGTTGACTACACAGCTGTCCCTGTGAGTGATCTTAAAGCCGCCTTCAGGGCCGAAACAAAGAAGTGCTGGCAATCATCATGGGACACTGTGTTAGTCAACAAACTGAAGCCCATCAAGGCAACTATCGACCCCTGGCAATCTTCTGCCCGACACACTCGACGCGAGGAGGTTGTAACAACGAGGTTGCGCATCGGTCATAGCCCGCTCACTCACGTCTTCATCCTGAAGCGCGAAGAGCCACCGATGTGCACCTCCTGTGATCAACCTCTCTCGATCAAACATCTCCTTGTCGAGTGTGCCGTTCACAGGCAACTGCGTAACACCCTGCAGATTCCCGGAAGTTTGCCAGAGGCGTTGGGAGATAACGCCGTGTCGATAGATCGAGTAATTCGATTTTTTATTAAAATTGACTTTTTTAAACTTATCTAGTTTTTAGTAAGTTTTTAAAGCAGTTTATGTTCCAGGCGCAAGTATTTATAAAAACTGCGTCTGGACATGACAACTGGTTTTTTAGCATTGTTTTTATTGCTTTTTAACCCTTGACAATTTTTTACTCGTCTGACTGGACTCAAATTTTTATTTGTTCTTAGTTGGAGTGTAGTTTTTATTGTCTTTGTTGTCATTTTATTTTTAAATTAAGACTGCCATTTTATAAACTGATCTAGGTTAGAGAAGTTTTAAAATCAGTCTTAAATTCCTGGCGCAAGTATTTATAAAGAATGCGTCAGGAAATAATAACTAGTTTTTTATCTAGTTTTTGTTTTTTAACCAATGACAATATTTTATCCAACTGATCGATAGTTTTATCTATTTGTTTTTAGTTGATAATTTTTTTTTTTATTTTTTTTTTTGTCATTGTTTTATTTTTTAACATCTGACCGGCGCAAATAGCCAAAGCTGCTGACGCGCCGCTAAACCCACAATCATCATCATCATCATCACGAGGTTGCGCATCGGTCATAGCCCGCTCACTCACGTCTTCATCCTGAAGCGAGAAGAGCCACCGATGTGCACCTCCTGTGATCAACCTCTCTCGATTAAACATCTCCTTGTCGAGTGTGCCGTTCACAGGCAACTGCGCAACCACCTGCAGATTCCCGGAAGTTTGCCAGAGGCGTTGGGAGACAACGCCGTGTCGATAGGCCGAATCATCCAATTTTTAATTCAAACTGACTTTTTTAAACTTATCTAGTTTTTAGTAAGTTTTTAAAGCAGTTTATGATCCAGGCGCAAGTATTTATAAAAACTGCGTCTGGACATGACAACTGGTTTTTTAGCATTGTTTTTATTGCTTTTTAACCATTGACAATTTTTTTTACTCGTCTGACTTGACACAAATTTTTATTTGTTCTTAGTTGGAGTGTAATTTTTTATTGTCTTTGTTGTCTTTTTATTTTTAAATTAAGACTGCTTTTTTAAAAATTGATCTAGTTTAGAGAAATTTTTAAATCAGTCTTAAATTCCTGGCGCAGGTATTTATAAAGAATGCGTCAGGAAATATTAACTAGTTTTTAATCTAGTTTTTTTGTTTTTTAACCAATGACATTATTTTATCCAACTGATCGATAGTTTTATCTATTTGATTTTTTTGTTGTTTAATGTTTTATCACTTTTTTATTTTAAACATCTGACCGGCGCAAATAGCCAAAGCTGCTGACGCGCCGTTAAGCCCACAAAATCAAATCAAATCCATGTCTGTCCCAACTGTGGCAAATCGAAAACCCACGAGAACGAGCCCTGCGATCAGGAGGCACATTGCCTGAACTGTGGTGGCTCCCACCCGGTCTGGTCGCGGGACTGTCCTGTGTGGAAGAGGGAGAGGAAGGTAATGGAGATTAAAACAAAGGAGAAGCTCTCTGTCGCCGAGGCGCGGAGACGATACCATCTCCTATCTCCTAAACCGACCCTCTCTAAATCCTTCTCTGAGGCTGTTGCCACACCCTTGCCGACCCAAGTTGTAACCACGGCTCCTTCTGAAATCAAAGACATGTTGCAATTAATGATGGCCCAACTCCTTGCTGGTCAAAAAGAAACACAAGAAAAGCTAGAAGAACAGTCAAAGAAGATCGATGAACAAACCCATGAAATAAAGAAACTCAGAGAAGAAAACGAAGAACTTAAAATCAGAAATACGAAAATGGAACAAGAATTACAGAAGCTAAAACCCAAACCTAAACAAGAACAAATCAAACAAAAACCAACTAGCCAACCCCAGGTTCAGGCTGTTGGTACGGCTGTCACGGGCAGCCAGGAATCTCTCGCCTCCCAAAACGAGGGCGACAGTATGGACTGCAGCAGTCCTGTTGAAACGGAGAAGGACAAGCCCATCACCAAAAAGTTGCGCATCACGCACGATGGAAAGTCAACTCCCATAAAGCGTTGAAATGGCTCTCCTCCAGTGGAACGTTCGTGGGTATAACATTCACCGAGAAGAGATTAAGCTTTTAATCTCCCATTTTAACCCCGTGTGTTTTTTCTTACAAGAAACACATTTTAAACCTTCCGACAAACCTGTTTTTAAGAACTATTCGTTGCATCGTTTTGATGATTTAACTGGTGCTATTGCACACGGTGGAGTGGCCACGTGGGTCTCGGACCTTTTTGTGTCAAGTCCACTGCCGCTGACAACACCTCTCCAGGCAGTGGCAGTCCGAGTCCACGTGCCACAACCAGTTACATTTTGTAACATTTATCTACCAGAGTGGGCACCAGCTACGGCCCCTAACCTCCAGAGCCTTGTGTCGCAACTCCCCCAACCCTATGTGCTATTGGGTGATCTCAATGCACACAGCCCCCTGTGGGGAGACACAAGGACTGACGGTAGGGGTCGTATGCTCGAAACTTTTATCAATTACAACGATTTAGTGATTTTAAACAACGGACAAAAAACTAGGTTTAATTCTTTTAACGGGGAATTCTCGGCGATTGATTTGTGCTTGTGCTCTCCTACCTTGGCATCTATTCTAGAATTTTCTGTCCACACCGATCTTTGTGGTAGCAACCATTTCCCCATCATCGTGAAACTTCAAACCGACTTTCAGCCCCCTGGTCGCCCTGCTCAATGGAGCTTGAAACGGGCAAACTGGAAGCGATTTTCTGCGCTAGCGAATCTGAGTGGTTCGCGTCAGGAAATAGATGTGCCATCCAAGGTTCGAAATATTACAGAGACGCTAATTAAAGCAGCAGAGTAGAGCATCCCACAGACCTCCACCAAGCCACGGCGAGTCCCGGTCCCATGGTGGAACCAGGATTGCGATGATGCCATCAAGGCAAGAAAAAGAGCCCTACTTAACTTTTCTAGGCGACCTACAAAGGAAAACCTGATGGCATTCCGACAGCTTCGTGCCAAGGCACGGCAGGTCGTGAAGTCCTCTCAAAGGCAATCCTGGCAGGCGTATGTCTCGTCCATAAATTGTACCACTTCATCCACCAAGGTCTGGCATCGCGCCAACAAGATCAAGGGTCGCCACAAGTCCACAACAATTTCTGGCATAGAGAGTAACGGACACTTGTACACGGCCCCCAAAGAGATTGCGGACTGCATTGGCAAACACTTTTCAGATGTATCCAGCTCTCGCCACTACTCGGCATCGTTCCAACAGACTAAGCTCACGGCAGAGCGCAGACAACTGTCGTTTGCCTCTGCCAACGCCGAGAGTTATAACATGCCGTTTAGTGAGTGGGAGCTGGACAACGCCATTCGGACATCGAAGAACACGTCCCCGGGGGCTGACAGGATTCACAATGAATTTCTAAAACACCTACTTCCTGATGCTCGTGCGGCCTTGCTAGAAATGTACAACCAGATCTGGACATCACAGTTTTTCCCGGAAGAGTGGCGGCATGCCATACAAATCCCTATTCATAAGCCTGGCAAAGAAAAACAACTGGCAGCCAGCTACAGACCAATCTCCCTGACCAGCTGTCTGTGTAAGGTGATGGAAAGGATTTTAAATAACCGACTGGTGTGGTGGCTAGAAACAAAAAAGTTGCTTTCTAATTTGCAATGTGGTTTTCGTAAAAACAGGAGCACACTTGACCATTTGCTCAGGATGGAAGCCTATATTCAGGACTCGTTCTTGTGCAAGCAACACTCCATCGCTGTCTTCTTTGACCTGGAAAAGGCCTATGACACCACTTGGCGTCACAACATTTTAAAAACCCTGTCTTCATGGGGTTTTAAAGGCCGACTTCCTGTTTTTATCTCAAATTTTATGACTAACAGAACTTTTAATGTCCGAATTGGCAACTTTTTATCCGATACGTTCACACAGGAGAACGGCGTGCCGCAGGGCAGTGTGCTCAGTGTGACGCTATTTGCCATTGCAATCAACAGCATCACGGACTGCGTGAAGTCCCCGGTTTCCGCCTCGCTGTTTGTTGATGATCTCGCGATCATCTGCCGAGCCCGATCGATCGCCACCTCGGCTCGACAAGTCCAGATGACGGTCAACAAACTAGTGAAGTGGGCTGATTGCACGGGGTTTAAATTTTCTGAAACAAAGACCACTTGCGTACATTTTTCAAGAAACAGGGGTCTCTTCCCGGATCCCGACATATTACTTAGAGGACAAGCTCTGCCATTTGCAAACGCCGTGAAGTTTCTGGGTTTGTGGTTTGACCAGAAGCTCAACTGGAAAGAACACGTCCGTAAATTAAAAATAAAGTGTCAGTCATCGCTAAATCTTCTCAGGGTACTAACAGGAACCAGTTGGGGTGCAGACCGCACTGTTATGCTTAGGTTGTACAGGACCTTGGTCAGATCGAAGTTGGATTACGGGAGCATAGTTTACGCCTCTGCGAGGGATAGCTATCTCAAACCGCTAAACACTGTTCACAACACAGGGATCAGGCTGGCCACTGGAGCTCTCCGCACGAGCAGGCTAGAAAGCCTGTACTGTGAAGCCAGTGAGCCCCCTCTGGCTCTACGTAGAAAGTACCTGCTGACATCCTATGCATCGAAACTTCTCTGTATGAAAAAACACCCGACCTTCATGCCCCTCTTCAAACCCAGCTTCGAAGCACTGTACGATGCTAAGCCTAGCTCTACGGTACCTGCAGGCATTCGCCTCAATCGACTGTTGGTGGATGTTGCATTCCGGTACCCAAGAGTATATTCACATGGCCTCAGCGCCACAGCTCCGTGGATAACTGGACGGCCAACTTGCCTGACCGGTCTTGCGTCGAACAGCAAGAGCTCCACCAGCTCAGTCGTGTATAGAAAACAGTTCGCCGAGCTATGCTCAGAGTACAAAGGTTATATTCTGTTTTTCACAGATGGTTCGAAGAATGACAGCGCAGTTGGCTGCGCTTTTGTTTCCGGTTCTGACACGTCTAATGATTTTAAACTAAATGACAAATGTAGCATTTTAACGGCAGAGCTGTACGCGTTGGTACACGCTCTGAAATACATTGAGTCGAACTGCCACGAGAAACGCTTCCTGATTTGTTCTGACTCTCTGAGCTCCTTGCAAGCAATAGATGCCCTGTACTCCCCACACACTCTCGTCCAGGAAATACACTCGCTGCTGGCGTCCCTCTCGTCGAGGGACGTCACAGTGGTGTTCTGCTGGGTCCCTGGACATGTGGGGATACAGGGCAATGAGCTGGCCGACAGGGCGGCAAAGGCTGCAACAGAGAAGGATTTCATAGATGACAATAGACTTTCATTTTACGATCTGAAAAACTTCTTTAAATCAATCCTTAAAAAGAAGTTTCAAGACACTTGGGATTCAGAGACCAACAATAAGCTGAAGGAGATCAAACCCACTGTTACTCCTTGGGACTCCTCGATTAGATCCAATAGACGAGAAGAAGTTGTCTTGACTCGATTGCGGATAGGCCACACGCTCTTTACGCACGCTTACCTGTTCTCCCTTGACAAGATCCCACCTAGGTGTGACACCTGTAATAAAGCCACCACTGTTCGACATGTCCTCATAGAATGCTCCAAACACAGAGGAGTGAGAAGGCGCCTCTCACTTGAGCACAGCATTGCCAAAGTCCTAGGAGATGACCCCAAACAGGTAGATAAACTGTTCAAGTTCTTGAGGGAAATAGACATCCTCAAGATAATCTAGTCAAATCCAGTCATCTAGTCATCTAGTCATAGCTATAGTACTTCGTTTATAACTTTCGTCAGTTTATTCGCAAGTATTCATAAAGAATGCGTTTAGAACTAGGACTTCTACGTTTATTCTAAGACTCGAGTGTTTTAACTGAAGGATTCTAATTTTAACTTCTCAAACCCTCCAATTAGGCGCAAAATGACCAGCAGGTTGACGCGCCAATAAACCCCACTATAATAATAAAAAAATATAAATACAAAATAAAATATAAAAACAACTTTCAATTAAAAACTCTTTTATGCAATTTTGTAGCACCTGTCCTTTCTTTGCTTCGATACTTTTAGGTAAAGCGTTATACAGTTTTTCCCCTGCATAATCTGGATCCTTTTTTCACAATTCAAATCGTTATATTCAAATGAATCGAATCGCCATGAATCGCCATTCAAATCGTTATATGGGATTTGCAATGGCCAACTATCCTCATACTCTGAAAGAATAGTTATTTATCTTATTCTATACAAGCCATTAGTCCACTTTCGTATGTTTCGAGGCGCGCCGCTATTCCGGCGAAGTGCCTGCAACAACGCTAGGCACTTCACCCACCCAGCCTCGCCAACCGATTCATGCCAGTGACTAGCTGCCAGCCGCAGATTTGCAGGAGCCGTTGCTCGATGGGCGTCAGTTCAGGTGGGGACTTGGTTCCTCCTTCCTTGGCCTGGTATTGTTTCAATTTTTAGGCCTTGTCCTTCGAATTGTTTTTCCAATCATGCCATTCTTAAGAATAATATCTTTTTGTTAACAAAAAGTGTTTGGTATCTACCTAGACACCTACATCTACCTACATTCATTCAAGCTATCCTGGATCAGCTTCATTATTTACTTATTTTGTGTTAAGTATACCTTTTTCCGTTGCTTAGGAGTCTTCACTGCTCCTTTCCCGTCAGAAATCTATTTTTCGGATATTATCGTCCACATTCTATATCTTCCTTCTCCCTGCCTAGGGGTCCACAAAAGTTTCCTTGCCCAAATTCACTGTGTTTTTCCATAAAATCTAACGTCAAATCTTGTTGTCTAAATCAGTGGTTCTCAACCTGTGGGGCGCGACCCACTAGTGGGTCGCGAGAGGTTTTCAGGTGGGTCGCCAGCAAGTGGTCAGCATAAGCATTCTAACTAGCTAGTGTGAAATTATTATTTATTTATTCGAAGTTATTTCGATTTTGATAAGTAATAGTAGGTATCTGTTCTAAGAATGAAATGTCAATTTGCCCAAGTTATATTTCCTGCCTACTTCTGACACGTGTTTAAATTTTTATTCCATTCTTTGTCGGGCAAAGACAGACCCCTCCTCCCCCAACCCAAGGACATAGCTGGGACTAGACACAACACGTGTGCCGTACTTTACTTCGAAACTGCGAATTAGTTTTGTTAATTCTTTCAATCCCACGCTTTGCGGCTAAATGGCAAAATGGCAACGTTGACATGTTTCCATCTCTTGATGCCTTCATCGCCGACCAGAGAGCTGATAACGCCGACTTTAGCGCCGAGGACTTGACCAAGTTGGTGTTGTTGCACATGGAAAAACTAGGGCAGCAATTTGAATCCTATTTCCCTGTCGAAGACGACCCGCGCACAGGCAATATGTGGACCCCTTCTCCACGGAGGGCAACAACGACCTCTCGCCAGCAGATTCGGACAAGCTGATAGATTTGAGCTGCGACCCAGCTTTGAAAGCAGACTTTAAGAGTGCAGACATTTCCACGTTCTGGATGAATCTAAATCCCGAATACCCGACATTGAGTGCGCGGGCAGTGAAAAAATTGTTGCCATTTCCGTCATCGTATCTTTGCGAAAGCGCGTTCTCCGCAATGACGTCAATCAAAACTAAATCGCGGAACCGACTGGACATCAGTACAGCACTTCGCGTTGCAATCACAAAAATCGTGACAAATTGGGAAAAGCTCACGGGAGACTGCCAGGCCCAAGGCTCCCACTAGGATTGCACATCCAGGAATGCGGTGAGGAAAGCAACCTTACGGAATGTCTGGAAATATTTAGAGGCAATTAAACGCACGAATTTTCAACACCCACTGAAAAATGGGTCGCGATCATACCCATTTTCGTATAGTGGGTCGTGACAGGGTAAAGGTTGAGAACCACTGGTCTAAATGACACTCTCTTATTTCTCTTACCTACACTATTTTTCAAGCCAACCTCCCTCGGGACTTGTATAAATTTCTAGCCCCTTCGAGGCTAGCACCTTAACGTGGTGAAGGGGTTTGCGCGGCCCGATGATCTGACAGGCCATGCCGGCGGGAGGTGTTACTCCCGGCAAGGTCTCCTATGCCGGACAGGCTGTCGGTGAGGGTCCAGACCAAGACTAGCCCACCCCGTCGTTGTCGCGGGACCCGGACTTTGGTCGAGGGAGGATCTGGCGCTCTTTCTCTCCCCACCTTTCATTTCACCATCTTTTCTTCATCTTCCTTCTTACTTCATTTCTTTGGCCACCTCCCGAACCCACCGTCTGTCTTCTGCGACAGCGGCGGGGTTCCCCCCCTTGATGACTCTGCTACAAACACGGTTTAGATTCGGTTGACTGTCGGTCGTTGTGAGCTCCAGCGATGTCTGGTGACTGGTGACCTGCACAGGGAGTTCTCGAGCCTTACCTTATTGCTGTCTCTTCTCTATCCTACACTCTCCTGTCTTCACTTCCGGCCGACCCCTTGTGCAGGTCTAAACGCTTACCTGCGTGTTTGCCGTGCGCAGTGACCTGTACGGGCGGAAAAGATTTTCTTGGGGGTTGAGGGGCAATTGTCTAGTTATTAAAGACAATTGTCCCAACACACCCCTTTAGTTTCTGCTTCGCCCAAAACAGGAGGCTGGGGGCTAATCCACCCCCAGCCAATCGGCTCGCCTGGGGCGTTAATGCTTCACGCGTGGATGAGGAGGGGGGCACCGGTGGCGTGATGGGTGTTGCTGGGCCCCACCAGTTGCGGTCACTCGCGACTGCCGGTGCCTCCTGACTATATCCCCCGGACAACCCCGGCGTCCCAGTGGGACGTCCCCCTGGTTGGGCTCCGTGGTGGGCAGGGCTCCGGGGGACGAATAAATTTCCATACACATGGATACCCAAATAAAAACTCCCCCCCTTAATCGTAAAAAGCGCCTTCGTCCTCTGTTAGAGGAGGAGATTTTATTAAAGGATGTAGTGGCTCCCAGGACTGTGGAACCACTCTTCCTCATTCTAAAATTGGATAGTGGGAAATCGTTTCGTACCGTTTCTCCTTTTGCGCAAAAGCGCGGGTTGTTGCTTCTCGCTGGAGAAGTAAAGAGCTCCAAATGTCTCCGTGATGGATCACTCCTGGTAGAGGTTACAAACGGTGAGCAGTCACTGAAATTGCAATCGGCAACATCATTCGACACAATGCCGATATCAGTGACTGCACACAGATCCCTTAACACCTCGAAGGGTGTTATTTTCAGTTTTGATCTGCAGGACATTTCGGTCGACGAGATCAAAAAAGAACTTGCTAGCCAAGGCGTCACTGACGTTTATCGAGTAATGAGTAAGAAGACCGGTGCCTTGAAGCCAACACCATTACTCATCCTCACCTTCGGCACACCAAAACTACCAGAGTGTATCTTTGCCGGCTACCTGCGTCTGCCTGTGCGACCGCACATTCCAAATCCTCTGCGATGCTTCACCTGTCAGATGTTTGGCCATTCCAGCTTCGATTGTAAGCGGAAGCCCATCTGTGGGAAGTGCGCCAAGGAGGACCACGAGACTGACGCGTGCAGCAACAGCTTCCACTGTGCTAACTGCTCGGCAGCCCACCCTGTGTGGTCCCGTGACTGCCCACAGTGGAAGTTGGAGCGGAAAATCATGGAAATCAAGACGATCGACAATATCTCTTTGTTCGAAGCACGAAAACGCTTCAACACTCAGAATGGCCTCGGTCAAAAATCATTTGCCAAAGCCGTGGACTCGGGCGCGGCTGTCTCGGCGGAGACGGCTCGTTTGCAGGCCATGGTGGAAAAACAGCTGCAACTCTCCGCCGAGCAGGCTAAACGCCACGAGGAGATGGAGGAACGCCACAGGCAAGAGATCGAGGCCAAGAAGAGAGATTTAGAAGCAAAGAACAAAGAGATTGAATCGCTTAAGCTACAGATAGCTGAACTCCATGAGAGCCGTACGCTCCAGCTGCACGCTTCCAAGGGAAGGCAGACTGAGGCCAGCACCTCGAGGAAGGCGAGGGAAATAATTACCTTCCTTCCCAACACCACCGGTAGCTCCACGTCCACCTCCCTGTCTACCAGGAAGGACGGAATGGAGGTAGACCCTACTGACACGCCGCCGAACACCTGGCAGACGGTGAAGGGAAAGGAGAAGGAGAAGGTGAAAGAGAAGGGAAAATCCTAAATACAACACAATGCCAGACATCATTCAGTGGAATCTGAGAGGATTCATCACAAGAGCACCCGAAGTCAGACAACTAGTGTCATCTAAAAGCCCCCTTGTCTGTTGCTTCCAGGAAACCCTCCTGAAGCCATCAGACAAGCCACTCCTGAAGGGCTATGACTTCTATCGTTTTGACTTCACAGGTGGACAGAGAGCTCAGGGGGGAGTTGCAACGGCCGTCCACAACAGTATCCACTCGGAGACTGTTGTGCTGACCACCACCCTCCAGGCCGTGGCTGTGAAGGTTTTCCTTCCCAGCCCCCTACACATCTGCAACATCTACCTCCCCCCTGATAGTGTCGTTACCCAGCAATCCATCGACCATCTCATGGACCAGTTACCTCTACCCTTTCTATTGGTTGGTGATTTCAACGCCCACAACCCCCTGTGGGGTAGTCTCAGCACCAATCAGAAAGGTACACTGGTGGAAGACACTATCAGGCTTCGCAATGTGGTCTTGTTGAATAACGGCAGTAACACCCACTTGACTGCATCAACAGGATCACTCTCTGCGATTGACCTGACTCTCTGTTCACCGTCCCTCGCTCTTGACACTGAATGGTCTGTGCACGACGATTTATGTGGAAGTGACCACTTCCCTATCTTCATTAAATCGTCGAGGATCCCTTCTCTACCACCCAGACACCCAAAGTGGATTCTAAGACGGGCTGACTGGTCACTTTTCAGTGATCTTGCCACTTTCGATGAGGCTGTCCCCGAGGATATCGATTCTCACGTGGACAGCTTCACGGAGGTGGTAATTCATGCAGCCGAGAAATCCATTCCACGGTCGTCTGAAAAACCCTACCGTCTCCCCGTCCCGTGGTTCACTTGTGAATGCAAGTTTGCCATCAGGGAGAGGCGGAGGGCCCTCTCCTTCTTCATGTCGCATCCGACCCAAGAAAACCTGATCGCCTTCAAGAGATCAAGAGCTAAGGCTCGGAGAACAATCACTGAGGCCAAGAGAGTGTCGTGGCGGGCCTATGTGTCGACCATCACGGCCCGCACGCCGTCGTCCAGGGTATGGGACAAGGTTCGGAAGTTGTCTGGCAGATCAACTTTCCGTCCCATATCCGGACTGATGCGTGACGGGCTGTTGCAGTCCACGGGCCCGGCCATCGCCGACACTCTTGGTTCTCAGTTCTCGAAAGTCTCCAGCTCAGAGAATTACACCGCATCCTTCAAGCGGGTCAAGCAGGTAGCCGAGCAGCAAGGTCTTGTCTTCCGAAGTAAGAACCAGGAAACTTACAACCTGCCCTTCAGCGACTGGGAGCTGGACTCCGCGCTAAGAGCCGCCAACGACACTTCACCTGGCATCGATATGATCCATTACCAGATGATCAAACATCTGAGTAAAAGCTCTCGATCATACATGCTTCGGATGTTGAACAGAGTCTGGCTCGAGGACAGTTTCCCAGCTCGTTGGAGGGTGGCGATTGTCATCCCCATCCTGAAGCCGGGCAAAGACAAGACTGATGCTGCTAGCTACCGCCCAATTGCCCTTACAAGCTGCCTATGCAAGATCTTGGAGCGTATGATCAACGCTAGGCTCATGTGGCATTTGGAGAAGAACGGCCTACTCTGTGCGGAGCAGTCTGGTTTCAGGCGAAACCGCTCCGTCACAGATAACTTGACCCAGCTTGAAGGATTGATCCAGGACAGTTTCCTCACAAGGAAACACCTGATCGCGGTGTTTTTCGATCTCGAGAAGGCGTACGACACGACGTGGAAGTACGGCATTTTACAGACCATCCACAAGTGGGGTATTCGTGGCCACTTGCCCCACTTTGTGCAGAACTTCATGGCTGATAGGTCTTTCCACGTTCGTGTCGGAAACACTCTCTCGTCGGCTTTCGATCAAGAGAACGGAGTGCCGCAGGGCTGTGTCCTCAGTGTTACCCTGTTTGCGATCGCCATCAACTCCATCACGACGTGCATTCGGACTCCGGTTCGTGCATCGCTCTACGTTGATGATTTGGCGATCTTCCATCAAACAGGGAACCTGAACTCGGCTCAGCGGCAGCTCCAGCTAACGATCAACCGATTGGAGAGTTGGGCGGATCGACATGGCTTCAGATTCTCCTCGTCGAAAACAACATGCATGCATTTCAGTCGTCATCGTCTATTTCATCCTCATCCTGTCTTGACGTTGGCAAACCAGGTGTTGCCTTTCTCAGAGTCAACCCGCTTCCTCGGAATGGTATTTGACGAGAAGCTCACCTGGTTACCACATCTCCGTCAACTCAAAGACAAGTGCTTGAAGGCAATGAACATCCTGAAGATCTTGAGCGGTACCTCCTGGGGAGCCGACAGAACGTCCATGCTCCGCCTCTACCGCTCTCTCATAAGATCTAAATTAGACTTTGGCTGCACTGTTTATGCATCGGCGAGGAAATCGTATATCGGCATCCTGGATCCAGTGCACAACGCTGGTATCAGGTTGTGTACTGGCGCGTTTCGCACAAGTCCCATCGTCAGTCTGCATTGTGAGGCCGGGGAGGCTCCGCTTAAGATCAGGCGTGACTACCTCCTCGCCAGCTACGTAGCCAAGCTGCGTGGCATGCCAAAACACCCGGCATACAGGTCTGTGTTCGCTCCGCCGAATGTTGTGCTCTACAACACCAGGCAAAAAGCAACCAGACCTGTTGGCATCAGAGTAAAAGAGCTCCTGGCCGCATTTGGAATGGACCTACCACCTGTCCTTCCTGTCGGAATCGGTCGTGTGGCTCCCTGGACAACCACCCAGCCTGTGTGCCTGATGCAACTCGCTCAGCACACCAAGGCCCAGACGAGCCCGGCCGTTTTCCGACAGCTGTTCTTCAGCATTTGCGACCAGTACCCTCAACACTGCAGGATCTACACTGACGGATCAAAGGACAATGAGTCTGTGGGGTGTGCATTTGTCATCGACAACACAAGCATGTGCTTTAAGCTCAGTCCTCTCTGTAGTGTCTATACAGCAGAGTTGTTTGCGATTCTCAAGGCCCTTGAACATATCAAGCGTGCCAATCGCAAACAATTTCTAGTCTGTTCCGACTCTCTGAGCTCCCTCCAAGCACTATGTCAGGCATTCCCCACGGACCATCTTGTGCAAACCATCCAGGATAAACTTGGCGCACTATGCTTGGTCGGCATAGAAGTGTTGCTCTGTTGGCTTCCAGGCCATGCAGGAATTGCTGGCAATGAGATGGCCGACAGAGCAGCTAAGGACGCCACGACAAAAGCCGATGTTGACTACACAGCTGTCCCTGTGAGTGATCTTAAAGCCGCCTTCAGGGCCGAAACAAAGAAGTGCTGGCAATCATCATGGGACACTGTGTTAGTCAACAAACTGAAGCCCATCAAGGCAACTATCGACCCCTGGCAATCTTCTGCCCGACACACTCGACGCGAGGAGGTTGTAACAACGAGGTTGCGCATCGGTCATAGCCCGCTCACTCACGTCTTCATCCTGAAGCGCGAAGAGCCACCGATGTGCACCTCCTGTGATCAACCTCTCTCGATAAAACATCTTCTCGTCGAGTGTGCCGTTCACAGGCAACTGCGCAACCACCTGCAGATTCCCGAAAGATTGCCGGAGGCGTTGGGAGACAACGCCTTGTCGATAGATCGAGTAATTCGATTTTTAATTAAAACTGACTTTTTTAAACTTATCTAGTTTTTAGTAAGTTTTTAAAGCAGTTTATGTTCCAGGCGCAAGTATTTATAAAAACTGCGTCTGGACATGACAACTGGTTTTTTAGCATTGTTTTTTATTGCTTTTAAACTTTTGACAATATTTTACTCACCTGACTTAAAGCAAATTTTTGTTTTTAGTTGTGGAGTGGTTTTTTATTGTCTTTGTTGTCTTTTTATTTTTAAAAATAAGACTGTCATTTTATAAACTGATCTAGTTTAGATAAGTTTTTAAATCAGTCTTCAATTCCTGGCGCAAGTATTTTTAAAGAATGCGCCAGGAAATAAAAACTAGTTTTTAATCTAGTTTTTTGTTTTTTAACCAATGACATTATTTTATCCAACTGATCGATAGTTTTATCTATTTGTTTTTAGTTGATAATTTTTTTTTTTTTTGTCATTGTTTTATTTTTTAACATCTGACCGGCGCAAATAGCCAAAGCTGCTGACGCGCCGCTAAACCCACAATCATCATCATAAATTTCTAGTGGACGGATTTCAGTGTCCAGGAGTGTACATACATATAGCTCCAGTCTCTTTCCTTTACGTACTACTAAAAAGTTTACCCGTAAATCTCATGTTTTTCAAATAAGGGTGAGTTGACACAACCATAGCATCATGATAAACACTTGAAACAGCATGGTTATAAAATAACAAATATAAAGGTATTCTAAGTTCTAACGCTAAGTAATCGGTTAAAGTTAAACACATAGGAAGGAACCTTAATTTCAAATCAAACGGCATTAAGTAACTAATAAAATAAAAAATACACTACTATAGTGGTATTCTATAAGGTAACGTTGAACACAGTGAAACTTTTGTTTCGAATCACTAGTCAGTATTAAGTATAATGAATATTCACAACCAAATCTTAAATCTTTGGATCAGTTTCCAAACTTAGTAAAGGACTTTGAAAATCTCTACTTTGGTTTTTCTTTCTTGGTTTTCACGTTATTATGTAGAAATGTGAGATGCTGAACATGATCAGGGAGAAGCCGCTCTCGGCGGCAAGAAACAACATAACCAGACGTTGAAAACATTCGTCCACTTGGAACCACCGTTGCTGGTATGGGCGGGTACTTCCTTGCCAGTGCTGCAAGCCGCGGGAAGTCTTTTATGCCGTGCTCTTTTCACAACTTGTGTGCCCCTTCGAGGCTAGCACCTTAACGTGGTGAAGGGGTTTGCGCGGCCCGATGATCCGACAGGCCATGCCGGCGGGAGGTGTTACTCCCGGCAAGGTCTCCTATGCCGGACAGGCTGTCGGTAAGGGGCCAGACCAAGACTAGCCCACCCCGTCGTTGTCGCGGGACCCGGACTTTGGTCGAGGGAGGATCTGGCGCTCTTTCTCTCCCCACCTTTCATTTCACCATCTTTTCTTCATCTCCCTTCTTACTTCATCTCTTTTGCCGCCTCCCGAACCCACCGTCTGTCTTCTGCGACAGCGGCGGGGTTCCCCCCCATTGACGACCTGGCCACAAACACGGATTTGATTTGGTTGACTTCTCGGTCGCTGTGAGCTCCAGCGATGTCTGGTGACTGGTGACCTGCACAGGGAGTTCTCGAGCCTTACCTTATTGCTGTCTCTTCTCTATCCTACACTCTCCTGTCTTCACTTCCGGCCGACCCCTTGTGCAGGTCTAAACGCTTACCTGCGTGTTTGCCGTGCGCAGTGACCTGTACGGGCGGAAAAGATTTTCTTGGGGGTTGAGGGGCAATTGTCTGGTTATTATAGACAATTGTCCCAACACACCCCTTTAGTTTCTGCTTCGCCCAAAACAGGAGGCTGGGGGCTAATCCACCCCCAGTCAATCGGCTCGCCTGGGGCGTTAATGCTTCACGCGTGGATGAGGAGGGGGGCACCGGTGGCGTGATGGGTGTTTCTGGGCCCCACCAGTTGCGGTCACTCGCGACTGCCGGTGCCTCCTGACTATATCCCCCGGACAACCCCGGCGTCCCAGTGGGACGTCCCCCTGGTTGGGCTCCGTGGTGGGCAGGGCTCCGGGGGATGAAACTATATCCATTTTAATGGAAAAACAACCAAAAATTCCCCCCCTTAATCCTAAAAAACGCCCACGTCCTCTTATGGAGGAAGTAATTTCATTGAAGGATGTGGTGGCTCCCAGGAGTGTGGAGCCACTCTTCCTCATTCTTAAATTGGAGAGCGGCAAATCCTTCCGCACCGTTTCTCCTTTTGCTCAGAAACGTGGATTGTTGCTTCTCGCTGGGGAAGTTAAAAGTTCTAAGTGCCTCCGTGATGGTTCACTCCTGGTTGAGGTTGCAAACAGTGAGCAGTCACTAAAATTGCAATCGGCAACGTCATTCGACACCATGCCGATCACAGTGACTGCGCATCGATCCCTAAACACCTCAAAGGGAGTAATCTTCAGTTTCGACCTACAAGACTTTTCGGCCGACGAGATACAAAAAGAACTTGCAAGCCAAGGCGTCACTGACGTTTATCGAGTGATGAGCAAAACGACCGGTGCTTTGAAGCCAACACCACTGCTCATCCTGACCTTCGGCACCCCTAAACTTCCCGAATGCATATTTGCTGGTTACTTGCGTCTGCCCGTCAGGCCTCATATTCCCAACCCTCTGCGGTGCTTCACCTGCCAGATGTTCGGCCACTCCAGCTTGGACTGCAAGCGGAAGCCCATCTGTGGGAAATGCGCCAAAGAGGACCACGAGACTGACGCGTGCAGCAACAGCTTCCACTGTGCTAACTGCTCGGCAGCCCACCCTGTGTGGTCCCGCGACTGCCCACAGTGGAAGTTGGAGCGGAAAATCGTGGAGATCAAGACGATCGAAAACATTTCTCTGTTCGAAGCAAGAAAACGCTTCAACACTCAGAATGGCCTCGGTTCAAAGACATTTGCCAAAGCCGTGGACTCGGGCGCGGCTGTCTCGGCGGAGACGGCTCGTTTGCAGGCCATGGTGGAAAAACAACTGCAACTCTCCGCCGAGCAGGCTAAGCGCCACGAGGAGATGGAGGAACGCCACAGGCAAGAGATCGAGGCCATGAAGAGAGATTTGGAAGCCAAGGACAGAGAAATACAGTCGCTTAAACAGCAGATTACCGAACTCCACGAGAACCGTACGCTCCAGCTGCACGCTTCCAAGGGAAGGCAGACTGAGGCCAGCACCTCGAGGAAGGCGAGGGAAATAATTACCTTCCTTCCCAACACCACCGGTAGCTCCACGTCCACCTCCCTGTCTACCAGGAAGGACGGAATGGAGGTAGACCCTACCGACACGTCGCCGAACACCTGGCAGACGGTGAAGGGAAAGGAGAAGGAGAAGGTGAAAGAGAAGGGAAAATCCTAATAACTAAAAATGCCAGACATCATTCAGTGGAATGTTAGAGGATACAACACAAGAGCACCCGAGGTCCGTCAACTGGTGTCGTCAAAAAGCCCCCTTGTCTGTTGCTTCCAGGAATCACATCTGAAGCCATCAGACAAGCCACTCCTGAAGGGCTATGACTTCTACCGTTACGACCACACAGGTGGACAGAGAGCTCAGGGGGGAGTTGCAACGGCCGTCCACAACAGTATCCACTCGGAGACTGTTGTGCTGACCACCACCCTCCAGGCCGTGGCTGTGAAGATCTTCCTTCCAAGCCCCCTACACATCTGCAACATCTACCTCCCCCCTGATAGTGTCGTTAGCCAGCAATCCATCGACCATCTCATGGACCAGTTACCTCTACCCTTTCTTTTGGTTGGTGACTTTAATGCTCACAACCCCCTGTGGGGTAGTCTCAGCACCAATCAGAAAGGTACACTGGTGGAAGACACTATCAGGCTTCGCAATGTGGTCCTGTTGAATAACGGCAGTAACACCCACTTGACTGCATCAACAGGATCACTCTCTGCGATTGACCTGACTCTCTGTTCACCCTCCCTCGCTCTTGACACTGAATGGTCTGTGCACGACGATTTATGTGGAAGTGACCACTTCCCTATCTTCATTAAATCGTCGAGGATCCCTTCTCTACCACCCAGACACCCAAAGTGGATTCTAAGACGGGCTGACTGGTCACTTTTCAGTGATCTTGCCACTTTCGATGAGGCTGTCCCCGAGGATATCGATTCTCACGTGGACAGCTTCACGGAGGTGGTAATTCATGCAGCCGAGAAATCCATTCCACGGTCGTCTGAAAAACCCTACCGTCTCCCCGTCCCGTGGTTCACTTGTGAATGCAAGTTGGCCATCAGGGCGAGACGGAGGGCCCTCTCCTTCTTCATGTCGCATCCGACCCAAGAAAACTTGATCGCCTTCAAGAGATCGAGAGCTAAGGCTCGGAGAATAATCACTGAGGCCAAGAGAGTGTCGTGGCGGACCTACGTGTCGACCATCACGGCCCGCACGCCGTCGTCCAGGGTATGGGACAAGGTTCGGAAGTTGTCTGGCAGATCAACTTTCCGTCCCATATCCGGACTGATGCGTGACGGGCTGTTGCAGTCCACGGGCCCGGCCATCGCCGACACTCTTGGTTCTCAGTTCTCTAAAGTCTCCAGCTCAGAGAATTACACCGCATCCTTCAAGCGGGTCAAGCAGGTAGCCGAGCAGCAAGGTCTTGTCTTCCGAAGTAAGAACCAGGAAACTTACAACCTGCCCTTCAGCGACTGGGAGCTGGACTCCGCGCTAAGAGCCGCCAACGACACTTCACCTGGCATCGATATGATCCATTACCAGATGATCAAACATCTGAGTAAAAGCTCACGATCATACATGCTTCAGATGTTGAACAGAGTCTGGCTCGAGGACAGTTTCCCAGCTCGTTGGAGGGTGGCTATTGTCATCCCCATCCTGAAGCCGGGCAAAGACAAGACTGATGCTGCTAGCTACCGCCCAATTGCCCTTACAAGCTGCCTATGCAAGATCTTGGAGCGTATGATCAACGCTAGGCTCATGTGGCATTTGGAGAAGAACGGCCTACTCTGTGCGGAGCAGTCTGGTTTCAGGCGAAACCGCTCCGTCACAGATGACTTGACCCAGCTTGAAGGATTGATCCAGGACAGTTTCCTCACAAGGAAACACCTGATCGCGGTGTTTTTCAATCTCGAGAAGGCGTACGACACGACGTGGAAGTACGGCATTTTACAGACCATCCACAAGTGGGGTATTCGTGGCCACTTGCCCCACTTTGTGCAGAACTTCATGGCTGATAGGTCTTTCCACGTTCGTGTCGGAAACACTCTCTCGTCGGCTTTCGATCAAGAGAACGGAGTGCCGCAGGGCTGTGTCCTCAGTGTTACCCTGTTTGCGATCGCCATCAACTCCATCACGACATGCATTCGAACTCCGGTTCGTGCATCGCTCTACGTTGATGATTTGGCGATCTTCCACCAAACAGGGAACCTGAACTCGGCTCAGCGGCAGCTCCAGCTAACGATCAACCGATTGGAGAGTTGGGCGGATCGACATGGCTTCAGATTCTCCTCGTCGAAAACAACATGCATGCATTTCAGTCGCCATCGTATATTTCATCCTCATCCTGTCTTGACGTTGGCAAACCAGGTGTTGCCTTTCTCAGAGTCAACCCGCTTCCTCGGAATGGTATTTGACGAGAAGCTCACCTGGTTACCACATCTCCGTCAACTCAAAGACAAGTGCTTGAAGGCAATGAACATCCTGAAGATCTTGAGCGGTACCTCCTGGGGAGCCGACAGAACGTCCATGCTCCGCCTCTACCGCTCTCTCATAAGATCAAAATTAGACTTTGGCTGCACTGTTTATGCATCGGCGAGGAAATCATATATCGGCATCCTGGATCCAGTGCACAACGCTGGTATCAGGTTGTGTACTGGCGCGTTTCGCACAAGTCCCATCGTCAGTCTGCATTGTGAGGCCGGGGAGGCTCCGCTTAAGATCAGGCGTGACTACCTCCTTGCCAGCTACGTAGCCAAGCTACGTGGCATGCCAAAACACCCGGCATACAGGTCTGTGTTCGCTCCGCCGAATGTTGTGCTCTACAACACCAGGCAAAAAGCAACCAGACCTGTTGGCATCAGAGCAAAAGAGCTCCTGGCCGCATTTGGAATGGACCTACCACCTGTCCTTCCTGTCGGAATCGGTCGTGTGGCTCCCTGGACAACATCCCAGCCTGTGTGCCTGATGCAACTCGCTCAGCACACCAAGGCCCAGACGAGCCCGGCCGTGTTCCGACAGCTGTTCTTCAGCATTTGCGACCAGTACCCTCAACACTGCAGGATCTACACTGACGGATCAAAGGACAATGAGTCTGTGGGGTGTGCCTTTGTCATCGACAACACAAGCGTGTGCTTTAAGCTCAGTCCTCTCTGTAGTGTCTATACAGCAGAGTTGTTTGCGATTCTCAAGGCCCTTGAACATATCAAGCGTGCCAATCGCAAACAATTTCTTATCTGTTCCGACTCTCTGAGCTCCCTTCAAGCACTATGTCAGGCATTCGCCACGGACCATCTTGTGCAAACCATCCAGGATAAACTTGGCGCACTATGCTTGGTCGGCATAGAAGTGTTGCTCTGTTGGCTTCCAGGCCATGCAGGAATTGCTGGCAATGAGATGGCCGACAGAGCAGCTAAGGACGCCACGACAAAAGCCGATGTTGACTACACAGCTGTCCCTGTGAGTGATCTTAAAGCCGCCTTCAGGGCCGAAACAAAGAAGCGCTGGCAATCATCATGGGACACTGTGTTAGTCAACAAACTGAAGCCCATCAAGGCAACTATCGACCCCTGGCAATCTTCTGCCCGACACACTCGACGCGAGGAGGTTGTAACAACGAGGTTGCGCATCGGTCATAGCCCGCTCACTCACGTCTTCATCCTGAAGCGCGAAGAGCCACCGATGTGCACCTCCTGTGATCAACCTCTCTCGATAAAACATCTTCTCGTCGAGTGTGCCGTTCACAGGCAACTGCGCAACCACATGCAGATTCCCGAAAGATTGCCGGAGGCGTTGGGAGACAACGCCTTGTCGATAGATCGAGTAATTCGATTTTTAATTAAAACTGACTTTTTTAAACTTATCTAGTTTTTAGTAAGTTTTTAAAGCAGTTTATGTTCCAGGCGCAAGTATTTATAAAAACTGCGTCTGGACATGACAACTGGTTTTTTAGCATTGTTTTTTATTGCTTTTAAACTTTTGACAATATTTTACTCACCTGACTTAAAGCAAATTTTTGTTTTTAGTTGTGGAGTGGTTTTTTATTGTCTTTGTTGTCTTTTTATTTTTAAATTAAGACTGCAATTTTATAAACTGATCTAGCTTAGAGAAGTTTTTAAATCAGTCTTAAATTCCTGGCGCAGGTATTTTTAAAGAATGCGTCAGGAAATAATAACTAGTTTTATAATCTAGTTTTTGATTTTTAACCAATGACATTATTTTATCCAACTGATCGATAGTTTTTATCTATTTGATTTTTTGTTGTTAAATGTTTTGTCATTGTTTTTTTTTGTTTTAACCATTTGACCGGCGCAAATAGCCAAAGCTGCTGACGCGCCGTAAAACCCACAATTCAATTCAATTCAACGACGTGGAAGTACGGCATTTTACAGACCATCCACAAGTGGGGTATTCGTGGCCACTTGCCCCACTTTGTCCTCTTCGCGGACTAGCACCTTACCGTGGTGAAGAGGTTTGCGCGGCCCGATGATCCGACAGGCCATGCCGGCGGGAGGTGTTACTCCCGGCAAGGTCTCCTATGCCGGATAGGCTGTCGGTGAGGGTCCAGACCAAGACTAGTCCACCCCGTCGTTGTCGCGGGACCCAGACTTTGGTCGAGGGAGGATCTGGCGCTCTTTCTCTCCCCACCTTTCATTTCACCATCTTTTCTTCATCTCCCTTCTTGCTTCATTTCTTTTGCCACCTCCCGAACCCACCGTCTGTCTTCTGCGACAGCGGCGGGGTTCCCCCCATTGACGACCCGGCTACCAACACGGATTCGAATTGGTTGACTAACAGTCGTCGTGAGTTCCAGCGATGTCTGGTGACTGATGACCTGCACAGGGAGTTCTCGAGCCTTACTTTATTGCTGTCTCTTATCTATCCTACACTCTCCTGTCTTCACTTCCGGCCGACCCCTTGTGCAGGTCTAAACGCTTACCTGCGTGTTTGCCGTGCGCAGTGACCTGTACGGGCGGAAAAGATTTTCTTGGGGGTTGAGGGGCAATTGTCTGGTTATTATAGACAATTGTCCCAACACACCCCTTTAGTTTCTGCTTCGCCCAAAACAGGAGGCTGGGGGCTAATCCACCCCCAGTCAATCGGCTCGCCTGGGGCGTTAAAGCTTCACGCGTGGATGAGGAGGGGGGCACCGGTGGCGTGATGGGTGTTGCTGGGCCCCACCAGTTACGGTCACTCGCGACTGCCGGTGCCTCCTGACTATATCCCCCGGACAACCCCGGCGTCCCAGTGGGACGTCCCCCTGGTTGGGCTCCGTGGTGGGCAGGGCTCCGGGGGACGAATTTACTTCCATATACATGGATATAAAAAACCCCAATCCCCCCCTAAATCCGAAGAAGCGCCTTCGTCCTCTTTTGGAGGAGAACATTTCATTGAAGGATGTTGTGGCTCCCAGGAGTGTGGATCCACTCTTCCTCATCCTCAAATTAGACAGTGGAAAATCCTTCAGGACTGTTTCGCCTTTCGCGCAGAAGCGCGGACTTTTGCTTCTCGCAGGCGATGTAAAAAGTTCAAAGTGCCTTCGCGATGGCACTCTACTAGTTGAGGTAGCTAACAGTGAGCAGTCACTGAAACTGCAAGCGGCAACTTCTTTCGACACCATGCCGATCACAGTGACTGCTCACAGGTCCTTGAACACCTCTAAGGGAGTTATTTTCAGTTTTGACCTTCAGGACATCCCGACTGAAGAACTGAAAAAAGAGCTTTTAAGCCAAGGTGTGACCGATGTGTATCGTGTGATGAGTAAGAAGACCGGTGTATTGAAGCCAACACCATTACTCATCCTGACCTTCGGCACACCTAAACTCCCTGAGTGCATATTTGCTGGCTACTTGCGTCTGCCTGTGCGACCGCACATTCCTAATCCTCTGCGGTGCTTCACCTGCCAGATGTTCGGCCACTCCAGCTTCGATTGCAAGCGGAAGCCCATCTGTGGGAAGTGCGCTAAAGAGGACCACGAGACAGACGCGTGCAGCAACAGCTTCCACTGTGCTAACTGTTCGGCAGCCCACCCTGTGTGGTCCCGCGACTGCCCACAGTGGAAGTTGGAGCGAAAAATCATGGAGATAAAGATCATCGACAATGTCTCTTTGTTCGAAGCACGAAAGCGCTTCAACACTCAGAATGGCCTCGGTCAAAAATCATTTGCCAAAGCCGTGGACTCGGGCGCGGCTGTCTCGGCGGAGACGGCTCGTTTGCAGGCCATGGTGGAAAAACAACTGCAACTCTCCGCCGAGCAGGCCAAGCGCCACGAGGAGATGGAAGAACGCCACAGGCAAGAGATCGAGGCCATGAAGAGAGATTTAGAAGCAAAGAACAAAGAGATAGAATCGCTTAAACAGCAGATTACCGAACTCCACGAAAACCGCACGCTCCAGCTGCACCCTTCCAAGGGAAGACAGGCTGAGGCCAGCACCTCGAGGAAGGCGAGGGAAATAATCACCTTCCTTCCCAACACCACCGGTAGCTCCACGTCCACCTCCCTGTCTACCAGGAAGGATGGAATGGAGGTAGACCCTACCGACACGTCGCCGAACACCTGGCAGACGGTGAAGGGAAAGGAGAAGGAGAAGGTGAAAGAGAAGGGAAAATCCTAAGTCCAACAAAATGCCAGATATCATTCAGTGGAATGTGAGAGGATACTCCACAAGAGCACCCGAGGTCAGACAACTAGTGTCGTCCAAAAGCCCCCTTGTCTGTTGCTTCCAGGAATCACACCTGAAGCCATCAGACAAGCCACTCCTGAAGGGCTATGACTTCTACCGTTACGACCACACAGGTGGACAGAGAGCTCAGGGGGGAGTTGCAACGGCCGTCCACAACAGTATCCACTCGGAGACTGTTGTGCTGACCACCACTCTCCAGGCCGTGGCTGTGAAGGTTTTCCTTCCAAGCCCCCTACACATTTGCAACATCTACCTCCCCCCTGATAGTGTCGTTACCCAGCAATCCATCGACCATCTCATGGACCAGTTACCTCTACCCTTTCTATTGGTTGGTGATTTTAATGCTCACAACCCCCTGTGGGGTAGTCTCAGCACCAATCAGAAAGGTACACTGGTGGAAGACACTATCAGGCTTCGCAATGTGGTCCTGTTGAATAACGGCAGTAACACCCACTTCACTGCATCAACAGGATCACTCTCTGCGATTGACCTGACTCTCTGTTCACCCTCCCTCGCTCTTGACACTGAATGGTCTGTGCACGACGATTTATGTGGAAGTGACCACTTCCCTATCTTCATTAAATCGTCAAGGATCCCTTCTCTACCACCCAGACACCCAAAATGGATTCTAAGACGGGCTGACTGGTCACTTTTCAGTGATCTTGCCACTTTCGATGAGGCTGTCCCCGAGGATATCGATTCTCACGTGGACAGCTTCACGGAGGTGGTAATTCATGCAGCCGAGAAATCCATTCCCCGGTCGTCTGAAAAACCCTACCGTCTCCCCGTCCCGTGGTTCACTTGTGAATGCAAGTTGGCCATCAGGGCGAGACGGAGGGCCCTCTCCTTCTTCATGTCGCATCCGACCCAAGAAAACCTGATCGCCTTCAAGAGATCCAGAGCTAAGGCTCGGAGAACAATCACTGAGGCCAAGAGAGTGTCGTGGCGGGCCTATGTGTCGACCATCACGGCCCGCACGCCGTCGTCCAGGGTATGGGACAAGGTTCGGAAGTTGTCTGGCAGATCAACTTTCCGTCCCATATCCGGACTGGTGCGTGACGGGCTGTTGCAGTCCACAGGCCCGGCCATCGCCGACACTCTTGGTTCTCAGTTCTCGAAAGTCTCCAGCTCAGAGAATTACACCGCATCCTTCAAGCGGGTCAAGCAGGTAGCCGAGCAGCAAGGTCTTGTCTTCCGAAGTAAGAACCAGGAAACTTACAACCTGCCCTTCAGCGACTGGGAGCTGGACTCCGCGCTAAGAGCCGCCAACGACACTTCACCTGGCATCGATATGATCCATTACCAGATGATCAAACATCTGAGTAAAAGCTCTCGATCATACATGCTTCAGATGTTGAACAGAGTCTGGCTCGAGGACAGTTTCCCAGCTCGTTGGAGGGTGGCTATTGTCATCCCCATCCTGAAGCCGGGAAAAGACAAGACTGATGCTGCTAGCTACCGCCCAATTGCCCTTACAAGCTGCCTATGCAAGATCTTGGAGCGAATGATCAACGCTAGGCTTATGTGGCATTTGGAGAAGAACGGCCTACTCTGTGCGGAGCAGTCTGGTTTCAGGCGAAACCGCTCCGTCACAGATAACTTGACCCAGCTTGAAGGATTGATCCAGGACAGTTTCCTCACAAGGAAACACCTGATCGCGGTGTTTTTCGATCTCGAGAAGGCGTACGACACGACGTGGAAGTACGGCATTTTACAGACCATCCACAAGTGGGGTATTCGTGGCCACTTGCCCCACTTTGTGCAGAACTTCATGGCTGATAGGTCTTTCCACGTTCGTGTCGGAAACACTCTCTCGTCGGCTTTCGATCAAGAGAACGGAGTGCCGCAGGGCTGTGTCCTCAGTGTTACCCTGTTTGCGATCGCCATCAACTCCATCACGACGTGCATTCGGACTCCGGTTCGTGCATCGCTCTACGTTGATGATTTGGCGATCTTCCACCAAACAGGGAACCTGAACTCGGCTCAGCGGCAGCTCCAGCTAACGATCAACCGATTGGAGAGTTGGGCGGATCGACATGGCTTCAGATTCTCCTCGTCGAAAACAACATGCATGCATTTCAGTCGTCATCGTCTATTTCATCCTCATCCTGTCTTGACGTTGGCAAACCAGGTGTTGCCTTTCTCAGAGTCAACCCGCTTCCTCGGAATGGTATTTGACGAGAAGCTCACCTGGTTACCACATCTCCGTCAACTCAAAGACAAGTGCTTGAAGGCAATGAACATCCTGAAGATCTTGAGCGGTACCTCCTGGGGAGCCGACAGAACGTCCATGCTCCGCCTCTACCGCTCTCTCATAAGATCTAAATTAGACTTTGGCTGCACTGTTTATGCATCGGCGAGGAAATCATATATCGGCATCCTGGATCCAGTGCACAACGCTGGTATCAGGTTGTGTACTGGCGCGTTTCGCACAAGTCCCATCGTCAGTCTGCATTGTGAGGCCGGGGAGGCTCCGCTTAAGATCAGGCGTGACTACCTCCTTGCCAGCTACGTAGCCAAGCTGCGTGGCATGCCAAAACACCCGGCATACAGGTCTGTGTTCGCTCCGCCGAATGTTGTTCTTTACAGTACCAGGCAAAAAGCAACCAGACCTGTTGGCATCAGAGCAAAAGAGCTCCTGGCCGCATTTGGAATGGACCTACCACCTGTCCTTCCTGTCGGAATCGGTCGAGTGGCTCCCTGGACAACATCCCAGCCTGTGTGCCTGATGCAACTCGCTCAGCACACCAAGGCCCAGACGAGCCCGGCCGTGTTCCGACAGCTGTTCTTCAGCATTTGCGACCAGTACCCTCAACACTGCAGGATCTACACTGACGGATCAAAGGACAATGAGTCTGTGGGGTGTGCATTTGTCATCGACAACACAAGCGTGTGCTTTAAGCTCAGCCCTCTCTGTAGTGTCTATACAGCAGAGTTGTTTGCGATTCTCAAGGCCCTTAAACATATCAAGCGTGCCAATCGCAAACAATTTCTAGTCTGTTCCGACTCTCTGAGCTCCCTCCAAGCACTATGTCAGGCATTCCCCACGGACCATCTTGTGCAAACCATCCAGGATAAACTTGGCGCACTATGCTTGGTCGGCATAGAAGTGTTGCTCTGTTGGCTTCCAGGCCATGCAGGAATTGCTGGCAATGAGATGGCCGACAGAGCAGCTAAGGACGCCACGACAAAAGCCGATGTTGACTACACAGCTGTCCCTGTGAGTGATCTTAAAGCCGCCTTCAGGGCCGAAACAAAGAAGTGCTGGCAATCATCATGGGACACTGTGTTAGTCAACATACTGAAGCCCATCAAGGCAACTATCGACCCCTGGCAATCTTCTGCCCGACACACTCGACGCGAGGAGGTTGTAACAACGAGGTTGCGCATCGGTCATAGCCCGCTCACTCACGTCTTCATCCTGAAGCGCGAAGAGCCACCGATGTGCACCTCCTGTGATCAACCTCTCTCGATCAAACATCTCCTTGTCGAGTGTGCCGTTCACAGGCAACTGCGTAACACCCTGCAGATTCCCGGAAGTTTGTCAGAGGCGTTGGGAGATAACGCCGTGTCGATAGATCGAGTAATTCGATTTTTAATTAAAACTGACTTTTTTAAACTTATCTAGTTTTTAGTAAGTTTTTAAAACAGTTTATGTTCCAGGCGCAAGTATTTATAAAAACTGCGTCTGGACATGACAACTGGTTTTTTAGCATTGTTTTTATTGCTTTTTAACCCTTGACAATTTTTTACTCGTCTGACTGGACTCAAATTTTTATTTGTTCTTAGTTGGAGTGTAGTTTTTATTGTCTTTGTTGTCATTTTATTTTTAAATTAAGACTGCCATTTTATAAACTGATCTAGGTTAGAGAAGTTTTAAAATCAGTCTTAAATTCCTGGCGCAAGTATTTATAAAGAATGCGTCAGGAAATAATAACTAGTTTTAATCTAGTTTTTCATTGCTTTTTATCCCATGACAATTTTTTATCAAACTGATCAATAGAGTTATCTATTTGTTTTTAGTTGAAAAATTTTTGTCATTGTTTTATTTTAAAAATCTGACCGGCGCACATAGCCAAAGCTGCTGACGCGCCGTTAAGCCCACAAAATCAATCAATCAACCCCACTTTGTGCAGAACTTCATGGCTGATAGGTCTTTCCACGTTCGTGTCGGAAACACTCTCTCGTCGGCTTTCGATCAAGAGAACGGAGTGCCGCAGGGCTGTGTCCTCAGTGTTACCCTGTTTGCGATCGCCATCAACTCCATCACGACATGCATTCGAACTCCGGTTCGTGCATCGCTCTACGTTGATGATTTGGCGATCTTCCACCAAACAGGGAACCTGAACTCGGCTCAGCGGCAGCTCCAGCTAACGATCAACCGATTGGAGAGTTGGGCGGATCGACATGGCTTCAGATTCTCCTCGTCGAAAACCACATGCATGCATTTCAGTCGCCATCGTCTATTTCATCCTCATCCTGTCTTGACGTTGGCAAACCAGGTGTTGAAGAGTTGATAAAAAGTCGTCATTCTTTTCATAGTTGTAAAAAAATTTGGTATGTATGTACATCCAAACAAAAAAGTATTCCTTAAACCATCGTACCGTTTAAAACGCGAATCTTCGAAGGTGTCAAGCCTTTTTTGGGATTGGCGCCTGCCACTTTGTTACACTTCTTCCCCTTCACACTTCTGTTGGCCGGCTCTGAACTGCCCCAAAACAGTGTAGCCAAATTTTTGGCATACATGGAGTCACCTGGCCAGTTTACCTTACTAGTTTGGTGGTACTTCGCAGTAGAAACCAAAACACCAACTCCAAGATCGATAGTGGATTGATTGATTGATTATTGGTGCTTAACGACGCAATGTTTTGACAACTGGCCCTTTGGCACTGGTCTAATGGCGTCGGTGAATGAAATGGTGATGATGAGGGTGATGATGAACCTAACCTAGTCTAGAAGGGAGGAGGGGAAACCCGGTACCGGCACGTAGCCTACTCCTGTCGAAAAGCACCAAGGGGACCACCGGCTTTACGTCCCTTCCGAAGGACGGTACAACTCGAACAACAGGATTCCTCCACGATTCCTCCGCTAATCCGTGCTGTCGAGGGGTTGATAAGCAAGGCGAGTAAAGTTGTTGTACCAACTTCAAACCCTCCAACCTCTTTCCCGAACAGAACTGACCACGTGCATGATGGTCACCCATCAAACACCTGACTCAGCGCGATGTTGCTTAACTTCGGTGATCTCACGAGAACCGGTGTTTCCAACGTTGCCAAACCATTCGGTATCGATAGTGGAGTCCTGAGAAATAAAGAATGAAATACAATTCTTTAAATGGAGCTATGAAATCAAAAATATGATCCTGAAGATACTAATTTAGACCGTAACAAATCATTTAGTATAGCAGGTATATTGGAGATAATTACAAAGTAAGTAAGTAGGTAGCTAGCTACAATGAAAACTTCTAAGCAATGCATGTATCATTTCATTTCAGCTGCAAATCCAAATACAATAACCAGACAAGTAAAGCGTACCTCATCGGCGGCTGACGTGCTCGCAGCCGGACTGTGTTTTGGGTGTTGCAACACCAGCTGGCACCTCTGGGGCAGGGCCATCTTGCAGGTCAGATACCACTGCAGCAGACGATGATGGGACCGATTTGTTTGCTTTGGGGGTCTGACAATAAACAACGGCGAAGTTCAGGTATTCAATTGAATCGTGGTCAACTGTTTCTCCCAATGCAAGGGTCTCCGTTTGTCCTGTAGTTAAGTCCACGAAAGACCCACTCGTTGACGTCAAAATCTTGTGCTGAAGCTCTCTGTTAAGTTTACGCACCTCATCCAGCTCTTGTTCCATCTTTCTTTTGCGTTCTCTGCTGAAGCAGGTAGCATGCTTTGCTTTCAGGGCATCATATTTTTCATTGAGCCGTTTCAGCTCCGCCTTGAGCCGTTTCATCTCCAGTTCTTCTCCCGTGTCGACATCATCATCGCTGAACAGTGATTTCTTTTTATAAAAATCCAAGTATTTTTGTGCCCTCTTCTGGGCCACAACCTGCTGGCTCTTATCTTCTGTTTTCTTGTTCTAAAAATAGGATCATAAGGACACTTTACCCAGGGCCGTATTTACCAGTAGGCGGAGAGGTTTGGGGGGCGCCGGCCGGCAACATTTGGGAATTTTACACATACGAAATGTCATTTTTAAACACACCTTCTCATTAGTTTCACACACTAAAAACCGAAGTGTTCTGTATCTGCAAGTGCTAGGAACTCCTGCTTTAGCTCCAATGACACATTTTTTTTTGCAATTCTTTAACTCGCTTTAGCTTACATTTTGCCCCCGTGGATTTGCTCCAAAAACATCGTCGTTAACCTGCCTAAATTATGTAGATACTTAAAAAGCTAACCTCTGTACATCCGTACGAACCTAGTAGTGACAATGGGGTGTGAGCAGCTTCGATTGGTGCGATTCTTAAGTAGATAGGTACATTACACATCTATCCATGAATGCCAAAATGAATTAATAATATTTATAGTAGTACTAGTAGGTGCTATCTACTAACTTGCTTGGACACATGCATACAGCTAGAATATACAAGAAACAACTCCGATAACCTGCCCATCTCATGTAACCGATAGTGAAAGACGTGCATGATGAAATCACAGATCGAAGTGTACACGGATATAGACCATGGCCATGTTATCACTCTAAAAACAAACGTCTGATATTAAGGCTATTTGAGTGACTAAAGTTGCCCCCACTTTTCAGACGTTTATTTGAGACTGAATTTATTGTAAGGCACTTATTTTCGTCTTGTCAGAGGCCAGGCACTATTACTGACTGATAATCAGACACTTTTAAACGTCTGCTAATAAGGCGACTTGAGGGACTTAAGTGAGGGACAGTTTTCAGGCCTTTATTTGAGGCTGAATTAAGGTCAGGCACTTTTTTTTTGTCCCAGCCAGAGGTCAGGAACAGGACACCTGAGAAGAAAGGTATTATTTGCAGGTATACATTTTTTAAATGCAATTTATTTTTTAGGAACACTGTAAATCAAAGTAAAATGTAGCAATGTAGTACTCCGTTATTACTTGGCGAGAACAACAGACAATTGGTACTAAGTTATAATACAAATGCTTGTCTAACATATTGTCTAACATAATTAATGTTTGGCATATGCTTTGGCACATTGAATGATAAAAACATAGTTCTGACTTGATATTTTACTAATAATAAAAAAAGGGTACCTACATTGGCATGCGCTTTGCCAAATTGAAAGAAATACAACATAGTTGGTATGTACTACGTTATATAAAATACAATATAAAAGGTACGTTCGCCGAAATTTTGGCAAATTGAACGATAAACAACATTGTTCTGCCTTGATATTTGAAAAATAATAAAGAAAAGAGTATATATGTAGGCATGCGCTTTGGCAAATTGAACGATAGACATCATAGTCGGTGTACTTACTAGTACCTACTAGTACCTACTAGGTACATTATGATACAAAATTATTTTTAAAAGGAACGTTGGTTTAAATTCAGGCAAATTACACGATAAACAACATTGTTCTGCCTTGATATTTGAATAATAATAAAGAAAAGAGTATGTAGGCATGCGCTTTGGCAAATCGAATGATAGACAATGCAATGATAGGCAACGATTGACAATGTCGGTGTACCTACTAGTACCTACTAGGTACGTTATTATACAAATATATTTTAAAAAGGAACCTTGTTTAAAATTTGGGCAAATTGAACACTAAATAACAAAGTTCTGCCTTGATATTTGTCTAATAATAAAGAGCTTTGGCAAATTGAAGGAAAGAAAACATAATACCATTGGGTTTATAGGAAGCCAGAGCCGCAGCGCTAATGCTAGGGAATCTGCGTAGCCACCGAGGCTGCAACCCGAAGTGTCGACCGTTCTTGCTAGATAGCGCCAGCAGCTCTTGTCAAAATCCACACCGAGTGGTCGGTGGCTGGTTTTCGAACATGGCTTGAAAGCGGCGATTGCTATGACGTAGTGGCACTGTAGGGTTAAAAAGGGGAAATCTTGTCTGTGCGAACCCCTCCCCACAGACAAGATTTCCCCTTTTTAACCCTACAGTGCCACTACGTCATAGCAATCGCCGCTTTCAAGCCATGTTCGAAAACCAGCCACCGACCACTCGGTGTGGATTGCTGGCGCTATCTAGCAAGAACGGTCGACACTTCGGGTTGCAGCCTCGGTGGCTACGCAGATTCCCTAGCATTAGCGCTGTGGCTCTGGCTTACTATAATCCCAATGATATTACGTAGGTACTACGTTATAGTACAATATTATTTTTAAAAAGAAATTTGGCATACATTTTGGCAACCGAGCTTACTGCTGTGAATACTCTTTCTTGAATTGATTAAACTTTACCGTGCGCTGGAAATTGTCGGAAGGTAAATGCAGCACCTCTTCATGAAGGAACCACAGCAGCAGACGATAAGGCACCGGATACTGTTTGTCCATGGTAAAATATGCTGCCAGAAGCAGCACAATCACATCATATGCAGTGTGGATGACGGCCTCGCAGGCAACCCTTCCCTCGCAGAGAAGGAAGGCCGAAACCACCACCTCTTCATCATGGTGGACGATCACACACGGGCCCTGCGATGTTTCCACTTGGAGGTTGAATTCTTCCCCCATCTGTAACACCATTAAAAATAAAAGATTAGCGTGGTACAGTTGTGTAAGCTTTACTTTAACACAGCCTGGTGGACTTCTTAGTAAAATATCACTCAACTCTTTACGATTTGCAAAGAGTAAAATGGTAAATAATGGTAATGATTAATACCATTTTACATGGTAATGATAAAAACTTAAATCATTTTACTCTTAGGTATTGTACTCTTTGATATGAGATCTCCAGAAAGTGGCAAATTCAAATTAATTCGAGTGTAAAGGTAACTTTGAAACTAGTTATCTAATGCTTGTTATTGTTATCATAGCCCATTGCAAAACAAAATCACAAATTTTTCTATCGATGCCTACTTTGAGTAAACAGACATCCTACTGGCTACGAAATCATGCGTACTTACAGCCAGAAGTTGCAACAACGGCCTCGTGCCAGGTGCGAGTCTGTGCAGCCGAGCCAAAAGCTTTACAAACACCTTGAGGAGCCCAATCTCCTCGGGGAAGCTCTCTTCCAGAGAAACAATTTGTTTCAATTTACCCGCCATAGCCTCGAATGATGCCCTGGTGTGCTCCAGTTTGACTACCAAGCCAAAGTCATACACCAGCTGCAAAAGAAAATCACGGTCAGTGGCCGATGAATGGAATTGCAATTATAATTTGAGTGTACCTAACTATCTGTCACTGTACTAACCATACTAATGTACATCGCTTACCATGTCGTAGTTGGACAAGTGTGGGAACTTGTCGAGGATGACCACACAATTTTCAGCAGAAGTTACAAACTCGCGTCGCTGAGCAATGGTATTTGTCAGGAGCAACTCCGTGTGCTTGCCCCCCAGCGCCCCCTTCTCAAACAGTTCCTTCATTAAGGATTCAGATTGAGGTCTAAAATAAAAAAGATATTAGCACAGCTTACTAAAATGTACTAACTCAATATGTGGGTAGTTATTTTAGTTTTATACTTATGGAAATTCAAAATTAAAAGGCACCTAGGTGTCTTAAGCATGATGTATTATTTTGCATTATTTAGTTTCTTAATATATTGGTACTAAAAGTAAATGGACAGATCATACCTTTCGTTGCAGATGGCAACACTAGGAGAGGCAATCACCCTGGCAGCACATACATTTGGCCTCCTTCTCGGCTTCCCAGACAAGCGCTTTTTCTGCTCATAGTTCTGATTCCGATTGTATTTTTGGAGTTGCTTTTTCACAGTATCCTTAAAAAGAGAACAAAATATACCTATTAGCAAATGAAGCATGGTCAAATGGGCATGAGGAACACCTATAAGACAAAAAAGAACAATAATGCAACAGCTCACATCTCCAAGTTTGGTAGGTAGGTACAATCATAAAATAGCTCCTACAAAGAAAATATTTATTTATAAGCAGTCCCGAAGGATACTAATAGGTAGACTACTTACATTTGGGAACCGGGGGCCATCTGAGAGAAAAGGGAATTTTTCAACCACGCACAGGCTGAACTTTTCGTAGTCTTTCCTGGTTGGTTTTTCGCCAGCCACCGCCCGCAAGTACGACCCCATGAATCGAACTAATCCCAACTGCAACGGCTTATCGTGTTGCAAGATGCCCTTATCCAGCGCTTTCTGTAAGTTTTCGGTTAGCGCCGGCAGGTCAGCGGGATATGAGATTGACTTCCGGATCGAGGCGTTCATTTGCTTTGCCATCGTAGGCCCAACTTCCACACTAACGGTACTAGCATGTGACAACGTTGGTGATGGAAGCATCACATCGGCTAACGGATCCGTCGATGTTGAGGGTTGGCCCTGTAATAAACAAAACTGTATTTTCTCTGCCATCATTTTGCTAGCCGAGATAAATGTCACTGGCACACGCACTCACACACAAGTACAGAGCAAATTTTGCAGAGAAAAATATGTACATACCAAGGGAACGTAATCGAGAATGTTGCGGGTGCTCTCCAGCTTGTTCTTAAAAATGATCCTTTTTCCTAGGGAAGGAATAAGTGCTTCGAGAATGTGGTCATCACTCCCCCGGACCCCTTCGAGGCTAGAACCTTACCGTGGTGAAGGGGTTTGCGTGGTCCGATGATCCGGGAGGCCATGCCGGGGGGAGGTTCCACTCCCACCAAGGTCTCCTATACCGGACAGGCTCCCGGGGAGGACCCAGACCAAGACTAGCCCACCCCGTCGTTGTCGCGGGACCCGGACTTTGGTCTAGGGAGGATCTGGCTGTCTTTCTCTCTCCACATTTCATTTCATCATCTTTTCTTTATCTTCCTTCTTCCTTCATTTCTTTTGCCGCCTCCCGAACCCACCGTCTGTCTTCTGCGACAGCGGCGGGGTTCCCCCCATTGACGACTCGGCTTTCAACATGGATATGATTCGGATGACTGTCGGTCGTTGTAGGCTCCAGCGATGTCTGGTGACTGGTGACCTGCACAGGGAGTCCTCGAGCCTTACCTTATTGCTGTCTCTTCTCTATCCTACACTCTCCTGTCTTCACTTCCGGCCGACCCCTTGTGCAGGTCTAAACGCTTACCTGCGTGTTTGCCGTGAGCGGTAACCTGTACGGGCGGAAAAGATTTTCTTGGGGGTTGAGGGGCAATTGTCTAGTTATTAAAGACAATTGTTCCAACACACCCCTTTAGTTTCCGCTTCGTCCAAAACAGGAGGCTGGGGGCTAATCCACCCCCAGTCAATCGGCTCGCCTGGGGCGTTAAAGCCACACGCGTGGATGAGGAGGGGGGCACCGGTGGCGTGATGGGTGTTGCTGGGCCCCACCAGTTGCGGTCACTCGCGACTGCCGGTGCCTCCTGACTATATCCCCCGGACAACCCCGGCGTCCCAGTGGGACGTCCCCCTGGTTGGGCTCCGTGGTGGGCAGGGCTCCGGGGGATGAAACTATATCCATTTATATGGAAACCAAAACAAACAATCCCCCCCTTAATCCAAAAAAACGCCTACGTCCTCTTTTGGAAGACGTTATTTCATTGAAGGATGTGGTGGCTCCCAGGAGTGTGGAGCCACTCTTTCTAATTCTAAAACTCAACAGTGGTAAATCCTTCCGTACTGTTTCGCCTTTCGCGCAGAAGCGCGGTCTGTTACTTCTCGTAGGCGACGTCAAGAGTTCCAAGTGCCTTCGCGATGGCACGCTACTCGTAGAGGTAACTAACAGTGAGCAGTCACTGAAACTGCAAGCGGCAACTTCTTTTGACACCATGCCGATCACAGTGACTGCTCACAGGTCCCTAAACACTTCAAAGGGAGTTATCTTTAGCTTTGACCTACAGGACTTAACAACCGAAGAGCTAAAAAGAGAGCTTGCTAGCCAAGGCGTCACTGACGTTTATCGAGTGATGAGCAAGAAGACCGGTGACCTTAAGCCAACACCATTGCTCATCCCCCTCGTGACTATCACCTTGCCGTGGTGAGGGGGTTTGCGTGGCTCGATGATCCGGGAGGCTATGCCGGCGGGAGGTTTCACTCCCAGCAAGGTCTCCTATGCCGGACAGACTCCCGGGGAGAGTCCAGACCAAGAATAGTCCGGCCTCGTCGCTGTCGCGGGACCCGGACTTTGGTCTAGGGAGTTTCTGGCGTCTTTCTTTCTCACCTCTTTCTTTTCACCATCTTATCTTCGCCTACTTCCTTATTTCATTCCTAGCCACCTCCCGATGCCTCTGTCTGCTTTCTGTGACAGCGGCGAGGTTCCCTCCCCTAATCGTTGACGACTTGCCTGGAAACCCGGACATGATAAAAACAATCGGTGTAGGTTCCAGTTTGCTGGTGATTGGCGGTCTGTGTAGGGGGTTCTCGAGTCTTCACTTTCTTGTTTCTTTCTCTCTGTCCTATTCCCTTATATTTTCTCTTCTGGCCGACCCCCTCCTCAGACCCGAACGCTTACCCACATGTTTGCCGTGTGTGGATACCTGTAAGGGCGGAAAAGTTTTTCTTGGGAGTTGAGGTTGTATCACTCTTGTTCATAATGTGGAACGAAAAGAGGGTACTTACCAACACGCTCCTTCAGTTTCTGCTTCGACCAAAACAGGCGGCCGGGGAGCACCCCAACCCCGGTCAATCGGCTCGCCTGAAACATTAAAATTTCACGCATGGGCAAGTGGGGCGGCCCGGTGGCGTGATGGCTGTAGCTGGTATTAGTCCCAAACCATACGGTCACTCGCGTCTGCCGGTGCCGCCCTTCCTATATCTTCCCGACAACCCTGGCGTCCCAGTGGGACGTCCCCCAGGTTGGGCTCCGTGGTGGGCGGGGATCGTGGAAGATGAATGTACTTTTTCTATTTGCATGGATACCCAAAACGACCCCCCAATTTCCCCCCCCCCCTCATCGAAACAAGCGCCCACGTCCTTTAATGGACGATTTAATTTCTTTGGAAGACGTGACCCCAGAACAGCTTGAGCCTCGGTTCTTGATCGTGGAGATAGACAGTGGTGGCAAAACCTTTAAATCAGTATCTCCGTTCGCACAAAAACGTGGCCTGCTATCCTTAGTCGGAGAAGTAAAGAATTCGCGATGTCTCAGGAACGGTTCACTTCTTGTTGAGTTGAGAAATTGTTCCCAGTCAAAGAAACTGCAGGAAGCAACTACTTTTGATACCATGCCCATCAAAGTGAGCCCCCACAAGAGTCTCAACTACTCGAAAGGACTGGTGTTCTGCCACGATCTATTAAACGTTGATGTTGAGGAGATCAAGAATGAACTCGCTTCGCAGCGCGTGACAAACGTTTGCCGAATGATGAGCAGAAAGACTGGCACTCTCAAATCTACACCCTTGCTGATACTCACATTCGGTACACCAAAACTCCCTGAATATATCATTGCTGGTTACCTACGTCTCGACGTGCGCCCCCACATTCCAAACCCACTTCGCTGTTTCAAGTGTCAGATTTACGGCCACCCTAGTGACGGCTGCACTAGGAAGCCGGTTTGTGGAAGATGTTCTTCTGAACAACATGAGACGGAAACGTGTTCTGACACTCCACTTTGCGCAAACTGCTCGGGCAGTCATCCTGTCTGGTCCCGCGACTGCCCGCAGTGGATATTGGAAAAACAGGTTCAAAAACTAAAAGTAAGTGAGAACATATCACTTTTTGAAGCTCGCAAGCGCCTCAACATCTCAAACGTTTCAAAGAAATCTTTTGCCAAGGCTGTCGAATCGTCAAATGCTGCTGTTTCAGCGGAAACGATAAGACTGCAAGCTCTACTAGAGAGGCAATTGCAGGTCTCTGCGGAGCAAGCACAGAGACACGATGAAATGGAAAAGCGTCATCAAGAGGAAGTCGCCATGCTGAAGAGCCAAATAGCTGAGAGGGATCAAAAAATTATAACCTTACAAGCTCAAGTCCAAGAACTGCTGGATGCCAGGACCTTGCAGCTTACGGCTGGTAAGACTAGCAGCCAAAGGAATACGCCAGTCCAGTCGAGGAGGACCCCCATCGTCTACGACACCACAACCTCCCTCTCCACCAAGGGAGACATTATGGAAGTAGACGCCACCGAACATACGAACAACTGGCAAACAGTTAAAACAAAAGAAAAGAACTCAAAGAATTCAAACAAAGAAAAAACAACAACAACATGGCGAGAATAATCCAATGGAATGTCAGAGGTTTTTGCATCAGAAAGGAAGAGATTCGCCAATTAATCTCCAAGTTTAGCCCTTTAGTGGTTACATTCCAGGAGACACACTTAAAACCGGCCGATACTCCTGTTCTCAGGAGCTACGACATATACCGTTACGATCACGTCGCGGGACAGAGGGCACAGGGTGGCGTCGCGACGGCCGTACATCACAGACTACACTCAGAACCTGTGATTCTTACCACTCCGCTCCAGGCCGTGGCTGTGAAGATCACTCTTCCCAGCCCTCTCTGCATATGCAATGTCTACCTCCCTCCGGATAGTGTGATCTCTCAGCAAGATCTAGACGATCTCTTGACACAACTACCGCAACCCTTTCTGATTACTGGGGACTTTAATGCACACAGTCCTCTGTGGGGCAGCCTCTCCACCAACCCGAAAGGCACGTTGATAGAGGACACTATCAGGCTCCACAATGTTGTGCTCTTGAATGATGGCAGTAATACACATTTCACTACAGCCTCTGGTTCTTTCTCCGCCATCGATCTCTCGCTGTGCTCACCTTCTCTAGCTCTCGACACTGAGTGGTGTGTCCATGACGACCTTTGCGGAAGTGACCACTTCCCGATCCTCATTGAGTGTCGCACCCTTCCACCTCTACCTCCACGACAGCCAAAGTGGATTCTTCAAAAGGCAAACTGGGCTCTTTTCAGCTCTCTAGCTGTGTTCGATGACTCCGATTCCCAAAATGTGGACGCTCTTGTTGACCACTTCACTGAGGTGGTCTTAAAGGCAGCACAGAAGGCCATACCACAGTCATCCGAGAAACCTTACAGAGTACCTGTTCCTTGGTTTACCCAGGATTGTAAAGATGCGATCAAGAACCGACGTAGAGCTCTGTCCACATTCATATCACATCCGACGATCGAACATCTGATTGCGTTCAAAAAGCTCCGAGCCAAAGCCCGACGCATTTGTAAACAGGCGAAGCAAACTTCCTGGAGAAACTATGTGTCGGCAATCACTGCCCGAACACCCACCTCCAGAGTGTTTGATAAAATCCGCAAAATCACGGGAAAATCCAACTTTCGGCCCATTGCTGGCCTCCTATGTAATGGTGTTCTAGCAACCACCCAACAGGAAATTGCAGACATCTTAGGATCACAATATGCCAAAGTGTCTAGTTCCTCTAACTATGCGGCATCTTTTGAAGCCGTAAAAAGAACCGCGGAGAAGAAATGTCTGGACTTCACTGGAAATAACTTGGAGGAATACAATTCACCCTTCAGCGAGTGGGAACTGAATACCGCGCTGAGAGCAGCCAAGGACACCTCCCCAGGTGTTGATAATATTCATTACCAGATGATTAAACACTTGTCCTCTGCCTCGAGCAAATATATGCTGAACCTGTTTAACAAGATCTGGCAAGAAGACAGTTTCCCTGCTCAATGGAGGGTGGCTATCGTTATACCTATCCTCAAACCAGGAAAGGAAAAAACAGAACCTTCCAGCTACAGACCAATCGCGTTAACCAGTTGTCTCTGTAAGATCCTTGAACGCATGATAAATGCACGGTTCATGTGGTTTCTAGAGAAAAACAACCTCCTCTGCATTGAACAATCTGGTTTTCGCAAAAACCGATCGGTAATGGACAATCTTATTCAACTGGAGGGCCTGATCCAGGACAGCTTTCTGGCTGGACAACATCTCATTGGTGTGTTCTTCGACCTCGAGAAGGCCTACGACACGACATGGAAGTACGGCATCCTTCGCACCATCCACAAGTGGGGCATCCGTGGTCACTTACCGCACTTTGTGCAGAACTTCATGACCTCTCGTACTTTTCATGTTCGTGTCGGAAATACTCTGTCGACCTCCTTCGAACAGGTGAATGGTGTACCTCAAGGTTCTGTTTTGAGTGTGATACTTTTCGCAATAGCCATAAATTCGATCACGACATGCATCCACTCGCCCATACGCGCTTCACTCTATGTGGACGACCTGGCTATCTTCTACCGGACGGGCAACCTGCGGTCTGCCCAACGGCAGCTTCAACTAACTATCAATCGGTTGCAAAGTTGGGCTGACCTCCATGGGTTCAGGTTTTCGTCGTCCAAAACCACTTGTGTCCACTTTAGTCGGCATCGGTCTTGTCATCCGCACCCAGTATTGACTCTGTCGAACCAGGCACTGCCTTTCGCAGAATCCATCCGTTTCCTGGGCTTGGTGTTCGATGAAAAGCTAAATTGGTTACCTCATCTTCGCCAATTGAAAACAAAGTGTACGAAAGCGCTTAACATCTTGAAGATTTTGAGCGGTACATCCTGGGGAGCTGACAGAACGTCTATGCTGCGGTTGTACCGCTCCCTCATAAGATCGAAGTTGGATTTCGGCTCCATTATCTACGGATCTGCCAGAAAATCATACATCGGTATCCTCGATCCAGTCCACAATGCAGCCATCAGGTTGTGTACTGGGGCCTTCAGAACTAGCCCCGTACCCAGTCTGTACTGCGAGTCGGGTGAGCCTCCTCTGGAAATTCGGCGCGATTACCTCCTTGGCAGTTTTATGTCAAAACTGAGAGGTATGTCAAAACATCCGGTATTCAATACCGTCTTCAAGCCGACAATGCGACAAATTTATAATACCAAACAAAAGGCCACTAGACCTGTTGGGATTCGGGCCGAAGAGCTATTTGACAGGCTTGAAATTGAACTACCATCGATCCTGCCTGTTGGAACGAGTCGGCTGGCCCCCTGGTCACTTCCCAAGCCAGTATGTCTGTTGCAGCTTGCACAGCACACCAAGGCCCAGACCAGCCCAGCCGTGTTCCGACAGCTTTTCGAAGAGCTTTGTAACCGCTACCCGGGCCACACACGAATTTATACAGATGGATCCAAGATTAACACATCTGTGGGTTGCTCCTTCGTAGTTGACAACAAAAAAGAATACTACAAGCTCAACCCTATGTGCAGTGTATACACAGCAGAATTGTTTGCACTTCTAAAAGCCCTTGCATATATCAAGCGTGCCAACCGCAAGGAATTTCTTGTCTGTTCGGACTCGCTAAGCTCTCTACAATCTTTGAACCATGCATTTCCTAGAGACCATCTGGTACAAACAATCCAGGAGAGAGTAGGAGAACTTTCCCTGGCAGGTTATACTATCCGGTTTTGCTGGCTACCCGGCCATTGCGGCATCGCGGGTAACGAGGCGGCTGACAGCGCAGCCAAAGAAGCTGCAATTAAGGAAAGGATCGACTTTGCTTTGGTCCCCATAACTGACCTAAAAACTGTCTTGAAAACAGCCACTATCCGAATTTGGCAGCAATCTTGGGACGAGGTACTGGTTAATAAACTGAAGGCAATCAAACCAGTTGTCGTGCCTTGGCAATCCTCTGTCGGGCCCTGTCGGCGGGAGGAGGTAGTGACAGCAAGAGTGCGCATCGGGCACAGTTACATCACACATAATTTCCTCCTCAAGAGAGAAGATGCACCGGTATGCACCTCTTGCAACCAGCCCCTCTCCATCAAGCACATCCTAGTGGAATGTACTCTTCACCGACATCTGCGACAGCAACTCCAGCTCCCACCAAATATCGGAGAGTTTTTAAAAAATGACAACAGGTCTATTGACCTGACACTTAGGTTTCTAAAAGAAACGGGATTTTACTCTAATTTATAATTTTTTCAATCCCGACAAATTGAATATCATTTTATTTTTTATTTTTTGATCTATCCGGTAACACCTCTTGACCTGATGTGTCTCTTTCCTCTACGCAATTAAAAAAAAAAAAAAAAAAAAAAAAAAATGCGTCTAAGATCCCTTTTCTTCTTTCTTTTCTTCTTCCTTTTCTTCACTCTTTTCGTATCTTCTTTTTAACTCACTGACTTTGCAAGACTTTAGTGTCTCGCTAGAAGCAATTTACATTTTAAGATACTGAACGTTTGTCTCGGCGCAAATAGCCTCGCAGCTGACGCCAACCCTCTGCGGTGCTTCACCTGCCAGATGTTCGGCCACTCCAGCTTCGATTGTAAGCGGAAGCCCATCTGTGGGAAGTGCGCCAAAGAGGATCACGAGACGGACGCGTGCAGCAACAGCTTCCACTGTGCTAACTGCTCGGCAGCCCACCCTGTGTGGTCCCGCGACTGCCCACAGTGGAAGTTGGAACGCAAAGTAATGGAGATCAAGACGATCGACAACATTTCCTTGTTCGAAGCTAGAAAACGCTTCAACTCTCAGAATGGCCTCGGTCAGAAATCTTTTGCCAAAGCCGTGGACTCAGGCGCGGCTGTCTCGGCGGAGACGGCTCGTTTGCAGGCCATGGTAGAAAAACAGCTGCAACTCTCCGCCGAGCAGGCCAAGCGCCACGAGGAGATGGAAGAACGCCACAGGCAAGAGATCGAGGCCATGAAGAGAGATTTAGAGATAGAATCGCTTAAGCTTCAGATAGCTGAACTCCATGAGAGCCGTACGCTCCAGCTGCACGCTTCCAAGGGAAGGCAGACTGAGGCCAGCACCTCGAGGAAGGCGAGGGAAATAATAACCTTCCTTCCCAACACCACCGGTAGCTCCACGTCCACCTCCCTGTCTACCAGGAAGGACGGAATGGAGGTAGACCCTACCGACACGTCGCCGAACACCTGGCAGACGGTGAAGGGAAAGGAGAAGGAGAAGGTGAAAGAGAAGGGAAAATCCTAATAACTAAAAATGCCAGACATCATTCAGTGGAATGTTAAAGGATACAACACAAGAGCACCCGAGGTCCGTCAACTGGTGTCGTCAAAAAGCCCCCTTGTCTGTTGCTTCCAGGAATCACACCTGAAGCCATCAGACAAGCCACTCCTGAAGGGCTATGACTTCTACCGTTACGACCACACAGGTGGACAGAGAGCTCAGGGGGGAGTTGCAACGGCCGTCCACAACAGTTTCCACTCGGAGACTGTTGTGCTGACCACCACACTCCAGGCCGTGGCTGTGAAGGTCTTCCTTCCAAGCCCCCTACACATCTGCAACATCTACCTCCCCCCTGATAGTGTCGTTACCCAGCAATCCATCGACCATCTCATGGACCAGTTACCTCTACCCTTTCTTTTGGTTGGTGACTTTAATGCTCACAACCCCCTGTGGGGTAGTCTCAGCACCAATCAGAAAGGTACACTGGTGGAAGACACTATCAGGCTTCGCAATGTGGTCCTGTTGAATAACGGCAGTAACACCCACTTGACTGCATCAACAGGATCACTCTCTGCGATTGACCTGACTCTCTGTTCACCCTCCCTCGCTCTTGACACTGAATGGTCTGTGCACGACGATTTATGTGGAAGTGACCACTTCCCTATCTTCATTAAATCGTCGAGGATCCCTTCTCTACCACCCAGACACCCAAAATGGATTCTAAGACGGGCTGACTGGTCACTTTTCAGTGATCTTGCCACTTTCGATGAGGCTGTCCCCGAGGATATCGATTCTCACGTGGACAGCTTCACGGAGGTGGTAATTCATGCAGCCGAGAAATCCATTCCACGGTCGTCTGAAAAACCCTACCGTCTCCCCGTCCCGTGGTTCACTTGTGAATGCAAGTTGGCCATCAGGGCGAGACGGAGGGCCCTCTCCTTCTTCATGTCGCATCCGACCCAAGAAAACTTGATCGCCTTCAAGAGATCGAGAGCTAAGGCTCGGAGAATAATCACTGAGGCCAAGAGAGTGTCGTGGCGGACCTACGTGTCGACCATCACGGCCCGCACGCCGTCGTCCAGGGTATGGGACAAGGTTCGGAAGTTGTCTGGCAGATCAACTTTCCGTCCCATATCCGGACTGATGCGTGACGGGCTGTTGCAGTCCACGGGCCCGGCCATCGCCGACACTCTTGGTTCTCAGTTCTCTAAAGTCTCCAGCTCAGAGAATTACACCGCATCCTTCAAGCGGGTCAAGCAGGTAGCCGAGCAGCAAGGTCTTGTCTTCCGAAGTAAGAACCAGGAAACTTACAACCTGCCCTTCAGCGACTGGGAGCTGGACTCCGCGCTAAGAGCCGCCAACGACACTTCACCTGGCATCGATATGATCCATTACCAGATGATCAAACATCTGAGTAAAAGCTCACGATCATACATGCTTCAGATGTTGAACAGAGTCTGGCTCGAGGACAGTTTCCCAGCTCGTTGGAGGGTGGCTATTGTCATCCCCATCCTGAAGCCGGGCAAAGACAAGACTGATGCTGCTAGCTACCGCCCAATTGCCCTTACAAGCTGCCTATGCAAGATCTTGGAGCGTATGATCAACGCTAGGCTCATGTGGCATTTGGAGAAGAACGGCCTACTCTGTGCGGAGCAGTCTGGTTTCAGGCGAAACCGCTCCGTCACAGATGACTTGACCCAGCTTGAAGGATTGATCCAGGACAGTTTCCTCACAAGGAAACACCTGATCGCGGTGTTTTTCGATCTCGAGAAGGCGTACGACACGACGTGGAAGTACGGCATTTTACAGACCATCCACAAGTGGGGTATTCGTGGCCACTTGCCCCACTTTGTGCAGAACTTCATGGCTGATAGGTCTTTCCACGTTCGTGTCGGAAACACTCTCTCGTCGGCTTTCGATCAAGAGAACGGAGTGCCGCAGGGCTGTGTCCTCAGTGTTACCCTGTTTGCGATCGCCATCAACTCCATCACGACATGCATTCGAACTCCGGTTCGTGCATCGCTCTACGTTGATGATTTGGCGATCTTCCACCAAACAGGGAACCTGAACTCGGCTCAGCGGCAGCTCCAGCTAACGATCAACCGATTGGAGAGTTGGGCGGATCGACATGGCTTCAGATTCTCCTCGTCGAAAACCACATGCATGCATTTCAGTCGCCATCGTCTATTTCATCCTCATCCTGTCTTGACGTTGGCAAACCAGGTGTTGCCTTTCTCAGAGTCAACCCGCTTCCTCGGAATGGTATTTGACGAGAAGCTCACCTGGTTACCACATCTCCGTCAACTCAAAGACAAGTGCTTGAAGGCAATGAACATCCTGAAGATCTTGAGCGGTACCTCCTGGGGAGCTGACAGAACGTCCATGCTCCGCCTCTACCGCTCTCTCATAAGATCCAAATTAGACTTTGGCTGCACTGTTTATGCATCGGCGAGGAAATCTTATATCGGCATCCTGGATCCAGTGCACAACGCTGGTATCAGGTTGTGTACTGGCGCGTTTCGCACAAGTCCCATCGTCAGCCTGCATTGTGAGGCCGGGGAGGCTCCGCTTAAGATCAGGCGTGACTACCTCCTTGCCAGCTACGTAGCCAAGCTACGTGGCATGCCAAAACACCCGGCATACAGGTCTGTGTTCTCTCCGCCGAATGTTGTGCTCTACAACACCAGGCAAAAAGCAACCAGACCTGTTGGCATCAGAGCAAAAGAGCTCCTGGCCGCATTTGGAATGGACCTACCACCTGTCCTTCCTGTCGGAATCGGTCGTGTGGCTCCATGGACAACATCCCAGCCTGTGTGCCTGATGCAACTCGCTCAGCACACCAAGGCCCAGACGAGCCCGGCCGTTTTCCGACAGCTGTTCTTCAGCATTTGCGACCAGTACTCACAATACAGCAGGATCTACACTGACGGATCAAAGGACAATGAGTCTGTGGGGTGTGCCTTTGTCATCGACAACACAAGCGTGTGCTTTAAGCTCAGTCCTCTCTGTAGTGTCTATACAGCAGAGTTGTTTGCGATTCTCAAGGCCCTTGAACATATCAAGCGTGCCAATCGCAAACAATTTCTTGTCTGTTCCGACTCTCTGAGCTCCCTCCAAGCACTATGTCAGGCATTCCCCACGGACCATCTTGTGCAAACCATCCAGGCTAAGCTTGGCGAACTGTGCTTGGTCGGCATAGAAGTGTTGCTCTGTTGGCTTCCAGGCCATGCAGGAATTGCTGGCAATGAGATGGCCGACAGAGCAGCCAAAGACGCCACAAGAAAAGCCGATGTTGACTTCACAGTTGTCCCTGTTAGCGATCTTAAAGCCGCCTTCAGGGCCGAAACAAAGAAGTGTTGGCAAGCGACATGGGACACTGTGCAAGTCAACAAACTGAAGCCCATCAAGGCAACTATCGACCCCTGGCAATCTTCTGCCCGACACACTCGACGCGAGGAGGTTGTAACAACGAGGTTGCGCATCGGTCATAGCCCGCTCACCCACGTCTTCATCCTGAAGCGAGAAGAGCCACCGATGTGCACCTCCTGTGATCAGCCTCTCTCGATTAAACATCTCCTTGTCGAGTGTGCCGTTCACAGGCAACTGCGCAACCACCTGCAGATTCCCGGAAGTTTGCCAGAGGCGTTGGGAAACAACGCCGTGTCGATAGGACGAATCATACGATTTTTAATTAAAACTGACTTTTATAAACTTATCTAGTTTTTAGTAAGTTTTTAAAGCAGTTTATGTTCCAGGCGCAAGTATTTATAAAAACTGCGTCTGGACATGACAACTGGTTTTTTAGCATTGTTTTTTATTTGCTTTTTAACCATTGACAATTTTTTACTCGTCTGACTTGACACAAATTTTTATTTGTTCTTAGTTGGAGTGTAGTTTTTTATTGTCTTTGTTGTCTTTTTATTTTTAAATTAAGACTGCCATTTTATAAATTGATCTATTTTAGAGAAGTTTTAAAATCAGTCTTAAATTCCTGGCGCAAGTATTTATAAAGAATGCGTCAGGAAATAATAACTAGTTTTTTAATCTAGTTTTTGATTTTTAACCTATGACAATTTTTTATACAACTGATCGATAGTTTTATCTATTTGATTTTTTGTTGTTTAAAGTTTTTGTCATTGTTTTTTGTTTTAAACATCTGACCGGCGCAAATAGCCGAAGCTGCTGACGCGCCGTTAAGCCCACAAAATCAAAATCACTCCCCCGGAGACAGCTCATCGCCTGTTTGTTGATGTCCGCCTCTAAAATGAGAAAGCATTGAATTGGGAAGAATCAACGAAAAATTTAACAATCCAGTATGAGACGCATAACCTCATAATAACGTTACACCAACACTTGATGCCTTACATACCTTTGAAAGGGTTTATAAGATCCTCTAGATGCCAAGAAGTTAACAAGTCTCTTGTGTACTGATCTGCCATAATGAATTACGATATCACAATGTTTATTATAATAATCACTGAGAATGATAAACCTCGCCTAAGTAGTAGCCGTTTGGCGCCAAACAGAGAGCAGCGCGCCAGAATCCGCCTGCCACCAAATCCACTGTCCACCGCCTTGAGTATATAGAGTCGGCGTCGGCCACAGTGGGGAGTGGGCTGTGAATCCGACAATATGGCTTCACTCCACTCCTGTTCTGACGTTTCTACGTAGGTTAAAGCAGTTAAGTTTATCATTTACATTTAGACAATTTAGCTCGACGGTGGCAAAGTAAACTGTATGATGGAAGGAATGAGAGTGATTTACTCGTGTGAGATGTGTGCATTTAAATCGCTGAGTCAAGTTACCACGGTGCAACACACTGTCAGGTCTCATCGGTTCGATCTGAACTTTATGGCAAATTGTTGCTATAAGGACTGCCTAGCTTCTTATCATAATTGGAGCTCTTTTAGCGGAAACACAAGTACGAAGAACTCCCTGGCCCAAACGATGAGCTGGAGGATGAACCAATGCAAGAGCAGTTTGGATTAAATCATGAAAACATTAATCACGAAGGTGAGTCGGATACCTACAATAGAATTTGGCTGCAACGCCCATCTAAATTCAATGCTACAACAACCACTGAGTTTCCTTTATCGATGCTACAACAATTTCACAACCGCTGTAATGTGTTTACATGGATTCACACTACGCATTGCAATGTGCCCTTCCATCTCATGGTAGGTACCAATCTGCGCATTGACGTCGAGAGTTGGTTAAATTCAAAAGATGTTGCCCCCGTTCGGATGTTCGCTTAGATCACACAAGCCAAATTTCAATGTGCAGATTGGTACCATCATAAATTCAAAGGTATCATGGTGGTGAAGGGAGCATTGCATTGCATCGTGGCCGTTATCCTTTTATTTATATTAAATTTTCTGCAAAGACTGTGTGTATAATCCTGTTGTAAATTTCTCCTGAACAGTGCAACACATTGATGGGCCAGCAGAAGTGCATCAAGAGCAGCCATTAAGTGACATGCGTCAAAAGTACGTGAAATACATTCAGACAATTAGAGAGGGCTGTGACATTTCGCAGAGGGCAACTAATTTTGTCACCGAAGGAATCATTCAGTTTTCGGTTGACACTTTAAGAGATTTGAAGGTGAGTAAAATCAATTTAATAATAAAACCTCTGCCATGTTGTGCTTGCTTTTTTATTGTTAACATTATTAATGTGTTATTCCAGACAAGTTTGCTGCAATCAGCAAACCAGGGTGGAAAAATATCTACTACAGATGTTGAGAAAATTTTTGATTCCTTTTCGATGTAAAATGCATTAGAAGATGTCAAGAGCAAATATTTGCTTGACAAGTATTTGATTGCAAGTGGATACTTGATCCCTCCGCAGAGTGTTCTCCTTGGCACGGTTTGGACTTGGGTCAAGAAACCAAGACCTCATCTAGTTCGGAAGCCCATCGAGTTTTTCGAGGTGCCATTCATTCCCTTGTTACAACAGTTGCTGAATGAAGATGATATTCTACACTGTGTGGACAATCCCAGGCCACATGAAGATCATGGACTGCTACGAGATTACCAGGACGGAGAATTTGTGAGGACACATCCGATATTTGGACACGATCAGAAAGCTCTCAAAATAATTCTATACTACGATGACGTAGAGATAGTTAACCCATTGGGGTCTAAGGTTAAAACTCATAAATTGGCAATGTTTTACTGGAGCCTTGGCAATATTTACCCAGAATAGAGATCGTCTTTAAGAGTAATCAACTTATTGTGCATAGTAAAATCAGTGGATTTGAAAAAATATGGTTTGGCAAAAATTCTCCATAATTTTGTGATGGAAATTAAAAATTTGGAATCAGCAGAGGGAAAAACCATATTGGTAAAGGGTGTGGAGCGTAAGTTTCGAGGTTCATTACTGATGTTCATTGGTGATACGTTGGCAGCTAATTTTGTAGGGGGGTTTAAGGAAGGGGTGGCATTTGCCAATAAACCTTGCAGATCGTGTCTTGGTACAAGAGATTCGATTAGAGCATCATTTCACGAGAGAGATTTTGTTTTACGTGACAAATTTACACATACCGAACACTGTGCAGCTGTGGACAATGAAGAGTTATCAAAAGATGAGAAAGCTTTTTGGTCCAGAGAATTTGGTGTAGTGGGGAAAAGTATTTTGATTGAAATCACAACTTTTGATGTAACCCAGTGCATGGTTCAGGACCTAATGCATGTGGGGATTGAAGGACTTCTGGAACTTGAAATGCGTCATTTTTTAATGTACTTGACGAAAAATAAGTTCTTAACTCTGAAGAAGTTCAACGATAGACTCTCGGCTTTCAATTACGGCCACCTTACAAAAGACAAACCATCGGTTATTGAGCCACGCCATTTGGAGAACAAACTCAGACAAAATTGTGCTCAATTGATTACTCTGGGTACCGTACTACCTTTTGTGATAGATGATTGTGTGGAGGACGATGACGAACGACTTATGAATTTCACATTGCTGCTCCAAATTTTGAATGGCTTCCTGGCATTTGAAATAACTAGCCCCCTCGAGGACTATCACCTCACCGTGGTGAGGGGGTGAAACTGGTCCAGTGATCCGGGAACCCTTGACAGGCTCCCGGTGAGGACCAGGCTAAGAATAGTCCCGCCCCGTCGCTGTCGCGGGACGCGAACCTTGGCCGAGGGAGGACCTGTGCCATCTTTTTCTCTCCTATCTTCCTTTCAACACCTTCTCTTCCTCTATCTTCTTGTTTCATACCTTGCCTCCTCCCGATGCCTCCGTCTGTCTTCTGCGACAGCGGCGTGGCTCCCTCCCTTATGACGACTTGGCAATTATGATGGTTTTTCTTTTGGTCCTCGGAATACTTACCAGTCGGTGTGAGAGCCAGACAGCTGGTGACTGGGGTGTGCCCAGGGAGCTCTCGTGTTGTTCTTGTCTCTTTTTCTCTTTCCTACAAATCTTGTACTTACCTTTCTGGCCGGCTTCCTGGGCGCACCTGAACTCCCCTCGTTGACGACACCTGCAATCATACGGATATGAGTTTGGTTCATTAATTGGATGACGCCGCTTGGGCTCGCGAACGGGTTGCGTCGGCTGCACTAGCCGGGCGGGGGTGCCGGCGAGACAAGGTCGGTGCCTTCCGCCCGGGGAAAAGGTCGATTGCGCCCGGGAGCGTCCGGACGTAAAATTAGCAATTTCCCGCTCAAGCCTGATCCAAAGGAAATCATTTACCGGCTCCCCTTCATCGAGTGATGTTGTTATGTCTAGCTGCCCGATGGGGGGGACCCGGTTTTGTTTACAAGGCTCCATGGGGTAGTACCCCATGGGGTTAGTTGAGTCCCCATTGCAGGCACGAAGGGTGGGTTGTCCCCAAATATTTCATGGAAACAAACAAGAAATCCCCCCCAAATCATACAACAATTCCACCACCAAGTCTTTTCGAACATCATATAAAAATAACAGACCTTCAGTCCAACAAAACGGCGTTTCGCAACCCCTAACATTCTTTCCTAGTTATTGCCTGCACTCAGGAAAATATTTCTTTCCTGCGCGTATCACCCTTTAAACTAAATTCGTTCCTCATTAAAGATATTGGAAACCTCAAGTCCGTGAGCCGCCTGCGAGACGGCTCACTACTAATTGAAGTGCTCAACGAAGAGCAATCAAAGAAGGCGCTCGCCCTCAGGCTCCTGGGGACATACCCTGTAGAGGTTAAACCTCACAGAACACTTAATTATAGTAAGGGTGTCGTCTACAGCCACGATTTAAAAGAGTTAAGTGAGGCGGAGATCGTCGAAGAGCTGAAGGAGCAGAGGGTGGTAGAAGTGAAGAGATTGCTGACACGTAGTAGGAATGGAACGGAGCCCGAACCTTCCCCACTACATATACTGACGTTTAACAGCACCGCCTCCCGGACTATATTTTTGCCGGATTCATAAGGATCCCGGTAAAACCACACATCCCTAACCCGATGCGCTGCCGCAACTGTCAACAGTTTGGGCACGTTCAAATGGCTTGTAAAAAGCCCTTCTGCTGTCCGAACTGCGGGAAATCGGGTGTTCACATGGACAAACCTTGCGACCAGGAGGCCAACTGCCGCAACTGCCACAACTCCCATGCAGCCTGGTCCCAGGAATGTCCTGCCTGGAAAAAGGAAAAGAAAATAATTGAAATTAAAATTAAAGATAATCTTACCTTTCCTGAGGCTCGGAAGAGATGTCCCGGCATGTTCGAGGCCCAGAGGTCCTTTGCGGGAGTGGTGGCTGCTCCGCAACGTGCCGAGAAGCATGTAGAGGGAGGGGAAATGAAGAAGGTGCTAGAAGCTCTTACTCAGCTGCTGGCAGGCCAGCAAGAGGCTAAACTCCTAATTGAAAAACAAAGTAAACAACTTAAAGAACAAGGTGACCTGATAGAAAAGCTGCAGAAAGAAAACGAAGAGCTGAAAAAACAAAAAGAGGAAAATGATAAGAACAAGCAAATGGAGCTTGAAAAACCAGACCACTGCAGTGTAGTGGATAAATCAAAGCGGGCAATTCCGCCTACCAGGGGGTCGAAGGGCGGAAGCCTCGAATCCCTGGTGTCCCCGAGCGAGATCTCGGGGATGGAGGTTGACGGGAGCGCGGAGGGGCGTCCGGGCAAACCTAAAAGCAAAAAGCAAAGAATTAGCTTGGAGGGCCCTTCGAAGGTTGAAGGACCAAATCAAATACCAAAGAGATAGCTTTACCTGTGATATTTTTTCTGTGATAATTGCCTGTGATATTAATTTTCTGTGATATTATAATAATAGTTATTTTAACATTTTATAATATACAAAAATTTTAACAATGGCTTTTATACAATGGAATTGTAATGGTTACAATGTCCACAGGGAAGAAATTAAGGTTTTAGCATCAACTTTTAACCCTCTGTGTATCTTTTTACAAGAAACACATTTTAAACCAACTGACACAAAGACTTTTAGAGGATATTCTTTTTATCGTTTTGACGACGTCACGAGAAACATAGCCAGCGGAGGCGTGGCAACAATTGTTTCTGACAATGTGGTTTCGAGCCTGCTGCCCCTCATAACACCCCTCCAGGCAGTAGCAATACGAATCCACATCCCGCAGCCAGTCACCTTCTGCAATATTTACCTCCCAGAATGGGCGCCAGCTACGGCCCCCAACCTACAGAGCCTTGTGTCCCAACTGCCCCACCCTTACGTGCTATTGGGTGATTTCAATGCACATAACCCCATGTGTGGTGGCACAGTGGCACGTGTTTGTGGAAGGGGCCGTATGCTTGAGAATTTTATTGATGACAATGATCTAATCATTTTAAACAACGGACAACAAACACGTTTTAATCCTTTTAATGGGCAATCCTCTGCGATCGACCTGTGTATTTGTTCACCGTCTGTGACAACAGACTTTGACTTCGATGTGCACGATGACCTCTGTGGCAGCGATCACTTTCCTCTTCTGCTGAGACTGCGAACCGCCGTCCAGCCTCTTGCCCGCCCCGCTCAGTGGAGCTTGAAGAGGGCGAACTGGAGCCGATTTGCGGAGCTCGCTGACTTGAGTGATGCGCGTCTTGAAACAGACCCCAACTCGAAGGTTAAGACCATCACTAAAATCCTTGTCAGCGCAGCAGAGGAGTGCATGCCACAGACCTCTACTAAACCACACCGCATCCCCGTTCCGTGGTGGAACGAGGAATGCAAAGATGCCGTCAAGGCAAGAAAAAAAGCACTTCGAAAATTCTCTAAGCACCCTACAACCGCAAATCTGTTAATTTTTAAACAACTCCAGGCAAAGGCTCGTAGAGTGTTGAGGAGCTCGCAGCGCCAATCTTGGAAAGACTATGTCTCCACAATATCGTGTACCACACCTGTCGCTAAAGTGTGGCATAAGATAAACAAAATAAAGGGAAAGGCAAACCCCATCACAATAGCTGGTATTGAGAGGAACGGACTCCTGCTGACGGCACCAACGGAGATAGCCGACTGCATTGGCCAGCACTTTGCGGATGTCTCCAGCTCCCGCCACTACTCGGCATTGTTTCAACAGAAGAAGCTCGCAGCGGAGCGCAGACAACTGTCTTTTGCCTCCGCCAACACCGAGAGCTATAACATGCCATTTAGTGCATGGGAGCTGGATAATGCCATTCGTACATCAAAGAACTCATCTCCGGGGGCCGACAGGGTCCATAACATGTTCTTGAAAAACCTAACACCAGACTCTATTACCGCCCTGCTCGAAACTTACAATGAGATTTGGACCACACAGACTTTTCCACAAGATTGGCGCCATGCAATTCAGGTACCTATTCTTAAACCAAAAAAAGACAAGAAACTGGCAGCCAGTTATCGGCCTATTTCTCTTACCAGCTGTCTCTGTAAGATTATGGAGAGGATGGTGAACAACAGACTAGTGTGGTGGCTAGAGAACAAAAAGCTCCTCTCTAACTTACAATGCGGCTTTAGGAAAAACAGGAGCACGCTGGACCACCTTATCAGGATGGAAGCCCTTATCCAGGACACGTTCCTTTGCAAGCAGCATGCAATTGCTGTTTTCTTTGATTTAGAAAAGGCTTATGACACCACTTGGAGATACAATATTTGAAAATCTTTATCTTCGTGGGGTTTTAGAGGACGAATACCTATTTTTATTTCCAATTTTATGACTGACAGAACTTTTAACGTCAGAGTCGGCAACATTTTGTCCGACACTTTTATACAGGAGAACGGCGTGCCACAAGGCAGCGTGCTCAGCGTGACGCTTTTTGCCATTGCTATCAATGGCATCACGGAATGCGTTAAATCCCCAGTTTCCGCCTCACTGTTTGTTGACGATCTCGCGATCATCTGCCGATCTCGATCAGTCGCCACCTCGGCTCGGCAAATACAGATGACGGTCAACAAATTAGTGAGGTGGGCTGACGACACTGGCTTTACATTCTCTAGAACAAAAACCACCTGCATGCACTTCACAAGGCTCAGGGGTCTCTTTCCAGATCCCGATATTCTTATTAAGGGACAAGCTCTGCCATTCACAAACGCCGTGAAGTTTTTGGGTTTGTGGTTGGATCAGAAGCTGAACTGGAAAGAGCATGTTCGTCTTTTAAAGGTCAAATGCCAATCCTCCCTAAATCGTCTTCGGGTCCTTACTGGTACCTGCTGGGGTGGCGATCGCACGGTCATGCTACGCATATATAGAGCCCTTGTTAGGTCTAAGCTGGATTATGGCAGTGTTGTTTACGCCTCTGCGAGGGAGAGTTACCTGAAGCCACTTAACACCATCCACAATACAGGGATCCGGCTGGCCATTGGAGCCCTCCGCACCAGCCGGATCGAGAGCCTGTATTGTGAAGCCAGCGAACCACCACTCTCCCTCCGTAGACAATACTTGCTCACATCATATGCAAGCAAGATGATTTGCATGAAAAAGCACCCCACATACCGACCCTTGTTTAAACCTAGCTTTGAGGCAATTTATAATGCCAAACCCAATGCAACTCTTCCTGCAGGCATGCGACTTCATCGCATCCTAGTGGAAAATAATTTCCGGTTCCCAAGAGTGTACCCGGTTGGTTTTAACGCAACAGCACCCTGGCTACTCGGCCGTCCTCACTGCCAAATCGGTCTCACCTCAACTGGTAAGAGCTCCACTAGCTCTCTTGAGTACCAGAAAAGATTTGCAGAGATATGTTGGGATTTTAAAGGTTTTATTAGAATTTTTACCGACGGATCTAAAGATGCCACGGCTGTTGGTAGTGCTTTTATTTCCAAATCTGACATATCCTATAGTTTTAAATTGAATGACAAGAGCAGTATTTTAACAGCAGAACTGTTTGCCTTATTACAAGTCTTGAAATACATCGACACGAGCCGTTGTGAGAAGGCTTTTTTAATTTGCACCGACTCGCTGAGCTCCATCCAAGCAATAGATGCCTTGTACTCCCCACACGCTCTCGTCCAGGGAATTCACTCACTCCTGGCATCCCTGTCTTCCAAGGATGTCAGGGTGGTGTTTTGCTGGGTCCCTGGACACGTGGGGATACAGGGCAACGAACTGGCAGACAGGGTGGCAAAGGCTGCAACAGAAAAAGATTTTATAGACGATGACAGGATCTCTTGCAGTGACTTGAAAAACTATTTTAAATCCCTTTTTAGAAAATTATTTCAAGAACTCTGGGATAAAGAGGTGAATAATAAATTAAAAGTTATTAAAAGTACCGTTGCTCCTTGGGACTCGTCCATTAGGCCTTCTAGACGAGAAGAGGTTGTCCTTTCACGGCTCCGAATAGGGCACACTATTTTCACCCACTCTTACCTTTTTACAGCAGAAAAAATCCCACCTCGTTGTGACGACTGCAACGAACCCCAATCTGTCCGGCACACCCTATTGGAGTGCAGAAAATATCGACGAGCCAGGCTGCAGTTTGCAATTGCTAACTCAATCTCTGAAGCCCTAGGCGACCAAGCTAGCAATATAGACAAGTTATTCGATTTTTTGAGGGCGATACAGGTATTGAAGGTAATTTAGACATTTAACATTTAGATATTTAGATATATATATATATATATATATATATAACAGGCGCAAAATGACCAAAAGGTTGGCGCGCCTTTAAACCCCAATAATATATATAAGAAATAACTAGGCTATGCGAACACTCATATAATCGTGTTGTGGATGAGCGTAATATTTACGCTCACCCTCAACGCGATTATATTGCGTGTGCGCATAGCCTAGAGGCTTTTATGATCAATTTAACATGTCCAGTGATAATTTAGCAGCTCTCTCAATGACATTCGTTACCTGGAAATATCATGATGTAGTCGTCGTGAAATTATTTGAATATTTCAAAACGTAAAAATCGATTTAAAGAAGAACTATTCAATTGATTTGGTTCAAATTAACACAGTATCTTATTCCTACGACGTTTTACGCACACAGTAAATTTTGTGAACATCGGTTGAAGATAAAGTTGCTTTAGTTGCTAAAAACTGAAAAAACGCTAAAAAATCGCAAAAAAACGTCATCAAAGCGCAATTTTCAAGAAAAGTGCTTAACATACAACAATGAAATTTTCACACAAACATTAAATCGTGGGGGCCAACATATCCTGAAAGTTTCGTCAAATCATATTGAAATCCTTGGCCTCTAGAGCGCAAAACGTGTTTTGGTAAAACTGAAAAATTTCGTAAAAACTTAATAACATAAAATTTACTCGTCCGAATTGCTTCAAAAACGTGGCAGATCTAAGTTCAGAGAAAACGAAGGTTCACAGAAATTTTCATCAAAATCGGTTTTGGCGTTTGGCCTGTAGAGCGCGAACAAACACACAAAAAAACAAACACAAACAAACAAAAAAAAAAAAAAAAAACAAAAACAAAAACAAAAAAACATTGGAGACTTTTTTCTGCAGTAAGTGTAATTGAAGATTTCGCTTCACTCGCTACGCTCGTTACGCTCATCAACAAGGAGTGATGTTGGCGTGCTTAAATTGATGATTGAGATTCATCATGCAGAATTTGTAAGATTGTACAGAACGCCTACACCCAAGTGTCATTTCATGATTCACTTTCCGAGCCAAATTTTACGTTTCGGACCCTTGAGGCACCAGTGGTGCATGCGCTTCGAAGCAGCGCATTGTCGCTTCAAACACATGGCGACAGTTGTTAAAAATTTTAGAAATATTCCCTTTACATTGGCATATAGACACCAATCGCTGCATTGTGCCGAACTATTTAAGTTGCCAGGTGATCCCGCCAAAAATATTTTGTATAAAGGTGATATAATATCACCTGGAAATTCAGTGAAGCTAGGAGATTATGAGTATTCATTACATGTGTCAAATTGTTTGAACATTTTTGATTTAGAGAGGAAAATAGTCACAACAAAACGTGTCACAGTGACTGGCACTGCATACGATATAGGCGGAATCATTTTGGTTTGCAACGATGAACATGAACTGCCAAAATTTGGCAAGATCATTGGTATTGTAGTTAATGATGCCAAGGTTCTGGTTTTTCAGCGGCTCCGTACGCTTTATTACGACAAGACCAAAAACGCATATGTAGTACGTTCTTTACCTGAGACCAGTGCCGTGACCATCAAAAATTTAATTCATCCGCACCCTTTATCATCATTCACTCTAAATAATACTTCATTTGTTGTCCTCTTGAACCATTCAAGAAATGAATACTGCTAGTGGGAGTTTATCTTTATGTGCATTCTCCTAGATTTATTTTTAGTGATATTACATTTGTATTAATTCATGCTCCTTTTATTTTTAATGTTCTATACTTTAACATCTTGACTTGACTTACCATGTCTGATCAGAAAAAATGTTGTCTTACTATTTTATGACTGACACAAATAAAATGTTGTCTTAAAATTTGGTATGTGTCTGATGTGTATCAAACTCGTCTTGTGGATTTGTTAGACTTACGAAAATCAGGCATTATTGAGCGCCTAGAAAGTTGGTCAGGTTCTTTATTGCCTGAAAATCAGGCTTCAAGTTGGTAATCAGACTCAATTTCGGCAGTAAGACAGGGTACTTCTGCTTATCAGGCGAAATAAGAGACTTGTCGCCTTATTTGTCAGACTATTCTTTTTAGAGTGCAGCTACAGCATGAGAAACAGCAAGCTGTCTCACTCGCTCACCCGATCATCGCGTAACTTTGCAATCGCTCCAATTAGCACGAAACGTAGCAGCTTTAAGGTGGATCCGTACAGTTTTTCATTGTTTTTGTTTTGGTAAAATTTTACTCGGATGTGGTCTATGCCGGAAATCAATACTCAAAAAAATATTTTTAAAAATATTTTATTGGAAATTTTCCGGAAAATGTGAAAATTTGTTTGGTAAACATGCCACCACTCCTTCCCTCAATTAGGTCTAAATATTGGTGATATCAGTCTCGACTATTTTTTTTTCGATCAAGGCACTTGCAGCTTGCCAATAAAGGAAGATGAAAGTTTAGAACTGCATACTTTGTCAGTAACAAATTTTGAAACAAAGCAAAAAAATTGGCAAATTTACGTCATATTTTAACCATTGACAAAATTTAGAGAATGTCAGCGCGAATTGAATTAAATGTCTTAATATAATCCCTGAAGTTTGGACATTCCATAAATATTAATTTCATTTCGATCGGACGACTGATACTCCCCCCTAGCGGGACAAGAGACAGGTCAGCAAGCGTAATTTTCCATACAAATTTTTTAATTTTCCGGAAAATTTCCAGCAAAATATTTTTAAAAATATATTTTTAAATATTTCCTTCCGGCATATGACCACACATATGAGTAAAATTTTAACAAAACAAAAACAATAGAAAAACTGTACGGAAACAGTACGGATCCACCTTAACATAGGCATGGTATATCTGTGTAAGCATCTGTGAAGAAATTAAATGTGATGAGCTACGTTCTCTGTGAGCAGGTACTACGTACCACGACAGTTTCCTTGCGCATTTCTATGCCACAAACTCAACTACCACCACTTCTCCACTGCCAGTTTTACACTGAATTTTCGTCTGCCCTACCGCCTTGACTTTATAGTTCCCATACGCTACCAGTACAGTGTTAGACTTTACCATCACTGGTTTACATTTTAGTTTGTCAAATACATCCGTAGGCAAGATATTTACTTCTGAACCTGTGTCCAACTTGAATTTTACTTTGACCCTGCCATATCCAGGATACTGTACCAGGCTTTGTTTCCTCCGACAACCTCCGACACGATGAATTCTTCTTCTTCTCCGCCATCTTCTTCTTGCAGCTCACGAACACGACGATTGTCGCTTCGTTGATCAACCTTTGCTGCTTTCTTTGAACGGCAGAATCCCTTGAAATGATTCATTCCTTGGCAGATGTAGCATTGAAGACCCCAAGCCGGACAATTCCTCTTCTCGTGGACTTTTCCACAGTTCGTACAGCTCTCTTCTGTCTTCTGGCTGCGACTGATCTCTTCTGGTTTCTTCTGAAAAGATTTCCTTTTCACTGCATCCACCGCTTGATCTTGAGTTGTCATTGTTGATAGATGCCTCTTGCAGACCTCTTCACTTCTACACACTGCTATGGTTTTCTGCAAAGTGATGTTCGCCTCCGTGCGCAGATGTTTCGCTCTGATTCGGTCGTCCGCGATGCAATGTATGATACGATCGCGCACCAACCAATCGTGTTGATCACCAAACTCACATGACCGTGCAGATGTTAGCAATCTACTCACGAATGTGTCAAATGGTTCTCCTTCTCTCTGCTTGATCTCGAAAAACTTGTATCTTTCGACAACCAAATTCTTAACGGGCTCGCAGTACTCTTCATTCTTGGCTAGAACTGCTTCAAATTTCTTCTCACCACCTGCCTTTGCAAAAGTGAAATTGTCATAGATTTCTTGAGCATCCTCTCCAAGTAAATTTATTAGAATCGCGATTTTCCGACCATCAGACTTGTCAACCAGACCAGTGGCTTCCATGTAGTTCACGAACGAACACTTCCATCTCTTCCAAGGGATATTCTCCTCCCCTTTGATCTTCAACGTTGGTGGCTTGTGAAAGTAATCCATTCTCAGGCCTCGTGGTGAAAACTTGATCGTTCAATTTCAGATCAATCCTCACTTGTTTACTGCTGACACCATGTTATGTTCACGAGTAAATCATCATACCCGTGATAAATATTGTTTATTTATTGGTTCACAACACACTGCAAGTTCATTGAATGATTATGATGCCGCCACTACATCGGCCCTGTCTCCTAGCCGTCGGCCATGATCCCCTTCGAGGCTAGCACCTTAACGTGGTGAAGGGGTTTGCGCGGATGATCCGACAGGCCATGCCGGCGGGAGGTGTTACTCCCGGCAAGGTCTCCTATGCCGGACAGGCTGTCGGTGAGGGTCCAGACCAAGACTAGCCCACCCCGTCGTTGTCGTGGGACCCGGACTTTGGTCGAGGGAGGATCTGGCGCTCTTTTTCTCCCCACCTTTCATTTCACCATCTTTTCTTCACCTCCCTTCTTGCTTCATTTCTTTTGCCACCTCCCGAACCCACCGTCTGTCTTCTGCGACAGCGGCGGGGTTCCCCCCATTGACGACCCGGCTACCAACACGGATACGAATTGGTTGACTGACAGTCGTCGTGAGTTCCAGCGATGTCTGGTGACTGATGACCTGCACAGGGAGTTCTCGAGCCTTACTTTTTTGCTGTCTCTTATCTATCCTACACTCTCCTGTCTTCACTTCCGGCCGACCCCTTGTGCAGGTCTAAACGCTTACCTGCGTGTTTGCCGTGCGCAGTGACCTGTACGGGCGGAAAAGATTTTCTTGGGGGTTGAGGGGCAATTGTCTGGTTATTATAGACAATTGTCCCAACACACCCCTTTAGTTTCAGCTTCGCCCAAAACAGGAGGCTGGGGGCTAATCCACCCCCAGTCAATCGGCTCGCCTGGAGATTTAAAGCTTCACGCGTGGATGAGGAGGGGGGCACCGGTGGCGTGATGGGTGTTGCTGGGCCCCACCAGTTGCGGTCACTCGCGACTGCCGGTGCCTCCTGACTATATCCCCCGGACAACCCCGGCGTCCCAGTGGGACGTCCCCCTGGTTGGGCTCCGTGGTGGGCAAGGATCCGGGGGACGAATTAACTTCCATATACATGGATCCTAAAACCCCAAACCCCCCCCATAATCCAAAGAAGCGCCTGCGCCCTCTTTTGGAGGATGCAATTTTGTTAAAGGATGTGGTGGCTCCCAGGAGTGTCGAGCCACTTTTTCTAATTCTAAAGTTGGATAGTGGCAAATCCTTCCGAACTGTCTCGCCCTTCGCGCAGAAGCGCGGACTTTTGCTTCTCGCAGGCGATGTGAAAAGTTCAAAGTGCCTTCGCGATGGCACTCTACTAGTTGAGGTAGCTAACAGTGAGCAGTCACTGAAACTGCAAGCGGCAACTTCTTTCGACACCATGCCGATCACAGTGACTGCTCACAGGTCCTTAAATACATCAAAGGGAGTGATTTTTAGTTTTGATCTTCAGGACCTTCCGACTGAAGAACTGAAAAAAGAACTTTTATGCCAAGGCGTCACTGACGTTTATCGAGTGATGAGTAAGAAGACCGGTGACCTTAAGCCAACACCATTGCTCATCCTGACCTTCGGCACCCCTAAGCTCCCGGATTTCATCTTTGCTGGCTACCTGCGTCTGCCTGTACGACCGCACATTCCCAACCCTCTGCGGTGCTTCACCTGCCAGATGTTCGGCCACTCCAGCTTCGATTGTAAGCGGAAGCCCATCTGTGGGAAGTGCGCCAAAGAGGATCACGAGACGGACGTTGATGATTTGGCGATCTTCCACCAAACAGGGAACCTGAACTCGGCTCAGCGGCAGCTCCAGCTAACGATCAACCGATTGGAGAGTTGGGCGGATCGACATGGCTTCAGATTCTCCTCGTCGAAAACAACATGAATGCATTTCAGTCGCCATCGTCTATTTCATCCTCATCCTGTCTTGACGTTGGCAAACCAGGTGTTGCCTTTCTCAGAGTCAACCCGCTTCCTCGGAATGGTATTTGACGAGAAGCTCACCTGGTTACCACATCTCCGTCAACTAAAAGACAAGTGCTTGAAGGCAATGAACATCCTGAAGATCTTGAGCGGTACCTCCTGGGGAGCCGACAGAACGTCCATGCTCCGCCTCTACCGCTCTCTCATAAGATCCAAATTAGACTTTGGCTGCACTGTTTATGCATCGGCGAGGAAATCATATATCGGCATCCTGGATCCAGTGCACAACGCTGGTATCAGGTTGTGTACTGGCGCGTTTCGCACAAGTCCCATCGTCAGTCTGCATTGTGAGGCCGGGGAGGCTCCGCTTAAGATCAGGCGTGACTACCTCCTTGCCAGCTACGTAGCCAAGCTGCGTGGCATGCCAAAACACCCGGCATACAGGTCTGTGTTCGCTCCGCCGAATGTTGTGCTCTACAACACCAGGCAAAAAGCAACCAGACCTGTTGGCATCAGAGCAAAAGAGCTCCTGGCCGCATTTGGAATGGACCTACCACCTGTCCTTCCTGTCGGAATCGGTCGTGTGGCTCCCTGGACAACATCCCAGCCTGTGTGCCTGATGCAACTCGCTCAGCACACCAAGGCCCAGACGAGCCCGGCCGTTTTCCGACAGCTGTTCTTCAGCATTTGCGACCAGTACCCTCAACACTGCAGGATCTACACTGACAGATCAAAGGACAATGAGTCTGTGGGGTGTGCCTTTGTCATCGACAACACAAGCGTGTGCTTTAAGCTCAATCCTCTCTGTAGTGTCTATACAGCAGAGTTGTTTGCGATTCTCAAGGCCCTTGAACATATCAAGCGTGCCAATCGCAAACAATTTCTAGTCTGTTCCGACTCTCTGAGCTCCCTCCAAGCACTATGTCAGGCATTCTCCACAGACCATCTTGTGCAAACCATCCAGGCTAAGCTTGGCGAACTGTGCTTGGTCGGCATAGAAGTGTTGCTCTGTTGACTTCCAGGCCATGCAGGAATTGCTGGCAATGAGATGGCCGACAGAGCAGCCAAAGACGCCACAAGAAAAGCCGATGTTGACTTCACAGTTGTCCCTGTTAGCGATCTCAAAGCCGCCTTCAGGGCCGAAACAAAGAAGTGCTGGCAAGCGACATGGGACACTGTGCAAGTCAACAAACTGAAGCCCATCAAGGCAACTATCGACCCCTGGCAATCTTCTGCCCGACACACTCGACGCGAGGAGGTTGTAACAACGAGGTTGCGCATCGGTCATAGCCCGCTCACTCACGTCTTCATCCTGAAGCGAGAAGAGCCACCGATGTGCACCTCCTGTGATCAACCTCTCTCGATAAAACATCTTCTTGTCGAGTGTGCCGTTCACAGGCAGCTGCGCAACCACCTGCAGATTCCCGAAAGATTGCCAGAGGCGTTGGGAGACAACGCCGTGTCGATAGATCGAGTAATTTGATTTTTAATTAAAACTGACTTTTTTAAACTTATCTAGTTTTTAGTAAGTTTTTAAAGCAGTTTATGTTCCAGGCGCAAGTATTTATAAAAACTGCGCCTGGACATGACAACTGGGTTTTTAGCATTGTTTTTTATTGCTTTTTAACCTCTGACAATTTTTTTTATTCATCTGACTTGTTTCAAATTTTTATTTGTTTATAGTTGGAGAGTAGTTTTTATTGTCTTTGTTGTCATTTTATTTTTAAAATTAAGACTGCTATTTTATTAACTGATCTAGTTTAGATAAGTTTTTAAATCAGTCTTAAATTCCTGGCGCAAGTATTTATAAAGAATGCGTCAGGAAATGAAAACTAGTTTTAATCTAGTTTTTCATTGCTTTTTAACCCATGACAATTTTTTATCAAACTGATTAATAGAGTTATCTATTTGTTTTTAGTTGAAAAATTTTTGTCATTGTTTTATTTTAAAAATCTGACCGGCGCAAATAGCCATAGCTGCTGACGCGCCGTTAAATCCACAAAAATCAAAAAAAAATCAAAAGTCGGCCATGATGACTGACTCCCCGACACACAATGTTGCCAACTCTCGTATATTCGCACTATACATCACACTCTTCAATCATTACAAGTAGGTAGGTACTATATCTTGCTGTAGTCTTACTTTTAAATACTCTAAAATCGCCCATCAAAGTAGGTAACTGAGGTTGACGAGACCATAAACTGAAACAGCACCCCGCAATAACATAATATAGTAACACACATTAAGAAACTTTCAAGGAATAGGTCCATACTCTTCAGTCAGTACACATACTGCACCTAGCTGTACATAGTTTTAAATACACAGACAAAATCTCCCATGTAAGGTAGTACCTAGGTAACGGAGGCTGGCAAGATCATACACTGATACAGAGAGCACCACACAATTATATGTAGGTAACACACATTAATGAATTTAAAATGAATATATCCATACTCTTCATTAGGTAATGAAACAATGCAAAGAAACGTCTCATCACCAGTCATCCATATACCAACTAGGATCAATCATAATCACATTGAGCAGGACATTGTCTCTGGTCTAAACCAGATACTAGAATGCCTTCAATAATCACATTAATGCTCTAGCATGTACTAATAGACATACTGCATTAAGCTACACTAGTGTATCACAATTACGACGGTGGTGTTTGGTGGCACGACCGACAATACCAATACTTGGTCTTCGGCGGTGTTTTCAAGGCAACACATTTCAAATGGAACCATCGTAAACATGAATCGCATCCAATTGAATGGACTTGGCAGTCCTTATTAAAAGTTTGACAGTGCCGTTTGCAACGCCTTTTCTTGCTTGTTACAACAGCCTCCACAGCCAACCTCGCATCTAAAGAAAATAAATTTCGAACGGAATTTTTCTCAAACATTTTTCTCATCAATTACGCCATTGAATACCTTTTCAGGTACACACTCCACGTCAGACTCGTCAATCAGGTATCCGTCCCTGACAACTTTGGTAACTGTTTCTTGGCTGCATAGCCATTGACAAGATAACTTTCTGTTTTTTGGTGTATGACAAGTTAGCAAATGGTTCAAGTTTCTTGCTACATCCTTTGGCACGCTTTGGCAATCCTATCACTGTACTATTGTTTTGCATCCCCTGGGATTTCCCCTCTTTCGTACCAAGTTTGGTATTCTGATATTCGTTAAATCTTGAAAACAAGATGTAGAAGCTTCTAACAGTTGCGGCTGAGGGGCAGTCGTCGTTGCCGCAAGTTCCGCCAGGGAAGGTGGAGCAGTTTTGGTGTCCGCAACGTCCTCTGGCAGAGCAGGCTGACCTGAAAATATAACACAGCCCTTGGCACTTCATTCTTCTGCTGCAGCAGTCTCTACTGTCATTACTTACTGTAATTTTTCACCTACCCCTAGCCTTGCTTGCAGTTGATGTTGATGCAACTGGTGGTGCAGCTGAACATCCGAAGTCCAGATCTTTATCGTTTGTGATAAAAACTTCTTCTCCATTCTCCCACATGTCAATGATCTTTTTCAACACTTCTTTGCGGAGTTCGAAAGTAGCATTACTTGTTTCCGATGCCAACACAGCCAACTTGTTGGAAGACTCCAATACCTGGAGATACTTTTGTGATGTCGACAGTACAGTATGACTTTTTGCTGTCTCGACTGACAAAAAATCTTCAATTATCTGGAAATAATTAAATTTGTTACTTGTGTTTAGGAACTTCAGGATAAGGCATGACGTTTAGAAAAAAAACGTGAACATAACACCTACCACTTCTGATTCTTCAGCAGGTTTAAGCAGCCGCTGGCTTTTCAGATAGTGAGACTTAGTCCACCGCTCTAGACACAAATTTTGATCATATTTCTCCAGATTGAAATATTTTCTATGAAAAACTATGTGTTTGCATGTGTTGGAGCCACTAGGGCTGCTTAAACTAAAACGAGAAAAAGTGGACTGTCTTGGAGGAAATTCCCAATTTGCCTGCCTTGTGACGCGCTGAGGGCGCCGGTTAATGTCTAGAGGTAAAGGGTGAATTAGGCAAGGCTGATAGGGAAGGAACAATGGGAGACAAGAACTAAGCTTGCAAGATGCGCAGACTTGGAGCTCCGTGGAATACACGTTCGAGCAAATACACTGATAAAACGAAATGAGAACTCGCGATCATCGAGGGTCGCGACCTGCCTCGACAGACTACCTGTCTGATGCGAGGTTGAGAGTAGAACAGATAGAATAGAACTGGCTGGCTCACCACCTCGTGAGGAGCGGGTCAAAACATGACAACGGGAAAAAACCTAACTAATAACCACCTGAATCAAACAGGCAACCAACTGAAATAAAGGAAATAGAAAACGACAGAAATGGCGCGAACAGCATGGCAGATGCATCGTTTGAAAGAAGCTGCACTCACATGACAATAATCCGATACGGTCCGATACGTGCCTTTCTCGGGCTTTCAAAACCATCTCATTCCCTGCATTACTCTGCTAAACATCTTCTTCCTTCACCCCATATACCAAGAGCCAGCAGTTGACGCCGGGGTGACGCCGGCGAGAGCGATGTTTTGCAATCAGCGCCATGTCGTTGGGAATGAGCAGGGAACAAATTCACACGCTGACATAGTCGTAAACATTGATAATTCGCCCAGTATTTCTGTACCAACACGATTAGTGTGTGGCTTGCACGATGTCCGGGAGTGAGCAATATTCCTTCTGTCTTTACTGTGATTCGGGCTTTCTACTAGAGATGGGAAAAAAGTCCGAACGGCCCGAAAGCCATGCCTGGCCCGACATTCGGGCCGGGCCTGGCCTGTTTTTTTTTTTAACTATCGGACCTCGGGGCGGGCCGGATCTTGAATCTGAAACGTCGGGCCGGGTTCGGGCCGGACGTCCCCGGCCGTTGGGCTTTCGGGCCGGTCGGGCTGTTGGGCTGTCGAGGAGTCACCCGTGCACTCGGAATTCCCTTTCCCGTCCAATATCTTAAACCGTAATGTTTCTTTCAAGCCGATATTTTTTACTCGCAGCTGGCTTCTGTTAACAACATTATCCCTCGTTTCGCAGTCAAAGCTATATTCCCGAACAGCCATACTATGTCTACGTCTGTATCACAGCCAGGGGCGTGCGGTGGGTTTTGAGTCCGACTAGTCAGAGGGTAAATTAAAGGTGCCCCCTACGACGCGTGCACGCGAAATGTCTCCCCCCCTGCACCCCAAGATAAAAATAGTGAAAGATCGGCATCTTTTCATGAGACACTCGGCTTATTTTCAATCGTGCTGTAACTAGAGCTTTGGAGATGCAGGTTAGGATGTGCAATCTTAGAACTGCATAATATTTTCTGAGCACAGCTTTAAATTCCTGGTACTACGCACTGCTCCACGATTCAACGATGACCCTATTGCCCCATGGTGCTTCGGGTTTGACCAATCAGCATGCGGATTACGGAGCTTGTAATTCTCGCCATTATTTCTCCGTTTTTGGGTGTCAGTTCTTTGTCTCTGGTTACTTCCACTAAGCTCATTTAGATGTAAATTTTGTGGATGATTTAAAACTGATTGAGATGTTCCCCAAGATATATTAAAAATCGCCACAACACAAATCGCAAATGATCAGAGACTTCGTTTGGCTACCATAGGCCTACCTACATTACATGCACAAGTGACTGAACTTGCCCGTTTTAATCGCATGTCATCGATGAAAGCGTTCCTCTTCTCTCAAGTCTAATAATTGTTATATTGTTGCGTTATTATAACATAAACCTTGTTTTCGCCATAATGATTGGTCACAAGAGCTCACAATTATTGGCCAAAATTGCACAATAAAAGAAGGAAATAGCGCGCACGTGTCTCCCTAAAGCGACAAGTAGCTAAGAAACGTGGGACTAGCAGGTAATCTCTTAGCGGGAGGCAGGGTCAAGGTTGGTTTACGGCTTGGACCCGCGAGCGCATGAAACGTCCACAAAAAACAACATCCAGCTGACTTTTTTGGTGAAAGTGGAGAATTCGCTTGGCACGCTTCGCTCGAACCGTGGGCTAGGAAAATTAATCAAATTCGGAGATTGAATCTAATACAATGTGTCAATTTTACAGGTTTTGTTCAGAAGTGGTCGAGTACGTGTCGGGGCTGGCCGCGAGGATATCGGTAGAGTGGTCGAGTACGTGTTGGGGCTGGCCGCGAGGATATCGGTAGAGTGGTCGAGTACGTGTTGGGGCTGGCCGCGAGGATATCGGTAGAGTGGTCGAGTACGTGTTGGGGCTGGCCGCGAGGATATCGGTAGAGTGGTCGAGTACGTGTTGGGGCTGGCCGCGAGGATATCGGTAGAGTGGTCGAGTACGTGTTGGGGCTGGACGCGAGGATATCGGTAGAGTGGTCGAGTACGTGTTGGGGCTGACCGCGAGGATATCGGTAGAGTGGTCGAGTACGTGTTGGGGCTGGCCGCGAGGATATCGGTAGAGTGGTCGAGTACGTGTTGGGGCTGGCCGCGAGGATATCGGTAGAGTGGTCGAGTACGTGTTGGGGCTGACCGCGAGGATATCGGTAGAGTGGTCGAGTACGTGTTGGGGCTGACCGCGAGGATATCGGTAGAGTGGTCGAGTACGTGTTGGGGCTGACCGCGAGGATATCGGTAGAGTGGTCGAGTACGTGTTGGGGCTGGACGCGAGGATATCGGTAGAGTGGTCGAGTACGTGTTGGGGCTGGCCGTGAGGATATCGGTAGAGTGGTCGAGTACGTGTTGGGGCTGGCCGCGAGGATATCGGTAGAGTGGTCGAGTACGTGTTGGGGCTGGCCGCGAGGATATCGGTAGAGTGGTCGAGTACGTGTTGGGGCTGGCCGCGAGGATATCGGTAGAGTGGTCGAGTACGTGTTGGGGCTGCCCGCGAGGATATCGGTAGAGTGGTCGAGTACGTGTTGGGGCTGGCCGCGAGGATATCGGTAGAGTGGTCGAGTACGTGTTGGGGCTGGCCGCGAGGGTATCGGTAGAGTGGTCGAGTACGTGTTGGGGCTGACCGCGAGGATATCGGTAGAGTGGTCGAGTACGTGTTGGGGCTGGCCGCGAGGATATCGGTAGAGTGGTCGAGTACGTGTTGGGGCTGACCGCGAGGATTTTTTTAAATATCCTTTATTTCATCTGTAATTTTGTTAACAGGTAGAATTTTCATAACAGACATCCTTCTTCTACCACAAGGGCTGCCACTCCTTGTTTTTTACTTTATTTTCTTTAAAACTAATTTTCGTCTTGTTCTTCTTTTGCTATTAATGCTTTCCATTTTTCTTTTTCCTTCCATGTTTCCTGCTTTTCTATCTCTTCCCACTTTTCTCCTCTCATTTCTTTATCACATTTTACTTTCTCTATCCACCTCTCTCTTGGTCTTCCTCTTCCTCTTTTTTCATATTCAATATTTAAAAAAATTCTTGGCAGTCTATTTTCTTCCATTGTCTTAAATCTCCTAAACAACTTCATTCTCTCTTTCCCAAACTTATAACCCAATCTCTCCACTTCTACATTTCTTCTCAAAACTTTACTATTTACACCTTCTATACTTCTTATAAATTTCATCTGCGCTGCCTCCATTTTTTGAACTTCATTATTGCTGGTGTTCCATGTTGCTGATGTTGCATGATGTTCCATGGCCGCGAGGATATCGGTGGAAAATAAAACCCCGGAGGGTCTGCTGGCGGCGGTTGAGGCAATCATAAAATGTGCCAAATAAGACCCGGGCACGTTCTATAATGTGCAATCGGCGCTGCGGGCGCGACTGGCGCCGTTGGCCCCTTGAGCGCAGGTGGGTGAAACCGTGATAGTTCAAGGGTAATCAGTCAAGAGAAAACATCTCAATTAGAACCATTGCACCGGATATTCAACCCTTTTATTATTAACTTAAATTCCAGGCGTATCTTGTCGGGGACACCGATGTCCCCCACGACGCCGATGAAGCTGACAACGTAGTCGCTGAAGACGGTGATGACGCAGACGCTGTTGATTTCACAACGCACACACGTATATCGCGTTGAGCGATTAGCAATTTAAGGGGATAGATCAGTTCCGATTGTTAATTTCTTGAAGAGATTGACTCAAACCTGGTACATCCCCAAGTAGCTTCAATATCAGTCGAAAAGAATAAACTCCTGCTCAACAGCAAAACAATGCTCAAATTGACAGGATCAAATTGGTCTTGTCAATTGATAGCAAATTATCTCTAATCGAGATTCTAGTGTAATTTTTGCGGCTTCTAGACAGAATATTGACCATGGATCTGCGTATTGTTTGCAGTCATGTCCTAGCTGTCATTGATGAGCGTAACGAGCGTAGCGAGTGAAGCGAAATCATCAATTACACTTTACTGTTAAAAAAATCCGGAATGTTTTTTTTTATTTTTTTTATTTTTTTTTTTTGTGTGTTTGTTCGCGCTCTACAGACCAAACGCCAAAACGGATTTTGATGAAAATTTACATGGACCTTCGTTTTCTCTGAACTTAGATCTGCCACGTTTTTGAAGCAAATCGGACTAGTAAATTTTATGTTATTAAGTTTTTACGAAATTTTTCAGTTTTTCCAAAACACGTTTTGCACTCTAGAGGCCAAACATCTGAATATAATTTGACGAAATTTTCAGGAAATGTTGTCCCTCACAATTTAATGTTTGTGTAAAAATTTCATCGTTGTATGTTAAGCACTTTTCTTGAAAATGGCGCTTTTATGACGATTTTTTGCGATTTTTTAGCGTTTTTTCAGATTTTTGCAACTTTAGCAACTTTATCTTCAATCGATGTTCACAAAATTTACTGTGTGCATTATAAATCGTAAAAAGAATATACTGTATTAATTTGAACCAAATCAATTGAATAGTTTTTCTTTAAATCGATTTTTACGTTTTTAAATATTCAAGTGTCATTGAGAAAACTGCTAAATTCTTACTGGACATCTTAAATTGATCAAATAAGCCTCTAGGCTATGCGCACACGCAATATAATTGCGTTGAGGGTGAGCGTAAATATTACGCTCATCCACAACACGATTATATATGAGTGTTCGTATAGCCTAGTATGTAAGTGAATGAATTAAAAGTTGACAGTATAGCTATAATTGATGAGCGTAACGAGCGTAGCGAGTGAAGCGAAATCTTCAGTTTCACTTTACTGCTATAAAAATCCGGAATGTTTTTTTTTTTTTTTTTTTTTTTTTTTTTTTTTTGTGTGTTTGTTCGCACGATTCCGGCCAAACGCCAAAACGGATTTTGATGAAAATTTCGGTGGACCTTCGTTTTCTCTGAACTTAGATCTGCCACGTTTTTGAAGCAATTCGGACGAGTAAATTTTATGTAATTAAGTTTTTACGAAATTTTTCAGTTTTTCCAAAACACGTTTTGCACTCTGGAGGCCAAGAATCTGAATATAATTTGACGAAACTTTCTAGATATGTTGACCCTCACGATTCAATGTTTGTGTACAAATTTCATTGTTGTACGTTTAGCAGTATTCTTGATAATGTCACTTTTATGTCACTTTTTAAGCGTTTCTGCAGTTTTTTGCAACTAAAGCAACTTTATCTTCAACCGATTTTAACAAAATTTACTGTGTGCATTAAAGATCGTAAAAAGAAGATACTGTGTTAATTTCAAGCAAATCAATTGATTAGTTTTTCTTGAAATCGATTTTTACGTTTTGAAATATTCAAATAATTTCATCATGAAATTTCCAGGTAACGAATGTCATTGAGAAAGCTGCTTAATTAACACCGAACATTATAAATTGATCATAAAAGCCTCTAGGCTATGCGCACGCGCAATATAATCGCGTTGTGGGTGAGCGTAAATATTACGCTCATCCACAACACGATTATATGAGTGTTCGCATAGCCTAGTTAAATGATGCAAGCAGTGCATCCATAGAGCAAGGAAACTACTCGACGATTCTCCTGCATAACGGGACAAGTCTAATGTCCAAGATTTTGGAATTGCAGGTTCTCAAAATTTTCATCGAAAACTGTGAAGGCTTTTTGTAAGTTGAGCGCACAGCACAAAGCACACAGATAAAAAATATATCTGTGTCTCTTTTCTGCCGGTTGTCAAATTAAAGATTCGACTTAACTTTCACTGTCCTTGGAAAAGCTAGGCATCTTGACAACCGGAGTGATAATTTTCTACTGGTTTGTGGAAAGTCCGCACAAGTCACAAATTTGTCCGGACGATCTGATATCGGATGTAGAAGTCAACAGCCTTCTTCGACATCCTTAATCAATAGTGTGCTACCCCAATTATATGCAATTGAACACGATTATTGATGGGCGTAGCGAGCGAAGCGAAATCTTCAATTTCACTTATTGGAGAAAAAAAACACTTGTGTTTTTTTTTTGTGTGTTTGTGTGTTTGTTCGCGCTCTACAGGCCAAACGGCGGCTCCGATTTTTATAAAAATTTCAGGAAACCGTATTTTGTTCTCAACTTAGACCCCCTGCTTTTTTCAGCAGATTCGGAGTAACAGCTTCTTAATTATTCAAAATTTACAAAATATTTCAGAATTTTCAAATATTTTTTTATTTTTTTACAGCCAAAAGTTATTTATATAATCACACCAAACTTAAGAAACATACTAAGCATATTGACATGCAGCTTTGCTGAAGTTTTTGGATCTACATCTTATCTTGTTCGTTTTTTATTCACATTTTTCCGATTTTTTTTATGATTCTTAGCTATTTATCCCTCGAGGTTCAAGTGGAAGGTTTAGATGCGATTACCTTCATATTCTTGTAGGTCTTTAATCTGATCCCCAAGCCCAAAATGACTACGATCATCTACAACGCGATTATATTAAGCGTTCGCGAAGCCCTAGTAATTAATATGTGTTAAAAAAAACATTTGAACTATTAAAGTAATGTTTACCTTCTGGTGTTAGGATAATCGGATATTAAATTAATATGTCTTGTCTACTGATTAAACGGGGAGGATGTCATGATATCATGTAATGAGTGTATCAAGGTTAACCAGAGGGATGACTGCTATATAAATGGACCACCTGGTGACTGCAAGGCAGTTGGATACGCACGGTGGTCATTGCTGTACCTGTACACTCTCATTTCGATTAGCTCAAGTAGCGAGTGAATGCATTAGCTCAAAGTGAATTTGAGCAATATATAGCTATATACGAGTCAATATCAGCTCATTTTTAGCGAGCGACACCATTAGCTTATAAAATCTTCACTTGCTTGACTTAACTCAAGCAATTGTGTGAGAATGTTCACTCGCAATGAGCCAGAGATATCTCAAATGTAGTTGCGCACGCATTGCCCACGAGTACGCTAGTCTCGGCGCCACTCGGCCTGTTGCGACTTGTTGATAGCACGACGCGGCATGACGGGTGCGAGTGATGACAGTGACAAAAAGGAGACGACTGACGCGTGATGCCAACAGCGTTTACATGTTTTGCGAACCATTTGAACTGATTTTAACTAGTGTTATGATCGTGTTAGTCTTTAGCTAGGTAGCACTTTGCGGCGGAGAGAAAACACGGCTACTTTGGTAACTCAACGACAAGCACACCTCTTCTAATCGAGCGGTCCCAGGTTAATATCCCATTTGTTTGCTTATTTTATAAAACTTTACGGTAAAACTTGAATGAATTGCAGATTTGATCAGTTCCTAATCCTAAATTCCATCCTATTCCTAAGAATATGTCAGAATTATAAAAACAATGGTGAGGTTATGGGTGTCGGTGTCTGAATTGCACCTACACCAACACCAGCGGTAGTGAACAGCAACGCCGGTTAAAGTCAAAAGGCCGCAACCCAATGTTGCCTACAAAAATACACGAAAATGGTAAATTAAAGTGCCCATATCTTGTGAACCCTTCATCCCCCATGACCAAATGAGGTGTCAAACGGTTCCTCTAATCACCCCCTACTATAATCCAGTTTAAAATCGGAGTGCACAACGCTCGTTTGGATATTTAGTGACCCAGCTGCCGTGAGTGAAGTGGGCGAGCCGTAGCTTCACTCGTGATTCGCGAGCGAACGTGTATCTCGGGTGTGAGTGAATCAAGTACGACGTATTCTGGTCGAAGTTATGGCTCATTTCTGAGCTGAATTCACTCATGTTTAAGCGAATTGAAATGAGAGTGTATCATCTTGTAAAATAAAACACATAAAACGTTTCCATATCTATCATTTATAACACTAGCAAGATTTTAATCCCTACTCACATGTTGATATAACGCACTTGCATCAGATTTTCAGTGGTTTTTTGGTGACCGAAATCTGTCATAGTTCTCGCCATATTCCATTTCCATCCTATGATTATTTATTTTCCTATTTTTTTATTTGTTTTAGCTTTTCTAGGCTTGAATTTGAGGTTCCAGTCTTTGATCGTTAACCACGTGGTCCAAGAACGTGGTCTATCGATGATCTGTCAAACTCAAGGCTCCTGTCATCTCCTGTCACTTGTCAGTTGGTGATGGTGTGAGAGAGCGCGAAGATATGAGAGCCGACGTCGCTGGCTGCAGCGCCGTGGTCTTTGGCGGATTTTTGTTATATTTGCATTTATTGTGCTATTGAATTTGGAGTTTGACTCCATCTCTCCTTCACACAAGTTTTTGATACACAACACTAATGTTATGTGAAGGGTTCAGAACACATTTAGGTTAAATTGCCTATGCCAGAGCATCCATTGAATTTGGAGTTGCCTTTGTGCCGAGTTTGCCTCAATTCACACAGACTTAACTTTGCACCTAACATTTATTATTGAGTTAATGCTAAATCTAATAAAGTCATCTTAATTTTTGGAGGAAGTTCCCCGCATTTGTTCTCTAAAGGCCAGCGCACCAAAAATGCCAAAATTTAGGACTTCTGTGCTGTGGTTTTGATCCTCATGAAAGTGCACTTTCATCATTGAATTTGGAGTTGCTTATTTAACCATTTATACACATGCTCATGTAATAAGCAAGTAGGTATGTAATCATATACTTTTATGTAATTTTGCCTATGAACCATCGAAATCTTGATATCCGTGAAGTAAAATAAAGAGAAGATGTTCTACCATGATAATTGGTTTTTAATAATACCAAATTATGTCAACATTGACTAAAATTGCTGTGACTAACTTGAGTCATTTATTTCATAACTCAAGATTTGAGCCCCAGACAGGCCCGTGGCAACACGTCACCACAGCGGGCGTTTATCCTTAGATCCGCTTGCTCATCGCCGCGCGTTTCCCCAATGTTCACGATCGCGATCGTCTTGGACAAGTTGCAGGCCCACTGCAAGATCTGGTAGCCTGAGGAGACGGAGAGGGACGAGCCGAGAACAAGCAGCAACTCGCTGGCCGAGTTGTTTTGGCGTATCGCGTTAATCTCGAGCAGCGGTAGGTATGTTGTCGCCGAAGAAGACGATTTCCGGCTTCAGGATCCCGCCGCAGTTGTCACAGTCGGGCACGGTGAAGCCGTCCATTTTCTCCTGTGGACGATCGAGATGGCTTCATTTCTGTTGAGACTTATGTTCTAGTCAAGCACAATTGTAAATGACAAGTGAAGTAAGAACCCTTTACCAAAAAAAGCCATTTGGGTTTTCACAAATTTGTAAAAGTACAGTCCAGCAGGGTGCCGTTGAACTGCACCCCAATAAACTGCACCTGTGTAAACTGTACCCGAAGAAACCAAATTTTACAGGATGTGTAAACTGCACCCGGACATACTGCACCCGAACTATCTGAGCCTACGACGCTTTTTCCTCAAACTGCAAACTGCACCTCAATAATCTTCACCCGGTACAGTCTGTCCGAATGAAAGAGACCTTTCGCTTGTGAAATCAGTACGCGAAGCGAATTTATTGGGTGAAACGTAGCGGCAAAAAATGGCAACGGTATTGTAAGCAGTGATTGCTCAAGTGTAAAATTAATGTTCGATTGATTAATTGAAGGAGCATAATTAGACAGGTGGAAATTGAAAGTGACCACAAGTGAAGAAAACGATCTAGCAACGTAATATTATTATTATTAAACAAACAAGATGCATAATCGATCTCAATTGTGCCGGCCGGTAGCCATAACCTTACCAGTGACAAACATCTTGACATTATTATACCTAGCTAACATTCTAAACATCATAAACATTATGTATTGATCAATTATGGAAAAAATTATTACTATTGTTATTATAATAATTTAAGATCCAACCAGCTAAACTAAAACATTGATTTCTGTGATTTTTAGGTCCCACTTGGACTGCGATGGAAGCTGATACGGCTGTCACATTGAGTAAATTGCCAACAAGATTGCATGCGGCATGACAGAGAATTTCCACCATAGAAGCATACACAATCGGATAACAATCGAATGGCCTGAGCTGAAGATAAGTGGAAGAAGGTCCACGCTCAGCTAACGATGCCGACGACAAGTCATGTTTAAATGTATGCAGCTAACACTGAAATATCGCTTTAAATGTATCTCGGTTCACATGGATTTATGATCACCGACTAGATAATATAAGTTATTTCGCTAATAAAACAATGTACCTTTAATATTATTAAGCCATTCTATGACTGTTGTCATCTCATTGCCCACTTGAAATCCTCCTTTTGACAAGGACAAACTTAGTGGTATAGCAGATGGGCACCTCACAAGAATAATCCATTTTACCGATGGTGCTAATGAAGATGTTCCGATGCCTGTTCGGTGCCGTGTTCCGATGCCGAAGACTAAAGCCAACGGTTCTGTTCAGAGAATGAATGTGCTTATTTAGCAGCAGGTAGTAGTAGCAGTAGTTTTATTCACTTTAGCAGAAATGCCATCTTTACAAATTTGCATACTTGTGTATACTAACCATACAATCATACTTCAACATTACAAAAAAGTTAAATGCTCTAGGAATTGAAGCTCTAGGAAGGTCAGCGATGGAGGAAGAAAGTTTCGATATGCCAGTTATCGCTACGATCAGCTACGATTTGATTCTGCGAATCAAACGATAAGGTAACTACAAATTATAGCCACTATTTTTACTTCAATAATTGCATACCCTTAAATTTGAAGCTGTCCCTGCAGACCTGCTATTGATATCGGGGACCAAATTTTCCACAAACTGCCAAGTTGAACCATTTTCCTATTCAACATTTGGATTGACTTAACATTCAGCAATACCTAGCAAAAATCAAAATGTAGGTATGTTGTGACTTTGGTTTCTGCCCTTATTTGATGTGTACATTCTTTCCCAAGTTCCAGATAGAAATTGTTATCTGAGGATGTGTTATCTGTGATTTTTAGTGTAACTTGCTCATATGTCTTGAGACACCCACGTCATAGAGTGCCCCAAGTAGGATGTACTCGAACTGCGGCAGACGATTTAACTAGAGCTTCGGGTCTCTAGGTAGCCTTATTTACTCTATGCCCACGTGGTTCTCCAGGTTCAATCTCACTAAATTCTAGAACCATAGGAAAATTTTGGCCACAAAAAAACATGTATTCTCTCCTTCTTGCAACATTCAACAACCACAGCCTGCAAAGGCTTATTTCCCATACTCATCCTGTATTCTTGCAGTGCAGATTTTCAAACGGGGAGTTACTTGCACAAATTAATAGGTACATCTTTCAACATAGGTACTTCTCGTTAAAATAAGCTGTAGGTCCTAAACAAGAGCAAGAACAAGAACAAGAACCAATTTAATCTAATCGCCAGCACAAATCTCTTGTTAGAAATAGTGTTTCTCACTGACAGCAGTATAAATATAGGTGCAACAGTAATGTTCATGTCAATAAGTGCATGCACAGTTACACCAATGAGTTTGCTAAAGCTACCATCCTTCCAAAACTATGAAATATTTTTTTCAATTTCAATTGAACATCTTGCTTGATTTCAACTAATGATCTTAGATGGATGCTGTTGAACTTTTCCTTCGACTTGCTGATCTCGCAGAACTTCCAGCCCAAAGCAAACGGTTTGGCATGACAGCAGCTAGGATGTTTCCGCTGGAACACAGTTTTATTATTATTAAATAATTAGTACAGATATTTGGTACTATGTAGGTAATGACTAGTTAATGTGCTTGTTGATACAACAAAACAAAATTCCAAAATAAAAATTATAATTATCCTACTTACATGAATGTGCCCAAATTGAAACAACTTGAACCTTGTTCGGCAATTTAATAACTAGGCAATAGAAACAGCGTACCTTCTTAATTTAAGACTGCAGGCAAAAGGTCAGCATGCCATTGAATTTGGAGTTCAATGCCCAGATAGCTGTTGTGACGCTGTCTGCGGGGAGAATAAAAGGCGGTGAATTTTTATATCATTTCATATATAATTTTTATTAGATTATATCCCAACATAGTCAGTTTAATGTTAACATTGGTACAGTTTAATGTCAGATATGTGTGGAATCAAAATATGTTAGTAAAGTTTTATAATCCTGGTACTACAGCAAAATTGTTGGAAATTTGGTTTTTTGGAGTTGGTGAGGAGTTGTGAGGAGTTGTAATCCGCCGAGATTTTAGGTCGGAAGGCGTTAGATAAGTCCCAGATAATTAAACATACTTTAATAAAATCCATTCAAATTATGATTTACCTATCAAGTTCAAACGAGGTGGAAAAACACGAAAAACACCAAATAAACACCGAATAAAATTCACCGTGAAGACACCAGCGCCCATTTTGAATAGGTGTCAGAAACTCAGAAAGCTGTCAGAGGGCGGCGGTGGCCAACGGTGGCTATGGCGCGATTTCTCGCAATTGATTCAAACGAAAATAATTATTAAATATTTATTAATTTTATAAATTATATTAGGACTTCGCAAACGCTCATTTTACTCACTTTGTGGATGAGCGTCATTTAATCGATGCAAATTAAAACTTTCCCACCACCTCGACAGCCAAAAAAACTAATAAAACCATATTTTCTTCAATATTTTCCGACTTTTCCAAACGATTTTCCTGAAATTTTAAGACTTACTGCATAATCACTAACCGGATGCATATTTCAAATTTCATCCGTATCTGATAATTACTTTGTGAGTTATTACTGACAAGGCATACTTTCATATATATTTTCCGAATTTTCCAAACGATTTTCCTGATAAATTAATTTTGGTTTCATTGTACTATTATATAATCACAGTTAAAATTTCATTCAAATCCAATAATTACTTTAAAAGTAGTTTTCATAAAATCGAGATATTCTACAAGTCCTAAGCTATTTTATAGAGCTAACACCGGCATGGGTCGTGTACACATAAACGAATTCGGTTTTATTTTTAATTGCTGAACCTGAAGTTAGATTTGGATGAAACTTTAGAAACATATTAATGCTATCAACTGCCACCTATGTCAAAATTTTTATCAATATTTAACATTAATTATTCTTTTTATTGTCAATTAACGTATTGCCTAATTAAACCTGTTCTTTTTTATGTATGTATAGTGTTTGCTCTAATAATTTGACGTGGACCCTATCTTGTGACACAACACGAACAGAATAATTTTTGGAGTATTATAAGTTTTGTGGATGCATTAAAATCGATGAAAATTTATCACATCGTGTAGTTTATATATTTATGTCATCTCCTGCACCGGACTTGCCAGAAGAATTACGTGAAATGGGTGCCAATATCTGAGAACCTTTACTTGTTTTTGGTTATGTCTGTCCAATCCCCAGCATAGAAACCCTTCTCGTTTATAGTCTGGTACAAAGACGAGATAGAGACCCTCCCCTCAAAATAAAATCGCCTCCCACTCAGAATCGCGCGTGAGTTCAGTTATCGCGCGCCGTTTGAAAGCTTGAATCTTATGTCCGATTAATACAGAATAATCTATTTACAATATTAGTCTACATAAACGGCACAAAATTAATTAAAAAAACAAAAACACGACCAAAAGACTCACAAATTAAATAATTATCATCAAGGCCTATCATAAAATTAAACTTCATAAACACTTGCCTTGGCTGACCTGAGATTGGTGACCCGACCCTAAAATAGCCCAAAAAATGGTGAAATATACAAGGAGACCACATGGGATTACCCTATTTAACTAAAATAAAAATAAAAAAATATTTGCACCTTTAAAAAATTTCAAAATTCCTTGAAATGGCCAACCTGAGAATGATGACCCGACCCAAAATTTGCCCAAAAAGGGTGAAATAAACAAGTTGACCACCTAGGGGTTACTTTATTCTACTAATATGCATAAAAGCATTATTTCCAACGTCTTAAAATTTCAAAATTCCTTGAAATGGCCAACCTGAGATTGGTGACCCGACCCAAAATTTGCCCAAAAAGGGTGAAATAAACAAGTTGACCACCTAGGGGTTACTTTATTCTACTAATATGCATAAAAGCATTATTCCCAACGTTTTAAAATTTCAAAATCCCTTGAAATGGCCAACCTGAGAATGGTGACCCGACCCAAAATTTGCCCAAAAAGGATGAAATAAACAAGTTGACCACCTAGGGGTTACTTTATTCTACTAATATGCATAAAAGCATTATTCCCAACGTTTTAAAATTTCAAAATTCCTTGAAATGGCCAACCTGAGAATGGTGACCCGACCCAAAATTTGCCTAAAAAGGGTGAAATAAACAAGTTGACCACCTAGGGGTTACTTTATTCTACTAATATTCATAAAAGCATTATTCCCAACGTTTTAAAATTTCAAAATTCCTTGAAATGGCCAACCTGAGAATGGTGACCCGACCCAAAATTTGCCCAAAAAGGGTGAAATAAACAAGTTGACCACCTAGGGGTTACTTTATTCTACTAATATGCATAAAAGCATTATTCCCAACGTTTTAAAATTTCAAAATTCCTTGAAATGGCCAACCTGAGAATGGTGACCCGACCCAAAATTTGCCCAAAAAGGGTGAAATAAACAAGTTGACCACCTAGGGGTTACTTTATTCTACTAATATGCATAAAAGCATTATTCCCAACGTTTTAAAATTTCAAAATTCCTTGAAATGGCCAACCTGAGAATGGTGACCCGACCCAAAATTTGCCCAAAAAGGGTGAAATAAACAAGTTGACCACCTAGGGGTTACTTTATTCTACTAATATTCATAAAAGCATTATTCCCAACGTTTTAAAATTTCAAAATTCCTTGAAATGGCCAACCTGAGAATGGTGACCCGACCCAAAATTTGCCGAAAAAGGGTGAAATAAACAAGTTGACCACCTAGGGGTTACTTTATTCTACTAATATGCATAAAAGCATTATTCCCAACGTTTTAAAGTTTCAAAATCCCTTGAAATGGCCACCCTGAGAATGATGACCCGACCCAAAATTTGCCCAAAAAGGGTGAAATAAACAAGTTGACCACCTAGGGGTTACTTTATTCTACTAATATTCATAAAAGCATTATTCCCAACGTTTTAAAATTTCAAAATTCCTTGAAATGGCCAACCTGAGAATGGTGACCCGACCCAAAATTTGCCCAAAAAGGGTGAAATAAACAAGTTGACCACCTAGGGGTTACTTTATTCTACTAATATGCATAAAAGCATTATTCCCAACGTTTTAAAGTTTCAAAATCCCTTGAAATGGCCAACCTGAGAATGATGACCCGACCCAAAATTTGCCCAAAAAGGGTGAAATAAAAAAGTTGACCACCTAGGGGTTACTTTATTCTACTAATATGCATAAAAGCATTATTCCCAACGTTTTAAAATTTCAAAATCCCTTGAAATGGCCAACCTGAGAATGATGACCCGACCCAAAATTTGCCCAAAACATCAATTCATCTCAAATCTCCATTGAAATAATAGGCATAAAAGCAATATAAAATGTTTTAAAATTACAAAAGCCCTTAAAAAGATGAACCTGAGAATGATGACCTGACCCCAAATGTCCCCAAAAAGTGTGTTGTTAACCATCTGAGGAATACTCAATTGAACAAGTAACGTGTAACGTTTTAATATTCCAAATGCACTTGAACTTTGGTCGCACCTAGGACTTGGTCCAGCATCAAGTTGAAGGAATAGGGAATTGGACATCAATAATGTAAGGAATGACTTTAATAGTTTTTTTTTAAATATTTATTTAAAACCTTCAAACTATGATACATGGTGGGCACATTCTTCGATGAATACCTGAAACTTTCTATCCTAAATCTTCCTTTTTCTCTAACCCAGCCGTTCCTGCCTGCTGCCCTACCCGCTGTCCTACATGATGCTCTACGCATTGCACTGCATGTTGCTATATGCACTGCATTTTGCTATACGCACTGCATGCTGCTCTACGCACTGCACTGCATGCTGTTCTACGCACTGCATGCTGCTCTACGCACTGCATGCTGCTCTACGCACTGCACTGCATGCTGTTCTACGCACTGCATGCTGCTCTACGCACTGCACGCTGTTCTACGCACTGCATGCTGCTCTACGCACTGCATGCTGCTCTACGCACTGCACTGCATGCTGTTCTACGCACTGCATGCTGCTCTACGCACTGCATGCTGCTCTACGCACTGCATGCTGCTCTACGCACTGCACTGCATGCTGTTCTACGCACTGCATGCTGTTCTACGCACTGCATGCTGTTCTACGCACTGCATGCTGCTCTACGCACTGCATGCTGCTCTACGCACTGCACTGCATGCTGTTCTACGAACTGCATGCTGCTCTACGCACTGCATGCTGCTCTACAGACTGCACTGCCTACTGCTCTACACCCTGCTGTACCTACAACCCTGCCTATTCTCCTTGCACTCATGACCTTATCCTTCAATCTACCCCCTGCCCACTTATGTACCTGGCTTCCACCTACCGTAAAAACAGAAAAATACGAAGGAGCAGTGCTTCTTTAGTATCAACAGTATCTGCAACAACCGGAGCAACTAGAGGTACATCAGAAGCTTTGGTTACTACAGATCTGGGCAAACCAGTATCTTATTACCTGCCAATCCCAGCCTACCATGAACTACACTCCCCAGTCCCGGCACACCACCTGCAGGTCCTTGTTGAACGTTCGCACACTTCTCGTTGAGCAGCCATGGAACGCCTTTCCCAGTGAAATTGTTCGGATGCCAAGGAAGCTCGCATGTAACAAAAATCCTGGCATCAACATAGCCCCCGCTTACAACATGAAGAAGAATTGCAAAATGACCAAAAATATCATCCACACACTGCATACGTTGTGTATATGTTGTTGGTGCCAACACGCAGTACAATTTGTTCGTAAACATTGGCACAGTGGAACCCATTCGGTTTCCTAGAGGGTACGAAACAAGGAAAAGCAACTGCCAAATCATGGTTGAACTGGACCAAATAGAAACTATAGTGTCACCACGCACAATCTAAACCATTATTTAGTGAACGAAGAGCCATGAAAGAGATTGTAACAATACTACGATAACTTTACCTGCAGAGGAGGACCTCGTGGCAAGCCGTATGTGGCAAAATTCCCACTGCCACCTGCAGATCCGAGATCGACCAGCTTCTATCTGGAAGATTAAGTAACATGTTATTATTCCCATGCCTGTAGGTATGAAGAATTGATAAAATTAACTTGCTCAGGTGTTAAATCAAAGCGTAGCAATTTTACTCACCTAACCTAGCAATGCTAGCACCTAAAAACGCCGGAAAAATCAGCTTCCACCTGCAAGATAAAGTTTAATAGTATTATCCGTTGCATGTAGGCAGTAAGTTAAAGCTAAATTCGGTTATTGTCATTTACATTCTTAATAATTAACCAATTAACTCACCCGTCCTAGCACGGAAGAACGCTGGCCGAATACAAACCGTTGGGATTTGAAATTATTTGTAGGGGTAGACGTCAGACGGAACAGGAATGGAGTGGGAGAGGGTCTCAGAGTTGATCATGCGCAGATCGGGGTCTCAATCTCGTATTGGGGTCGACCTCTCTCGTTTATATATTATATTCGATATTCATTTGTTGATTAAAGGTTTATTTATGTCATATCTTCACAGTCTTTAAGATGACCGCGCCATCGCTGTCGAAACGTCGGCTGACACCAAGGTCCTAAGAACCACTTCCAACAGAGCAAAACATGGCAAAACCATTGAAAATGGCAAAACCATGCTCTTCAATAGCAACTAATTAGTACCTAGATATAATATCTTTATTCTTGTTTCCTTAAAAAAATACAGGGTCAAGTTTTATTTTTTTTCATCTAGGGCATCTTGGGTTGCTTTTAATCCGGCTTGCCAAGCCTGGCGTTTTCCCATTATCTTCTTCACTATAACTAAATTCACTTCCTTCCCCATCATCAAACTCTTCGTCCTTTTCTACCAGCGCATTCCATTCTTTTACATCTTCCCAAAATTTCCCTCTGTTAAGAAAAAGCTTAAGAAAAAGCAGGCATAGGACAAATCAGCACCAGGGCATATAATATAATGTAGAGTTCAATTTGCTTCAAACGTTTTAACGGCGGCAAATATTGCTTGGTATATCGAGCGATAACATGTGAATAAACATTCAGGTGTCCATCAGTTTCGATCATTTCCAACACGGTTAACTTGTGGCAAGAATCGATCTACAATGTTTGATTTTCAGCATCAAATAATAGCGCAACCTGCTCAGCAAAACCTTCTTCCCCCATTGCTGACCTAGGTTCTAACAGAGCATCTGTTGAGCAGCTTCATCCTCTTGAACAGCACCGTTGGCTTCTAGTCTGAAAGGCATCGGAACATCTTCATCGGCACCTATGGGAAAATGGATTATTATTGTGAAATCTCTATCTGCTACCACTCAGTTTGTCATTATCAAAAGGTCAATTTCAAGTACCTAAGCACATATTGAAAACGACAACAGCTGTCATAGAATGGCTTGCAGCAAATATGTGAAGGTTTTTAATATACAGATTCAGTGGTTTTACAAGTTTGATTTGCAGCATCAATAGCATCAGCTGAGCACCTTCATACTCTTGAACACGCCGTGGCTTCTAGCCTGAAAGGCATCGGAATATCTTCATCGCGGCACCGGCTGAAAAATGTATGATTCTTGTGAGATGCCCAGTGGTTAATTTGGGCGTAAGCCCACGTACGCCCGGCTTACCCACCTCTTTTTCGAGTGTAAGCCGGCTTATGCACCTCTTATTGTATTTTCCAGACGGCTATCATTGATTACAGGCAATCAGGTTAAAAAATAATAAAAATAACCGATTTTTGTATCTTTATTGTGTCAGACAAATCTTTTAAATCTTTTAAATTTTCTGCAGTAAGCAGTATACTCTGTCTGCTTGAGCTGTAACGTTAGCTTGACTTTCAGCGTATTCGTAGATTCTCTTCAATATCTAGTGCGTGGCGTGCTCATATCGACGGTTCTCTTATCGCGCCGTTACCCTTTGCGGTGCAGCGCCGACAAAGCAATGCGACAGAATGAAGTTAATAAATAGTAAATACTAGGTATTGAGTGGATTGTTTCTTGTTATTGAATGAGATATTTACAGGGCATTTATAATTTTGCACTGGCATAGACAAAGTCAGGTATCATAAATAAAAAAACGCGCAGTCCAGCTCGGCCATTCAGTTAGTACACACCTACAGCACAGGTTCATAATCGCACTGTCAATATTTTTGATAACCATGCCGCTAGGAAAGCGTGCAAGTGGGGGTAGCGACCCAGGGTCAGGTCTGCCACTAAATAAATCAAAAATTACTTCATTTTTTACACCAAAGCCTAAATCCTAGTTCTTGGAAAGTTAGTTGGCTTTTTAAATTTACGAGGGCTTATACTCTCCTATTTTTTTACAAATTAACCACTGGAGATGCCTATCTGCTAGTACCACTTAGTTTGCCATCATCAAAAGGTCAATTTCAAGTGGGCGCATATTGAAAACAACAACAGAATGGCTTGATAATAATATTATCCCTGTACATTGTTTTAATAGCGAATTTGCTAATTAACACCGTCGGCATGATTATTAATCCATGAAGGGATATATTTCAGTCATAGGTACTTGTAACTTGTAATACTTTTTACTAGTTGTCAGCATCGCTAGCTGAGCACGGACCTTCTACGGCTTCTCTTCAGCTCGGGCCATTCGATTGTTAATGCTTCGTGGTGCAAACTGTCATGCAATCTTGACGACAATATCCTCGATGTGACAGCAGTCTTCATATGGAATTACATAACTCAATGTAGTTGATAAAGTTTCATTATTGTTTCATTTTAATTACACTGTTATTTGTTTTTATAAAAATACTAATAATTTGGCCATTCGATTGCTATCCGATTGTGAATGCTTTGTGGTTCAAATTCTGTCATGCAATCTTGTTGGCAATTTCCTTGATGTATCAATGTCCCAGCTAACAATAGAGCTCCTACCCGTTTTAGACATTTTTTGTACAGACATGGGAGGTACTTTTTAGTGCCTTCTAGGATAAAGAACCTCAAAATTAGTTGGTCATCCAAATAACATCCAAATTTGGCGTTTCAAGGTATTAGATTGGAGTTTTTTTAAGGATATTTTACGTACATCCTAGGGAGGTACTATTTCATTCCTTTTTAGGATAGTTAACTTTATAATATTGGTCCTCCCAGTTTAGGCAAAGAATAAGTGAACGTATGGAATTAATTTAACAACGATTAACATATTTCTTTTTATTAACTCTGGAGTCAAATCTTCAAGGTGGCAGGGAACTTCAAAATCAGGCAATACTCCTTTTCTAGGCATAAAATTAGAGGCTGCTAAAATTTTATTTCTCAGTTAATTTAGTTCTGTACAATATGATTGCTAACGATGATTTGTCAATCAAGTGACACATTAAAGATTACAAGCGAGTGATGTGGAATCCTTAGTCATGTACCAGACCCAAAAAAGTATCTTCTTTGTGTTTTTGTTTGCTTGATATAAATGTTTGTGTGGTTTGTTTGTGTGCGCTCTACAGGCTAAACGGCTTAATAGATTTCAATGAAATTTTTAGCTGATCATGTTCTGTTATCAATTTATACCCTCAACGATTTCTAGCAACATCCACGAAATAGTTTTCTTGTAAATGGTTTTTTATGAAAATTTAAAATTTTTCTTAAACCTTTACAAATTTTATTGACCTGCACTATTTGATGATTTTTTATAAAAGTAATTTTGTGTGTTGATTAATTAACTTGAAAATGCCACTTTTATGAAGTTTTTTAAGCGTATTTTGAATATTCTCTCTAAAGGGGTCACAATTTCAGTTATTTGGACGAAATTTTCCGATATTGATAAACCCGATAACTTTCATGTGGAGTTTTTTTTTTAAATGCATTAGCGCTAGCGCTGCCAGAGCGCTTAGCATGAAAACTACACATAATTCATTGTGATTTTTAGGCCTCTTAGCATTGTCTTTTTGAGTAAACAAATTTGGTTTAAAATATATTGAAGCTTAATTTGCAAGGCACCAAATAAACACATTGCAAGAGTTTGAATTAAATTGAACAAATAGTTTTGATTTCCATTGTCATTCCCATTCTCATAAATACGTATTTCTTAACCCTTAAATATAATAATTGAAATTAAATAATTTACATATTATTAATTCAAAATAATTCATAATTCCGCTTATCCTCGCCTCGATTACTCATGAGCATTCGTGAATCTCTAGTTCAACTGAAAAAGTTCATTGATGAATGTCGAAATTTAGTAATTTAGTAGGAACGAGCGGTAACGAGGGAATTTTAAATCTCGTTAAATTAATATGTTATAATATTTACCGAGATTTAAAATTCCCTCCCAAAACTAGCAATCCTGTGCCTCCTTGATAAAATCAACATTGATAGAAGACTGATTGATAGAAGACTCTAAATATAACAATTAACTTTCAAAACCAGAGGACTTTGGTTCACACGTAAAATTTGTCTTTGTCGTTACATCCTTTGATTAACGCACTGCGCTTTGCTTGTGATCAGATATTTAAATTCAGTTATAAATCCACATTCATTTCATATTCGATCAAAGATTTCTCTTTGATCATTCCTGTGGCACTGCGTGTTTTTGGTGCATCACCGCGTGCAAACGGTCATCGGTGACTTCAGGTAAATAATTTTGGTTTATATTCAATTATTTTAGGTACCTACTAGAGTTTATTTATTTCATTTCGACTTAGAAAAACGTTCAAAACAAATAACCTTATTTTTTAAAATTTCAGAGGCTATCTCACTAGCTCGCTGCTGTATGGGGGTGGATAAACCACAAATAAAATATACAATTACGGAGTGGCTGCGTCACTCAACACAAAGAAATATTTCCAAGAAGGCTGCCCTGCTGGAAGATATGGCAGAGATGGGATCTACTGACACCGATGAAGATTTGGGATTATAATATGATGAATTCTGTTCAATATGCAATTAAAATTGCCAATAATCATGATATTATCATATTTTCATTAAATGAAAAATGAAAATGAATAAATTGATGTTTATTTTCTAAAATTAATTTTGTTGGTTTACTATTTCTTTTTTTTAATTTTTGTAGCATTTTAGGTTTGGGCTGTGAATTAATTAAATCCTAAATACATTCAATAATGTTCCTAAAAGCTTCCATAATAACTCCAAAAAGTATCCATTAGGCGTTCTTTTGTATTTTTATTTAAATTATTATTCAGAGAAATACTAAAAACCTCCCTAAAACATCCTAAAGTAGTACTTATGTAGTTTCAAATGCAGCTTCGTTGCTTCCAGATGTATTATAAACCTCCTATTTGGCGATTTTTTGGATGTATCTTTGGGGTTATGGTCGCAAATGGTCGCTTCTCCTCGCACCTCCCATTGTAGGATATCCTATTTTGTGACAACAAAAGTCTGCTTTTAGCCGTTACGAAAAGTATCCTCCAATAGGAGGAAAATTAGGAGGAAAAATGTACATCCCTGGGATATCCCGTTTTAGGATTTTTTTTTTTTGGAGCTCCATGGGAGCTCCATGGGATGTACCTGTGTTATAGGGGGTAGTTGATAATTTTTCATTGGAGTTTCATTTTAATTTCACTTCAATTTGTTTTTATAATAATACTATTAAATAAATATTTCCATAATAATGATGTTTAATCATATTATAATAATACATAATTATGTCAAGATGATTGACACTGGTTAGGTTAGGTTAGCGGCACGAATGCGGTTACTAGGGGTACAGATTCCACTTACTGAAGGTTCCATTATTTGCGAACAGACTGTAACGGTTCGGGTGCAGATTGTCCAGGTGCAGTATCCAGTTTGAGAAAAAAGCAAATGGGGATCAGATAGTTCGGGTGCAGTATGTCCGGGTGCAGTTTACACATCCTGTAAAATTTGGTTTCTCCGGGTACAGTTTACACAGGTGCAGTTTATTGGGGTGAAGTTTGGGTGCTTCCGTCCAGCACACTACACATCTACATTATCAATCTACACTAAAATAGTTCTAACTTCCTCCACACAAGCAAATCGGAAACAAATGCCTACGATTTGCTGTCACTCACATTTGCAATTCCAAGATCTTGGTCAAGACAACATTATTTTCTCAGGATTTTATAAAGCATAGCCCACAAATGCTTCTTGTGCTTTGTGCCAATCTATGAATAGTTTGTGAATTAATATTATTAGTGAATAGTTTTGCTTTTCTTTGATCATTTTAATGTGTCTGTTATGCTCTTATTCAATAGTCCTTGCGTACTACTATTGAAATATTTAGGTTGATTTACCTTTGTTAATTCCACGCCACCATCAAGCCAAATCACATCCGTGTTTCGTTTCACTGTCGGATTATACGAGCTCAAGATGTATTGAAAATCGTTTCTCTTGATTGTATTGTCGCATTCAAGGCACATCACAGTAAAAGCAGTTCCATGAAGTTCTATTAAATTCTCACTGCCTGCTTTGTAATGCTAGCTATATCGACATTTTGTGTACAGATCTTCTTGTGTTTGAGTTCCAAATCTCGAATTGCTTGATGCGTTGCGTTGGGTTTGACAGCCGAGAATCGTGGCCATCCTGCATAGTTTCTTGCCCAGTATCGCTTCCTAATGTCGGCATTTCTCACAAAGTCTTGGTACTGAACAGGACGGTGGTTACTTCTTGCATATAGTCCAATGCCTTCCGATCTGTAATCTGGAATGCCACTCTCGGTAGATATGCCAGCTCCTGTCAAAACAATTATTTTGTCAGATAATCGAAGAAATTTGTTTAGGCGGTCAATAATCCTCTTTGCTGACTGGATTGTGTTTTGGCACAAATGCAGAAAGTGTGTGGCTGGAGTAGCATGAGCAGCATGAAGATTTTACTGCCAGTGATGATGTTTGAAACCAACAGCTAGCAAACTGATAAATTGGTCGAAGACACAGAGATGGTTACCTATAACCACTGATACTTCAAACAATATTTTTTAATTTATTACAATTAATCTTATGAATTCATTTATACTGTAGTACCTACCTTAAATACCCTTCATTAACTTATTGCACAAGTTAAAAATGAAACTAAAAGTTAGAACATTACACAATCTATTGGAAAGCACAAGTGAAGACCATGAAATCCCAAGCTAAGCAATCAACCCAGAGCGTGAGCAGGAGACTTAGGTTTATCTGATATGATCCGGGGACCGGGGCCCTATTCAATAACTAGGAAAGAACTAGGAAAGAAAACTGATTTAGAACTGATGAAACTCAATTTTTAAACAGTAAGAATCTAATGTCCGATAATAAAAATGAGCAGTTATTTGTTTGGTTTATTTGTCGTCTTCCAGTTTCATGTGTTGTTTTATTTCTTCATTTTTACCTGGTTTCTAATTTATCAATTCTAAATTTGAATTTGACGCGTGAGGTAAAGATTCTTGTTTGAGGTTGGTATGAGAATTGTGGGAATGCAAGGTCTTTTGCCGTCGTGTGTGGTAGAAATGTGAGATTGCTGAGTTTGCCGCCGAGTTGCGAAGCCTTTATCTCTATATCGTCTCTTCACAGTTTTCTTTTCAAATTTATAATTCAATTGAATATAGGGTTGGATTTTCCCCTGTTCGATAATTCATTTTATGTGGACATGGAGTGTTCGGCTCTAGTGTATTCCGCTATTTTGTGTAGTGTTAATTTTTAGGTTATGCCGCGAAGCAATGAACATACCTACCTCAGAACTAAATTTGTACTACCTCGCATTTCGTTTCCAGCGAAGTGCTAAATGGTAGGTATACACTTATTGAAGACTCATTTTAATTTTTAATGCTATTTACTGCTTTATTCCTTGATGCCGAAAGCAAAAGCATTCCAACAGTTCTTTGTGACGGATTTCATCTTCACTGTTCTTGCATATTCTTACCATTGTTAGGGAGTTCTTTGTAACTAAATTGAACCTCATCAATGGCATTTTCATGATTTTCCTGAAATATAGATGCAATTTTTCTCTATAACCAGCTCATTGAAACTGTCAGTTAATTTTTGCTTAGAATTATTACAATTTAGATGGCAAGAAGGTTATTGGGATGAAAGTATTCATTATCATTAAAAAGCTAATCTTCGGCTGAACAAGGCTAGTATTTAAAAAAAAAGTTAACTTCCTGATGAAGAATAGACATTTTTCACTCCCAAGTATAAATAGTCACCAGAAATATCAGAATTAAATTGCTTTGGTATTTCCAAATATTTTCCTAGAAAAAAATTGAAAAAAATCCTCGATTCCATAATAATATTTAGTTTGAATGCAAAGTCACATTGCCTTGATGGTAGGTAAGAATTGAAATTTCAAAAGAAATGTTGGATATTAGATTAGAAAATAAAAGATAAAATGAGATTAAGTTCATTTCTGTTGATCATGATAGAATGCCACAATTGGGTACCTACGTGAGTGAATTTTTTCAAAAATCAAATAAATTAAATATTGCTACAAAGTGAGATGACAACAGTAAACTAAATTGCAATCACAATGTTTGAAATCACACATAAATGTGGCAACTAGTATCTATTAAATCTCGCATGTTGGTACTTCTTCTTGAACATCTTGTTGAATCCAGTGACTGTTTCTTTCCCTGCAGCGATGTCGGGACGCAAGCGCAAGGCCGACAGCTCGAAGCACCGCTGGGACGAGGCCGGGAGGAAGTCGTCTCGATGGGATGTTTGCATGCAACACGATGCCCGAAACATGCCAAGCACTAGCCAAGTATGTCTTTTTTGAAAACCTCCAAGCCAACAGCTGGGGTAGGTGAAATAGAAGTTCTGTAGTAATGGAATCATGGAATCTGAATGCAAAAAAAAGATTCCGTAGCAAGTTCACTACGTAATTGAATTACAAATTTTTAATTGGAAAAAAGCGGATTGAGACACATGAAAGGTTGGTGAATACCAAATTAGAAACAGAAAAAGATAGTGAAGAAGGGGGGCCCTTAGCTAAAGCAGCAAACTGGCTGGGAAACCCCAGGTTTTCACCAGCACGGCTGTCATAATGCTGTTTAATTGACTGCTTAACTAATAGTTTTGCAATTTAATTTTGTTTTTCTGTCGAAACAGTATCCACCATTTATTACTAGAAACAAAAAATCCAATACAAAATTTGTATCCTTATTTATCAGTGGCGTGCAGTGAAATTTTGGACGGGTATGCGCTATATTTATCTCAAATCTACCGTGCTAAGTTCTTCTAGCAAAAGGGATTGTCAGTAGCTGGCTAACTAAGCAATCAGCTCCCTCTTCCTGTTCCATAATATACTATTAAAATACACTAATACACTATTAAAATAAAATTGTTTGGATAAAATTATTGTATTGTGCTTCACTACCACTCACAGAATACAATATTAGCATTAGCGCACTTATTCTAACCACTCGTGAATTGCAAGGGAAAACCTGCAGCAACATTCGCCGAGGTTGACTGGACTCCAGAAAATCAGAGTAGGGGCAAGCGAAGTAGGAGATCTCAAGCGAAAAAGGGGGAACGGGGTAACACATTCGAGTACACGTGCGTGTGATAATATTGGCTTCTGCGCATGACAGGCCGGTCGTAACGCATACCCTAGACCTCCTCCTGAGGCCACCGAGGGGCGCGGTGCGGGTGTATTCTAACACGCTGGCCGGCGTTTGCCACATTTTGCAGCGCTAGACAGGGTATGCGAGCTTCCAAGCGAGTACCAGGCTACCAGCTATGGCAGAGCCGAGAATGAGAGAGAGACGAAGCCTTGCACAGAGCGAGAAAGCATTCGAGCACGTGGTCAAACCATGAATAACGCGGCAAAGCGCTACACAATTAAACGCATGAAGGAAAAAATTGCAATTTAAGTATTTTAAATAAAAGTAAAACAATTCTTTTGACGATTTTAGCGGGTATGCGGCGCATACCTTGCATACCCAGACCGCACGCCCCTGTTATTTATTTAGGTTTGTATTTGTACGGATGTAAATTTTTGATTGGATATTTAGTTTCTAATAATAAATATGTACCGAACATGCAACAAGTGTTTGCATTAGGTTTGAGTCAACTTGTATATGTTGTTAACCAAACAATTTTTCATTACTATTGCAGGGCCTTCCACTGCCTGCTGCACCTGCCATCCATCATGGGATCTCGTCAGTTCCCCCGGCTTCTGAATACGGAGCCCCGGCTTCTGCATACGGAGCCCCGGCTTCTGCATACGGAGCCCCGGTTTCTGCATACGAAGCCCCGGCTTCTGCATACGGAGCCCCGGCTTCTAGCAGCTCTAAGCATTCCTCAGGTGCGTTTTTAACTAATGGAAAAAAGAGAACAATCTACATCCTTCTGAATCAAGAAATTAAGACATTTTAAGACATTTATTAAGGTTTATGAAAAAAAAACGGCTTCAAACCCACCATCCCTAGATATCAACAATTCAAATTTAAAGTCTTTCCATTAATATTCGACATGAACAACAAGATCTTCGAACTACGATTACGTGCTCAGTAATACGTGAAAAATAATAATAAAATAAAATAACTGTACCTAAAGCCCCTCTTAAACGGTCACATGTTTCGTCAAACCCTTGTAAAGCAGTCTTGTATACAACCGCCTATGACCATGTTAAGCCCCTTTTACACGGTCACATGTTTGGTCAAACCCTTGTACAGCAGTCTTGTATACAACCGCCTATGGCGGTGTTAAGCCCCTTTTACACGGTCACATGTTTGGTCAAACCCTTGTACAGCAGTCTTGTATACAACCGCCTATGACGGTGTTAAGCCCCTTTTACACGGTCACATGTTTTGTCAAACCCTTGTACAGCACTCTTGTATACAACCGCCTATGACCGTGTTAAGCCCCTTTTACACGGTCACATGTTTCGTCAAACCCTTGTACAGCAGTCTTGTATACAACCGCCTATGACCGTGTTAAGCCCCTTTTACACGGTCACGTGTTTTGTCAAACCCTTGTACAGCAGTCTTGTATACAACCGCCTATGACCGTGTTAAGCCCCTCTTAAACAGTCATATGTTTCGTCAAACCCTTGTACAGCAGTCTTGTATACAACCGCCTATGACCGTGTTAAGCCCCTTTTACACGGTCACATGTTTTGTCAAACCCTTGTACAGCAGTCTTGTATACAATCGTCTATGACCGTGTTAAGCCCCTCTTAAACAGTCATATGTTTTGTCAAACCCTTGTACAGCAGTCTTGTATACAACCGCCTATGACCGTGTAAAGCCCCTTTTACACGGTCACATGTTTTGTCAAACCCTTGTACAGCAGTCTTGTATACAACCGCCTAAGACCGTGTAAAGTCTCTTTTACACGGTCACATGTTTTTTCAAACCCTTGTACAGCAGTCTTGTATACAACCGCCTATGACGGTGTTAAGCCCCTTTTACACGGTCACATGTTTTGTCAAACCCTTGTACAGCAGTCTTGTATACAACCGCCTATGACCGTGTTAAGCCCCTTTTACACGGTCACATGTTTCGTCAAACCCTTGTACAGCAGTCTTGTATACAACCGCCTATGACCGTGTTAAGCCCCTTTTACACGGTCACGTGTTTTGTCAAACCCTTGTACAGCAGTCTTGTATACAACCGCCTATGACCGTGTTAAGCCCCTCTTAAACAGTCATATGTTTCGTCAAACCCTTGTACAGCAGTCTTGTATACAACCGCCTATGACCGTGTTAAGCCCCTTTTACACGGTCACATGTTTTGTCAAACCCTTGTACAGCAGTCTTGTATACAATCGTCTATGACCGTGTTAAGCCCCTCTTAAACAGTCATATGTTTTGTCAAACCCTTGTACAGCAGTCTTGTATACAACCGCCTATGACCGTGTAAAGCCCCTTTTACACGGTCACATGTTTTGTCAAACCCTTGTACAGCAGTCTTGTATACAACCGCCTAAGACCGTGTAAAGTCTCTTTTACACGGTCACATGTTTTTTCAAACCCTTGTACAGCAGTCTTGTATACAACCGCCTATGACCGTGTTAAGCCCCTTTTACACGGTCACATGTTTTGTCAAACCCTTGTACAGCAGTCTTGTATACAATCGTCTATGACCGTGTTAAGCTTGTACAGCAGTCTTGTATACAACCGCCTATGACCGTGTTAAGCCCCTTTTACACGGTCACATGTTTTGTCAAACCCTTGTACAGCAGTCTTGTATACAACCGTCTATGACCGTGTTAAGCCCCTCTTAAACAGTCATATGTTTTGTCAAACCCTTGTACAGCAGTCTTGTATACAACCGCCTATGACCGTGTAAAGCCCCTTTTACACGGTCACATGTTTTGTCAAACCCTTGTACAGCAGTCTTGTATACAATCGTCTATGACCGTGTTAAGCCCCTCTTAAACAGTCATATGTTTCGTCAAACCCTTGTACAGCAGTCTTGTATACAACCGCCTATGACCGTGTTAAGCCCCTTTTACACGGTCACATGTTTCGTCAAACCCTTGTACAGCAGTCTTGTATACAACCGCCTATGACCGTGTTAAGCCCCTTTTACACGGTCACATGTTTTGTCAAACCGTTGTACAGCAGTCTTGTATACAACCGCCTATGACCATGTTAAGCCCCTTTTACACGGTCACGTGTTTTGTCAAACCCTTGTACAGCAGTCTTGTATACAACCGCCTATGACCGTGTTAAGCCCCTCTTAAACAGTCATATGTTTCGTCAAACCCTTGTAAAGCAGTCTTGTATACAACCGCCTATGACCATGTTAAGCCCCTTTTACACGGTCACATGTTTTGTCAAACCCTTGTACAGCAGTCTTGTATACAACCGCCTATGACCGTGTTAAGCCCCTTTTACACGGTCACATGTTTTGTCAAACCCTTGTACAGCAGTCTAGCAAAGTAATACCGGTCCCAAAAAAGGGAGATAAGAAGAACAAAGAAAATTACCGGGCCATTGCAGTACAATCTGCCTTCTCAAAGTTCTTCGAGCTTGCTATGTGTTCAAGACTACTATCTTTCTTACATAAATACAACCTGATTACTACATCCCAACATGGGTTTCTCAAAGGGAAGTCAACAAGTACGGCAATCATCAACTTTACGAATAATATCCTCGAAGCCCAAGAAAAGAAAGAAAATGTGTTGGGCATACTGTACGACTATAGTAAAGCGTTTGACTCAATCAACCACGAGATACTTCTTCATAAACTAGAAATAGTAGGAATCACTGGGGTTGCTAACAGCTGGATCCGATCATTCTTACGAGATCGCAGGCAAGTAGTCTACATCGCAAGCAGTAAAGGTACTGAGAAGTCAAAAGAACAAACTATGAACTGTGGGGTGCCTCAGGGGTGTACCATCTCACCGTCGCTATTTATTCTCTTTACGAATGACCTACCGAATTACATAAAAATTGGAAGAGTAACTACCCTTACAGAAAAAACACATCGGGACTCATCGGCATACCCGATGAGTCCCAGGGAGTTTATACTGCTCGGAACTCATCGGAAAACTGAATTTTTCCCAGAGTTCCGGTGAGATCCGATGAGTCCCGATGAGTTTGACCGATGAGATCCGATGAGGTCCAAGCAAATGCATTCACTTCTCCACCAAACTAAATGGGTCTCATCGGGTCTCATCGGGTCTCATCGATAAATTGGCATGGATTTGGCTGGGACTCAATGGATCTCATCGGGTCTCATTGTTAAACTCAATGGATCTCCTCGGACCTCATTGTATTTTGGCAGGTATACTCAAGGGATCTCAATGGAATTGCTCGGGACTCAAAGGGTCTCATTGTAATGTATGCATGTATTAGACTTCAAAAAATTGTTTATTTTTATTAAACTTAGTTAGGCTAAAAGACAGTCTGAATCGGTATCATCGTCAGTGGTATGATGAGCAGTGCGGGGATTGACCGGCTTGGGCCCTGCTGTCTTTTTGCCGGTACGGTCGGCGTGCAGTGCCGCACTGCTGGTTTACCAGGTAGCAGATGTCTTTTGACGTCAGTTGAGTGACGTCCTTACTGCAGTTTTCGTTGGTAAAAGCTGAAACAAACAAATGAGTCCAATTTAGGTACACTATCAAAACCATTTCTATGCCAGCAAAAATTCAAGTCCGAGCTAATGGGAGGCTGAAGGCACATATATCAACATTTCCCAAATATTGGTAGACATGCAAAGGAAAAGAAAAGATGCATGTTGATTGTATCTTCAAAATTCTAACTGCAATTGAACTGCTTGTACAGGGCAAACACTAGGGTCCTGGATCATGTTCACATGGTAGGTAGCACTGGATTCATCAAAATCAGAGGAGTTCGGTCAGGGTATGTGTATACGTGTTTTACGCGCTTTGTGGGTCCATACATCTGAGAGATAGTAGTCCGAATGTACGAAAAGGTAGGCGACCGCTGCTCTGGAGCTTATTGCTTTAAAGTATTCTCTTGAATGTTATTGTCTGCAGCCCAATGTTCATTGCACTTTTATCTTCGGCTAAATACTGTCCACCAAGCATGCCATCTTACGCACTTTTTATGGCCATCAAGATGTTTGGTGGCATTGCCATCTTCCCCCTCTGCCCGTTGGTGGACATCTCGGCCAGCTCTCCTTTTTTTTGAAAAGTCTCGAAAGCAGACGGCGAACAATTGCCTTGGGATCACCCTCCACCAGCACCTCCATCTTCTCTCGTTCAGGAATAACCACTCCTGAGCCTGGTATCAGCTCGACCTGGGGAATTTAGACAAGGTTAGAATAGTTCTCAGCTTCTACTAAATAAATTTCTTTGCCCAGCCGACCAGAGTTTGCACGATTTATTATCAATTTCTTTAAAAAGTCTGATTTTCTACAACTATTTTCCTAAAACCAGTGCTAGGAAATATAATATGGAATATGGTACCTCATCTCGTTCAATCCCAGTAATTAGGTACCTACCAAAAATATTAAGTTGTGGATGCAGGGGGAAGAAAATTTTGGCCTGGGTCGGGATTGAGTTGTTGATGTTGCCACTGTTAACTACTGGCATCAATCTTTCATGACTGAGGTTACGGTCACCATAACCCACAAAATAGCAAATTTGTGTACATTGAATGTGCTGTGCAAGTAGTGATGTAAATCGGTAATGTTACCGCGGTAACATTACCGGTAACGGTAATATTACGGTAATATTACGCCACCTTCGGTAACATTAAAAATTTCGGTAACATTTAAAAAAAGCTGTATTTTGTTCGAAATTTGAATTTAACTTTACGTTGCCGCCGGTTCTGTCAATCCATCGTCAACGTAATCATCACAACACCTGAGCCAGTTGTTGTTAAATCAATTGACACAAAGGCTGCACGTCATACTGGACAGTTTATGGCAGACCTTCTTAGTCAGTTTATGGAGGAACATGGAGTCGACCGATTCCTTGGTCTAGTGACGGACAATGCAAAAAATATGCAATCATCCTGGAAAATTCTCACGGAAAGATATCCTGACTCTCCTGCCGCTTATTATGGCCGTGCAGCACATGTACTAAATCTGTTAGTTGCAGACATAATGAAAAATGACACTTTTTTCAAACTGCAAACTACATGCAAGAAAATAGTGAAGGAAATAAAAGGATCTCACAAACTGGGATCTCTATTCAAATCTATTCAAGCCAAAAAGAATATTCAAGGGTTAGGGAATATAGGGCCAAAAAATCGTATGTTACCGAGTTCGGTAACATTACCGGTAATATTACCAGTAATATTACCGATTTCAATGTTACCGGTAACTTTGCATCTCTATGTGCAAGTATACCTTTGCTTTTAGTAGGATTAATGCTGACCAAGTTATTATTTCCATCCCCATTGATTAATTGCAGTGATATTACTATGTCAACCGGGACTACTTTGTCCTATTTCCTCATCTCCCAGTTGGATTTTCTAATCTATATAATTACTTATATAATATAAGTAATTAGAGTTAGTCAGTAGAAGCTTATCGGCTACCAGAGGTGAATGGGGTAAGCAATTGTCGCTACGTAGACACACAGGCATAAGTGAAATTTGCATTCGTATTGAGAAGCAAAGCGACAAAATTCCACTAGCTTTGACTACCCCTGTGTTTCTACATGATGACAATCAGTTCATTCGAACGTGGGCCCTGGCATATCCCTTGCACCACTATAGTGGTGCCCTCACATCTTCCATAAATTTTTGGTCTCGTCAACAGCCAACTAATACTCTTTTCATTTGCATTATGCTTTGCATTTGCATTATGCTTTGCATTATGCAATTAACTTCTACAACCCAGTTCAAATTCAATGGTAGTTACAGGTAGGTACTCACCAAAGGGGACGATGAGCTGGCAGCTTGGGATGTCGCCGATGCCGCAGTGAACCCCAAATTGGCTAGAAGGTCTCTGCGTGCTGAAAAAGAGTTGACATGAGGGTTAGGTTTTAAAAACAATCAGAATCAAGACCAATATTGGCAAGAGAAAACAAAATTTGTGACAAAAGATTTTTTTTTGCCTCGGTGCATCAGTTTAACTTTATAGTTGAGAGTATTTGGCAGGCATGTATCAATCAAGTAGGTGGATGGATATTCGAGAAATTGTCAATGAACAATTAGCAGTTGTTTTAGTTAATTTCCTAGTTGTGACTAAATTACAAATGGTGCCCATATAAAATTTCTAGTCTTTAAAAAACTTAAGCTCTGCATTAAGTCAACACAAGGCCCCTGATATTGAATCTGTTATATAATATTGAAAGTTTCATTTTGAGTTTTGCTCAAAATATGGAACTTAATAACTTGTAGAAAATAATATGTATACCTATTTTACTTACAAATTCCACATAAGGGACAACATCCCTCAGCTCCATCTGTCCATTTTAAATTGTTAAACCAAGCCCAGTTGATTGTACCCGTACGGGTACAACGTAAGTCTGAAGACGCTGGCTGGCTGCCATCTTCCACGGGTTCGTAGGCTGGTCGGATTCTATGTCTCAGCAACGGCTGGCTGCCATCTCCCACGGGTTTGTAGGCTTGTCGAATTCTATGTCCCAGCAACAGCTGGCTGCCATCTCCCACGGGTTCGTAGGCTTGTCGAATTCTATGTTTGGTACCTTGAAAGCGGCAGTCAAGCGTTACTTACAGCGGTGTATAAAAGTGAGCAATGCTCCGAAGCTGTACAGCAAGAGTCAACCGTTACTAATGTTAACAGCACAACAGAAGGTAGCAGCATTGTTTTTGGCAACACAGAGTTGTAGTACTCGGCACTGAGAAGTGAGAAATGTTCACCGAAGGTAGCGGTACAAACTTGTCTTAAATGCTTATTACTTGGCAGGATGAAAAGCTTACGTTTGCACTGGATCTTGAAGCTGACCTCTGATAACAAACAGCATATCCCAGGTTGCTGTTTGATGGAAGCTAAAATAAACAGAAAAAATTATTTTTTGCCACATGAAATAGTGAAATTGAGAAGGTACTAGGTACTAACTTTGTCTGGTTCATATCTGTACTGTTACTAATTGACCATTTAACATTATATTCTAGTCAGTTACTATACTTCCAAATTGAAGCCAGTGGGTAACTAATTAAAAACAAAATTTCGAACAGTAAAAATAAATGAATAAGCTTTACAATCAGAACTTACATTATGATAATCGACGGAGATTTTTGCTTGCCGGCTTACTCGCTGTGTAACCAAGTATGAAGAAGCAGCCGCATATTCTTCCAATGGAACTTGCTCCTATTCTGCTGCTTCATGTTATCAATTTCCAGCTAAAATATAACAAAGATAGAATATCAATTGCAATCTAAGAATATTTTAAACAAATTGATGGAAGAAAATATTTCACTCTTCTACTTCAATTGAAAACATATTTGCAACTTTAATCAACTTCAAACTAACAAAATCAACTTATCAATTAATCTATAAACCATCGAATATCGATGATTTCGATTCAGAATATAAAATGACAGAATAATATTATGTATAAAGATGATAAAGATAACTTACCAGACTTTGTTTTACAAAACATAACCAAGCATCGCCGTGTTGCCGATTTGTGATCACATTTTGAAGCAGCCCGAGTATGAACGCACCTTCTCTCGAGTAATACATAACAACAAAAGCATATTTATGCTTAAATTCACGTGAGTGCAAAAGTTTCAATCCACAAGCATCGATAATAGCAAGCCAAGTAACAACGGTTGGCGGTTGACGGCGTCATGCGGGAAGAAGTGGCAAAGCGCTAGGATCGACCAGTCAGGACATGTCAGATTTGAAATTGATCATTTCGGCGCACATTTCAAATAGCGCATTTGCAATATTTTTTGAGGTACGATTTTGATTCAAAAACATTTAATCAAGATTCGTTCTGCTCAAACATATGGGGGTGCTTTCTATGCAGCAACCTATGTTTAGTATTGTTTGTTCGAAAGTCTAATCAAAACATTTCTACTGGCTGGAAAAAACTGAAAATGAAAAACTTGAAGTCTCAGAGCATGGGTAATCCGATTCTGAGGTCAAAAAATTCCAAATTCAAGCATTTGTCTAGATGCTGATTTTCTGACTCATTTAAGGACATCCCCACGACATCCCAAAGATATCAGTAAATGATGTGCAAGAACACACATCATTAAATGTTGTCAAAATGATGCCATTAGGACATCAGTAACTGAACCAAGTCTTATACATTTTTCTGAATCATTTAAGGACATCCCCACGACATCCCCAAGATATCAGTAAATGATGTGCAAGAACACACATCATTAAATGTTGTCAAAATGATGCCATTAGGACATCAGTAACTGAACCAAGTCTTATACATTTTTCTGAATCATTTAAGGACATCCCCACGACATCCCCAAGATATCAGTAAATGATGTGCAAGAACACACATCATTAAATGTTGTCAAAATGATGCCATTAGGACATCAGTAACTGAACCAAGTCTTATACATTTTTCTGACTCATTGAAGGACATCCCCACGACATCCCCAAGATATCAGTAAATGATATGCAAGAACACACATCAGTAAATGTTGTCAAAATGATGTTGCCAGGATATCATTATCATTAATGATGCATTTAGCAGGTCTTAAAGATATCAGTGTGTTGTCTGGGTTAAGCCGGTGTATATATGTACACTCCTGGACACTGAACACCGTCCACTAGAAAATTATACAAGTCCCGAGGGAGGTTGGCTTGAAAAATAGTGTAGGTAAGTCGGGTACACACCATGCTGTATGCCATGTGCTTTCTGAACCTATACCTCGTTATGATAAACCAGTTTTCCTTATCAGTAATGCCTGCCCAGTGAAATGAGGATCGACCAAGCTCACAAAATTATGATATCTCGTGAGTATTGCACACCATTTCACCATGCGACTGACTTTGTTTGACTTGACTTGACTTCAAACGAAGACAACGACAAGACGTATTTTTCTATCGATTTTACTTTTTCTAGTTTCGGATTTCGAGTTTGTGAGTTGTGTTTTTGAATAAACTAGGCTATGCGAACACTCATATAATCGTGTTGTGTATGAGCGTAATATTTACGCTCACCCACAACGCGATTATATGATTGATTGATTATTGGTGCTTATAACGACGCACTGTTTTGACAACTGGCCCTTTGGCACTGGTCTAATGGCGTCGGTGAATGAAATGGTGATGATGAGGGTGATGATGAACCTAACCTAGTCTAGAAGGGAGGAGGTGAAACCCGGTGCCGGCACGTAGCCTACTCCTGTCGAAAAGCACCAAGGGGACCACCGGCTTTACGTCCCTTCCGAAGGACGGTACAACTCGAACAACAGGATTCCTCCACTAATCCGAGCTGTCGAGAGGTTGATAAGCAAGGCGAGTAAAGTCGTTGTACTAACTTCAAACCCTCCAACCTCTCTCCCGAACAGAACTGACCATGTGCATGATGGTCACCCATCAAACACCTGACTCAGCGCGATGCTGCTTAACTTCGGTGATCTCACGAGAACCGGTGTTTCCAACATGCCAAACCGTTCGGTCGCGATTATATAGCGCGTGCGCATAGCCTAGAGGCTTTTATGATCAATTTATAATGTTCGGTGTTAATTAAGCAGCTTTTTCAATGACATTCGTTACCTGGAAATATCATGATGGAATTATTTGAATATTTCAAAACGTAAAAATCGATTTCAAGAAAAACTAATCAATTGATTTGCTTGAAATTAACACAGTATCTTTTTTTTTACGATATTTAATGCACACAGTAAATTTTGTGAACATCGGTTGAAAATAAAGTTGCTTTAGTTGCAAAAAACTGCAGAAACGCTTAAAAAGTGACATAAAAGTGACATTATCAAGAAAACTGCTAAACGTACAACAATGAAATTTGTACACAAACATTGAATCGTGAGGGTCAACATATCTTGAAAGTTTCGTCAAATTATATTAAGATTCTTGGTCTCCAGAGTGCAAAACGTGTTTTGGAAAAACTGAAAAATTTCGTAAAAACTGAATAACATAAAATTTACTCGTCCGAATTGCTTCAAAAACGTGGCAGATCTAAGTTCAGAGAAAACGAAGGTTCACCGAAATTTTCACCAAAATCCGTTTTGGCGTTTGGCCGGAATCGTGCGAACAAACACACAAAAAAACAAAAAACAAAAAACAAAAAAAAAGCAAAAAAAAAACATTCAGGATTTTTTTAGCAGTAAAGTGAAATTGAAGATTTCGCTTCACTCGCTACGCTCGTTACGCTCATCAATAAATGTATTAAACCTCGCTAAACGACTTCTCAATAGACGACGCTACAGATCCATCGAGTTTTCTCTGCCGTGCAAAACACATTGGGACTCCACGCCACTGCTCGCCACTCCACGGGCAAACCCCGATGAGACCCAATGTAAAGTAATGAGATCCGTCGAGTTTGACCTGCCGCGGAAAACACATTGGGACTCCACGCCACTGCTCGCCACTCCACGGGCAAATCCCGATGAGACCCAATGTAAAGTAATGAGATCCATCGAGTTTTCTCTGCCGTGCAAAACACATTGGGACTCCACGCCACTGCTTGCCACTCCACGGGCAAACCCCGATGAGACCCAATGTAAAGTAATGAGGTCCATTCTGTCCCAATGTGTCCCAACGAGTTACACACAATTGCAATGAAATCCGTTGTGTTCCAATGAAAAACGCCGAGTCCCACTGAGTTCCTGTCAGTCCCAACGAAAATTTTTCTGTAAGGGTATGTACGCGGATGACACGTCACACGTAGTCAGGGGCATATCAAATGAAGTATGTGCACAGGCGAGGAGAGCTGTAACGAGCATGGTAGAATTTAGCAGAGAAAATGATCTTCTACTAAACCCGAGGAAGACCGTCTACACGAACTTTACAAGGGCAGCAAGAGACGAAAGCATGCTAATTCGGATGGAAGGAAAATCGATCCAAGAGGTAGAAGAAGTCAAGTTCCTAGGGCTCAAAGTCACCAATAACCTAAAGTGGTCAAGTCACATTAATTTCGTGCCGTCGAAGGTTGGACCTGGATGCTATCTCATCAGAAGATTAATGGAGATCACGAACTTCAAGACGGCGAAGATGGTTTACTTCGCGCACATACAGTCGCATCTTCAGTATGGGGTGGTGCTGTGGGGAGGTTCACCAAGTACGAAAAGGCTCTTCGTCCTACAAAAGAAGGCCATCAGATTCCTGGCACGGGCCAGTCATGACCCCTGTGCAGATATATATTATAAAGATTCTTGTAGGCCTTTATTTCGGAAATTTAATATCTTGACTCTGCCATGTCTATATATAATAAACTGCTTGATATATGTTTTAAATAATAAGCACCTCTTCTCGACAGGCAAGGGCCGAACCTGTCATCTACTCGGCTGGCCTACATTAAATAGCCATAAAGGCCCCTTACAAGAAGGCCGTAATTTGTTCAATGCCCTCCCTAAAGATCTAATTTTAAAGAATGACAAAGATTTTATAATCACAATAAAGAAATGTCTTTTAGAAAACAGTTTTTACAATGTACAAGAATATTTTAATTTCTGGAAAACAAATGTGTAATTTGAGTTTTACCACACTGACTGTCTATATATCATGTATGTGATCCATTGGACAATAAACGAACAAATAAACAAATAAAAAATCGTCTATGACCGTGTTAAGCCCCTCTTAAACAGTCATATGTTTTGTCAAACCCTTGTACAGCAGTCTTGTATACAACCGCCTATGACCGTGTGAAGCCCCTTTTACACGGTCACATGTTTTGTCAAACCCTTGTACAGCAGTCTTGTATACAATCGTCTATGACCGTGTTAAGCCCCTCTTAAACAGTCATATGTTTCGTCAAACCCTTGTACAGCAGTCTTGTATACAACCGCCTATGACCGTGTTAAGCCCCTTTTACACGGTCACGTGTTTTGTCAAACCCTTGTACAGCAGTCTTGTATACAACCGCCTATGACCGTGTTAAGCCCCTCTTAAACAGTCATATGTTTCGTCAAACCCTTGTACAGCAGTCTTGTATACAACCGCCTATGACCGTGTTAAGCCCCTTTTACACGGTCACGTGTTTTGTCAAACCCTTGTACAGCAGTCTTGTATACAACCGCCTATGACCGTGTTAAGCCCCTTTTACACGGTCACATGTTTTGTCAAACCCTTGTACAGCAGTCTTGTATACAATCGTCTATGACCGTGTTAAGCCCCTCTTAAACAGTCATATGTTTTGTCAAACCCTTGTACAGCAGTCTTGTATACAACCGCCTATGACCGTGTTAAGCCCCTTTTACACGGTCACATGTTTTGTCAAACCCTTGTACAGCAGTCTTGTATACAATCGTCTATGACCGTGTTAAGCCCCTCTTAAACAGTCATATGTTTTGTCAAACCCTTGTACAGCAGTCTTGTATACAACCGCCTATGACCGTGTAAAGCCCCTTTTACACGGTCACATGTTTTGTCAAACCCTTGTACAGCAGTCTTGTATACAACCGCCTATGACCGTGTAAAGCCCCTTTTACACGGTCACATGTTTCGTCAAACCCTTGTACAGCAGTCTTGTATACAACCGCCTATGACGGTGTTAAGCCCCTTTTACACGGTCACATGTTTCGTCAAACCCTTGTACAGCAGTCTTGTATACAACCGCCTATGACCGTGTTAAGCCCCTTTTACACGGTCACATGTTTTGTCAAACCGTTGTACAGCAGTCTTGTATACAACCGCCTATGACCATGTTAAGCCCCTTTTACACGGTCACGTGTTTTGTCAAACCCTTGTACAGCAGTCTTGTATACAACCGCCTATGACCGTGTTAAGCCCCTCTTAAACAGTCATATGTTTCGTCAAACCCTTGTAAAGCAGTCTTGTATACAACCGCCTATGACCATGTTAAGCCCCTTTTACACGGTCACATGTTTTGTCAAACCCTTGTACAGCAGTCTTGTATACAACCGCCTATGACTGTGTTAAGCCCCTTTTACACGGTCACATGTTTTGTCAAACCCTTGTACAGCATTCTTGTATACAATCGTCTATGACCGTGTTAAGCCCCTTTTACACGGTCACATGTTTTGTCAAACCCTTGTACAGCAGTCTTGTATACAATCGTCTATGACCGTGTTAAGCCCCTCTTAAACAGTCATATGTTTCGTCAAACCCTTGTACAGCAGTCTTGTATACAACCGCCTATGACCGTGTAAAGCCCCTTTTACACGGTCACATGTTTTGTCAAACCCTTGTACAGCAGTCTTGTATACAACCGCCTATAACCGTGTAAAGCCCCTTTTACACGGTCACATGTTTTGTCAAACCCTTGTACAGCAGTCTTGTATACAACCGCCTATGACCGTGTTAAGCCCCTTTTACACGTTCACGTGTTTCGTCAAACCCTTGTACAGCAGTCGTGTATACAACCGCCTATGACCGTGTTAAGCCCCTTTTACACGTTCACGTGTTTCGTCAAACCCTTGTACAGCAGTCTTGTATACAACCGCCTATGACCGTGTTAAGCCCCTTTTACACGGTCACATGTTTTGTCAAACCCTTGTACAGCAGTCTTGTATATAACCGCCTATGACCGTGTTAAGCCCCTTTTACACGGTCACATGTTTTGTCAAACCCTTGCACAGCAGTCTTGTATACAACCACCTATGACCGAGATATTAAATTTAAAAAATCGAGAATTTTGCCGTTACTAACATGGAGGTTCTTAAGAATAACATCATTTCTCAGCTACTTTTGGCATAGAAATAGCCCCAAAATCAAGAAAATTCCAAAATTTGAGTACCTATTGAAATCTTTGATCTCTAAGGAATCGTATTTATTATTTATTTAAAACAGATTTGTAAACTATTTAGTTTACTTTGTCTGAGTATTTTCATTTTTTTTTTCTTACATAATAATATTCCATACATATTTTTCCTTACAATTTACTAATTTGAACATAATTTTCTAAATACTTTTGCATCTTTTAAATTTTTTTTTTCAATCTTCAATTTATTCCATTCTTCAATTCCCTTCTCCAAAAATCCAAATCTTCTCTTTCCCATATTCTTGCATCTTATTTTAAATTCATGTCCATTTTTTCCAATAAATTTTGCTTTTTCAGATCTTTCACATAATTCTTCGAAGGCAGGTACCCCAATATATGTATGAACCCTTCCTTAATAAATGTTATAGAACTAATTACGATTTACGGAGATATCTGCCGAATAAAAATACCCTGCACAGTTTTCATGACATTTTTAGTTCCCACATGGCAACACTGTAAGCCTACATAACTGTCAAAAAACATTTGAGATCAGACTGGCAGTGAAATGATCAAATTAAAATTTCTCCTCAATTATTTCTCTATTTCTATAAAAGTATTCTTCTCATGTGTCAATAAAGAAGGGTAAAACACAAATTTCGGTGTTGGGTGTGAGCGAGAGAGAAGACCTGTTGATCATGATAGAATGCCACAATTGGGTACCTTCGTGAGTGAATTTTTTCAAAAATCAAATAAATTAAATATTGCTACAAAGTGAGGTGACAACAGTAAACTAAATTGCAATCACAATGTTTGAAATCACACACAAATGTGGCAACTAGTATCTATTAAATCTCGCATGTTGGTACTTCTTCTTGAACGTCTTGTTGAATCCAGTGAGTGCGTATCAAAAGGCCGAGTTTGCAATAGACCGAGTCTCCAAAACACCGAGTGTGCAAAAGGCCGAGTTTGCAATAGACCGAGTCTCCAAAACACCGAGATCTCGGTCTATTGCAAACTCGGTCTATTTGAGACTCGGCCTTTTGCACACTCGGTGTTTTGGAGACTCGGTCTATTGCAAACTCGGCCTTTTGAACACTCGGTCTATTGCGCACCCAGCGTCTGAATCACGGGGTGGACTCGGCTTTTTGTAGACTCGGCCTTTTGTAAACTCGGCCTTTTGTAGACTCGGTCTATTTGACACTCTGGTTTTCCTTACTACGGCCGTCGGAGAATCACAGCCCTACTACTCATCATGCAGTGTTGCCGGCTGTGAACGCGGTAAATATTTGGTTTCTCTTCTCTGTCTACCACTTCGCCGCAATACGGTCCAAGAAGCGATTTAGGGGATAAGATACACCCCATCTAGCATGCATGCATTGCCGGTGGTCTATAAAGCGAGTGTTTTCATCACAATTTTTTTGACATAATCGTTCATATCGGTATGCTGTAGGTGTTCCACATTTTAACCATGGAAAGATACCTTAGCCTAAATGTCAACTGTTCACTAGGCAATTTACTAGGGGAGAGTGTCCCAAGTAAATTAGAATTCAAATCAAATTTTACTTTTCTATTAACGTTACCAAGTCCATTGGCTCTATTCAGTTGTTTTGCAAAATTATCAGTGATGTAAAATGGTGTTACTGGTAACGGTAATTTTACACCAACTCCGGTTACATTGAAATTTTCGGTATAATATTATTAGAAAATAAAGCTTTGTCTTTCTATATTTTTGAATTAAACTTTCATTTGTCACCTTGTGCATTTGTCTCAAATGTCACTGCTTACTCGAATTCCGACCGGACATGTTGACACAGTGACCCACCGGTCAAAGGATCTACAATTTTACTTCCCGGTCATCACGCACTATTACGGAACGCTCACAGAGCAATATGCGGCTTAGAACAGTTTGAACGATGGCGGCAAATCAACACCCACAGCCCTTGCTCGTAATGTGCGATGATATCTGTCACTTCTCTTCGGATAGCTGGGGTGAAAATGAGGCAATTGTTTTCCCTCAACAAGAAACGTCTGGAGGCTCGACGGTGTGATACCTAAAATTACGATCAATTGTGACATTTGCCCCCTTGTTAGAAATAACTGCATAATGTGCAGATGGCTCACCTTTCACTTATGCGTAAATCTCTGGAATGAAAAAGTTTCAAGTGTTCATGAAAATATAATAAGTAAATTATTTCTACAAAATTATCACCGTTTCAGGTTGATAGTTTCTCACTTAAATAAATGCACCGATTTTTCTTCCATCCACGCACACGAGCCGCTTCTTCGTCAGTTAATTTGACTCGCATTTGGCGAATGTGGAACACCCAATTGCAAATTATGAATCTATTTAATTTCCCAGTTTTCGGGTCCATGAAGAAAATAGGGCACCGAGGTTGTTAAAATTACCGGTAATATTTCCGATTTCAATGTTACCAGTAACCACCACAGATAATTATCTCGGACAACAAAATTTTCTTGAAATGTTGCGATCTTTCTAAACAGTTTCCCTATTTAATACTTTCGTAAAAACTCACCATAGAGAGTTCTTTAGAAAACGCACGAGTCAAATAAGAATGATTTCCTCTGAGTAAATGAAATCATTCAAATTAATCGATCCTTAACATAGCATACTCCACTTAAATCGAATAGTATTTCAATCCCGGATTAAACTGCCGAGCACACAAGGAATGAACATCGCGACAGATAAAATAGCAGGGAAAAATAATAGGTATCATTCGGCATTTCAGTGATGTTTAAAAACGTAAGTGAGTCCGCTATAAAGTACAGATTCGCTTGAAATTGATTCAAATTTTTTAATTTATCACGAGCTCAATCGATTCAATGACAACTCACATATACTATCTTGTATTCAGTTGGTATATTATTTCGTTGTATCATCACAGGAAAGAAAACACTTTTAATTAGTCATGGTTATTCTCGAATCTCTCGCTCATTGCTCGAAGACTATAATCTTTGCTAGAGATGTGAGATGTATAGTATGAAACCTTATGCGGAGTGGGGATGAGCTCGAATAGTCCGTCATACACACAAAATGTTGACAGTTTATAGACAAGTTATTTAGGACACAAAAAGGAAGATAAAATTGTAGCCGTTTTACCTTCTGGAGATCGCCGTCGCTTGCAATAGTTCAGTTTATACAGATACTGTAAAGGTTATACAAATAATAATCCGCGTGAGTCTTGTTAGGATAAAATAATACATTTTAATTTTTGAGAGAAGATGTTTACTCCTCGAGAAGTTTGCCAAATGCCATGTTCAAAAATATGAAATCGCTATCACAATAAGTTAACAAACAACAAACAGAAAAATATGCACAAAATAGGAATCGAACATATTCTATCCAATTCCGACCCTGTCCATTACGCACTCCTAATATCCATCGGTCATCTTTATAATGAGTGGGATACAAGCAAGTTATTGACAGCTAACGCAGAAATTTGAGCCTTGGGTCGCTATAGAAACCGACCGTAAAGGGTCTTAAAGCGGCAAAGTACAGTAAAGTACCGTAATCTTCGACTATTGTACTCCGCCCCTTCCTCTGGCAAGCGGACGGTGCGAGCTTAGCCTAAGAAATAATGGGATTCTCTGCAGATTTAGGAATCGTGTTATCAGATATTAGTATTACACGGTTTTGATTTAAAAAAAATCAGATTATATATTGCTAGCTAGTCAATAAAACTAGCTAGCAATATATCCCAAATTGTACGCTAATAATACAAATCTAATATACTTGGTAGGCCGACGAAGGTAGGAAAGCATGTTTTTATTTGATTTATTGTAACGCCTCGAAAAACATAAATATGTAAATTTTCTAAAGTTTCAATAACTAGCTCACTTGGCTAGTTTTGGAAAGTTGTGTACTGAGTTTCATGACGCTGTGTCTTTGTTCTGGACGGGGCGAACGATAAGGTGGTGGAGTGCGCATGAACTTTGAACGACGCCCGACGCCGCTAGGGGCTTCGGATAAATGAATCAGAATTAAAAACCCTACAAACTGTAAAATTGCATATTTCCTGCAGAATATGCATGATAAAAGGCCGCCATCGGCCGGACTATAGACCGGACTATGTGTCCGAATCACCTCACAATATGTTGGTCACATAGCTGGCAAGAAAATACGTATATGTCGAGAATCGAAATAATTTCTTGTCTCCATTCATACGTCTAGAGCCTTTATGGAACACAACCATAAATGCGGAGGTCCACGTTAAAGCATGCGAGTTGAATCAGACCAGTGTAAAGCTACCTCAGAAAACAGAACAGTGATATTAAAAAAAAAAAAAACAATTATCGTCCAAATTTCATTTTTTTGGTGAATAAACTAAGGTTAGATCCAATTGAGACTTGAAATTGTGAGTCAAAATTTATTTTAACTATCCATTGATTTTTTTTCCTGTTTCGAGTTTCCTGACCCTGTTATAACAGTCTAAAACGATATTGGTGGAAGAGTGCATCTTAACTTAAAACGACGCCCGAAGACGCTAGGGGCGTCGGATTTTTCCTTGACCTCTACAAAATATATTAATCAGATTCAGAAATCAAAGCTCTACAAGCTTTACTCATTAAGCAACCTAAGAAGGGATCGGTAATGATCGGCCAGCTATTAACACTGTTATATTTAGATGTCGGTGGACTGTGAAGCTATAAATTGACGTAGACTAGAGACTCTTGTTTCGCACAGCAAGTCGGTGACAATTCACCGACTGAGTTGTCCCTGTATTTCAGTCAATGCCCCTCACGATAGGCAGCCAATGTACCTTTGGAGAACGACCAGCATGCTAGAACGATCCGGCATCGTTGCCAGGCCTGGGCATGCGCAGTAGAATAAACTCGGTGTTTTGGAGACTCGGTCTATTGCAAACTCGGCCTTTTGAACACTCGGTCTATTGCGCACCCAGCGTCTGAATCACGGGGTGGACTCGGCTTTTTGTAGACTCGGCCTTTTGTAAACTCGGCCTTTTGTAGACTCGGTCTATCTGACTCTCGGTGTTTTGTAATCTCGGCCTTTTGACGACTCGGTCTTTTGATCACGCGACTCAGTTTTTTGGAGACTCGGTCATTTGAAGACTCGGCCTTTTGAACACTCGGCCTTTTGGAGACTCGGTCTATTTGACACTCGGTGTTTTAGCTCAAATACTCGGTCTTTTGCAAACTCGGCCTTTTGCAAACTCGGCCTATTGGGACGCTCTCAATCCAGTGACTGTTTCTTTCCCTGCAGCGATGTCGGGACGCAAGCGCAAGGCCGACAGCTCGAAGCACCGCTGGGACGAGGCCGGGAGCAAGCCTTCTCGATGGGATGTTCGCATGCAACACGATGCCCGAAACATGCCAAGCACTAGCCAAGTATGTCTTTTTTGAAAACCTCCAAGCCAACAGCTGGGGTAGGTGAAATAGAAGTTCTGTAGTAATGGAATCTGAATGGAAAAATCATGGAAAAAAGATTCCGTAGCAAGTTTACTACGGAATTGAAGTACAAATTTGTAATTGGGTAACAGCGGAATGAGACACAGAAAAGGTTGGTGAATACCAAATTAGAAACGGAAAAAGATAGTGAAGAAGGGTCCTGGGCCCTTAGCTTAAGCAGCCAACTGGCTGGGAAACCCCAGGCTTTCACCAGCACGGCTGTCATATGCTGTTTAATTGACTGCTTAACTAATAGTTTTGCAATTTAATTTTGGTTTTCTGTCGAAACAGTATCCACCATTTATTATTTGAAACGAAAAATCCAATACAAAATTTGTATCCTAATTTATTTAAGTTTGTATTTGTACGGATATAAATTTTTGAATGGATATTTAGTTTATAATAATAAATATGTACCGTACATGCAACGAGTGTTTGCATTAGGTTTGAGTCAACTTGTAGTATATGTCGATAACCAAACAATTTTTCATTGCTATTGCAGGGCCTTCCCCTGCCTGCTGCACCTGCCATCCATCCTGGGATCTCGTCAGTTCCCTCGGCATCAGCATACGGAGCCGCAGTTTCTGGCAGCTCTAAGCATTCCTCAGGTGCGTTTTTAATTTATGGAAAAATGAGAACAATCTTCGTCCTTCTGAATCAATAAATTAAGACATTTTAAGTAGGGATGCCGCCGGGTAGTGATTTTTGGACCCAGGTACCCGGATTCATTACCCGGGTAATACCTGGGTCCTCCCCACCTCCAACAAAAAAAATAAAATAAAAAATCTCGTCAATGCCGTGTATTTTTAAATATCAACGTCAAAGTGAATGAGCCGCTGTACCCAAGTTTCTTCTTATATAATTTGTACTGTGCTTTGGCTTCATCTTTCATTCTTTTTAAATGACTCCAAGTGAACGAAGTCTTTTTTGTGGCCATTTTGACTCGAACGGCGCGAAACGGCAAACACCCACTCGCCGCAACAGCATGCAGCCGAGTGACCTTGAACACAAGGCATAGTTATGAGGGGTAGAGGGGTAGAGGCAGCGTGACGTAGCTATTGGGGCCATCTGGCGTGCGGAAGGGGAACGAGGGGAAGAGTTTGCCGCCTGATTCAAACGAGCGCGCCGTGATCGGTCGAGTACACTTGCTGCCGGAAATACCCGGATCCTAAAATTCAGACCCGGGGATCTCGTTACCCGGACCCGACCCGGGTACCCGGCGGCATCCCTAATTTTAAGACATTTATTAAGGTTTATGAAAAAAAATGGCTTCAAACCCACCATCCCTAGATATCAACAATTCAAATTTAAAGTCTTTCCATTAATATTCGACATGAACAACAAGATCTTCGAACTACGATTACGTGCTCAGTAATACGTGAAAAATAATAATAAAATAAAATAACTGTACCTAAAGCCCCTTTTACACGGTCACATGTTTCGTCAAACCCTTGTAAAGCAGTCTTGTATACAACCGCCTATGACCGTGTTAAGCCCCTTTTACACGGTCACATGTTTGGTCAAACCCTTGTACAGCAGTCTTGTATACAACCGCCTATGACAGTGTTAAGCCCCTTTTACACGGTCACATGTTTTGTCAAACCCTTGTACAGCAGTCTTGTATACAACCGCCTATGACCGTGTTAAGCCCCTTTTACACGGTCACATGTTTCGTCAAACCCTTGTACAGCAGTCTTGTATACAACCGCCTATGACCGTGTTTAGCCCCTTTTACACGGTCACATGTTTGGTCAAACCCTTGTACAGCAGTCTTGTATAAAACCGCCTATGACCGTGTTAAGCCCCTTTTACACGTTCACATGTTTTGTCAAACCCTTGTACAGCAGTCTTGTATACAACCGCCTATGACCGTGTTAAGCCCCTTTTACACGGTCACATGTTTTGTCAAACCCTTGTACAGCAGTCTTGTATACAACCGCCTATGACCGTGTTAAGCCCCTTTTACACGGTCATATGTTTCGTCAAACCCTTGTACAGCAGTCTTGTATACAACCGCCTATGACCGTGTTAAGCCCCTTTTACACGGTCACATGTTTTGTCAAACCCTTGTACAGCAGTCTTGTATACAACCGCCTATGACCCTGTTAAGCCCCTTTTACACGGTCACATGTTTTGTCAAACCCTTGTACAGCAGTCTTGTATACAACCGCCTATGACCCTGTTAAGCCCCTTTTACACGGTCACATGTTTTGTCAAACCCTTGTACAGCAGTCTTGTACACAACCGCCTATGACCGTGTTAAGTCTCTTTTACACGTTCACGTGTTTCGTCAAACCCTTGTACAGCAGTCTTGTATACAACCGCCTATGACAGTGTTAAGCCCCTTTTACATGGTCACATGTTTTGTCAAACCCTTGTACAGCAGTCTTGTACACAACCGCCTATGACCGTGTTAAGCCCCTTTTACACCGTCACATGTTTTGTCAAACCCTTGTACAGCAGTCTTGTATACAACCGCCTATGACCGTGTTAAGCCCCTTTTACACGTTCACATGTTTTGTCAAACCCTTGTACAGCAGTCTTGTATACAACCGCCTATGACTGTGTTAAGCCCCTTTTACACGGTCACATGTTTCGTTAAACCCTTGTACGGCAGTCTTGTATACAACCGCCTATGACCGTGTAAAGCCCCTTTTACACGGTCACATGTTTTGTCGAACCCTTGTACAGCAGTCTTGTATACAACCGCCTATGACCGTGTTAAGCCTCTTTTACACGTTCACGTGAGTAGTATATAAATGGGGGTTCTGAGCCACCAACTTCTCACGTGACTCCCGTCCAAGTTAACTTATTTTTTCTGCAGAGTCAGCACTTTTATTTCAAGGTCGTGTGACTTTGGTGTAAGTTAACATATATTTTTTTGCAAAGTCACGTGACATCCGTCCAAGTTAATGATCTAAATAATGCAGCGTCAGCAAATTTTATCTTGTAGAATGTTCTCGAAGGTTCTCGAAGGTTTTTGACCTCTGAAGCTCACAGGTGCGACGTATCAATTACGCAGCATCAGCAAAAATTGATCTCACGATCATTTCTATATGTTTATAGAATTTTCTCGAAGGTTTTTGACCTATGAATCTTACAGGTGCGACATATCACTCTCTCTTGTACATTCATAATTGGTAAATCTCTCTCTCTCTCTCTCTCTCTCTTTCTCTCTCTCTCTCTCTCTCTCTCGTACATTTCCTCGATGGATCGATAGTACATGTCATCGTGCGACGTATCAATTACGCAGCATCAGCAAAAATTTATCTCACGACCATTTCTATATGTTTGTTCTCGAAGGTTTTTGACCTATGAAGCTTACAGGTGCGACATATTAATAATACAGTGTGAGAAAATTTTATTTTCTAGAATGTTCTCGAAGGTTCTCGAAGGTTTTTGACCTATGAAGCTCACAGGAGTTACGTATCAATAATATCACGTCAGCAGAAATTCATTTCTATAAGTTTCTGTATGGTTCTATTTTGTTTTTAAATCACATGTGTTAAGGACCTGACAATCTACGCAGTTGAATCAGAGTAAATTCGCACCTGCACGAACCGGAAAGGAGCGATGTATCAATAATACAACGTCAGCAGAAATCCATTTCTTTAAGTTTCAGTATGGTTCTACGGTTATTTTTGTTTGTAAATCACAAGTGTTAATGACATGACAATCTACGCAGTTGAATTAGAGTAAAGTCGCACTTGCACATACACGTTGAATCTACGCAGTTACAGGAGCGTCATACCAATAATACAGTGTGAGAAAATTTCATTTTCTACATTAATATGGATTCAAGCAACAAGTCACAGATTGACATGTAAGTAATTTATCTCTTTGTAACAAAAATTACAATAATTATAATAATTCACGGGAACAAATTTTATGGATATAATAATTATTTGGAATACAATTATCGTATACTTGTTTACCTATTGCATATTTATTAATTAGTTGTAAATATTAAATATATATATATATATATTTTTTTAGGGATATTGAAGAAGCTATAAAAGCAATTCTTCTAATTAGCAGTGAGAACATTGGGATGAATAATTTAGAAAAGTAAGTCAATTTGGTTACTTCTTTTGAATCTACAATATTATTTTTTCACGTTAAATCATTAAATTGTATTATTTTCTAGCAACGAAATGGGGAACGATGAATACACAATGAATGGACGGATGGCAACAGATACGGCTACACCAATAACGTAAGTCAGTTCATGAAAAAAAAAAATCTTTTTGATTTCGAAGTTCTTTTATTTAGTAAATACGTGAAATCACCTATTCACCTATTATCACCTATGTTTGCAGGGCTACTTCAGAGGAAACGAATTTATCTTATCAAAATGAGGTTCTCAGTTTAATGTAAGTGAATTTCATTCATAAGAATCAATTGGAAATGCAAATATGTTTGTGTAATTAAAAAAAAATATATATATATATATAATAATAATAATAATATTAATAATAATAATAATAATAATAATAATAATAATCGTAAATCTCTTCAAGGGAAATTGACAACATTTGTAATGCCGTACTCGCTGATTTGGAGAAGAAGAGGAAGTCAGTTGAAAACAAAAAGTAAGTAGACAGTCTGGTTCTTGTATCAATTACTTTCTACGGTTATGTGAACTTATTTTAATTTCTATTATTTCAGCCGTGTAGAAAATCTATCAAATACGATTGATCCCATGTCACTCGAGCCGACACCAGGAACTTCGAGAAAGTGAGTCAATTTTTAAATGATTAAGGTGAAATTCCAAAATTTGTAGGTATAGGTAATTGAATTTATTTCCATAGACTTTATATCTTAAAATTACTAGATAAATTTTTACCATTTCAACATTTAATAAATAGGTGGTAGGTATACCATTATTTACATTATTTCATTTTTCTTTGCTAATTTAAAAATTTTATTTTCAGGAGATCACATCAATTAATAGCATCATCCTTATCACCGTCAGTTACCAATACAATGGAACTTGAGTCAGCGTCAACAAAATTCAAAAAGTGAGTTAATTTTAAATATTTATAGTATTTAAAAAAAAAAAACTAAAACATAAATGAAGATGATGCTTAGATGTATAGGTATCTTTATATTTTTCCTTAATTTTTATAATGTTAAACGTCAGTATGTCAATTTTGTTTCACTTTACCAATATTCTAATTAAATGTTTTTATTTTCAGGAGACCTCATCAATTACCATCTGTCAAGACCATCCTACACCAATGTGAGCACTGTGAAGCAAGATTCTCACGTAGAGGCAATTTGAAGAATCACATGTTGAAAACTCATCTGAAATGCCACATCTGCCCCCGTGTATTTAGAAGTCAAAATGATCTGATGAGTCACGTTAAAAATCATAACCATCAAACGGGGTGCAGCTCTTCAGCGACACAGGGTCATCTCATTGATCGACTAACACAACTTGGCGGAGGAAGACTTTCAAAGTCGGCATTGAATGATTCAGTAAAAATATATCAATTTGACATTCCGAATCCGAAAACGGATATTTTAACTTTTCTATCTGATAATAAGTTATTAGTTGAGAAGCGATTGTTAGAAAATCTTTCTGAGAAACGTGGAGTAAAATCATATCTCGCAATCTTTCCAATTTTTTCCAAAACCACTGACGATGGTCAGGTTGAAACTGCACCAGTGTTTCGCAGCTGTAATCAAATTTTGTTACAACCTTTCGAATTTAATAAGCAGTTCAATCAAGCGTTTGAAAATATTGCCAAAGCAGTATCTTCTTTCCAAAGAGAAGGTAGTAACTGGATTTTCCAAAGATTAAGTAAAATGGAATTACATATCGCCGATTATGTTCCTCTAGCCGGTAGTAGTTACATTCCTTTACCAAAGAAAATCGAGAATAAAAAAGCCACCATTAATATAAAAAATTTCGACCAAAAATGTTTCCTCTGGTCCGTTTTAGCGCATCTGCATCCTCAAAACCAACATCATCAAAGAGTCAGTCATTATAAGAGGTATGAAGATGAGCTAAATATGACTGGGATCGAATATCCAGTGAAACTGTCTAAATTAGATCTTTTCGAAAAACAAAATAATATATCAATCAACGTTTTTGGATATGAGAATGAAGTGTTTCCCCTACGCATCACAAAATTAAATTCTGAAAAGCATGTCAATTTATTATACATATCGAATACAGAAGCGAACCACTACTGCCTAGTAACCAATTTAAATAGATTACTCAGCGATCTAACAAAACATAATACACAGGCATTTTACTGTCACCTCTGCTTACATAGATTTACTAAAAAATCGCTTCTCGACGAACATTCTAAATTTTGTAACCAATTTGAACCACAAAAAATAGAAATGCCTCGTGAAGGGGAAAACATTTTGAAATTTAAAGACTATAAATTTAATTTAAAAGTTCCCTTCACAATTTATGCAGACTTTGAAAGCATCACTAGTAAGATCAGTTCTTGTGAACCTAGTGGTGATACGTCTTACATACAGCATACCGCTCTCCATGAACCTTCAGGATATGCTTATGCAATAGTAAATTCAGATGGAAAACTACATGCTCCAATTACAGTGTATAGAGGACCAGATGCAGTTGAGCATTTTTTAAACAACCTTCTTGATGAGGAGCTAGATTTAAAAGAAATAATGAAAGTAAATGTACCCATACATATGACTTTAGAAGATATTCAAGATTTTACGGAAGCTAAAATTTGTTCAATTTGTAAAAAAGAGTTGGGAGATGATAGAGTCCAAGATCACTGTCATTTAACAGGTAAGTACAGGGGAAGTGCCCACTCTAATTGTAATTTACAATACCAACTCGCAGAATTTATTCCGGTAGTATTTCACAATTTGAAAGGTTATGATTCTCATCTCATAATGCAAGAATTAGGTAATATAAAAACTAAAAAAATTCACTGTATTCCCAACAATATGGAAAAATATCTTTCTTTTCAATTTAATTCATTGAGATTTTTGGATTCATTACAATTTCTAAATTCATCTTTGGAAACTCTAGTAGAAAATTTGAAGGGATACGGCGAAGAACGATTTATTAACTTCATTGAACACTTTGCCCAGACAACAGATGCATGGCCTCTGTTACTTCGCAAAGGCGTCTATCCGTATGACTACATGGACTCTCATTCAAAATTCTCTGAAACGCATCTCCCTCCCAAGTCGGCATTTTTCAATACTCTACGTGACGAACCCATCAGTGATGAGGACTACGAACATGCTCAAAGTATCTGGAATACATTTGAAATTCAAAATTTAGGCGAATATCAAGACCTGTACGTAAAAACAGACGTACTTCTTTTGGCTGATGTTTTTGAAAATTTTAGAAATCTCTGTTTAACTAACTATGATCTGGATCCTCTGCACAAGTATACTGCACCTGGGCTAGCCTTTGAAGCCTGCTTGAAAATGACTGGCGTAGAATTGGAGCTGTTTACCGACCCAAATATGTACATGTTCATGGAGAGCGGTATACGTGGTGGTGTGTCAATGATATCGACCCGTTACGCTGAAGCTAACAACAAGTACATGGATGACTTCAACGAGGACAAAGGGTCATCTTACATCATGTACCTCGACGTAAACAACCTCTATGGACTGGCCATGTCAAGATCACTCCCAATTTCGGATTTTAAATGGATGACTAAACAAGAAATAGCTTCATTTAATATTGAAATTTTTGAGGATAACTCAGATTCTGGCTGCATTTTAGAAGTTGATCTCGAGTACCCTGAACATCTACATGATTTACACAATGATTATCCACTTGCCCCAGAAAAAATGAATATTTCCAAATCAAATTTGTCTCCATATGGCAAATCGCTATTAAAACATTTGAAAATAAATCTTACCGATGAAAACACAAAATTAGTTCCAAATTTAAATAACAAACAAAATTACATTATCCATTGCGAAAATTTAAAGCAGTACCTATCAATGGGATTAAAACTTAGTAAAATTCATCGCATTTTGAAATTTAAACAATCTCCATGGCTTAAAAAGTATATTGATTTCAACACTGAACAGCGAAAAAACGCCAAAAATAATTTCGAAAAAGACTTTTTCAAGCTTTTGAATAACAGTGTATTCGGGAAAAGTATGGAAAATGTGCGTTGTCATCAAAATATAGAGATAATCAATAGTGAAAAAAGATTGAAAAAAGTAGTCGCATCACCATCATTTGAAAGTTTCAAAATTTTTTGCAACGACCTTGTTGCAGTACAATCGAAAAAGAAACGCCTTCTGTTAAATAAACCAATATTTACTGGATTTAGCATTTTAGATATAAGTAAAACTTTTGTGTACGATTTCCATTATGATTATATTAAAAAACGGTATGGGGATCGAGCGAAATTACTTTTTACTGATACCGACAGCTTAACTTATCACGTTCAAACAGAAGACATTTATGAAGATATGAAAGCCAGCATCGATCTTTTCGACACTTCAAATTACCCATTAAATCATCCACTTTATTCTACAAAAAATAAAAAAAAATTAGGCAAAATGACTGATGAATTAGGATCGAACATCATTAAAGAATTTATAGGCTTAAGATCTAAGATGTATTCAATACTTGAGAGCAGTGGAAATTGTAAAAAAGTAGGTAAAGGCATCGTGAAAAATGTACTGCAGAAAAAGATAACACACGAGGATTATAAACATTCAATTTTTGAAAAACAAATTCATAGAGCAAATATGCGTTCTATAAGAAGTTTTAATCACGAAATTTATACAGTTGAACAAAAGAAAATTACACTCTCACCTTACGATGACAAACGGTACATCCTTTCGGATGGTTTCAACACTTTAGCCCATGGACATTATTTGATTCACGATGAAAACGACGATAACGATAGCGATGATGATAATGTTGATAACAACCATGATGATGCAGATGTAGATGATTAGATGTAGAACATATTTTAGTGTTTATAATAGGAATTAGTTGGCTAGAAAATAATATTTTATTCTTTTAGTTTGAAATGTATTGATAAATAAAACAGTAATTGAAAAAAAAAATTAATCATTTTACAACTTTACCAAAATATTCCCCACTCCTAAATTCATATCCCACCCGTCAAACTTGAATCTCATTCTGAAATTATTTCAAATTGAATGTCACAATAAATTGCTGGTAAGTACTTTTATAATTTCAGTCTTCACAATGGACGTGCGATGGAAGGTACCGTTTACAGCTCTACTTGCTGGCAGTACTGGTTGTGGGAAATCAACGTTTGTAAGGAGATTTTTAGCAAATCTAGATCAAATGACTGATCAGTGCATTAATCAAGTAATCTGGTGTTATTCCGTGGAAATGCAAAACTTTCAAGATTTCATGACTGATCCTCGCTTAACATTTCACCAAGGACTACCAAACATGGATGATTTTAGTGCTGAGAGTGGTCCAAAATTAATTATTCTCGATGATATGATGACAGAAATGGATAAAAGAGTAGTAGATTTGTTTACGAAATTTTCACATCATAAAAATATTTCAACTTTTTTCATAACTCAAAATTTATTTTATAAAGGGAAAGAAATGCGTGATATATCACTGAATTCACACTACATTGTAACTTTTAAAAATCCGAGAACGAGATCTCAATTCTCGTGCATGGCAAGACAGCTAAATCCAAAAAATGTTAAATTTTTGGAGGAAGCTTACGAAGATGCTACCAAATTACCTTTTGGGTATTTACTGGTAGACTGCCATCAGAAAACCGATGAAAATCTACGTATCCGAACGTCAATTTTCCCAGACGATGAAAACCATATTGTCTACATTCAGAAATAATGATAAATAATCGAAGATCTAGCACTTGCCCGTCATTCTCTCATCATGAGCGACACGGTTATCAAACAGGCGCATGTGCTGCATACGTTGCAGAAAGCCAGTCCGACGATGCGTAGAGCGATATTAAAAGCGTCCGATAAAAATTTGGTTCGATCAATTTGTGAATGTGCTGAAAATTGTATATCAGGACGTGTAAATCTGCACCCAGCTCAGAAAAGTCGACTCTCTCGACACAAGCGGTTGCTGCGAAAATTGGTGAAAAAAGGCGACACTTGGCAAAAGAAGAAGCGAATTATTCAAAAAGGTGGATCTCTAATTCCGTTACTGTTGGGACCAATTCTGAGCGGTGTTATATCAGGTTTGATGGCATCATGAATCATACAAAGAAGATGGTTTTAATTGATCAGCAAACGCTTGATCGTATTAGTAAGACTAAGGTACCAACAAGTTTGCAATTAAACAAGTCACAAAATGCTTCGTCATCAACAAACGCAATCAAGGATAAGATTATGGCACTACGGAATGAAATGAAACAGATTCTTCGACTAAAAGATTTGGACGACAACGAAAAACTTTCACGTTATCAAGAAACATTACGACGATATCTACATTTTATTTCCATAATGCCACAAACCAATGGACCGGTTCAGCCTGAATGTCAAGAAAAATCTGTTCCTACAGGGAAGGAAATTAAGCAAGAAATAATTGACAATAAACAAGAAATCAAGCCTTCCAATACTGCAATCGATCATATAAATATTGAAAGTGAAAATAAATTTAAAAATTCTACCAGGGTTGATGATAAACATTCGTTGAAAGATGAGCTGCTGCGTTCCATATCTGAAAAGAAACGTAACACTGCGGAAGAAATCTACACAATTCTTACTAACAGCGAAATTATTGACTGGAATCATGCAGGAACTGTGAAAATAAATGGTTGTGATATCGTCGATTCATCAATAATCGAATTAATATCTGATATTTTAAGTAATCGTCAGACTTCTAATCCTAATGGCTGGCAAAAATTTGCGGAAGTCTTAACGGAATTAAAAGTCCCAATGAAATATATATCAAACACTCGTCGAAGAAACTTCATTCGTTCAAAACAGAACGAAGCTGCGAGTTCTCCAATCAAAAGTGCTGAGAAGAGAAAGAAACGAAAAATAGAAGATCTATCACCGCCAGTGTCACAGGGAAAAATAGGTGCCGTTAAGCGAAGAAGTGCTCGTGTGTTGACCACTGCCAATTGGAAACGATTTAACTTTTCATCATGAATGCTAAAACAAGAAAATTATTACAAAAAATATATTTTGATCCGTCCAATGCAGCCGGATTTTCTACAGCAGACAAGTTGTGGAAGGCGACGAAGAAAAAGATTTCGAAAATGAACGTTGAAGAGTGGCTTGAAAATCAGGAGACCTTTACTCTACATCAACCACTGAGAAAAAAATTTGACAGAAATAGATTTATCTCGAACTATATTGATGATGTTTGGCAAGCTGATCTTTGTGACATGCAATCTCTGAGTAAATATAATGATAATTTAAAATACTTGTTGACTGTTATTGACATTTTTAGCAAATTTGCATGGATAATAGTTTTACGTAATAAAACAAGTGCAGAAATAATAAGAGGTTTTCAGGAAATTTTCGAATCATCTAATCGAAAACCTACAAATTTAAATATGGATAAAGGCAAGGAATTTAAAAATAGAAATTTTCAAACGTTTTTAAAAGATAGGAATATCAATTTTTATTACACTAACAATGATACTAAAGCAGCCGTAGTCGAAAGATTCAATAGGACAATTAAACAAAAAATTTGGAAGTACTTTACTTATTCCTCATCTAACCGTTACATTGATGTGCTCCCAGATTTATTGCACAGTTATAATAATTCAATTCATTCTACAATAAAATTTTCCCCAGCTGAAGTGAATATCAATAACATGTTGCAAGTTTGGCGAAATCTTAATAATCGAATACCAGTCATTAAAAATAGAAAAATAAAATTTGCAATTGGTGACCATGTTCGAATTTCTAGAGAGAAAGGTCAATTTGAGAAAGGATTTGAAAAGAACTATTCTGATGAGATATTCATAATTTCCGAAGTTCTCCCTAGACGTCATTTAACAGTTTACAGAATAGAGGATATGAGTCATCAACCAATCGAGGGAACGTTTTATGAAGCTGAGTTGAAACGAGTGCGAATTCAAAAATCTACTGTGTACAAAATAGATAAAATCCTCGATCAGAAAAAAAACGGACGCAGTACCAAACTATTAGTCAAGTGGCTCGGTTATCCATCCTCTCAAAATTCGTGGGTTGATAAGAAAGATATTATTCATTTATTATGAATCGAAGCGATGAATTCTTTTTAACTCTACCGAGCAATAGTTCCGAGAAATATTATTCGACAAATAGCCCAAATAGATTTGTGACTCAATTACCACATCGCATTGAGTTACGTGACGATTGGGAAGTGTCATTATTTTCGATAAACTATCCCTACACTATAGGCAACGTTTCACCAGCTGATAACAAAGTGACCTACAGTTTAAAGCCCACTGAAAAAGAAGAAAGCGTAATAACCAAGACTCATGGAATTAAACCTGGCTATTATGATAACGCGTCAGCTATCCACCTTGCTATTAATAAAATTCTCGCGAACACTACTCCTGGGGATATCAGCATTTTACTTACAGATTCAAAATCATTTACAAATATAGACGTTGTAAACGATAAAACATTTCAATCTGTGGTGTTATCTGATAATCTTTCCATGCAACTAGGATTTGACCCTGGTATGAATATTATTTCTGTTAAAAAATCACCTCGCAAATGTAGTTTGAATGTAAGTTTACCGAATGAGTTGTATATTTATTGTGATATTTTTGAATCTCATGTAGTAGGCGATGTATTTGCTAACCTCGCTCGAGTAATTAACTTTGATACGTTCTATTATAAAGAAAAGTATGGCGGGGTAAACTCAGTGTCATTCAATCCACCAATGTACTTTCCGGTTTCAAAGCGTGAGTTTTCATCGATTACTGTAGATATAAGAGATGTTTTTGGCAATCCAATCACATTCGGTGCAGAGGTTCTCACGGTTGTACTTCATTTTCGTCGTCGTCGTCATCATCGCGAGTAGATGCAAAAATGTGTCATCGCAACAACAGCTACAATGATCGCTACATCAATTATTTTGATAATCAATGTGGATCCGGAATGAACATATATCATGGAGCTAAATTCCAACGTGGATATGGATTGGCATCATTTTTGAAAAGTATGTGGCGTCTAGCTGTACCAATATTCAAAAGTGGTGCAAGATCTCTTGCTCAAGAAGGATTAACATCTGGCTTCAATTTTGCAAATGATTTGATGGAGAGAAAAAACGCACGACAATCTTTTGAAAATAGATTGAAGGAGGCCGGTTCAACCTTGAAGCGAAAAGCTGAAGATAAACTAACACGAATGCAAGGTGCTGGACTTAAACGTGTAAAACAACAGAGAACACTTCAGTTGGTGACGAGCGATCGAGAGAGAAAGGTTGTTAAAAAGAAGAGGAAATCTCCTAGTTCTAAACCGAAGAAAATTTTCAAAAAACCGAAGCTATCGAGGAAACTTGGAGATATTTTCGAATAAGAAGATGTCAGTGATACACAGCAATTCAATGGAGGCTATGAAATCCGAGCTCGACCTCTTTGCGACACCACTGACACAAGCAGCCATCGAGTATGGTTATACGGTCGCTTACAAACCAGTGGCGTCTTTGGAAAAAAGCTCTCAATTTGAGTTCGTGGTTGGTGGCAGTGGAGAAGAGTTGATCGATTTGGCACACACCGAATTGCATCTACATGCTAAGGTCACTAAAAGTGATGGCACTAATCTTTCAACAGGCGATGATAAATCTAATGTAACAGCTCCTGTGAACAACTGGATCCACTCGCTTTTCTCGCAAGTTGAAGTTACATTGAATGGAAAACAAATATCATCGCCTTCCAACACCTATGGTATAAGAGCATACATCGAATCTCTGCTCAACTACGGCCGATCTGCAAAGACATCTCATTTAACGTCAGGGTTATGGTATAAAGACACTGCAGGAAAATTCAACGATTTCAAAGATAATGCTGGACTTTTGAAACGAGCTTCATTTATCAGAGGAAGTAAAACTGTTGATTTAATGTCCAATATTCACCATGAATTATTCGGCTCTGACAAACTTCTTATCAACGGTGTGGAAATGCGGTTAAAATTTCATCTGAATAAAGATGCATTCCATTTGATGTCGGAAGATACTGCAGTAAAAACACAAATCAGCGATGCAACTTTATTTGTGCGAAAAGTTCGAGTTAAGCCAGCATTGCATCTTGCCTATTCACGCGCTCTCGAGCATTCAAATTTAAAATATCCACTTTCTAGAACTGAAATTAAAAATATCACAATTCCGGCGGGGGTTCAATCTAGAACCATTGACAATATTTACTTAAACCATTTACCAAAGAGGATTGTAATAGGATTTATTTTAAATTCTGCGTTTAATGCTGATTTTGGAAAAAATCCGTTTTACTTTGAACATTTCAATTTAAACTTTTTACAGTTGTATAGTGGTTCCCAACAAATTCCAACAAAAGCTCTAACTCCAGACTTCGCCAATAATCTATACATTCGTGCATATAAAACATTATTTGAAGGTACTGGCATTAATTCTCAAGATGTTGGAAATGATATTTCACGCGAAGAGTTCAAGGACGGTTATTTCTTAACCGTTTTTGACCTGACATCAGACCTGAGTGCTAGCTCATCTCATTGGTCAATTCAAAGAAATGAATCATTTCGCATCGAAGTACGCTTTAGCACTCCATTAACCGCCCCAGTTGATATGATTTTGTATTCAGAGCATGATAGTTTAATGGAAATTACCAAACAACGAAATGTAATCACCGATTTTTAAATTTAGAATTTGACATGTGAACATGTGAATTGTGAATTTGACATGTTCTGTAGCAGTGAAGTTGAATATTTATTTTATAATCATAATTTATGGCAGACATTTGTCATTTCGAGTTGGAATCTTGTACAATAGAGTAAACATGATTTCGTTGCATCTAGAAGAAGCCATGCTTTGTGATAAGTTTACGAGTTCATTGTTTCGCGGTGTATTTGCTGCAGATAACTTACCACGGGTAGTGCAAAAGCCGTGTGTGTTAATTGCTAATACTGATCCTGCAAGTAAGCCTGGATCACATTGGGTTTCTATACATATCGACGAATTTTGTCGTGGAACCTATTTCGACAGTTATGGAATTCCACCGATTGTGAAAAATCATCATGAATTTCTAAGTCAACAATGTACGTCGTGGACATACAACGAAATGCAATTGCAAAGTCCAACTTCTGACGTATGTGGTGAATATGCAGCATTATTTCTAGCCCATGCAGCTAGAGGACTTAGCATGCAGGAATTTTTATGGTCTTTTCAAAATAGATCCTGTGAAGAAAACGATGCACTTGTTCGACAATTGTTTTTCGAGAAATTCAAATCATGTTTTGCACCTGTTCGAAAAGATATGAATAAGCAAAGTTGTTGTAACCGTGATTCTAATCCGCTTTTTATGATGCGATTTTAATAAATGTATGTAATTGGGAACTGAGAGTGAATTATTATTATTTAGATAGAACCTATATTCCTCACCATGAAATAACATTTTTATTTTAGTGTAGTAAAGGTGATCAAACTATCGAAATTCAGTTGACTAAACAAGTTCAAACCTGTCTAGACATGCGTGATCATGAACAGGAAGTGTCATATCGTATTACATGTTAACACGCAATCGATGACTGCAGTTACATGTAGCAAATTGAATGTCTCACCGGAGAAATAATGCTGGATTTATGATTGTTGATTTGATAGAAATGAAATAAAATATTAAAAGCAATTTCAAATTCAAAATTTTTAAATTTTACTAAAATAACTAGGGGCTCTGCCCCTGCGGCCTCCGGCCGCCAACCCCCCCGGCGTGCTTTGGGGCTTCGCCCCAAAGCACCATCTGCACGGGGCCCCCTTGCAGGGGGCTTCGCCCCCTGTAGGTTTTATTTGTTTCTTGTGTTGATTTATTTTTCGGTACTTGGTATTTGACCATTCTGCCACGCTTATCAAACACTTCGTGTTTATCTGCATATTCACTGCTCAAATGCGAACATGTAGGTACTACTGAAGATGGCTGCATCTTTTCGTGACTCGGGTACACAGACTTCCACCATCAATTGATTATTCAAGAACCGAGAGTTTCCCAACTTCCCAACCTTCCTCTGCGTAGTACAACAGTGTTGATATGCGCAATCGTACGATGGTCTGTGTACCTTGTGCACTTGTGCCTTGTGCCTGGAGCACCTTCCCACCTCCTGGCTGCATGACAGACTTCCTTCCCTTTCTCTGTCCCTGCTTGTGTTGTCCACCTATAGCACCCAGCACCCAGCACCTAGCACCCGGCACCCAGAATCCAGCACTCAACACCCAGCACCCGGCACCCAGCACCAAGCACCCGGCACCCAGCACCCAGCACCCAGCAACCGGCACCCAGCACTCAGCACCCGGCACCAGGCACCCAGCACCCGGAACCCGGCACCCAGCATCCAGTTCCCAACACCCAGCACCCAAAACCCGGCACCCAACACCAAGCACCTAGCACCCGGAACCCGGCACCCAGCATTCAGCACCCAACACCCAGAACCCGGCACCCAAAACCCGGCATCCAGCACCAAGAACCCAGCACCCGGAACCCGGCACCCAGCATCCAGCACCCGGCACCCAGCACCCAGATTCGTGCACCCGGCACCCAGCATCCAGCACCCAGCACCCAGCATCCAACACCCACCACCCAGCACCCAGCACCCGGAACCCAGCACCCGGAACCCGGCACCCAGCATCCAGCACCCAACTCCCAGCACCCAACACCCAGCACCCACTATCCGACCCCCAGGACCCGGGACCCAGCACCCGGAACCCGGCACTCAGCATCCAGCACCCAGCACCCGGAACCTGGCACCCAGCATCTAGCACCCAACACCCAACACCCAACACCCAGCACCCAGCACCCAAAACCCAGCACCCAGCTCCCAGCACCCGGCACCCAGCACCCGGCACCCGGCACCCAGCACCTAGTGAATCGACACGGTCTTCTCCACGGTCTTCCTTCAAGTGCAAACGCGACGGTGTTGACATGCACAATCGTACGATGGCACCCAGCACCCAGCACTCAACACCCAGCATCCAGCACCCAGCACCCGGCACCAAAAACCCACCACCCGACCTCCAGGACCCGGCACCCAGCACTCAACACCCAGCACCAGGCACCCGGCAACCGGCACCCAGCATCCAGCACTCAACACCCAACACCCAGCACTCAACACCCACCACCCAGCACCCGGCACCCAGCATCAAGCTCTCAACACCCAGCACCCGGCACCCAGCACCCGGTACCCGGCACCCAGCATCCAACACCCAGCACCCAGCATCCAGCAACCGGCACCCAGCATCCAACACCCAACACCCAGGACCCAGCACCCAACATCCAGCACCCAGCATCCAACATCCAACACCCCAGCAACCGTCACCCAGCACCCAGAACCCGGCACCCAGCATCCAGCACCCAACACCCATCACCCGGCACCCAGCACCCGGCACCCGACCCCCAGGACCCAGCACCCAGCACTCAACACCCAGAACCCGGCACCAGGCACCCAGCACCCGGCACACAGCACCTAGCACCCGGCAACCGGCACCCAGCACTCAACACCCACCACCCAGCACCCGGCACCGAGCACCCAGCACCCGGCACCCGGCACCCAGCATCCAGCACCCAGCACCCGGCACCAAGCACCCGGCACCGAGCACCCAGCACCCGGCACCCAGCATCCAACACCCAACACCCAGCACCCGGCACCCGGCACCTGCAGCATCCAGCACCCGGCACCCAGCATCCAGCACCCAGCACCCGGCACCCAGCACCGAGCAACCGGCAACCGGCACCCAGTATCCAGCACCCAGGACTCGGCACCCAGCACCCGGCACCCAGCACCCAGCATCCAGCATCCAGGGCACCCAGCATCCAGCATCCAGGGCACCCAGGACCCATGCCCTGTCGGCCGCTGCCTTTGTCCTTTCTTCGTTGCTCGTCGGCGTTAGTTTGGCCTGGGTCAGGCGAGCACGTTTTTTGTCGGCATCTGCAGTAGTTGTATGATGTGTTTCCAGTATTTCAGTATACAGCTATAGACGTTCTGAAGGGCCAAACACGATTTCAAACACTATATCTTCCTAGTGGAAAAGTTGCGTAAAAACTCACAGTTAAAGTCGTGAGAAATCTCACAGAAGAACAGATACACCGATGTCCAGCATCGCTTGGTGTCGCCACATCATGAGATTGTCAGTGGCAAATTATTTTGATACCTGTTGTTGGCAATGTTCGACATTTGGCGATTTTCATTTGGCTAATTTTTTCATCGCTATGGAAATTACTTTGCACCTTGGATTTCCTGAATGCCAGCATTATTGCCTCCAGAGGCGATGACTTTTGGCCGAGTGATTTGGCGTGTGTTTTTCGTTGTTTTCACCATCAAGCGCGGCTCAAATCGCTGGCCGAGTGTTGCAGCGCGCAAGTCCCAAGTGGCACGAACAGAACGCGACGTTCCCCGCGCGTTTTCATTGCGTTTTCACAATTTCGCTGGCGATTTACGCCGTCAGTTACATAGTCACATGGCCACATCGCCACATAGCCACATCCAGGTACCGATAGTATCGTGGCAACGGGAAATAGGGATTTTATATAAGGTGGACTAGGGGCTTTGCCCCTGCGGCCTCCGGCCGCCAACCCCCCCGGCGTGCTTTGGGGCTTCGCCCCAAAGCACCATCTACACGGGGCCCCCTTGCAGGGGGCTTCGCCCCCTGTAGGTTTTATTTGTTTCTCGTGTAGCTTTGTTGTTCGGTGATAGTATTTGACCATTCTGCCACGCTTACCTAACACTTTGTGTTTATCTACATATAGGTAATGATCAAACGTGAACTTATTGTTACTGCTGATGAAGGCTAAATATTTTCGTAACTCGGGTACACAGACGTCCACCATCAATTTGATGATCCAAGAAAAGAGTTTTCATTTGTTGCCACACGCCCTGCTTGTGTGTAGTTCCTTTCCCCACAAACCAACCCAACCTTGTTGTATGTTTCCGTTTACCTTTCCTGCCTTTCGTGCTTATTTTTTTGGCACTCCCCCTTTCTCCCCCCCCCCCCCCCCCTACCACTAATCCTACCTTTCCTGAACCCCCCCCCCCCAACTTCCCAACCTTCCTCTGCGTATGGCCCTCTTGCAGGGTGCTTCGCCCCCTGTAGGTTTTATTTGTTTCTTTTGTTGATTTGTTTTTCGGTTGTTGGTCTTTGACCCTTCTGCCACGCTTACCTAACACTTTGTTAATATAACTTATAACTTATAACTTATTGGTAATACTGTTGATGGGTATATATTGTCATTACTCTGTTACACAGGCGTCCACCATCAGTTGTTGATCCAAGAAAAGCGAGTGGTGTGGTGTCGCCGTAGCAAAACAAAACAAACTGCATATGCCCAGCAAGGAATGTTTTATTATTCTAATACCTCAATTTACACACATTTACAATTTTAATTGTAATGATTGTAATTGCATGAAAGCCCTCCTTCATTTTCTCTGTCTCTGCTTGTGTTGTCCACCAATAGCCGGATGTTGGGCCTGGTTAATCTACACGGTGTTCCTTCAAGTGTTAGCGCGACGTTGTTGACATGCGCATTCGTACGATGGTCTGTACGTTTTGCACTTTGCGCTTTGCCAGGAGCCCCTCCCCGCTCCCGGCTGCATGACGGACCTCCTTCATTTTCTCTGTCCCTGCTTGTGTTGTCCACCAATAGCCGGATGTTGGGCCTGGTTAGTCTACGCGGTTTTCCTTCAAGTGTTAGCGCGACGTTGTTGACATGCGCATTCGTACGATGGTCTGTACGTTTTGCGCTTTGCGCTTTGCCAGGAGCCCCTCCCCGCTCCCGGCTGCATGACAGACCTCCACTGATGTCTCTGTCCCTGCTTGTGTTGGCCACCAAAAGCCTGTTGGTAAGCCTGGTTTACCTACACTGTCCCCCGATGCGCAACTCTTTGCATAGAAGGCATATCCTTGATGTTTTTCGTTTTGTCACGATCGGTTTTGCTGTCGGATTTGTATTTTTTCGATTGTGTATTGTTCTGGTTCGAGCGCGTGTTCCGGGAGCACGTTCTTGCAGAACATATCACTCAGCATCCTCAGGTCTTTGTGCATTGCCAGACACGCTTTTCCGTCTGGACTCGCGTATCCATGTTGGTTTCTCGCGTGGGAGTCAAACAGCCAGTATGTCCCATCGACCGTTCTGCCTATGGCCACCGACACAGACACCGCTGTTAGGATCCCGCAGGCCGCACCCGCGAGAAACGTGCTTAGCCCTGTATGTAGGTCGGGCCAGGCGTTGTGGCGAGCGATGTTTTGCGGCCAGATCAGACCGGAAACAGCAGTGTCGGCGTTTTCTTGTTTGTTTATCCAGGTGTTCAATCCCGCGACGGATATGTAGTCGTGTAGTTCCTGTACCGTGAGGTATTGCTCGTCCCTTGGCAGATTTCGCGCACTGAGGGTGTACAGTGCATCGCCGGAATCGAGAATTCTGTCCAGTGTGTCTTTTTGCCATGTTGATGGACACTTGTTGTTTGCTAAGGCGATAGCGCAGGCAGCCATTGCCGTGCATTGCCTTCCTGCGTTGACAAACTTTCTGGCAGCATCCCCCTGGTGCCACGAACCACGCACGATTCTGATGTTCAATTCGTTCCAGTCGCTTGTGTCCATCTGTTCCTCGTCTTCGTTCAATGCTCCAGCATCTGCGACAGTTAGCTTGCTCAGTGACCGCTCGATGCCCTCTTCGTCAGCCTCTCGTGGGTCACTTTGACGACCACCTTGCGAGGTTGTGGCCGCTGTTGACTTTTGCGGGGCATTGCTTTCTAGCACCTCTTTGTACACGATGTTCTTTGTAAAAGTGGTGTTGCATGACTTGATCAGCTTGCCCTGCGCCTCGTTGCTGGTGACTGCTAGGAACACTGAGTCGAGGGACCGCGCTCTTGACAGCGCCACGTAGAGCTGGCCGTGTCCGAACACTGGTTTTTCGAGATTCACTCCCACGCGTCTCAAAGACTGTCCCTGGGCCTTGTTAATCGTCATGGCGAATGCCAGACGAATCGGGAATTGGCGCCTGATCATCGTGATCGGCAGGCCTGCGTCTGAGGGCGTGAGGTTCACTCGGCAGAGAAAAGTCCTGTTTCCTGCGCATCGTCCTCCGATGATCCGACAGTCGATCACGTGCTCGTAGAGTGCAACCACGCTTAGCCGGGTGCCGTTGCACAGGCCGGCTCGTACGTTCACGTTCCTCATGAGCATCACGACTGCGTGCACTTTCAGGCGCAGCTTGTGCGGCGGCATCCCAGACGGCGTCAGCGAGTTCAGGTACTCGACTGGGTAGTCGGTGGTTAGAGCGTCGCCATCCTCGCCTTCGCCGACGTCCACTGAGTCAGCGCTGCAGTATTCGTGCACGTCGCCTTCGAGTCGCTCGAGAACAGTGTCGTTGATGTTTAACGACTCTGTGTTCTTCGGGCAGAGGATTGCGTGATCCTGCATTTCGGCCATCTCGGCAGCACTGATGCTCTTGCCGAAGACGGCGTCCATGACGCAGTCGACGACGCACTGGTCGGGCAGGGCGATTGTGTCTTCTGGCAGGTGGTGGTCGTTCGTTAGTTCGCCGTTTCCGACGCGCAGCAGCCACTCCACGAACTCGTCCTCTCCTTCGTTGGCGCGCATGTTCGCGCGCAGTTCGAGCGTGCGGAACAGGGCCCAGTGTGTGCTGCGTTTAATGCACTGTTCGACGATGGTCGTTCGGTTGCCGTTGCGGACGACCGGAAGGCACTGGCGAAAGTCACCTCCAATGACGATCACCTTTCCGCCAAACGGTCGGTCATCGTTTGTCACGTCACGCAACGTGCGCTCGATCGCGTTCAGGGCCAGCACAGGCGCCATGGGCCCTTCGTCCAAGATGACCACCTTGGCCGCCCGCAGCGCAGCACCCTCGGCGGAGTTGGGCTTCACGCCGGACGTGCTGTTCTCCACGATCGGGACGGGCAGTCGGAATCGAGAATGGCAGGTCCTCCCACCCTTCAACAGCGTTGCAGCAATGCCAGTCCACGCGACGGCCACGGCTCGTTCGCCTCTGGCTCGCAGCGCGCTGATCAGGGTGTTGTAGAGGAAGGTCTTTCCACTGCCTCCCGGCCCGTCAAGGTAGAAACACCTATGCTCGGTCTTCGGGTCATCGATTGCTGCCATCACCGTTTCGAAAGCCACGCGCTGTCTATCGTTGAGCAGTTTCAAGTTTCCCTCGGCCTCTTCCCTTTCGGCGGCCCGATCGAACTGCTCGTCGACAGCAACGATGACCGGCAGTCGGGGCGCTGGCAAACCGAGTTCGATGTTCGTCAATCGGTGCAGGGCGAGTACGGACTGGATGGCGTTCAGTGCCATCTGTTCTGACTCGACGGGGTCGTGGTCACGGGCGAAGTCTTCGCAGAAATCTTCCTTGAAGCGCTCCCAGAGTGACAGCGGGCTAATCGGCTGGCAGATCGCGCAAATCACTGCAAACAGTTGCCGCAGTTCGTTTGGCATTTGCACTGCAACAGCCTCCTCGAGACACCTCTGCCACTCGTCGTCGTCCATGAGCAGGTTGCGCGCGATGGCAGCCTCCTTGAAGGTGCCGTACACAACGCCGCGGTGCGTGCGCACGTCTTCGAAGGACGTCGCGCCTGTCACGTGCAACAGGAGCAGACGCAGGTGGTATCGCTCGATCTGGCGCGGCGACACGGAGTACATGCGGGCGATGATGGTGTTCGCCCCTCGCTTGCGCGTTGCCCACGTGCGATTGAACACGTAGTGGTACGGGATGTCGGTGTACTTGTGTTGGCGTGCTGTTGGGTTGTTCCGATTCAGGTCGAACCACGCTGTCAGTGTTGTCAGTGTAGTGCTGCCGCGTTCTGCTGCGGCTACTTCGTCTCCGGGCCGGAACGTGACTGTGTGTTCCCCCTCGAGGTGGATTGCGAGTCGGATGATGCTGTGCGATTTATCGTGCATTGCAAATCCTAAAATGCGCCACACTGCCTCTTGGGGGCTGACATAGCGAGAGTCGATGTAGTTCGACACTTCGTCCCATACCAACACGGGCTGGGCCCCTTGCGCCGGACGCTCGCCATGTTCACACTCGGCGGGAACAGAGACGCGCAGCTCCACCCTGGCACAGTCGTGTCCCTTGTAGACGTACTTGCACAGGTACTTGACTGTCTTCGCTGAGCCACAGTGCACCACGTTCAGATGGCAGTCGTACTTGGAGCTCAAGTACTTGTTGTAAGGCACAATGTCCCGGTTGTCGACCACTTTTCCTGTCGGAGCCATGTACATCCGTCCGTTGTCTCTCCGGCGATAGACGGTGAAGCCCCCTTCGTTCACCACTGTCTCCTCTGTGAACAACTTTGGGAACTTCTTCTTGCATTGCCCGTCCTCCATGCACACTGAGCGTGGGTTCCGCGCGCCGCACGGGCCGTGAATCATTGACGACACGATGGTCTTGTGTAGTCTCTCCTCGGTCACCGGGTCAGGCAACTCGGCGCAGATGAGTGCGTCGATCTGTTCTGGTGTGCGGATCGTGTCCTCGTAGCGCAGGATGACCAGGATGTGGGCGTGGGGTAGTCCTCGTTTCTGGAACTCGACCACGTGGAAGTGCGCCAGGGGCACGCCCATCACGTGCTTCGTCGTGATGTCGGCCATCAGTTCTTTGAGTTTCAGTTGAAAAACTCGTGCGGTGAGATCGGGTCGGTCCTCGGCCCGTTCATACGCCGCGAGGTTGTCCTGTATTTCTGGCCACTTCGGGTTGCACGTCATCGTCACGAAGAGATCTGGCTTGCCAAACTTTGTCACGATGCTCATTGCGTCTTGGTACAGTTGTTGGCAATGTCTGGGACTGCCAATGAAGCTGGATGGCAGTATCACCATTTTGCCAACGTCGTATCCCTGCCGCTCGGCCCTGTGCTCGATGTGGTCCATAAGGCCGCGATACAGCTCGGCACGCAGTGTTTTTTGATTCTTGATGATGAATTCAAGTCGGTTGCCCTCCACCTTGATGTACGCGTCCACCATGAACTGCTGCGTCAGCTTGCCGGCGTGCAGCACGGGGTTGAAGGCGCCGACGCGCTCCTGGAGTCTGTAGCTGTAATACTCCATCAGTGTGATGACGTTGTGGGTGGATTGTTTGGTGTGCGGCATGTCTCTTTGGAAGCCGGCTTCGCCGCGCGGAAACAGCAGGGCGTAGCTCAGTGGGTCCGTGGATGGCGACAGGACGGACAGCTGTTCGAAGTAGCCGCTTCGCGTGTGGATGCGAATGTCGCGGCCGAGCGTAGGCATTCCACCGTCTACGCTCTGGTACACCACAGCCACTTCGAGCGCTGTCGGGTGCTCGAAGGTTCGACGCTTGTCTTCGACGACGCGCAGCTCTACTCTCGTGTCTGGTCGACCCTCGGCCGTGGCACGGACGCGCTCCTCAGCCTCCACCTGCCCCAGGGTCTTGAGCCCTTGGGCGAAAGGGTTTACTTCGCGAATCAGCGCGTCCAGCTCGTGCAGCAGGTCGGGCAGCAGCTTCGTGTTTTCGCGCCTGTCGACTCGATGTGTCTGCGCTTGCTCGGCGTCGAGGAAGTACAGGTGTGAGTAGAGCGGCTTCTCCACCCCTTGGCCCATGTGCCCGATCCTGTGCTGAATGTTTCCGTGAACACGGAAACAATACGTACCACGGCCCTTCGGTATTTCGGTCTTGGCACCGACCGACGCGAAGGAGAGCGAACTGTTGTACGACCGGATGTTCTCACGGAAGTTTCTCGAGTGGTAGTGGCCTCCAGTGAGCAGTTCGAACATGAAGCCGGGGTACGGGAGCAGTGGCTCGAGCTTGACGTTGCCCCTGTGGCAACAGGTCGTGAACTGGCGGTTGTTTGTCTTCCAGCCGGCGGGCCTTTCCCCTTTGTAGTGCAGGGCGCTGCACTCGTCGCACACTTCGTTTTGATTGCCGCAGTAATGCTGCAAGACGTCAGCCACATCTTGTCTTGCGGCTTCCAAGTGCGTGGGTGCCAGGTCCACCGGCGCGAGGTCGGGCTCCATCGCTTCGTCCTCGGTTAGCTGGTGTTGTTCGCGTTCTGCCTCATCGGCACGATGGGTGGCTTCCTCCTCGGCGCGTTTGGTGGCTTCGGCTTCAGCTGCCGCCAGCCGGTCCCCTGCTTCGGCGTCGCGAAGTCGGCGCGTTCGCTCCCGCCGGGTAGCTAGACGCTCGGCATGCTCGGCTGCATTCGCGTCCTCTCGCAGTGTCCGCTCGTGAGCGGCCGTCTTGGCCAGGCGCGCTGTCCGCTGGGCCTCTGTCTCGGTCTCCATGCGCTGTCGCTTGTAGCTTGCCGACTGGTCCAGCCGCTGGAGTCGCTTTTCCTCGAGCTCTTCCTCCCTACGGCGGCGCTCTGCTTCGGCCTTCTGAGCGAGACGCTCGACATGGTGGGTCTCGGTCTCGGTCTCCCTGCGATGGCGCTCTTGCTTTGACAACTGACCCAGCCGCTGGAGTCGCTGTTCCTCAAGCTCTTCCTCCCTGCGGCGGCGCTCTGCTCCGGCCTTCTGAGCGAGACGCTCGACATGCTGGGCCTCGGTCTCGTTCTCCCTGCACTGGCGCTTTTAGCTTGCCGACTGGTCCAGCCGCTGGAGTCGCTGTTCCTCGAGCTCTTCCTCCCTGCGGCGGCGCTCTGCTCCGGCCTTCTGAGCGAGACGCTCGACATGCTGGGCCTCGGTCTCGTTCTCCCTGCGATGTCGCTCTTGATTTGTCCATTGGGCCAGCCGCTGGAGTCGCTGTTCCTCAAGCTCTTCCTCCCTGCGGCGGCGCTCTGCTTCGGCCCTCTGAGCCTGACGCTCGACATGCTGAGCCTCGGTCTCGGTCTCCCTGCGATGTCGCTCTTGATTTGTCCATTGGGCCAGCCGCTGGAGTCGCTGATCTTCGAGCTCTTCCTCCCTGCGGCGGCGCACTGTTTCCGCCTTCAAAGCCAGGCGGTCGACGCGCTGTGCCTCGGTCTCGGCTTCTCTGCGCTGACGATCGAGACCAGCCATTCGCGCGAGGCGAGCACGGCGTTCGTCCGCGGACTCGCTTGCTCTACGCAGTCGCGCCTGCTCTGCAGCAACAGCGAGGCGCTGGCGGCGTTGTCTGTCTGGCTCGTCGTCCGGGCGCTGGCCACAGGCATTGTCCGGGCTCTTCTCGGCGTCCGCGTGGTGTACCGAGGCATCGTGCGAAATAGAAGTGATGTAAGGGTTGACGCTCACCGATTCGGCCACGGGTCGTCCTTCGAGGGTGTCGACGTCGGGCTCGGCAAGGGGCGGCAAAGCGAGCGTTGCCAACGGCGCAGTGGCATTTAGCTCTCCTGTCGCTTGCTTGCCAGCTCGCTTGGCCCGTGCCCTGTCGGCCGCTGCCTTCTTCGTTTCTTGGTTGGTCGTCCGCGTTTGTTTGGCCTGGGTCAGGCGAGCACGTTTTTTTGCCGGCATCTGTAGTTGTATGATGTGTTCCCAGTATATCAGTATACAGCTATATTATATACTTTCTTAAGGGCAAAACTCGATTTCAAACACAATAAGATTCCTATTTGAAAATTCGCGGAAAAACTCACAGTTAAACTCGTTGGAAATCTCGCAGAAAAATTTGCTGAAAAAAAATCAACTTCACAGTGCGATTAATTTTGTAACTATAGATACATTTAGTCGTGCATTGTTGCCAATTGTTGCCTCCAGAGGCGATGAATTTCTTCGCATTGTGTTTCGACATTTGGCGAATTTCATCGCTATGGAAATTATTTTGCACCTGTATTTTCCTTGCTGCCTGCATTATTGCCTCCAGAGGCGATGACTTTTGGCCGAGTGAAATGGCGTGTGTTTTTCGTTTTTTTTTACATCAAGCGCGGCTCAAATCGCTGGCCGAGTGTTGCAGCGCGCAAGTCCCAAGTAAAAGGAACAGAACGCGACGTTCCCCGCGCGTTTTCATTGCGTTTTCACAATTTCGCTGGCGATTTACGCCGTCAGTTACATAGTCACATGGCCACATCGCCACATCCCCACATAGCCACATCCAGGTACCGATAGTATCGTGGCAACGGGAAATAGGGATTTTATATAAGGTGGATATACCACATGTGGGGTTCGAACCCACGCACTCAAAGAGTTTCTAATCTTAAGTCTGGCGACCACTCGGCTAACCTGACTTAGAAAAATGCTGATAATTAGTATGATAAAATCCAGTTCGAAACAATTTCCATATTGATCAACCTTCTTTAAAATCCTTAAATTTGGCTCCGCGTAAATCGCCAGCGAAATTGCGAAAACGCGATGAAAACGCGCGGGGAAAGTTGCGTTGTGTTCGTGCCACCGGGGACTTGAGCGCTGCAATATTTTGGCAGCGATTTGAGCGCGGCATGATAGGGATCTGATAGGGCTCGAAAGGGCTTGATTTGGGTTCACGCGGCCGAAATTCGTCCAACGGCGAGACAAATTTCGAACCAATTCAACGCCTCTGGCTTGACTAAATGTATCCATGGTTACGAAAAAAAAAATTCAAAAATTCATTTATTTTAGCTTCAAGTTCAAATTATTTTGCCACTGACAAATACATACTATGGCGAGGTACTATGGCGGGTGCGGGTGCCGGGTGCCGGGTGCTGGGTGCTAGGTGCAGGGTGCCGAGTGCCGGGTGCTGGGTGCCGTGTGCTGGGAGTTGGGTGCCAGGTGCCGGGTGCTGGGTGTTGTGTGCTGGATGCTGGGTGCCGGGTGCCGGGTACTAGGTGCTGGGTGCCGGGTGCCGGGTTCTAGGTGCTGGGTGGTGGGTGCCGGGTGCTAGGTGCTGGGTGCAGGGTGCTGGGTGCCGTGTGCCGGGTGCTAGGTGCTGTGTGTTGAGTTCTGGGTGCAGGGTGCTGGGTGCCGGGTGCTGGGTGCTGGGTATCGGGTGCTGGGTGTTCGAGGCTGGGTGCTAGGTGTTGAGTGCTGGACGCTGGGTGCCGGATGCTGGGTGCCGGGTGCTAGGTGTTGAGTGCAGGATGCTGGGTGTTGGGTGCCGCGTGCTGGGTCCTGGATGCTGGGTGCCAGGTGCCGGGTGCTGGATGCTGGATGCTGGATGCTGGGTGCCGGGTGTCGGGTGTTTGGTGCTGGGTGCTGGATGCTGGGTGCTGGGTCTGGGTGCCGGGTGCAGGGAGCTGGATGCTGGATGCTGGGTGCTGGGTGCCGGGTGCTGGGTGCTGGATGCTGGGTGCCGGGTGCTAGGTGCTGGGAGCTGGGTGCTGGGTGTTGGGTGCTGGATGCTGGGTGCCGGGTGCTGGGTGTTGGATGCTGGGTGCCGGGAGCTGGATGCTGGGTGCCGGGTGCCGGGTGCCGGGTTTTGGGTGCCGGATGCTGGGTGCTGGGTGTTGAGTGCTGGATGCTGGGTGCCGGTTGCCGGGTGCTAGGTGCTGTGTGCCTGGTGCTGGGTGTTGGGTGCTGAGTGTGGGTGCCGGGTGCTGGGTGTTGGGTGCCGCGTGCTGGGTCCTGGATGCTGGGTGCCGGGTGCCGGGTGCTGGGTGTTGGGTGTAAGGTGTTGGATGCTGGGTGCCGGGTGCTGGATGCTGGGTGCCGAGTGCTGGATGCTGGGTGCCAGGTTTCAAGTGCTGGATGCTGGGGTCCGGGTGCTGGGTTCTGGGTGTTGAGTGCTGGGTGCTGGGTGCTGAGTGTTGGGTGCTGGGTGTTGGGTGCCGCGTGCTGGGTCCTGGATGCTGAGTGCCGGGTGCTGGATGCTGGGTGCCGGCTGCTGGATGCTGAGTGCTGGGTGTCGAGTGCTGCATGAAGGGTCCAGGGAGCTGGGTGCTGGGTGTTGAGTGCTGGGTGCTTGGTTCCGGGTGCTGGGTGTTGGGTGCTGGGTGCCGGGTGTTCAGTGCTGGGTGCTGGGTGCCGAGTGCTGGGTGCCGGGTGTTGGGTGCTGGGTGCTGGGTGTTGGGTGCCGGGTGCTGGGTGCTGGGTGTTGGTTGCTGGATGCCGGGTGCTGAGTGTTGGTGCTGGGTGCCGGGTGCTGGGTGTTGGATACTTGGTGCTGAGTGCAGGGTGCCAGGTGCTGGATGCCGGGTGGCGTGTTCCGGGTGCCGAGTCCTTGGTGCTGGGTGTTGGGTGCTTGGTGCCGGGTCCCGGGTGCTGGGAGCTGGGTGCTGGGTGCCGGGTGCTGGATGCCGGGTTCTGGGTGCTGGGTGCTGGTGCCGGGTCCGGGGGGTTGGGTGCTGGGTGTTGGGTGCTGAATGTTGGGTGCTGGGTGCCGGGTGCTGGGTGCCGGGTGCTGGGTGCTGGGTGCTGGTCGCTGGGTGACGGGTTCTGGGTGCTGGGTGTTGGGTGCTGGGTGCTGGATGCTGGGTGCCGGGTGCTAGGTGCTGGGTGCTGGATGCTGGGTGCCGGGTGCTGGGTGCTGGGTGCCGGGTGCTAAGTTCTGGGTGCCGGGTTTTGGTTGCTGGGTGTTGGAATCTGGGTGCTGGGTGTTGGTGCTGGGTGCCGGGTGCTGGGTGCCGGGTGTTGGATGCTGGGTGCCGGGTGCTGGGTGCCGGGGGCTGGGTGCCGAGGGCTGGGTGTTGAGTGTTGGATGCTGGGTGCTGGGTTCCGGGTGTTGGATGCTGGGTGCCGGGTGCTGGGTGCTGGGTGCCGGGGGCTGGGTGCCGAGGGCTGGGTGTTGAGTGTTGGATGCTGGGTGCTGGGTGCCAGGTGCCAGGTGCTGTGTGTTGAGTGCTGGGTGCTGGGTGCCGGGTGCAGGGTGTTGGATGCTGTAAGACGGGAGGAAGGTTGGGAAGTTGGGTCGGGTCAGGAATGGTATGATAAGTTGTGGTGTGGGGGGGGGGGGAATATACCCTGGTTTTATGCAGTGAATATGTAGATAACCATCATACGATTGGGCATATCAAAAATGTTGTACCACGCAGAGGAAGGTTGGGAAGTTGGGGAAACCCTCTTTTCTTGAATAATCAATTGATAGTGGACGTCCGTGTACCCGAGTCACGAAAACATGTAGATAAACACGAAGTGTTTGGTAAGCGTAGTATAATGGTCAAACACCAATTACCGAAAAAAAAATTAACACAAGAAACAAAAAAAAAACTACAGGGGGCGAAGCCCCCTGCAAGGGGGCTCCGAGCAGATGGTGCTTTGGGGCAAAGCCCCAAAGCACGCCGGGGGGGTTGGCGGCCGGAGGCCGCAGGGGCAGAGCCCCTAGTCACACATTAAAACTTCAGTAATTGTTAGGTTTGATATTATAAGGGATTTGGATGTAATTGGGATTGGAAGTATTTTCGGTGAAAAAATGACACCTTCGAGAACAAACATATAGAAATGGTCGTGAGATAAATTTTTGCTGATGCTGCGTAATTGATACGTCGCACGATGACATGTACTATCGATCCATCGAGGAAATGTACGAGAGAGAGAGAGAGAGAGAGAGAGAGAGAGAGAGAGAGAGAGAGAGAGAGAGAGAGAGAGAGAGAGAGAGATTTACCAATTATGAATGTACAAGAGAGAGTGATATGTCGCACCTGTAAGATTCATAGGTCAAAAACCTTCGAGAAAATTCTATAAACATATAGAAATGATCGTGAGATCAATTTTTGCTGATGCTGCGTAATTGATACGTCGCACCTGTGAGCTTCAGAGGTCAAAAACCTTCGAGAACCTTCGAGAACATTCTACAAGATAAAATTTGCTGACGCTGCATTATTTAGATCATTAACTTGGACGGATGTCACGTGACTTTGCAAAAAAATATATGTTAACTTACACCAAAGTCACACGACCTTGAAATAAAAGTGCTGACTCTGCAGAAAAAATAAGTTAACTTGGACGGGAGTCACGTGAGAAGTTGGTGGCTCAGAACCCCCATTTATATACTACTCACGTGTTTCGTCAAACCCTTGTACAGCAGTCTTGTATACAACCGCCTATGACCGTGTTAAGCCCCTTTTACACGTTCACGTGTTTCGTCAAACCCTTGCACAGCAGTCTTGTATACAACCGCCTATGACCGTGTTAAGCCCCTTTTACACGGTCACATGTTTCGTCAAACCCTTGTACAGCAGTCTTGTATTCAACCGCCTATGACCGTGTTAAGCCCCTTTTACACGTTCACGTGTTTCGTCAAACCCTTGTACAGCAGTCTTGTATACAACCGCCTATGACCGTGTTAAGCCCCTTTTACACGTTCACGTGTTTCGTCAAACCCTTGTACAGCGGTCTTGTATACAACCGCCTATGACCGAGATATTGAATTTAAAAAATCGAGAATTTTTCCGTTACTAACATGGAGGTTCTTAAGAATAACATAATTTCTCAGCTTCTTTCGTCATAGAAATAGCCCCAAAATCAAGAAAATTCCAAAATTTGAGTACCTTTTGAAATCTTTGATCTCTTAGGAATCGTATGGACCCTTCCTAAATAAATGTCACGGAACTAATTACGGAGATATCTGCCGAATAAAAATACCCTGCACAGTTTTCATGACATTTTTAGTTCCCACATGGCAACACTAAGCCTCCGGCTACATAACTGTCAAAAAACATTTTAGATCAGTCTGGCAGTGAAATGATCAAATTAAAATTTCTCCTCAATTATTTCTGTATTTGTATAAAAGTCTCATGTGTCAATAAAGGAGGGTAAAACACAAATTTCGGTGTTGGGTGTGAGCGAGAGAGATGATCAGCGTTGCCACTGGGGCCGTTTGCTAATATGTTGGCAACGCAACAGAATTATATTTCTTGTAGATTATTCAATGTTGGCCTAATTTTAGGCTGTCATAACCGAATAGGAAATAATAACAAGATATTCAAACAACAAGCTAGGTATGACCCAAATATAGTGAATACTATCAGAAACTTGTACTGATTTCGTGAAAGGTTTTGATTTTAGAAATAGGCTATTCTGCAACCTTATTTAAATGACTCCCTCAAAAATGTATAGAACACGCAAATAAGAAAAGAAAATGGGTACTGTAGTATAGTGGAAAGATGTCTTCACATTATTTTCACAACTCAAAACAAGCATGCCATTATTTAATTTGTTTCTCAATTATGATTATCCTCACACTTGACCACTGGGTAATAATGATGGGTCGACTTCTTGGTTCCTTTGAACATATGCCAATCGGTGTTCCCAAACATCGGAAGTCCTAACCTAACAAAAGGGAATCCTCCTCAACCCCAGAATGGCTTTAATTTACTTCATACTGATGGAGCAATGCTTCTCAACTCGAAACATACCTTTAAATTTCTTGAGGCTGTTTTTTAAATGAACTTATTTTAGTTACAAATGTCATCAGATTGGACACTTTCAATTGAAGCTGAACACAATGTTCATGTGTGATGACGTCATTTTTCATGTTGATTTGTTTTCCAGCCAATAGGAAGGCATGACAACACTGCAACTAGAATTCATAATTCACTATGAAATATTCGGTCGTTTTCAAGAGGCTGAATATTTTTAAATTTTAAAAACGGGTTGCCCATCCAACAGAAATGCCATTAAACACAAGGGATCGGCAATTCCTGAATTCAATCTTCGAGTTGGCAATGTACAATATAAAATGTAGCTACTAAAAATAGGCAATTATCAAAATTTGATTATCATTTCAGACTCACCCGTGCTGGCATCCGTCAGTAAACGCTACAAGAAGGTCAAGGGTTTCGCCAAAATGCTGGGAGAGATGTTCGAGCTGAAGTTGGCGGGGCTGCTCTACCTGCAAGCGCTCAACAGCGGCTTGGAGTTTGAGCTGGCGACGAATGTCGACGGTGCCGGTGCCCTGGACGACATCGTCTTCCGGTTCAAGCTCCACGCAAGTCAGACGGATTGGTACACGGTTTTCATGCAACTCAAGCATAAGGAGACCGATTCTCTCACGCTTGAATCACTCATATCAAAGAAAGAGAAAATTAACTTGCAAAGGTATGCCAAGGCATTACGAGACATAACGTTGTCAGCGAAAAACGTTCATCCGAATGGCGAGGTCAACTTGCTAGACGGGAGCCTGTCCAACAGTTTGATCATTCTTTTCACAAATGCTAAGCCTGGCCCTGATTTGGGAGAAGGGTCTTTGCTAAGCGATATTGGGCCAGCTAAAAAATTCGAGCTATTTTCGGGTAAGAATTTTACCTTGAATCCAAAGAATGAGCAAGTTCTTAACTTTTTGAGTGAATATGCCGACGTTAGAGAGAGTTTCTTGCGGCAGCTTCGAATCTTTGCTGGTCAACCAAGTCAGGACGAGTTGGATGATTTCATCAAAGGTGAGTTTGCGAAAGTTAAGGGCTTTGACATAAAACACAATGATGTCGACATATTTTATCGATATTTCGAGGAAGAGATGCGAGATTGGTGGAGAAATAAGGATTTGGTATTACATGATGTTAGCTTGATATCTGACACATATGACCGATTTTTGGCAGAGAATTTGTCAAAATCTGAAATAGCAGATAATAATATCATCGGAGTTTGCTTCAATGATGCCGCTCTAGCGACGTTGAAAACGGAAATGTGCGAATCATCCATGCTTCATGTGGAGTCGAGCGAAAGCACTTGCCGTCTAAGCTTTACCAAAGTACTTCAGGCAATCAAATGTTCATACTTTTGTTTTGGAATAGAGACGTTAACACAAAATCAGAATTCTGTAATTAATGTATTTAGACAAGTCAGATGTGAAACACTTGTAATTCTTGTCAGTGACTGGAATAAGTTGAAAGAGGCTAGTTATTCTGAAATCATTACAAAATTGTACCAAACTATGCAAACAGATTCGAAACAAACCATTGTGATCTTGTCAAGTAGTAAATGTAAAAATCCAATTAGACAAACTTTTCAGAAATTGAAGATGACAGTGCAACCACTCAAAGACGAATTTAAATTTTCTCATCTCAATAATAAAAGTCAAGACTTGATTTATAAATCACAAGTGAACTTGCAAGGCCACAGTGTTCTGTTGGAAAGCTTATTCGGACAGCATTTGGATCAAAGCGACAGCATTTTAAATGGAGATGTCGTTGTGTCCATTCTAACAACTAACGGGATGTTGTCGATAGGTCCAGCTGTGGCAGACGACATCCCTCACTTCATCCCTCGAACTTGGAAGCGTGCCTCTGTCTTGAACCTCAGTGTCTTTCGTGTGAAAAAGCTCCCCGACAGCGTAACCGTTGTCTGCCCGTCGTTGCAAAGCGTTGAATCCACTCTGCTTCAATCGCCCTCTTACAGGTGTCCCGAAGCCTTTGAGCCAAGATCATCTGTGTTTCATGATATGCTAGATATGATGACCAGTATTGAAAGAGGATCGAAGAGATTTGCGGATGATGTAACAGATATTGCTTCTGAACAACATGCCAATGTAATGCCTGAACTCCAAGACGCTAAACAACTAGCAGACAATGAAAATAGTGCAGTATCATTATTTGAGCTTGATTTACATTCACATTGCTCTCCTGACCTTTTAATAAATGATGAAATGGGATCGAATCCAAATGCCAATGTTAGGCATACATTTCACAATATCCAGCATCAGTTAAATCAGCTAGGAAATATTGATACTAACTCAAGTATAAATAACTATGATATGCTGCAAATGAACACAATCGATTCAAATACTGGTAAAAATTTTAATAAAAATGGAATAAAGTCAATGACGTGCCAAGATATTCAAGGCATGACTGAATTTCATCAAATAAAAGCTGACTGTGATGAAGAAGAGGCAACAGTTTTTATAAGTAAACAATTTGAGTATGCAACGTATTCTTGCAATTTCGTTGGCTTGCGATGTGGCCAGACCGATCAAGCAACAGCATTAAGAATAAGACCTCTGTTAGATTCTACGCCCAAACATCTTGAACATACTTGGTTTCTATTTGTTCCCAAAGAGATGGTTGAGCACGATATTGACATTTTATCAAAATTTCACAAAACTAAGCATTTCCTAAATCTAGAGAACAATACTCTCTTGTGGAATAAATCTTATGAAAACATGGCCTTTGTTCGAGAACACTTGGATACAAGAAATTACGTGACCCTTCTGGCTACTGAAGGAGTAATTGACTTTGAGGATAGGACGGTATTACTCTGTGATGATCCTGGAATGGGTAAATCCACACAGTTTATTCACCTTGCAAAACTTTCCAAGGAGACTCTTCCACAATACTTGATCATCAGATTAGCACTCCACAATCACACGGATTTATTTTATAAAAAACTACACACAGACACTTTTAAGTTTTTGTCCCAGGCAACTGACATGAAAACAAGTGAGCAACATGCATTGCTCAAATTATCTCTAGAGGTTACGGGAAACCTGATTGTTTTTATTGACGGATTCGATGAAGTAGCCCCAAAGTATGAAAATGACTGCTGTGTCTTAATTTCTGGACTTCAAAAAACAAAGGTTAAAAAAATATGGGTTTCATCACGTAACAACATAAAAGAAAATCTGGAGAATAACCTGAAAATCCTTGCAACTAAACTACTTAAGTTTACCAAGGACAATCAGAAACAATTCTTAAGGGAATTCTGGATAAATAAACAAAAATTAAAAACTGGTTGTCTTGAAGAAGATCTTTCTGATGATGAATCAGTTCTTCTAACGAGCGGGCCAATGTCCGAAAGTGAGCTTAGTGATTTTATTGGTCGCATAGTGAAGATGATGTCTGAAGCCATCGGCAACCCGGCCTGTGATTTCTTGGGTATCCCACTCCAAACCCAGATACTAGCCGAGGTGTTTGAGAGCTATGTGACAGGCTTGGACCAGATTAAAGACTTTCCAGAAAAACTTGACCTGCTTAAACTGTTGGAAATCTTTTTTGATAGAAAACTTGATATTTATGTAAAGAAAAAGCTTAGAAAACAAGATGCAGATTATGAAGACATGGTAAATACATATAGAACTCCCTTTCTTCAATCCCACATGGACTCTGCACTTCTTTTAATACTTGACGAGGAAGATCTGAAGAGCTTGGAAGATTACGAATCGATAAAAAAACGATCAGAGGAGTTCTTTGAGAGGATTAAGAAAGGTGAAGAAAAGACAGGAATAATCGTCCGGATCATTAACAACACGCCTATTTTCATTCACCGCCTGTTTGCTGAATATTTAGTAGCACAATATCTTGCACTAAATTTCAAAAAGGCAGAATCTATTTTACGCAGCAACTTGTATACAAATGATTTTGAAGTTATTCGTAAGATCTTTGACCACATTCTTGCCAAAGACTGCAAGCTTCATTTGGCTGTATTAAATCAAGATGTGGGTCAGTGCCGGTTACTTATGAATGAAATCAATGCCAGAGACCGTGGGGGAAGAACGGCACTGCATTTGGCAGTCACACTCGATCTTGAGAGTGAAGATAATAGCCATCCTGGACATGAAATTCTGGATCTCCTAATCAGCCACACAGCTGACTTTAACCTTCTGGATGATGTTCTTAAAGGATCTCCTCTGCGTTATGCGGATATAACCCAATCATGGAAAGAAATTAATATACTGCTTTCCTTTAGCACAGCGGACACAAAATTTCTTGTTTTGACAATGAAAAATATAGAGGATAATATTGACAATGACTTATTAGAACATTGTGTGGAAAATGACTATGACAATCTATTTAACTTCTGCTTTACCCAAGCTAATGATGGCTCAAGTTTAAAATATTTACTGCCTATGGCAAGTGAGCATGGGAGCTTTAAGATTGTAAAATGTCTTCTTAGTAAAAAAGACTCCATTTGGAATGTTAACAGAGAGCATAGTGCTGGCAACTCACCAACATCACTGATTTCAAATCCAGGAACAGACTCTTTATCAGATAATTCAACTGAAGCTTCTGATAATGTTAACTTTATTGACACCAAAGATCGGGATGGGAATACCGCTTTGCATAATGCAGCATCAAATGACCATTCTGAGCTAGTTGAGTATCTGATCACTGAGGGCGCTGATTGTGAAATAATTAATGGCAGGGGTCGGACTCCTCTTCATTTAGCAGGGAAGAAGGGAAACCCAAAAGTCGTTCAATCGCTTCTTGACAAAATATCCGAAGCCAAGCGAGAAACCTATGTCAACATTGTTGATGAAACTGGATGCTCAGCTTTGCATCGGGCTGCAAAGAATGGAAATTTGGAATCTGTCAAACACCTCATCAAGGCAGGTGCAAAAATGAATTTATTAAATCTTGAAAAGGAAACGCCGCTGATGAAAGTGGCAGAGAGAGGTAATGAGGAGATATTGTCTTTTTTATTAGAATCTTTTGATGAAGATGTTGAAGGTATAAGCAGAAAGAAATACATCTCCTTGAAGTCTGACGAGGGGAAAACAGCGCTTGGTCTAACTGTGACTGCCGGACACACAGCAGCTGTGACAATCTTAATTGCAGTCGATGCCGACATTCATGAAACGGCGGATGAATTAAACAACACGGTTCTACATCTTGCAGCAGAAAAGGGGCACTCGGAAATTGTACGAATAGTACTCGATTCATCAGGAAAGAATGGAAATAAAGTTGACTTTGCTCAAAAGTTGAATGTCAACAGGGACTCGGCGCTACACGTGGCGACCGTAAATGGAAACTTGGATGCAGTAAAACTACTTGCTGATCTTTGTGGCAAAAGCAAAACTGATGATGCGTTAGGCATTAATTATCTTGACCTTCATGGGAGCAATGGGATGACGCCTCTCTGTAATGCTGCTTTCAACGGACACACTGAAGTTGTATCATTCTTGGTAAACCAGAAAGCTGACATTCGGGGTGGGGGCGGGAAATTTGATTGCACCCCGTTACAATTGGCAGCCGAGAAAGGACACACAGCTGTTGTCTCGTCTCTACTTGCCGCGTCTGGAGGTAAAGACGAGATGAAGGAGTATGTTAATTTTGTTGATAGTGTCGGGTACACTGCTCTCTATCGAGCATCTATGAATGGGCATTTAGATGTGGTCACTGACCTTATCAAGTCAGGTGCCACCATTAATAACAAAACAAATAGTCAAAGGACACCATTGATGGCAGCAGCTCTCGGTGGCTTCCCGAAAGTGTTGACATTGCTATTGAACACTTTTGATGAAAACAAAGATTTTTCTGGGAATTACGAATGTATCACAAAAGTTGACTTCATAGAAATTAAGTCTGCAGATGACTGGACTGCACTCCATATAGCAGCAATGAAAGGTCATAAAGATTCTGTAACTGTCTTGTTAAACCAGGGTGCCAACATTCATAGCGTTGGGGGCAAATTTGATTGCACACCGTTGCATTTAGCAGCCGAGAATGGGCACTCAACAATTGTCTCGGCTCTACTTATGTCTGTTTCCAAAGATGAAAGGAACGAATATGTTAACATTGCCGATAATACTGGAAGCACTGCTCTGCATTGGGCTGTTATGAATGAGCATTTGGATGCAGCTAAAGAACTTGTCAAGGCAGGTGCCTTGATTGCTAAAAGATGTAATGATCAAGAAACACCAGTCTTCATAGCAGCAGTCAGAGGTTTCCATTATATTTTGAATGCGCTTTTTGAAAACTTCAATGAAAATTACGAATGTATCACAAAAGTTGACTTCTTAGAAATTAAGTATGCAGATGACTGGACTGCACTCCATGTAGCAGCACTAAAAGGTCATAAAGATTCTGTAACTGTTTTGTTAAACCATGGTGCCAACATTCATAGCGTTGGGGGCAAATTTGATTGCACACCGTTGCATTTAGCAGCCGAGAATGGGCACTCAACAATTGTCTCGGCTCTACTTATGTCTGTTTCCAAATATGAAAAGAACGAATACGTTAACATTGCCGATAATACTGGACGCACTGCTCTGCATTGGGCTGTGATGCGTGGGCATTTAGATGCCGCTAATGAACTTGCCAAGGCAGGTGCCATGATTGCTAAGACATCTAACAATCAACGAACACCAGTCATCATAGCAGCAGCCAGAGGTTTTCATAATATTTTAAATGCGCTATTTAAAAACTTCAATGAAAATTACGAATGTATCACAAAAGTTGACTTATTAGAAATTAAGTCTGCAGATGACTGGACTGCACTCCATGCAGCAGCAATGAAAGGTCATACAGATTCTGTAACTGTCTTGTTAAACCAGGGTGCCAACATTCATAGCGTTGGGGGCAAATTTGATTGCACACCGTTGCATTTAGCAGCGGAGAATGGGCACTCAACAATTGTCTCGGCTCTACTTAGGTCTGTTTCCAAAGATGAAAGGAACGAATACGTTAACATTGCCGATAATACTGGACGCACTGCTCTGCATTGGGCTGTGATGCATGGGCATTTGGATGCAGCTAATAAACTTGTCAAGGCAGGTGCCATGATTGCTATAAGATGTAATGATCAACAAACACCAGTCATCATAGCAGCAGCCAGAGGTTTTCATAATATTTTAAATGCGCTATTTAAAAACTTCAATGAAAATTACGAATGTATCACAAAAGTTGACTTATTAGAAATTAAGTCTGCAGATGACTGGACTGCACTCCATGTAGCAGCACTGAAAGGTCATACAGATTCTGTAACTGTCTTGTTAAACCAGGGTGCCAACATTTACAGCGTTGGGGGAAAATTTGATTGCACACCGTTGCATCTTGCTTTGCAAAAGGGGCACCTGGAAGTTGTTGAAGTGATTCTCCACTCTGTTGCAGACGAGGCTGAAAGAGTTTCCTTTGTCAAAATTTTGAACAACGTCGGGTTTTCTGCATTGCACCAGGCCGTTATTGGTGGAAACTTGCTGACCGTCCAGCTAGTCTTAAACGAGGGTCAGTGCGTTGGTGTCGGCACTAATTTGTCACCAGTTGTCAATACAAATAACGACAAGGTTGCTGACACGAACTTTCTGAACTTGAAGTGCAACAGAGGCATGTCTGCTCTTTGTTTAGCTGCTGCTAAAGGAGACAGCGATGTCTTAAAGTACTTAGTAGACCTCGGAGCTAACGTGCCTTACCAGGACTGTCAAACGACGTGTCCCATGCCTTTGCATTTAGTCGCCGCTCAAGGCTCTGCAGACAATATTAAAGTTCTTCTGCAAGCTGTTTGCAATGATAAACGCAAGGAATATGTGAATATTCACGACAAAGATGGGCACACGGCACTTTGGTGGGCAGTTTCTAAAGGTCATTTGGGTGTTGCTTCCGATCTAATCGAGGCCGGTGCCGTGGTCGCTCAAGCCACCAATGATAAACAAACGCTGCTGATTGTCGCAGCAGGCAAAGGGTTTCATGAGATATTGTCATTATTGTTGAACTCGTTTGATGCTGTTCAGGAAGGTGTTGGCAAAGTCGAGTACATGAAAATGAAGGGTGACCTGGAGATGAATGCGCTTGAATGTGCTAATGCAAGTGGGCACGCTGAGGCTGCAGCGGTCTTGTTCAGCCACGGCGACAGTTAACATAGACTACGTATATCACGCACTTTAAAGCGGTCTAAGGAAAGCCGATTCAGCACTAAGTCGCTTTAAAATTCGAGTATACCATACAGCCGCTCAAAATCGAATTAAATAAAATGGCCGTCGTTTGACAGCTGGTGCTGATAGTTGACTAGTTTTGAGCTGCTTCCAAACCCTACAAAAACGTAGGAAGCGTTTTGTGCGCGTTTTGAAGGTAAGCCGAGAATTTACCTTCTGTTTCAACAAAGAAGATGGCGACGGCGGGAATAATTTGTGTTTCCGATTCCGAGTCGTGGTTGCGCGCGCACCGCTAAAGCGATGTAAACTGTATGTCACGCAGACCAAGCCGATTTCAAATCCCCCAAGTCCCCCAAGTGCAAACTGACTTGGAGGCAAAGCGATTTAGTAACGTATATCACATATCCTGAACCGAATTATCTCTAAAGCGATTGCCGTAAACCGCTTTAAAGTGCGTTCAACAGATAAAGTATATGTCGGTACAAATAAATATTTAGCAAATTATTTTTCCGAAATATATTAAGAATTCTTTTTCTGGATAAATATTCGGAATATTTTTTTCCTAATTATTATTCTCAACTCATCTGTGAATCTGCAATTTTGCCTGATTTACATTGATGTGCCAGGTTGATGTGCCAGGTTGATGTGCCTGGCTGATGTGCCAGGTTGATGAGCCAGGTTGATGTGCCAGGTTGATGTGGTGCCGTATGTCATCAATACAGTTGGAGGAACACCCATCTCATGCCAATTGTAGCACTGCATTAGGCCCTAGCATATTAAAAATTAATAATCCCTGCAAAATAAAATACTGACATATCAGGGTAATTTTTTATTTTATTTTTATAGATACAGTTTATACAAAGTCTTGTCTATGAGGTCCGATGTGTAAATGTTTTAAAATATTGAGACTTTTAGTGTGGGAGAGTTTATTAGCAACATTTTTACAGTCTCATTGAAAACCGTTTGTAATTTTCATGTTTTTATGACAGAAATCCCGTTAAAATGTTAGAATTTGTATGTTTTATTTTTATCGTGTTATTTTAATTATTAAATACGAATTTCTGTTGATTGTAAAATTATACGGTGCCAAACTTTTAATTTTGGAACATCGAAAATCGTTTTATTTTATTTGATGAAAATCGTTTTTTAATCGTTTTTTTTTTTCAAAAAGAATGATTTGACTTTGTTGACAAATAATGTTGGCTACCTGAACAAAAAAGGTGGCCTTATTGAAACATCCGTTTGATTTCAGTTGATTGATTTTTGATTGTTGATCAATTGTTTGATTTTGCTAAATGACCTCCCCCCCCCCCCAAAAGGGCCCAATTTTGGGCTGACTTTGAAAAGTTTGATTTGAATTATAAATGGCCGCTTCAAAACTTGTTTAAATTTTCAATCCTTCAATTCCCAATTTGGTGGCCCCCATAAAAGGGTCCATTTTGGTCAAACCACAGCGAGACCCCGCCATTGCACGGTAGAATTTTGTATCGAGTGCGTCTCCATAGTTTCAGAAAAATAGAATAAGAATTAATTTCGACCATATTTCAATCATTGAAAATGACATCGATCAATTGTTTTCAAAGCTATAATCAATTAATCGGGCGGCGGACACTTTGCCAGGGGACACTTTGCCAGGCAACCCTTCAAGACATGCCCCCTTATATAGAGAATACACTGCCTTGTAGGTACCAGGTAAAAAGTTAGAGTAAAATGAAACATACAATAAAAAGATCAACGCGAAGATCCAAGTAGCCGGGGTATTGTATTTGCGATGATAATTGTTTATTCTTTCCTGTCTCGAAGTCGAGATATTATTATTTTAGAAGAGATTTTAATTGAGATCGAGATTTAAGTTTCAAACGAAGTTTTTTTGGTGTGGGTTGAGTCGGGTCGGGTAAGGTCAGGTAGGGTAGGGAAAGATTAGTGGGGGGGGGTCGGGTCGGGTAAGGTTAGGTAGGGTAGGGATAGATTAGTGGTGGGGGGGGGGTTAGGTAGGGTCGGGTAAGGTTAGGTAGGGTAGGGATAGATTAGTGGTGGGGGGGGGGGGGTTAGGTAGGGTCGGGTAAGGTTAGGTAGGGTAGGGATAGATTAGTGGTGTGGGGGGGGGTTAGGTCGGGTCGGTTAAGGTTAGGTAGGGTAGGGATAGATTAGTGGTGGGGGGGGGGGTTAGGTAGGGTCGGGTAAGGTTAGGTAGGGTAGGGATAGATTAGTGGTGTGGGGGGGGGGGGTTAGGTCGGGTCGGTTAAGGTTAGGTAGGGTAGGGATAGATTAGTGGTGGGGGGGGGGGGGGGTTAGGTAGGGTCGGGTAAGGTTAGGTAGGGTAGGGATAGATTAGTGGTTGTGGGGGGGGGTAGGTTATGTTTGGTTTGGGTTGTGTCGGGTCGGGTAAGGTCAGGTAGGTTAACGGTAGGTTATTAAGGGGGTGGTGGTCGGGGTTGGGGGGGGGGTATGTCAGTTTAGGTTTGGTTCGGTTTGGTTTGGTTGGGTTGGGTTCGGTTGGGTTTGGTCGGGTTAGGTAAGGTTAGGGGGTGGTTGTGATTTTGAGAGTTTGGGGTTGAGTTAGGTGTTGATTGATTGTATCTTTAATTCAAAGTCAAGGTCTATCATTATAGGATCATATTTTCATATTATCAAATAGGACCTGTTTTGATTAAAAGTTTATCTTCCAGCTCCCAACAGTTCCCAAACTTGGTAACCCTGCAATTTACACTTGAATCGTTAATCGTTATACCTACACATTAACACATCATTATGTATGTTTCATTTTACTCTAACTTTTTACCTGGTACCTACAAGGCAGAGTATTCTCTATCTAAGGGGGCATGTCTTGAAGGGTTGCCTGGCAAAGTGTCCCCTGGCAAAGTGTCCTACCATAGCCAACTGAAATCACATATTTCTTACTATACCAGCCCTCTCCAATTCACGACAATAGCATAGAGTAGTGGGAATCAACTTTCCCGGTATTTGCAGTTCTAAATATACTCACTGCGGCGCGCTGCTCGTACCTTGGAGATGACTGATGAATTTGTTTTAAAAATGGCGGAATTTTTCGAATATTTGTCTATTTTTCTGTATTTTTCTTGAGCCTCCTATTCATTACGTCCTAAAACCGTAAGTATTTAATAATTTAGTGTAACGGGAATTGTTTATACATATTGAATTACATTCTCACCTCAATTTCCAGCAATTTATGAATTAGAAACACTAATGACGAATATGATGGGCCATTTGTTGGACCACCGCTTACTGAATTTTGCTGGACAGATTGACATTCAGCACGCGGTGGTTTGACCCGCCATGTGCTGCCACCAACCAGTTTTAAAATAGAACTAGGATTCCTTCAAAAAGTCGAATTGGAGAGGGCTGGTATAGTAAAATTTATTTTATTCCAGTTGGCTGTGGTCCTACGTTCCAATTAATCGATCGATCAAGTCGAAATCGAATATATATATGTAATATATCTGTTTTTATTATGTTATTCTTATATATATTATGTATTCTGTTTTATCAAGTTAAAACAGTTAATTTTAATAAATATATAATATATTATAATTACTTTAAAATATTTATGCCTAGTTCAGATTATAGAATATAATGCAAAGATGCTAATTTAAAGCTAGCAGGCCTAAGCTTAAATTAATTTATAGTTTTCTATATACAATACTACTTTGTGCTTGTTAAATTTTTCCTTTTGCTATTGTTTAATTCTATGTTAAGCATTCATTTTTAAATACAAATACTTATGGACAATGCATTTAAAAGTTCATCTAAAATGTGCCAATTTGTGGATCTAATCATTCAGCCATTTTAATATTTTAATTTCTTTCCCTCGTGGAAAACTTGTGTCAATTTATACCCTCTAATCTAGTGGAGAGTGGTTACATATTTTATAAATATTTTATAAAAATGCAATTTTTTTAAATAAAGTTCATGTAGCTTATAAAAATAAAAAATAGTATACTTTGTTTTTTAGCCTACCTTAACACCCACTCTTTGTCCACCACAATGTGAAAATCAATTTTGCAAATTTGCTCTGAACCTAGTGAAAATTTAATCCTAAATGCAAATACTCGGCGAATGTTCGCTAGACAATGATTATTAGAAACGATATATCAATTCCAAAATTTACATCCGTATAAATATTGGAATTGATATTTTGTTTCCAATAATAATCATTGCGCTGAACCTCATTCAGCAGGGAAGTGTTACATTCACATCTCATCTCGTGAGATCACACACGCTAAAGAAACATTTCGATGGGTCGGAAGTTAGCTGGGTGACCATTTCCTGCCACCCTGTCACGTTTGGATGGGTTGAAGCGTGTGCAACAGCTTCGTTCACATTGCAATTTTTTTTAACCATTTCTTTCTTTAATCCATTAATATTAACAGGTTGAAATTTTCACATGGGCACACGGATACCTCGGTGGATTCTTGCCAAGAACCCACCATCCACAAAAATAATAATGAACTCTCTCTCTCTCTCCATCTTCCCCGTCCTCTTCTTCTCCGCCATCTTCCTCCGCGACATCTTCTTCCCTTCGTTCGATCAACTCTTTCCACTTTTCTTTGTTTTCCCACCATCTTTCTTGTTCAACAACCTTTTCCCACTCTTCACCTCTCTCTTCAACATCTCTTCTTACCTACATAATCCATGTTCTGGGCCTTCCCTCTCTTTGTTTCTTATATTCAATATCAAAAAATCTTTTTGTTATTCTGCTTTCTTCCATCCTTTTCACTTTTCCAAACCAACTCAATCTGTCTTTGCCTACTCAAAATCTTAAACTTTCAACTCCCATTCTTTTCCTCAGTTCACAACTCCTCTGCTTATCCAATTTTGTCACACCAGCCATACTTCTCACAAACTTCATTTGAGTTTGAATGAAACATGCTAATAAAGACTATTTTTGTGAGCACGGATCGGTGGAGGAATCCTGCTGTGAAGCTGTTCTTCGGAAGGGAATGCTTGCTCTTTGACAAAGCAAGCACTAGGTTTTCTTCTTTCCCCTGTTAGCTCCATGATCACCACCTTGATCACCGGCAAGTATCTTGATTCATTGCTTAGAAAATTGAACCATGTTAACCATGTGAGAAATGCTAAAAAAAAAAAAAAAGGTGCAGCTCCTTTTAACTTTTGAGTCCCGGGGGTTGTAGAAGGTTTGAACAGAATACACGGGCTTCTGCTTTTGAAAAACTATATCTCAAACGTAAAAATGCATGTACATATAACCCTCAGCCACTGGAAACATTTATGTATTGTGTTCCTAAGCTTGAATAAAAAATTGAATTGAATTGAAGATGATATCAAAGTTATTCCCTGTTTTTTGCCATGTCAATATTATTATTTTGAATATAAATTGTCAATATTATATCTAATGAGCATATTTGATAAATGTTCTTTTTTATCTCATGTTAGAAAATAGTAATTGGTAATTTCCATAATGGTGGGTTAGCTAGGCAGGAAAAGTGTGCATCCGAACCGGGATACGAACATGGGACCATCCGCTTGCCGGGCGGTTGCTCTGACCAACTAAGCTATCCGGCCACACAAGATTCCTGCCTTCGCTGGGTGAGGAAAGGGCTCTCTCGGGAGAGAAGGGGAAGAAGCGACTCGTAATGCTACGAGCTCTACGCAGGCATCCAGTGCAAGTGTATTCGACGTCCCCGTGACAGAGACACGGCTCTGACGTTTTGCACCTAACCTCATTCTCAGAAGAGATGGGATGGATGAGAAATTGGGTTTCACTGGCGTAAGCTTCCACCAGTGAAACCCAATTTCTCAATTTCCATAATGATCTCATTATCCCCATATTAATTTTACCGTCCAGACTCAATTATGGTGTAGTGAAATATCGTTCACTACATGCAAATGCTTCATACATCCTACCCTCGATTATTAATCCTACTGTTAACTAGTTTTAAATAACATCAAAGAAAATATCACGCACACCACAAAGCTCGGTATAGTGAGGTCACAAGTTCAACTCGACCAGAGTAACTCAGGATACGTATAATTAGTCTCAGCTAGACTAACATGGATGAAAGGGAAGGCATTTGTTCAAACAAACAACCAAATAATATTAAGTTGACATATGGAATGGCTTTGTCGTATATTCACACTTTATGACCAAAAGTTCAATTCAATTCCTATGCATTCACCCATGTTAAAAAGGCCTAAGAATCCGGGTATATAAGCAGCCCTCTAACTCAGTAGGAACCAGAGATGAAGAAGAGTGCAATCTGTACACTTGTATCCTAGTTCTCGGTGACTTTCGACGGCTTTGAAAGAAGCTGCACATTTTACCCAGACCTTAGATACGAGTAAACTTATACGACCTATCTACTTGGACTTTGGATTTCGACGTCTGGTCTTACTCGTCAAAATCTCGGCTTACAGGTGGCGAGATCCGTTCTACAGTATTCTCAACTCGCCAGTACCAAGTTCTTGAAAGTGTTTCGATTTTTAAATAATATCTGTTACCAATTGTGCAACTCATCATCAGCAGTATCCATGTAAGTCTCGTTCAGTGTGTTTTTATATTAAAAACCTAACTAAGAGAGAGTTTCTGATCTATCGGCTTACACCCCGACGAACCTACCCACACGCCTCCGTCATAGATATTAACGCCCTTATCTCAAATATTAATTCGAGCCCTTAATTGGAGTCTGGTGGCAGCGAATCATACCAAATCCTACCTTGTGTGGGCAATCAAAGAAAACCCATTATAATGGTATGAGTGTAGCAAAGTGCAACAACTCTCAACAACAATTGCTTACTGTTAACACCATTATGTTAAATCAATAAGGAATTGGGAGAAGTAAAATGAATTGACCCAATATCAAGAAAGTTACTTGTGAAACATATCTACCTACGAGTAAGACTAAAAGTTATTAAAAAATATTACTCCTGGAATATAACAAAATATAATACATATATAAGTAAAATAACACGTCGTTTACCACACCGGACACGATATTCGTGCCCAACTGATCACCTCCAATTGCTGCATCGTAAGGCGACACGCCGCGCTAAACTCCCTCAGCACGTCTCAGCGTCACCTTCACCCTGCGTCGCCGTACACAAGTATGTCTCATTCACAAGTACCAGGTAAACGATTAGTAGAGCCCACACTCGTTGTAGGATATATAATCGCTTTTAACCAATTATCAACCACTAGCTATTCAATCCGTGTTTTCAAAGCAAATTGAAAATTCATACAGCATAAGACTAGTTGCATATTTCGAGAAACATTTATTGCTCAGTGATTGCTAACATTGGATTCAGAAAGAAGAGGTCCGGGTTTGATCTACGTTGGAGAAGAAGCTTTTAGGCCATGTCTGGCACTGTCAAAATACTGAATATGCACACATCTTGGCTGGGGTAAATGAGCGTTGAGTACGAAACAAATGCCTCGCAATTGTCATCTGCTGTTTGGTCGAGTGCACAGCATCGCTATCTCCCACCAGGAGGGCCGGGGTTCGATACCCGAAGCCGGCGTGATTTTTTGTCCAACAATCTTTGGCATGGAACTTCTTCGTTGTTCGATGCTTGCCAGTTCTTACGTCACGAAGAGCCAAGCTGAGACACCAAAGAACAACAAAGCCGTTCAATTTATTACAGTCTCTAGGTTCATAACAATGAATAGGTTTGAAATATAAAAGCAGTGATCCCAACAACACCTTGGAACAAGCGGTTTGCACGTTGGCTTTCGAATGAGAGTTTGATGCGAACCGCGTTCGATCCCAGTAACAGGCGGAAATTTTTGGCAATGTCTGGCATTGGCAAAATACTTTGGTTGTCTGCAATGTTTAACACAAAAGTCAATCGCCTAAAAAAAGCACACCAGCTTACCATGTGCAATGAGTAGAGAGAATTCGAGGCGATCTCACATCGACAGCGTGGTGCATTGGATAGCCCACTTGCCTAGTAATCTAGCGATGCGGGTTCGAATCCCGTATCGTCCAGCTTTTTGGAACTTGAAATTAAATTGAATTTGTTATGTACTTATCGTGCAAAGCCACGAAGGTGTAGTAAGGTGATGTAGAAAAAAATATATACCAAGTCACAGATTTGTTCAATTTTATCTACAAGATGGCGCTGTCTTCCAAATTTGTGCAAACTCGTGGCCGTTTGGAGCAAACATTTTGGCCAAGCGAAGTGCAACAGCTTAGGGTGTTAGGGTGGGACGTATAATTTTCCAGTAAAAATCCAAATCGAGGTCGCGAAGCGACCGCCGAGGTCGCGAATCGAGGTCGCGAAGCGACCGAGATTTGGATTTTCCTACTGTCTTTAAAAACGTTCGCCTAAATTAAATGCAAAAAAGCTATCGCATCTCTCTACTAGCCGGGATCGAACCCGGTACCTTCGGAATATCAGTCTCTTACCTTAACCATTCGGCTGTTGAGACATGATTCATGCTCGGAGATTTTTAAGGCATAAGAACTACAAATGGTTTGGTTACCTTTTATATTTCATAAATATTCGAGAGGATAGCGTGAACCGCCGTCACACTAATTCATGTGTAAAGTTCAAAAGCCACTCGGATTTGAATGCATTAGTCTTTGCGTAATGAACCAACCGACTTTACCACTCGGCTATTCGAGTGATACGAAAGTGGATGAAATATTTAAATTTATATATTATTAGAAAGATCTTTGCAATGGTAAAAAAATCGGATGTTGTAGGCCTCGAACCATGCTCGGTCTTGTTTCAGAACACCGACGTAACGGCATTACCACTGAGCTATTTTGCCGCATCGTCCACTGATGCATTACATGCTTCTTTGACAAGGGGCTTGATATTTAAGAAAATATATATTTATACATTTCATATTAATTAAACACTCCACTAAACAATAATAATCTAGTAAATTATTTCAAGAGCTCAATCACAGAGTCCGCATTTAAAAGATGAAGCAAGAACAACCAGACCAACCAACCAAACTGGTCGGTACCTTAACCAAGTGACGCGAACAAGTGCCCAGTGTCTTACAAAGGCACTGGCCGAGCAGAGCTCCGTTTATCGCGTCGGACAAAGCCGTCCACAGCGCACAGGGCTTCGCAGGCCTCCGACATTTGTCGACACACAGCACATATCTGCGCTGAAGTTGGTGCCATTCACCTCCCTTCTCAATAGTTCTGTTGTTTGATCTCAAAAAAGTGATAGCGGCGTCACTTGACAACAGCGCTATCTCCGATTGACTTAAACAACTTATAAAGGGCTTTTAAACATCGGGGAGTTCCTATGAATGGCATTTTTGCCTTAAAAAACCAAGCCTGACGTGTAAAATAAATCACCCATTTATTGTGATGATTCCAAATGAACCATAATTATGTAAAATAAGAAAGATGTTCAATTTTTAAAATTAAAGTCTCAACATTTTTTTTTTCGGGTTAAGGACCACGTCCCTGTGTTCTACAGCCGCGACTGCCTGTACATGGAAGCTTTGAAATGTACATGGCTTATGTTTAGATGCCAAAGGAAATGAAAATGCTCAAGAACATTGGAGCAACTGATAAGCAATGTTGGACTGAAGCCAATATAAAAATACTACATCAATTTCTTCGAAAATTCGAACCAGGCTTTGGAATTTTTCAACCATGATCAATATCTTTTGCCTAAGAGAAATAAATACATTTTTCCTTACCTTCTACGCAGCTGGGATCGGAATCGGGGGCCAGGATTAGAATTTTATTTTCATTTAAATGGACAGTGAAAAACTAATTTGACTGTTTGACTAATTCGAGTGAATTTACCTACAACGTACAATTTTATTTTTCTGATTAGCAGAATACTTCATGCACGAATCTGAAACTTAGGCAATTCGTTAAACTTGTTATCATATATATTCAATCCAAATTTGGTGCGGATCGGTTACTTAGTTACGAAGCTAGTACCAAAAAACTGAAAAATTAACAGGTTTTTGCTCATTAAAACAAAATGGCTGACCAGATTTTGCTCAAAAATCATACAGCACCTCGCCGAGTCACCACGAACGTTGTTGCCAAATTTCGCAACGATCTGTGACCTTTAAGTAGGGCTGCTCGGTTTTGTTACAAACAAACAAAATCCAAATGCCTTTTTTCCCCCTGTGTTGTGAAATTGAAGGATTTCGCTCGCATTCGCTCGCTCATCCAATAAATAGATACTAAAGTCAGTGGTATTCTTGATGTATGTAAATAGTTAGATTATAAAATGCTGTATAATATTTATTAAACTTTTTTCCCATAAAAGTAGGACTTGCGTGTTATTGATGAGCGTAACGAGCGTAGCGAGTGAAGCGAAATCTTCAATTACACTTTACTGCTAAAAAAATCCTGAATGTTTTTTTTTTTGTTTTTTTTTTTTTTTTTTGTTTTTTTGTGTGTTTGTTCGCGCTCTACAGGCCAAACGCCAAAACGGATTTTGATGAAAATTTCTATGAACCTTCGTTTTCTCTGAACTTAGATCTGCCACGTTTTTGAAGCAATTCGGACGAGTAAATTTTATGTTATTAAGTTTTTACGAAATTTTTCAGTTTTTCCAAAACACGTTTTCCACTCTAGAGGCCAAGGATCTCCATATAATTTGACAAAACTTTCCAGATATGTTGGCCCCTACGATGTAATGTTTGTGTACAAATTTCATTGTTGTATGTTTAGCGCTTTTCTTGGAAATGGCGCTTTTATGACGCTTTTTTAGTGATTTTGCAGTTTTTTTCAACTAAATCAACTTTATCTTCAACTGATTTTGACAAAATTTACTGCGTGCATTAAAAATCGTAAAAAGAAGATACTGTGTTAATTTCAAGCAAATCAATTGAGTAGTTTTTCTTTAAATCGATTTTTAAGTTTTTAAATTCAATGTCATTGAGAAAGCTGCTAAATTAACGCCGAACATTTTAAATTGATCATAAAAGCCTCTAGGCTATGCGCACACGTAATATAATCGCGTTGTGGGTGAACGTAAGTATTACGCTCATCCACAACACGATTATATGAGTGTTCGCATAGCCTAGTTTGATGAAACGCCAAAAGACTCAAAAAAAAGTTTAGTATATTTTTGGTGTATGATAATATGTAATTGATTATTAAATTGTTGACACGTGTTTTATTATGAGAGACCAAAGAGCTTGTAGATAATGATAGACATAGGCAATATTTTTCAATACTTGATTCAAATGTATTGTGTGTCCTTGTATCGTTTGATCCATTTCCATGCATTCTTTTCCAAGAGGCCCTGACCTAGCCCAAGCCTGCAGCGGTTGCATGCAGGAGATAGAACAGGTCGTTTTGCTCGTTTCATTTACATATTACTAGGCTATGCGAACACTCATATAATCGTGTTGTGGATGAGCGTAATATTTACGCTCACCCACAACGCAATTATATTGCGTGTGCGCATAGCCTAGAGGCTTTTAAGATCAATTTAAAATGTTCGGCGTTAATTTAGCAGCTTTCTCAATGACATTGAATATTTCAAAACGTAAAAATCGATTTAAAGAAAAACTATTCAATTGATTTGCTTGAAATTAACACAGTATCTTCCTTTTACGATTTATAATGCATTCGCTTCACTCGCTACGCTCGTTACGCTCATCAATCAAGCCTTCCAAACGTCTAATTGATCTGTTCGAAACATCTTAGATTCGTCGGGCATGAACGTGAAAATATTGGTTCCGAGTTCAGCCAGCCAGCTGGCCGTCAAGACTCAGATCACCGGCAGATAGGTTGAAAAATGATATCTTGGCAGCGTAGGAATCTTTCTGCAATTTCTTCTGTCCGTCCACGAGCCAGCCGGACAGAAGCATGGTTTGCTCGCTACTACTGGCTACTACGCAAATTTATTTGGAATCATTTTGTTGTTAATGCTGCTTCCCAGAGCTGAGTTGACGAGTTGAATAGAGTGTATGTATGCCGTATATACTTTCGTTTTTTGGTTCTGCAAAGGACCTGTCATGTCGACCTTTTTACCCACTTACAATCAATGAAGTTGAACAACATTTGCATATGCACAGAGAAGTTGTTGTACAATCTTGTAATAATATAGCATTTTATTAGCTTTCGGAAATATAAATATGAAAAGAGGTTGAAAAAGACAGACAAAAAAAAGTTTAATAGGCAATTATTTTCCAGTGATCAAATCAATCGAAACCTGAATATGATTTCTCGCGCCGCCAAGCTGTAGCAGTTCAACGACGTGCAGCCACAGAAACGCGACCAGCACGGCGTCACGACGTCGGTTCAACGCGCCCGAGACGGCGCTAATTCGTTCCACGCCGCGAAGAAACCCAACTTTCGTGCACCCGAACGCGTAGACATGTCTTGACGACGCCGGCCCCGACGACCGGAGCGATACGACGTCGTCCCCGGCGGAGAGAACACACGTCGTGAGTCCACCGAGATAACCCCACGCGCCTAGCTGACGTTGGTCCAGTGGACACGGTGGCGGCCCCCCGCGGAGAACGGGCAGATTTCTCATCGAAAGCTGCATCTCACCGCCGCCAGGGCGCCGAACCAAAGCACGCGCCAATCATCGCAGAGCAGGATATTTTCATCGACACTAGCTGTCAAATTGGTGGTGGATTACCAAACGCTTTAGTAATATCGGAAATAACTTGGTACACCATAGTTAACGTCGCTCGAAACAATGATCCGTCGCTGTCAACTACAGCATCATTTCGTTAACAGTCTTTTATCACTCGTTTCAAACAACAACGCCAAAATGACTAACTTATTAACCTCGTTTGACGTACAACTTTCACAAGACCATTGCAAATGACAGCGAATATATCCCCAACGATTGTGCATTACCATCATTACCCTCACTATGTCTGTGCACCACCTGTTATTAAATATTGGCACCAGATGATGCATTCCATGCCGTACAATGACACTTGACACTTTTATACTGTTGACGAATTTTATAAAATGGATCTAAACGAATGGACAAAGTAGTGATTACTGGTATAAAGTATTTTAAAAAGTATAAAAATTGTAATATTAATAATTTTTAGATTGTTGTTGGTTAGTAATTTAATAGCATAATACTTCTGCAATTGTCATTTTTAACTGGACGAGTCCATATCCTTTTTACGTTCATGATAATGTAATGTAATGACTTGTGATTCAAGGACAAATAAAATACATACATACATCGTTAATCACGCCACGAACAGCTGAGCTGTCAAACCGACGGCTGACAGCTGAAGCAGACAATGCGTCGAACAATTTGCATTCCGACAAGCGGTTGCTTGTAGAGCTATGCTTGGTATAAATAACTTAATAAATAAATGGTAATGGTAAAGTTTGGTACCTAGTGATAAAGCTGAATGGTAAAGTGGTGATGCAAATGTACAATTGTTTACAATTTGTTTTGTGAGAGGAACTCCTCGAGGGTGTAGAAGGGGTTGTTGAGGAGGAAGGTTCGGAGGCTGGAGCCGAAGGAGCTGCGATCGGGGGAATTTTTAATGTGGGTGGGCAGGTGGTTGTGAAGTTTAGTGCAGATGTATCGGGGGCTGTGTTCGAAGAGTGTGGTTTGGTGGGGGATGGATCGGATTTCCTGTCTTCTCCTTGTGGCATGGGTGTGGATGGAGGAATTTAGCGGGAATAAGTCTGGATGGGATCTGACAAGGCTGCTTGCTATTTGGATGAGTGTGCAGGTAAGGGTGAGGATTTGATAGGTTATGAATAGGGGTCTGCATGATTTACGGCGGGATGCTCCTGCGATGATGCGAACGGCTTGCTTTTGGGCTATGAAGATCCGTTTTGCTTGGGGGGAGGTGCTCCAGAAGAGGAGGCCGTAGGATATGTGAGAGTGGCGGTTTGCATGGTATACTAGTCTTATTGTGTGAGGGTTTACTATTCGCTTTAGTCTGCGGAGGAGGTAGCAGGTACTTTTGATTTTAGTGAGGGTGTGTTGTATGTGGGGTCCAGTCAAGGTTTGGGGTGACATGGATGCCAAGAAATTTTGTTGATGAGGCACTAGGAATTCCTTTGTTGTTGATACGGATGAGGGGGGAGTAGTCGGGAATGCAGGTTTTTGAGTGGAAGTTAATGAAGATGGACTTTGCTGGCTGTAGGGCTGGTTGGTTGTTTAGGCAGTAGGATGAGATTATGGTTGTTTGGGAGTTTGCAGTTTGGGCGAGGGATTTTGGGCTGGTGAGAAGGTGGGTGGTATCGTCTGCAAATTGGAGAAATTGGAGAATTGCAAACTTGAGTTATATGTTGTGGGAGGTCGTTGACGTAAAGGAGGAAGAGTAGGGGGGAAAGTACCGATCCTTGTGGTACGCCTTCTTTGACAGATAGGTGCGTTGACATGGAGGAGGGTGCGCCGGGTTTTGAGGAGTTAATGCGTACAACTTGGGTGCGGTTGGAGAGGAATGAGGCAATCCATTTGTTAGCGGTTCCTCGGATTCCTTGGGATTGGAGTTTGGAAAGGAGGAGGGGATGGTTTATGGTATCAAAGGCTTTACTGAGGTCATAAAAGAGCCCAATTGCTTGGTCTCCTTTGTCAAGGGCGTCGTGGAGGGTGGAGATGAATTGGAGGATTGCTGTGATGGTTGATTTACCCTTCTGGAAGCCGTGTTGGCAGTCGGCGAGGATGTTGTGAGAGTTCAGGAAGGAAAGAAGGCGCGAGAGCATGATTTGTTTCAATTAGTTTTGATATCGTGGAGAGGAGAGAGATGGGCCTATAATTATCAATGTATCTCCCTTTTTGTGGATTGGGATGATGAGGGCCTGCTTGAGCTTTGAGGGAAATGTGCCAGTTGAGAAGGAGCTGTTTACGATGTGGGCGAGTGGGTCCGCTAGGTAATCTATACGGCTGGCTATGACTGTTCCAGTGAACTAATCCGCAGGATTTTTCGTTTCGGAAGAATTGGGCTACACGGGAGATTTCTCCGGGGTTGGTGGGGAATAGGAACATTGAGCTTGGGGGCTGGTAAGAGATTAGTGCCGGGGGGGATGGGTGCGCCGGTGCTTCCTGCCTTGGCGAAGAATGAGTTGAATTTGGGGGTCGGTTATTTTTTTGTTATCGATGAGGAGTTTGGGCTGTTCTGGTCTTTAATCAGGTTTTGAGTTGCAGTGAATGATGTTCCAGGTTGCCCTCGGCTGGTTTTTTGATTTGGCTATGATGTCATCGTTATGGTTTCTTTTAGTGGTTTTTAAATCGGCAACATGTTGTTTTTTTTGAGTTTGTATTGTGGTTTGAGGAGAGGGTTAGGAGAGGCTAAGAGGTGAGCATGCATGTCACCTAGATGATCCCCATCCGCTTGGAGTTAGGGGTGATCCGGGGATTTCGGGTTGGTGGTTTTAGTGAGTTTTTGGAGTGGGAAGGCGGTTGGAGTGGGAAGTGAGTCGTGAGTCTAGAGGCAAATGCATTGTACATGTTGTCCGTGCCGGTGGACTGAGTTGGTTCGGTCCATGTCTCGGCTTGGCTTGGCCATGTCTCGGCTTGATTTGAATCGGTTGTGGTTATTTTGGGAGAAGATGCGTTTTGTGATATGATTAGCTCTGGAGGGGGGGGGCGTCTTTGTCGAGGGTTAAGATCATTTTAAGGGCTAGATGGTCTGATAGCCAACTGTCAAAAGTAGTTGCCTTGAGGGTGCGGGGTGTGATGTGAAGATGTTGTCAATAAGGGTGGAGGAAGAGGGTGTGATGCGGGTTGGGGCGAGGATTTTTTCGTGGAGGTAGTAGGAGTGGAGAATGTCTAGGAGTTTGATGGTCAACGGGTTTGGCTGGAGCAGGTTGATGTTGAAATCGCCACATATGGTGATAGCTGCCTTGGGATGGGTTTTGGTGGTGTGAATTATAAGGTCTTCTAGTTTGGAGAGGAAGGAGGTGGTGCATGCGGTGGGGACCGGTAGATTGCAATGATGACGTCGGGTTGAGAGGGGGTCCAGATTATTCCCGATTATTCCCGTGCGGGAATAAAATTTCGACCGGGACATCAGCCAGGATACCGAGCGCAAATTCGCACGGTTATTAGGTATGATGCTGCATACTTGCTAAGAAGGGATCTCTTCTTGTTACGGGCGTCGAATTGGTATTTGATTCGTTAGGAAATTACTCAAATCTAGGTGTTGGCGATTTGGGTAATTGGAACTCCTCATGTGTTTTACGAGAGCATAATCAAACGGTGCTAGGGAACTTACGACCGGTTCTACAATTTCCAGTAAAACATTCATCTTCCTGACAGGAAGAAAACATAAGCCATATCGATAGGTTGTCAAACTGGAAATGAACTTGTATCTGGAGCAAATGTCTTAATTTTCTGGAGATTAGCCAATTTACCGGACATTGAACACGTTTATTGCTAATAAGTATTATCATGTAGATATTCTACAAATAAACATATACATTTTGTAAAGCCTCTTTTCCATGGCCACATTTATTGTCAAACCCTTGTCAAGCAGTCATAAGATATACATTATACATTTATTCTTATAGCCAACATGGTCAACTTTATATAAACATTGAAAATACCATTGCTAATTTATATATCGAAGTTGAACGTTTAAGAAATATTTGCATCGCAATCTCATCCTAAACGACAGTCTGATATCTACATACAAGAGCTTGATTGTGTAACTGTTTTCACTGTTAATTTGTCCCATTAAAAACATTGTCAGAAATAGAGACATCATGACATATGTCACCACCATCACATTTCATGATTTATACTATTATACTAGGAAAAAACGCGGCGCCTTCATATCTTCTAAGATTTATTCTCAATAGACTCTCCCCAAAGTAATACATCGTCTGCGTATATTATCGTTCTTGTATCAGTGTCTTCCTTTTCCTTAATTGTTCTTAATAATTTGTCCATCGCCATTATGAAAAGAAATGGGGACAACACACTTCCTTGCCAAACTCCCTCCTTCACAACAAACCATTCTGACAGTCCAAAATCATTCTGTACACAACTTATGCTCTTCTGGTAACCTTCTCGTTTCTTTCAATTACCCATTCATTCATTATTGTTTCCTGCTAACTCTCCCGTATGATTTCAATACGTAACCAAGTCTAAAAAAACCGTACACATAATTTCCTCTGCCTCCCACCTTCATACAGTTATTTGTCTTTCCGTAAATATATGGCTTGCCCTTTGACCATTTAGTCTATGGCCCAGTGGTCAAATATCGCATGTTGCTCGATACAAATGATTACACCTATTTAGATAGGTGCATATCAAGTTTTTCTTCTGTAAAATTGTCGGTTACTTTTTTCCATGGGTGCATTAATCTGTTGTAAATAAATTTGAATTTAAAGTGTCGCGTAAGTTTTTTAGTTTGCCAGAAGGGGCTGTTTTTGTGTCGCGGCGGGATGGGATCGCCCTCGACGCTTGATAGGTCCGAGCAAGGTCAAGCCGAAAACCACTCATTTTGACCTTTCGGATCGATTTGAAGTGCTTCTAAGACCGCTAAGAAGGTTTTGACTAGTCGTGGCCCACTGGGCCATAGACTTCTTGGATAACTACAGTGATTCTTGAAAGTGATTATTTGAAGTTATGACTAGCAGCGGAAAGCAAGCTAGAAACGTAGACTCGCTTAGAATAATTATTATTAAAGGTTAGAAAAGGTTCAAGGTTAGAATTTTGTGCTGCAATTTCATGTATTGAGGAGTTTTTCGTTTTCGCGATAAACGCGACTTGTTTAAATAGGGCCTTTTTCTTGCAGATGTTTACGAATTAGGTACCCTAGGTCCTAAAAACACCCATGAAATTTCCGCGAATTTACGCGAAAAACCTGACCACGTGACCAATATTGGAGTACGGTGGATCAGTGTGGGATCCATATAGAATCGGAGAAGTGGAGGATATAGAAAAAGTACAAAGAATTGCTGCACGAAGAGTTCTGGGGAAAACGGGGAAAAGAATAAACGAAAATAGAGAAACGGGAGAGGCTGGATAGTAGAAAGTGTAACAGAAATGATCAAAGAACTTGGGTGGGAGTCGCTGGAAGAAAGGAGGAAGAAAACCAGAATAAAGAACATGCAGAAAGTTATGAAAAATATGGAGGGATGGCAAGAGTTACACGAGAAAATAAAAGAAATAACAAACGGAAGAAATGGATTTAAAAAAAAATAATGGAGATGGGATCAAAAACCGATGTGGGCAAGTTTTCTCTTATAAGAAGAACAGCAAGGACTGGAATTTACTGGAAGACAGAGTGAGAATGAATTGTTAATTATTGAATAGAATTTAAGACCTTACCACCGCATTGAAAAATACAATTGTAAGAGAATCAATCAATCAATAAACAAGTCGCGAATTTTCGCGAATTTGTCAAAAAGTAGGCTTTTTAACTGTTTTATGAAGATATTGTAAATCTTCACACTCAAATTCAATGCAAGAAGCAGTTTTCGAGAAAAAGGGTCAGCTGAGGTAATGCCAGATGCCAGGCCAGAGCACGATGGTGTCATTTTAGACGTACGAAAGGGAAGGGGGGGAGGGGGGGGGGGTAACCCTCCCCAATCTCCATGATGTTGCAATGTCATGTGGCCATATGGCATGCTAGTTGAGGGTGGCATTGCTGGCGTTGCTTGCCAGGAGGTCAGTGCACTTCAAATTTTGACAAAGTGGTTTATGGCTGTAGATGGGTCGAGGAAAGGAAGTGACAACACCTTCAAGAGCTGAAGAATTTAAAAATGAAGGCTTCCCCTTCTTGATAAAACAATTATTGTGTTTAGTTAGATTTTATAATACAAAATTAGAATGGGCTAGGCGCGATTCCTGTGAAAAACACCAGATGAGGTGTTCTGCCACTTGCAGATAAATACCACTGGTTGCTGATCCATCAACAAGGGGGTGGGGAAGATTTTTTTCAACGCCAAAACGCGAATTTTCCGAAAGTTCCACCTCCAATTCACCACCTTTTGGTAAACAAAACGCGAATTTTTCCTTTTATTTCCAAGTTGTGAATTGAGGAAAAGAATGGGAGTTGAAAGTTTAAGATTTAGAGTAGGCAAAGAAAGATTGGGTTGGTTTGGAAAAGTGAAAAGGATGGAAGAAAGCAGAATAACAAAAAGATTTTTTGATATTGAATCTAAGAAACAAAGAGTGGGAAGGCCCAGAGAAAGATGGATTATGCAGGTAAGAAGAGATGTTGAAGAGAGAGGTGAAGAGTGGGAAAAGGTTGTTGAACAAGAAAGATGGTGGGAAAACAAAGAAAAGTGGAAAGAGTTGATCGAACGAAGGGAAGAAGATGTCGCGGAGGAAGATGGAGGAGAAGAAGAGGACGGGGAAGATGGAGAGAGAGAGAGTAAATAATTATTGTTTTTGTGGATGCTGGGTTCCTGGCAAGAATCCACCGAGGTATCCGTGTGCCCATGTGAAAATTTCAACCTGTTATTGTAATGGATTAAAGAAATAAATGATAGAAAAAAAAATTCCAACACAAACTCCTGGCACTGTATGAACAGTTTTCGGTGATCATATATTAAACCTACTATTTTACTAGGAAAATCCTGCACATTGATGGATGAAAAAGCACTCAGCCACGACCAAAAGACTGTAAAATTCAGGTAGTATTTTGCGTGTAGAAACAAAATCCCATGTGATATTTTTGCAAATTTTCGTAATCGGACATATCCTAGGTGAGAACTAAGCCCAAGCTAACGATGCTAAATTACCATATCTTAAAACGATGTGTAATTACCATACCCAAGGCTGTCACTAGAATGAAGGCCTGTTTTTGCCTCAACCAGCCAAAAGTGTGGCCAAAAGGAGTTGAATTTTTATTTAAAATATATTTATTCAAAAATTCGGCTGTTTTGCCCGCAGGACATATCCTTGCCCGTAGGGCAAAGCCTCTTCGAATTATAATTAGTTACGTTTTTGTTATTATTCGGTCATGTCGAATTCATAAAGAGATGTCAAGGATTGCAAAAGTAGGACATACACGATGATTTAGCGCAGGATTATCAAAGTTTAAACTAAATCCTATCAAAGAATCGAAACGTTGACAACGTAACGTATCTTATTGTTTATTTGGTTTCTGGTTAAGCATCAACATTTTAAATCTAAAGGCATTATGACTAAACATAGAGATTTATACATAGTGATATAATTTATTATATCAAAAATAATAATGATAGTAGCTTTTGGAGTAATTCTATATTTTGTGGGCGAAGAAAGAAAGTGTTGTTCAACGTTTTATAATGTGTCTGTTGTGAGTAAAGAGGAAACTCTAATTTAACCAGTCAAGTCAATTTTGTTAAATGTTGAGGAAATGACAAAAACTACAAGGAAATAATGCAGCACCAGGTTGAAATGACGAACTAAAAATGCTTGCAAATTGGGAACGCAGAAATTGGGACTTTCCTGAATTTTCACACATCGACATACATTCCTTGTTTAAGGGTGACTACACTGCTGACTCATATTTAACAAACGTCGACTCGACTGGTTATCACACTCAACTCTTCAATTATTGATCCTGTCTTAGGAGGAAGCGCACGTAACTTTAAAGCTTATAAGGATTAGAAATCAGTGAATTTTGGTGGAAGCCCACACCAGAAGGCATTTGATGATGGGATAGCTGAGCAGGAAAAATGTGCGTCCGAACCGGGATATGAACCCGGGACCTTCCGCTTGCCGGGCGGTTGCTCTGACCACTGAGCTATCCGGCCACACAAGATTCCTGCCTTCGCTGGGTGAGGAAAGGGTTTTTCAAGGATTTTTCAATCGGCCCTAAATTAAAATAAATAGTTATTCCAATTCGACGCACGTAACAAGAACCTTACAACCTTATCACCACTCCTCCACATCAAGCTTCCTGCCATACGAGGTAACGACAAGATTGCACGGCATTGAAGGTAGCATCTGCTGCTGACAACTATCATCAAGAGTTAAGACACACATGTTATGTGAATAGACAACATTCAAAGTTCTTAAGAGGGTTCTGGAAGTGCGCGTTGCATTCTGGGAGTTATGTTGACAGTTCAAGTATAATGACAGAACTGCAGCTAGCCTTGTAAGTGCTGTTAATGTGCGCTATTTCGTCTGAGAATTCAGACGTGTTCACGAAATTTGAATGAGAATTGACGAGGAATCGCGTTACTAATTTGTAGCGTTCCGGAATTTCCAAACAATACAAAACATAATCGCAACATTTCTTGGCATGAATTACTTACCCGATAACGAGGAACGAGTGCATAGAATAAGTCAATCGGGTGGGTGCTTCAGGTATGGTGCCTAAATAAACACAGTCAAATTTTTGGTACACATTTTGGAATTTTCTTAGTGTTGTGGAAAGTGTGAAAATCCCCCATTTTGTTTAATTTCTACTCAAAAACCCCTCATAACGATTTTGCAACAAAAATTAAATGTCAGAAAACAGCCAAAAAGTCACAAAATAACAAATTATGCTCAATACTTCATAAGAGTGCCTTACAGTTCAAAACTACAGCTACCATTTTGCAAAATGGGTGCCAACTGCAAACAACCCTGTTCGTTTCTAACAAAAGTCGCCCCCCCCCCCCCCTACCGCCCGTTCTAATCCTACCTTTCCTGACCTGACCTAACTTTCCAACAAAATTCATGTATTTGAATCATCTGTTGTCCCAATCCATTTTAAAGATGAGTTAGATGATGATATTAGATTCATTGACCTCTGAGCACAGATTAATCAGGCACACAATAATGGTCTTCCGTCCCGAAAATTTTAAATATCTCACCCAAAAACGCCTCGACAAGAAACCCACAGGATTACAAAGTTTCACAACATGCATCGACCAACACAAAAAAAAAACGATGCAATTCACAAGCAATCTACCGGAGAAAGCTGTCACAGGTACAGACACAATTACTTGAAACACAAACCATACTTCACAAGCAATCTACCGGAGAAAGCTGTCACAGGTACAGACACAATTACTTGAAACACTCAGCAGATTCAAACTGTTTAATATATTTGGTTATGAGTAGGAAGATATATTATTTCTAATAATATGTTTAAGTCCTTTCAGTTGAAGAAAAATTCAACGGTTCCTTGTAACCTATACAGTTCAATGAAGGCTCTAGGGACTTTAAAGTAGGGGCCAGTAATGTCATTCAACATACATAACAAATGACTCTGAAAAGTTCCAGCATGTCAACCTTAGCAGGGCTGTTGTATCTGTCTTACAAATTATGCACTGATACCGACAACTCTTCCCAAAATGCAGAAACTTCTAGATATACTGTAATTGCTGAAAATTTGGCATTTGAAGAAGAGAATAAAAGTCCTAAATCAGAAGTAAAAAGGCTAATAGAGCAGTTAATAGAGAAATTCTTACCTATGAAATTTTGAAGACCATTCTTGTTGCCTTCCTGGATTTGACGCGGCTGAGATGTGTCGCGGCATTCTCCTGCCGTGTTGCTTACTGTCACTTTACTCAGCCTGAAACAGCATTATTACATCAGTAAAGGTTGAAATCACATCACAGGCCAAATTGCTTGCCACTACCTTCAATCTTTGGAATTTAGCTTTAGCGCTTTTGTAGTCAGATAGTCAATCACAAATCATTGAGATAATATATCATTGATTCAATGTAGTAAAGTGGCTTTTACAACAAAATCATCCAATAATTACAATTGTTACTTGTAACTTACATAATAATTGAGAATCAAACCACAAGAACAAGGATTTTTGAGCCAGAGTATCATCGAAGATTGATCTGAAACAGATTAAGCAGGTATCAGGACATATTTGTTGCATGGGTCACATGAAAAAAGAAGTCAGGCTATATATTAACTGTGATAACAAGCTCATCCTCACCTTTTTATTCCGATCCGAGCAGACCCGCGTACACCAGGATTCACAGTTCACCACTACACCATTATCTTCAGCCAGTTCCGCTCAAAGATCCCCGCTCTAACACACAACACAACACCCAGAATGCAACGCACTGCCTATTCAAGATGGCGCTTAGGTTTGACATGTAGTGTACGGCACGATAGCAACTAATAACAGTCAGGGCGATTAAGGCTATCAAGGAATGTGACAGGTACACAAACAAGGCTTATTCGTTAGAATCCAGAAGAGATGAGAAAAGAAAGTCTACAAAAGGGTGCTGGCTGACAGCAGCAGAAAATCGCCAAGAGGGCGATAGCTAAAATGTACGGCGTAATTTCAGATATTTGCGTGGTAATCTATCGCCGATTGTCGAGAAAATCTCGATGGAAATATCATGCTCGTTTGATGACCGGTGAATTGCAGCCGCGGGGGTCTTTCTCGGTCCAGCGTCCCTGAGCGGCGGCATCCTGTCGCAGCCAACGAACAAAAAATCTACCTTTTCGAGGCGGACGGACGCCGGCGTGCCTCGCCGCTGGAGTCACTTCGTCGCGATCTCTGTCCACTGGGCCAGCGTCAAGCAGGCGCGTGGCGTTGTGTCGACGGAATAACGTTGTGTTTTCTCTCCGCCGGGGCGCCGTCATATCGTCCCGGTCGCCGGGACCAGCGTCGCAAAGGCAAACGACGTCGTACGGGCGGTCTCATGTTATGCATCTTCACGCCTGGAACACCTTAACGCAGCCTCCTTACCGCTGACCGGCATGATGTCGACAACTGGTCGCGTTTCAGTGGGAGAACGCCATCTTACTTCTACCTATTATTGGCCGGAAATTGTTCGAATTCCAATTTAGATTGAATTGTTCATTTCGAGGAACGTAATTGCCTTTTAACTGTACAAATGGTTAAAATCGAGGTCCAAGTTGAATAAAAGTAACGTATGTGTTAACTTTGGATTTCCCTTTTCTTCCTCCTTCGATGCTTTCTGCTCTGCCCGTTGGATCGAATCTGGTAAAGAAACACGAATGCATTTCAGTGACCTTGAAAACAGGACTTGCAGCCTCAAGAGATTTATTCAACTCAGAGAAAAATGACGTCAGATACCCACTGGACGTACTACCAGTTTCTAAAACAGATTAATTAGCTCCTCTGAATAACAAAGGACGAATGGGAACTCAAAACTCGAATTGCTCTGCCTGGATTTAGCGAGTGGGTATCATCACGTCTTTTTGATTGTATGCTGTTTGAATGGTATAGGTGTATTGTATTTTTTTTATAAAGGGAGGTAAATTTTATGAGAAACTTCCTCTAAAAATCAGAATGTAAGCCAATCAGCACGTGTTTAAAAAGGAACATGTAACAAACTGGCAGGTAGAAAATTGAAAAGATCGGCGTTTATTGGGAAAAATGAGCATGAGCTTAGGTTGGACATGAAAAGGGAAGGAATGAGAAAGATAAGAATTTTAGAAAGGGGCGCCGCAAGGAATGGAATAATCTAAGAGAAAGTGGAGAGTTGCTGGAAAGTGTGATGAAATTTAAAGGAGCCCTCCGAAATGATTTTTAGAATTTATTTACTGTCGAGTATACCAATCAAAGTGACATTCCGTTTAAATTTTATTTAAAAAAAAAATCGGGGGCCGAATTATCGCACATTTCCTCTTTTGCGCGAAGCCCCTTGCGTGACGTCACCGCAGGGACGGCTACAGCACGCGCTCGGTCGCTCAGCCGCTTGCCGAGGCTGCGGAACGTTCGTTTGCGCGATACTTTCTTGTCAGTAGGTTCTTTTTTGTCTTGTGTATCAGTAATACCGTGTTCAGTAAAACACTCGCCTTCCTGACACAACGCTCGTATTTGGGTTGGCTCTTTACAGCAATGCGATGTCATGTCATTGTCCATTGAGATGCAGTTGCCACAAGTGCACCACAACGTATTTCCTGCCCTTCCTTGAAATGTTTCGTCTCTCCTTCTTTCTTGGGCAAGCCTCAAAACATTTTCAGTCATTTCACTTTGAGTGAACTCGGATCCAAACTTTATGGACGCCCTGCCATATTCACGCTGATAGATTTATACGATCGCGAGCGCTCGAGGCCTGGCACTAGACTGGCAGACTCGGCTTGCAGCTACGCACCCGTCCCTGCGGTGACGTCACGCAAGAGGCGCCGCGCCAAAGAGAAAATGTGCAATCATTTGGCTCCAGATTTTTTTTTAAATAAAATTTAAACGGAATGTCACTTTGATTGGTATACTCGACTATATATAAATTCTAATAATCATTTCGGAGGGCTCCTTTAAGAAAGGGAAGAGAACTGGATGGGCTGGAACGTTGGTTCTCAGACGAACTGACAGTTGAATGTGCAAATCTGATTCAAACAATAAATAAATAAATAAATTATCGAAACGTTATACAATAAAATTTGTTTTTGCACTGTTTTCAACTGCTAGTAAAAAAATGTCAACTTAACTCTAATCTTGTAAGCTAATAAACAACAATAAATGAAAAATAAAACATCACACCTTGCGGGCAGCAAGCTTCCAGGACCGGGCATCTTCCCTGGTGTCGAGCAGTTCTCCAGCAAACACCTTGACCGCGCTGGGAGCGACATGCCCCGGGCTCGGCTTGCTGACAGCGGCTCTCTGATATGCGTTGTACCGGTTTCCTAGTTCGGTGTTTCCCCGCGGCCGCGACACGGAGGGCGCTGCGACCGATCGCTCGACAGGGGATTCTTCTTCCGCCAAGAATCTCTCAGCAGCTTCCATCACGCCGGCCGTGCGCACCTTCCCGACGGTCTGCGGCGGTGGCGGTGGCGGCGGCGGCGGTGGCGGCGGCGGTGGCGGTGGCGGTGGCGGCGGCGGCGGCGGCGGCGGCGGCGGTGGCGGTGGCGGTGGCGGTGGCGGCGGCGGCGGTGGCGGCGGCGGCGGTGGCGGTGGCGGCGGCGGCGGCGGCGGCGGCGGCGGCGGCGGCGGCGGCGGCGGTGGCGGTGGCGGCGGCGGCGGCGGCGGCGGCGGCGGCGGCGGCGACTGCGGTGGCGGTGGCGGCGGCGTCTCGGCCAGCATGGCGCGTATCGCATCAACCTGTGCCTGCAGCTCGGCCTGTTGAGCCGCCAGGCACTTCAGTTGTTCGTCGAGACGCTGCCGGTGCTTCTGCTTGTGGAGACACGGCTTTGGCGACTCGCTTGGTGTGGTCGCCGTAGACGATGCGTCTGGCAGCGACGTCGGTGCCGGTCTTCCGTTCTCGGCGGCGGCGGCGGCGGCGGCGGCGGCGGCGGCGGCGGCGGCGGCGGTGGTTTCTGACGTCTTCGGTGGCTTAGTGGTCTTCAATGTCTTCGATGTCTTTGGTGTTTTAGGGGCCTTCGGCTTCTTGGTTCGCTTCGTGGTGGCGTTGGCGGGAACCGAGGCGGTGGTCGTCTCCACTTTGACGCCGCTGCCAACAATGGCCGTGGTGCTCGCAGGGGTCGATGTGGATGGTGGAAGCGCCGCAGGTGGAAGCGCCGCAGGTGGATGCGCCGCAGGTGGCATTGCCGCAGGTGGAAGCGCCGCAGGTGGAAGCGCCGCAGGTGGAAGCGCCGCAGGTGGATGCGCCGCAGGTGGCATTGCCGCAGGTGGAAGCGCCGCAGGTTGCATTGCCGCAGGAAGCGCCGCAGGTGGAAGCGCCGCAGGTGGAAGCGCCGCAGGTGGAAGCGCCGCAGGTGGAAGCGCCGCAGGTGGAAGCACCGGAGGTGGATGCGCCGCAGGTGGATGCGCCGCAGGTTGCATTGCCGCAGGTGGCATTGCGGCAGACGACAATCCCGCAGGTGGAATTGCGGCAGGTGCCGGCTTCGGGACGCCGCCACTCTGCTTGTCCGTTGTGCCCGGCATGTTGCTTTTGGCCAGAAGATTATCTGCGTTAAACGCAGCCATCTTCTGGCCCGACGCCGACACGCGATGTTCTGCGTACACCAGCCGATGTTCTGGGCACGGTGCACGGGTGGGGCACAACGGCTTCGCGGTCTGCGGGACGCACACGTGCGCTGCTGGCATCTTCTGCGCGGCTTGGACGGGCGGCGGCGGCGGCGGCGGCGGCTGCAGGGTGAAATGCAGACGGTTGTCAGCAGAAAGTTTTGTCCTCTCCGCCGGGGTTTAATTCCCGAGGAGCTGGTTAGGCGACAAACGGGAAGGAACTTGGTAATATCGCAGGGCCGCATTAATGTGGTCATCAATAATTTATCGAATGAATACTTCTTGCAATTTTTACTGTATATTGCAATTGGTACAAGCTTCAATCAAGCCTAAGGCTAGCTTGTGATACATTAGAGCAAGGCTAGGTTGGGACACCTTCGAGCAAGGCTAGGTTGGGATACCTTCCAGCAAGGCTAGGTTAGGATACCTTCCAGCAAGGCTAGGTTGGGATACCTTCCAGCAAGGCAAGGTTGCGATACCTTCCAGCAAGGCTAGGTTTTGAGACCTTCGAGCAAGGCTAGGTTGCGATACCTTCGAGCAAGGCTAGGTTGTGATACCTTCGAGCAAGGCTAGGTTGCGATACCTTCGAGCAAGGCTAGGTTGAGATACCTTCGAGCAAGGCAAGGTTGCGATACCTTCCAGCAAGGCTAGGTTTTGAGACCTTCGAGCAAGGCTAGGTTGCGATACCTTCCAGCAAGGCTAGGTTGTGATACCTTCGAGCAAGGCTAGGTTGTAATACCTTCGAGCAAGGCTAGGTTGTGATACCTTCGAGCATGGCTAGGTTGGGATACCTTCGAGCAAGGCTAGGTTGTGATACCTTCGAGCAAGGTTAGGTTTTGAGACCTTCGAGCAAGGCTAGGTTGGGATACCTTCGAGCAAGGTTAGGTTTTGAGACCTTCGAGCAAGGCTAGGTTGGGATACCTTCGAGCAAGGTTAGGTTTTGAGACCTTCGAGCAAGGCTAGGTTGTGATACCTTCGAGCAAGGCTAGCTTTGGACACTCACCTGAGCACGCGTCCTGGGCGCTTTCGCCGGCAAGACCAGGTCTGCCAACTTTGGCCTCATCCCCGGCCAGCGACGCGGTGTTCCGTCCTCGGTTTCAGTGCGCAGTCGCAGTGACAGGTGTTCTGTGTTGCGGGTCGGCAGCAGGTCCTCATTGGGCCGGACCTCTCTCCGTAGCGACGGCTTGGGAAGAGCAGAATCATTGGAGAGGTGAGTGATTTAACCAGTAAGACAATGAGTCTGCTTTTCAGTCATCTAGTGATTTGTGATTATTTACGAATTCACATTATTTTTCAGATCAAGCAAATCAAGAGAATAGTTTTTCTTCATAACGATTTTTTCGTTTTAAAATATTCAAATAATTTCACGACGGCTAAGCCAGGATATTTTCAGGTAACTTATCTCATAAAAAAAAACTGCTAAATTAACGCCGAACATTTTAAATTGATCATAAAAGCCTCTAGGCTATGCGCACACGCAATATAATCGCGTTGTGGATGAGCGTAAATATAACGCTCATCCACAACACGATTATATGAGTTATCGCATAGCCTAGTGTAAAAAAAATTGTAAAATCAGTATAAAAAAGAAAATTTAAAAGCTCCAACACCAGTCTTTTGTTTAGATAACTGCCTGTCATCAATCTAAGTGGGCGTGTTTTCGTTGCTTTGCCCAGCTTCGCTCTGCTTTGTTGGTGACGTCACCGTTAAGTACCTCATTCAATGTCACTGGATTTTCGTTGATGTTCTCTCGCGGTGTCGACGTCACAAGATCTTCGGTGACGTCAATTTTCTCCGATGGTGTCGACGTCACAAGATCTTCGGTGACGTCGAAATTCTCTCGCGGCGTCGACGTCACAAGATCTTCGATGACGTCAACGTTCTCCCGCGGTGTCGACGTCACAATATCTTCGGTGACGTCGAATTTCTCCAACGGCGTCGACGTCACAAGATCTTCGGTGACGTCGAAATTCTCTCTTGGTGTCGACGTCACAAGATCTTCGATGACGTCAACGTTCTCCCGCGGTGTCGACGTCACAATATCTTCGGTGACGTCGAAATTCTCTCTTGGTGTCGACGTCACTAGATCTTCGGTGACGTCGAATTTCTCCAACGGCGTCAACGTCACAAGATCTTCGGTGACGTCAACGTTCTCCGACGGTGTCGACGTCACAAGATCTTCGGTGACATGAACGCCCGTCGTCGGCCAATCCTCGCGGTGGCGTCGACCATGGTCCACGCTTCTCCAACGCCTTCCCTCAGCGGAAGTCAAGGCCGATGGCACCCGGCGTCGACGGGGTCCTGAACAGGAGGGTGAAATCAACGGTGAAATACGGCATCAAAGTCTCGCCGGACGCCCTCCACTTCGTGGCGCAAGAAATCAACGAGTTTTTTGTTTTTGTTTCTGTGAAGGAGTTTCATTTGACTTTCAAATGAAATGGGATGGTTCCAAGACGGCGGCCGGCAGTAGTGCGGTGCAAAGTGAGCTCCTCAATATAAGTGACTATTCGAAGAAACTGAACAAGTTGAATGTCAGTGAGTTAAGAGAAGAGCTTGACAGACATGGATTAAACAGAAATGGAAAAAAGAAGAACTTATAGAGCGAATGCTGGCAGCAAGAAAGGAATTAATGGACGGGCTGGCTAGAGGACTCGACGCACATACCTCAACTGACATGGTGAGTCTAGAGTGAGGCTAGAGGACTCGACGCACATACCTCAACTGACATGGTGAGTCTAGAGTGAGGCTAGAGGACTCGACGCACATACCTCAACTGACATGGTGAGTCTAGAGTGAGGCTAGAGGACTCGACGCACATACCTCAACTGACATGGTGAGTCAAACTAAATCGGACAAGGACCTGCTAATAGAGGAAAAAGACAAGAGAATAAGAAACTTAGAAGAAATAAACAGCCTGGTCAGATCACGAGTGAGCGATTTAACAGAAGAAGTGAAGAAACTGAAGGATATGCTAAGAAAAACTGAAAAGGAAGATAACCCTGGGAAGGCGGGAACATCGCAAGTGATCAAGTTGGTAGAACTGTTCAATACTCCAAAGAAATTAGACAACGAGCATAGAACAAATACAACCCATGAACATGAAGAAAAAGAAGATATGCACAATACAGAAGAAAGAAAACTAGTTGGTAATGAACATAATGATGCTTTGAAGAAGGTGGAATCCAGGCATAACAAATACAAAAGACTGTTACAAGGAAGACTGAAGCCTGAACTACAGAGCAAAGAGTGCAATGTGCCAAGCCTGAAAACATTAGTGATCGGGGACTCAATGATCAGGGGTGCAGGTGAAGTCTGTAAAAGCTTGGGCTGTGAAGTGCAGGTATTTCCTGGAATCAGAGTGCATGAACTCGAAGCAAAGCTGATCAATAGAGAAGAATCCCTACCTGACCCATCCACTGTTGTGATTCATGTTGGTACAAACAACCTCAAATCTAGGTCAGGAGTACACCTAATGGTGGAGGTCAATCACTTGATTGAAGCCGGCAGGAAAAGGTTTCCACGCGCCAAATGGGTTGTAGGCGGCCTGGTGTATAGGGATGACACGTTCAGTGGTACTATCGACAAGCTTAACAATAGCCTGCAATGGCTGTGCCAAGAATCTGGAACATCTTACTACGATCCAAACTCGAGACTCTCAGAACACGAGGCAGCCAGAGATGGCATTCATCTGAATTACAGAGGTGGACAATTTCTGGGGCAGCTCATAATGGAAAAGATTAATGGAGCTAAATAAGTCGGAAAACTAGAAAAACTAGGGGGCAGAGAAGGTATGAAAAGAATTCAAGAATTCGCAAGGAATGAAGAATCACAAGAAGAAGGAAAGGAGACTGAGAAAATAAAGAATGCTCAGAAAACTAGAATTATAAAGACTGCAGAGGAAAAGACTGAAAAAAAGAAGACTGAAGAACAGGAAAATGAGAAGAGGAAAGATCAAAGAATAGGGAAAGGATTTGAACGAAAGGCTGTAAGTCTTATGCACGTTAATATAAGAAGCTTGTACCATAAAATAGACCAGCTAGAGATGTTTTTAAATGACTTTAGTAAGAAACCTGATATTTTATGTTTTACGGAACACTGGTTAAAAGAATCCCAGCTTGACACAGCAATTATTGAGGAGTCTAATCTAGGAGCATGTTTTGTGAGGAAGGTGCAGAAAGGAGGGGGAGTTTGTATATATGTTAAGAATGATACAAATTTTGTATTTAAGAACAGAGAGGATATAAATAGCATGTCTGTTGAAAGAGAAATGGAAGTATGTGCAATAGAGATGATTTCACCTATCAAAATAATTATTATAACCATTTATAGACCACCAGCTGCTTCTACAAATGAAAAATTCTCGGCTAATTTAGATCAGATACTTGATCATGCTTGTAGAAAAGGTGGACGAGTCGTCGTTTTAGGCGACATAAATTTTAATATAAATGACGTCAGACTAAGAAACATGTTAGTAGAAACAGCAGGGATACACGATTTTAAAGTCTTAAACTTTTTAAACACAATAATAGTACCGAATACATCTGATCGCTCATCTACTTGTATTGACAATGTTTTATCTAATGACGAGGGTGTGAGATTTGAGGGTAATATCGAAGTGGGTCTCTCGGATCATCTGGGGCAAGTAGTTTCCATTCCCTACACAGAGAGCAATGGGGGCAACAAAAAAGATCACATTAAAACTACTCGACTTAAAAGGTCATTTAATAATTACCGAATTGAAGCGTTTACCTTGGCAACCATGGAGACCAATTGGGACGCAATATATGAACAGCAGGATATCGATTCACAGTTCTCTAAGTTCATGGATATATTTAATTACGTGTTTAACAAATCGTTTCCACTACGACCTAATAAAATGAAAGGGGCACAAAAAAAGATAGATAAAGGCTGGTACACTGATGAACTGAAAGTAATGGCTGAAGAGCTATGGATTCTGAAACAATTAGCAAATAATCACCAGAGCACAGAGAATAAAAATTATCTAAGGGATGCTAAGCGAAGGTACAAAGATGCAACTTTAGATGCTAAAAAAGCATTTAATGAAGAAAAGATAAAGAAGGCAAGCAATAAATCAAAGGCGGCTTGGAAATTAATAACAAGTAATAAGTCTAATAAAAAAACGAGGCGTGAAAGTATTGAAATAAATCATGGGGGTCAACTAATAACTTCACAGAAAGAAGAAGCCAACCTCTTAAATAATCACTTTGGCACTACAGTGACAGACCTGCTAAAAACCAAAAATTCCACCTACAACAAGAGTACGGATAATAAAAACATGGTATCCATGCACTGCCGTAAACGGCCAAAAGGTAGTATTTTTTTAACGCCTATCACTCACAAAGAATTATACGAAATATGTGACAAAGCACTGAGGAAGTTTTCAGCGGGCTTTGACGAAGTCCCAGCTAGCATTTTAAAACCAATTATAACATTTATAGCAGACCCAATCATTTATATAATAAATAGATCATTTGAGCAAGGGAAATTCCCTGATGTACTAAAGACTGCAATAATAATGCCATGTTTTAAAAGTGGCGATAAAACGGATGCAAATAATTATAGACCGATAGCCATTTTATCTGTTTTCTCAAAAATCTTCGAATTGGCAATGTGCAAAAAACTGATTAGCTTCTTGGCGAAATATAATATATTAAACAATTCACAGCATGGTTTCACTAAAGGTCGCTCTACAATCACAGCCATAGGAGACTTTGTGTCCAAAGTATTAACCGCCTTGGATGAGAAGGAGAGGGTAACGGGTATCTTTTATGACTTCTCTAAAGCTTTCGATACTGTAAATCACGAAACACTGCTTAACAAGCTACACCAAATAGGAATATCTGGGCTTGCTAATGACTGGATCGCATCGTTCATTAAAAATAGAAGACAAGTTGTCAAAATTACCGACGAGTCCGGGAGCAGTCACTCAGAAGTAACAACAATAAATGTAGGGGTCCCGCAAGGAGCCACCTTATCGCCACTATTATTTATCATTTTCACCAACGACATTCATGAATGCACTAATACCGGGTCACTTACCCTTTATGCCGATGACACAACTCATTTCATCAAAGGTGGACAAGAAGCTATAATTGATACATGCAGAGAGGAAGTTAAAGACTTGGAACATTGGTGCAAAACAAATGACCTGTTTATAAACAAAAGGAAAACAGTACTCATGCAATTCTCAACTAAAAGAGTGACACTGGATTCAAGTCCACTGATACCTCTGGATGGACAAAATATTCAAGAGAAACAAACTGTTAAATTCTTAGGTATCTTGGTAGACAGTAAACTAGACTGGGAATGCCATATTTCAAAGCTGTGTATGAAACTAGCCTCAGGGTGCTTCCTTTTAAAGAGACTTATGAACTTATGTAATCTGGCAACAGCAAAATTAGTGTATTTTGCATATATTCAATCTTATATACACTACGCAATTTTTCTCTGGGGCAACTCAGTCCATGTAAATAGGTTATTTGTGCTCCAAAAACGGGCGATGCGGATTCTTGGAAATGCTAGCAGAGATCCCTGTGCAGAGGTATTCTACAAATATTCTTGTAAACATTTGTTTAGAAAATTTGGCATTCTTACCCTCCACAGTCTATATATTTATAACACTATAATGTATGTAATAAACCATGACCTGTCAATGGAGAATGCAGAGGTGCACAATCACGACACTAGAGCAATTAATGATATGCACATTAAAAAAAGGAGACTAAGAGTATCAGATAAATGTCCCAGGTATGCGGGTTCAATATTGTCACTACCCTCGAAAATAAAAACAACCCGCAATCACAGCAGTTTCAAATTAGTATTAAAACAATTTCTTGTAAAAGAATGCTTCTACAGTGTAAACGAATTTTTATGTAAAAATTATAACTATGTAAAGTACGATGCATGACGTTCCAATATCTGTAAAGATTAAGTCCTGGAAATAAACGATTTATTATTATTATTATTATTATTATCAAGTGAAAGATGCTTCCAAGATAAAGGAAATCAGGCTCACTGTGAAGACGAGCTCATTTACAGCAATAAATCCTGATTAGGCAGCTTTCCCTGTCTATTCGTGCTGCACACATCACATTATCACATTGAAAACAACACCAACATTGAACATTGCATCCCGGTCGGCTCTCCGGTGAATACTGAATGAACCTTTGTATAATATTTACTGGGCTTGGAGTGGAAGGCATTTGCTAAAATTAATTAGAAAAAAAAACGTAAACAATAAATCTTGAGACAAATTCTTTTCTAATTTCCAAATCCGTCAAAAAACCGGCCGGCTGGCTAGCACTCGAGCATAGTCTGCAATTCTCACGTTGAAAATCCTCGAACTCATGAACTCATGAAGGAGCAAAAGCCAATTGCAAGGCCGCGTGAGATCGGGCTACAAACAACATGGGAAAATTTACATTCGCTGTGACACAGGCGCAGTACGGCTGCTTGGTAATAAGCATCGACGGCAAAACGAGGGATAGTCAAATTGATAGAAACATACCAGTTTATTTAACGAAGTGATGAAATAATCCAAATTGAATTTATAAAAACGCTAGACTAGCTTCATCCCGAGTTAAAATTGATACAGGCAACTACATACAGAGTAAGCACATGCACATCCAGCAAGTAAGAACAAAGCAACCACAAAACAACTCTTCATACATTCACTCTAAAATATATAATAGTTTACCGACCAGAATCAAAGAAACCCAAGGAGTGGCTCAATTCCGGCGATCTCTAAGACAACTCGACGCAGCATATTATTTTTCACTTGATGAATATGTGTCAAAAAATAAATTAACTTAAATAAGAACTAGACTAGCTATAATTTAAAATGTAGACAGTTAAGTTTTTAAAGATAACGACTCCTGTAATACCATAAACCAGGGTCACATAATGTACTGGTAAGTTTTATAATATATTGTAGGGGAGACTGGGGATACTTGAGACACTTTTTCTTAAAATCTCTGTAATTTATGTCCATGACAATCTAAACCAACAATTTTTCTCAGTGTATTAGATTTGACCTTGGTCTTCATCTGTAAACTGTAAAAAGTATGCCTTACATTATATTTAAAAGTATAATAACTATTTAAAAAACGTATGCAGTGTCTCAAGTATCCCCAAGCAAGGGATACTTGAGACACTCAAAGGGAAAAGGGTCAATCTGCAGCCAAGACCACGTTGAAAAGTTGGATTTGTTGTTTTCTACAATAAGCTTAGATCAATTGATGCATGCATCCTACACAAAACATGTTCTGAATAAACTCTAGCTTCTTATTCATGTCAACATTTTAGTAACAGTGAAAAGCTTACTTTTTGAGGTTAAAAACCAAAAATAATTGATTGATCAGTCTGAAATAGGACTCAAGGCCTGATATCTTGGTTTTTTGGTAGCTTGAACAGGTGAGCATACAGCAAAAAAATTGAAATGCTAGAAAGTTATGATTTGGTTCCTTTTATTGCTGGTGTATCAAGTATCCCTCTGCCTCAAGTATCCCCTCTCTCCCCTACTAATATCAAAGGAAGAAATTGAAATTGAAATTGTGTATTGAGAAGTACACTTATTTTATTTTTCTGGAGCGTGAGGGAGGGAATGCTGTTTAGCAAACACCGCAAGCGTATTGAGAACTGTTTTAATCAAGTTGACACAAATCACAATGTTTCGATGTTTAGACTGACAGAGAGACCGATGCGAATGCGAGAGCGAAAACGTAATGCGAGAGGAATTGCAGGAGCAGGTTGCTTTTATATGCCCTGGCCTATGACGACATATCTAAATTTAACTAAAAATAACTCTGATTGATTATTGGTGCTTAACGACGCACTGTTTTGACAACTGGCCCTTTGGCACTGGTCTAATGGCGTCGGTGAATGAAATGGTGATTATGATGGTGATGATGAACCTAACCTATGGCTAGAAGGGAGGAGGGGAAACCCGGTGCCGGCACGTAGCCTACTCCTGTCGAAAAGCACCGAGGGGACCGCCGGCTTTACGTCCCTTCCGAAGGACGGTACAACTCGAACAACAGGATTCCTCCACTAATCCGTGCTGTCGAGAGGTTTATAAGCAAGGCGAGTAAAGTTGTTGTACTAATTTCAAACCCTCCGACCTCTCTCCCGAACAGAACTGATCATGTGCATGACGGTCACCCATCAAACACCTTACTCAGCGCGATGTTGCTTAACTTCGGTGATCTCACGAGAACCGGTGTTTCCAACGTTGCCAAACCGTTCGGTAAAAAAAATAAATAACTCTAATGACAGAGGGCCGAAAATAAGTAACGAAAGCTAATGAGATGGAAGGATAAAACATAAATGCTTCGCCGAAACAAATTGGCTCACCATGTCCCGATGAAAGGCAGTGTAATTTGCTCACCTTTGACCACTCCTGTCCCGCGCCTGGCCACTCGAGGCCTGGCGAACACAGAGTCTGAGAGTGGAGGGCGGAAGGCAACGGCGTCCACGCCGTGGTTCTCCTGCTCGCTTCTCCACTGAAAGAAGACACACGATGAGAGGGCGTTCTCACGACTACATGAATGAGGTGGTCCAAGTTTTGTCGACGATTTCAAACAGTTGCCGTCGTAATGTTGGTCTGCTGATCTGCCGTCTTGATCTGATTTCAAGTCTAATTCATTTGTTCAGCACTCGTAGACAATATTATTACCAACATGGTGCGAAATGGATTTGTAGTCACCGATTTTAACCTAATTTCTTACTGCATTTGTTGCCAACTGTATTTAAAAAGTTGCTAGTAGAGTGCTAGAAGGTATGTGAGTGTTAAATAAAACGTTTAGCCACTGTTCTAGTGTTTGACGATGATATTTCTTATAAATCCTTGTGGATTTAGTTTCATGGTTATTTGGAATATAAATTGCGACCATTTTTCAAGTATGACATAATCCTGGTTTGACTGTTCAAACAGATGTGATTTCTCGCGTTTAATTTTATCTTTTCCGGAAGGGGGGATGTTTAGGCGCAGTTTCTCGGCAATTTTTGCTTTAGAAAATGTCATCTGAAATGGACTCATAATGCCGAAGAAGTATCCATAGCGACAGAAATAAATTTGGAAATAAATTAAGAAATTGGAATTTCAAAGATAAAAACACAATTTTTCGGGGAGACAGTGTGAATGGTGAAGGGCATAGAGCCATGGGTAGAGCTGGGTTGGACCGATGCTTGTAGCTATTATATTTTTTAATAATTTTGAAAGTAAATAACACAAAATATTTACCTCGAATCTCTCAGCTGAAGGATTACATACAGCCATAGCTGTAATAAAAGCAGATCAGATGGGTTTACTTCCAATTAATCAATTAATGATTTGAATCTGAATACAAAAGTGCCGATATGATAAATGACGAAGGAAACAGGTGGCTTGAAATAGAAGTCAGACTCCGATCATAAGCAAGGGTGGGTCAACATGAAATTCCTGACCTGAATCGATGCCTAGGGCATCCAACCGTGATTTATCAAAGTATTTTGATAATTGTAAGTCATGTGGATATGTACACTTACCATGCATTGTACACATGAGAATCATAACATATATAAGCTCCATGTTTGCTGGAATCTTTTAGTAGTCAAGGAAACACAGGCAACAAGGATTCATTCTCAGTAAAAATCTTACACGATTTGATTGTTGATTATTGTTAGCAGTAATGAAATCATAATGCTTTTTTGGACCAAACCCGGACATGACTCATGTCAAGCTAATTTTTTCAGTCTATGTTCTTTTGACCCTCCTGAACATTGGCCAGAAAGTCACCCGAAATCGGGTCGGTGCGTCCCTTCGTTTCACCATTGTTTAGTTTTTCATATAATCGTTATCATTGCCGGCGCTACGGGAGGTATCAAAAAAATTACAACGGCAATGTTGTAGTGTTTGATTATACAACATAGTGACAGGTCAGCAGTGAGCAGTCAAGAGACACAGCCTTTAAAACGGAGTCGTCTCCGATACCCCACTCTCCAATGACCCACCAACCCTTTTTTCAGCCGATTTACCTGCGTTGTCAACGCCGAAGACCAAACGACGAAGACCAAGCTGCCTGCTACGCGGTGGATTCAAATGCTAAGAACAAGCAGGGAAACCAATAAATTGTTTATGAATTATTAAGGATGTCGCTCACGAACTAGCCCAATCTAGTTGTTACTGAAGTGTACCCAACATTCTCAGGAACTTTCCTGAAAGTTTCCTGATGGGGTTCGCTGTTCGTGTAACTGCTAGATGTAAAGTATTGCGTCACGTTTAAGTGAGTTAATTCTGCGAGCGTTTGCTGCAGCGCTCAGTATAACTGTCATCGAAAAGCGGAGCTCAATTTTAAGAGTATTTCTCTTCTTTGGTATTATCAAATGTGAATTGATATTCTTGCAATTTTGGTAATGATCCCATTTTTTGTTGCTTTTTGAACTTAATAACTAAAATGCTATCAACGGTCCTGAGTTTTTGCTGTTGCCTCTCTCTACTTACCCTGCGCTGAGACTATTTTCCAAACCTTCCTCATTGACCAACAAAAGCGCTCCATACGCATATCCTACTCCGAGCTGCAAAAAGCTACAGAGTCCCTTTTGCAGAGCAAAGGTTCGTTCCAATTGCTAATGATCCGTTGTTTCAAAAAGCTAGGCTGCATCAGAATGATATAGGTACTTGTCTATTTTACTTGTCATAGAAAAATGAGAAATTAACATTTATGGGTGTTTTCTCGTGCATCTGTCCTCTAAATCCTACCTAATTTTTACTTGCCAAAACCAAAACAGTACCTAATAAGCCCATGCCTCCTATCCAAAATGGTAAACCTATCCTACGATCCTGACGAGAGACACCCTGTGACATCTCCGCAGGTTGGACAAACAACACCAGCCGACGCAGGCCGAAGCTCCAGCAAAGGGAGACAGTTTCCTCGGCCAGCACGGCCAAGTACTCGGCACTGGTCGTTGCTAAAACTGAGCTTGCCAACATGCAAAAAGATTTGCTGGTGCAAGAGCACAAGGCAAGCGAGGCACGACTGGCCGAAGAGCACGAGGTCTCCATGGGCATTCGGAGAGCCGAATTTAAACTAAAAAAAGTCCAAATAAAAAGTGAAGAAGCAGATTTAAGAATTAATTTCACAAAATTACAAGCAATACAGGCACACCACAATGTAGATGAAAGCAATTCTGAATAAAAATAAAGATTGAATAATCCATCAAATTGTTTGTGAATTTATTTTAGTTTTATACTAGTTAAGATCCAGAAGTCGAGTTTTTTATTTATTTTTTAGCTGTGCACATCAGGGGCCGGATTCACGAAGCAGGGTTAAAAATATTGGGGTTACGCAACTTTGGGGTTAAATAACCCCCGCCGTAACCCCCGAAATGTTAGCCCCAATTAGTCATATTCACAAACGGATGTTACGCATGGGGTTATTGGAGGGGAGGTAAAGATGGCGTCATCGATGACGTCACGGGATTCAGCCAATAGAAATAAAGCTAGTATAATTCAAAAATCGCTGTCAAAAACAAAATAAGTGAATATCATTACAAACACACGTTAGCTGCAAGGGCATTTGATTTTAAATAATTTCCAAGATTCGAAGAAAAAGTCGGCAATGGAGAAGGAAATTAAGGAAAGGAAAAGGAAACCTAAGTTCACTTTAGAGGAGAACCGAGTTTTGGTAGAAAACTACTCGAAAAACTCATATCAACTAAATAAAAAATTTGGGCCTGAAACAACTCACGCAAAAAAGAGCAATATTTGGAAAGAAATCACCAATGCAGTGAATGCTGTTAGTGATACTCCCCGGACAGTGCAAGATGTCATGAATAGATGGAAGGAACAGAAGAAATCATCAAAAGAGAAAGGTATATAAATATTTTAGAGCTTTTAAAAACACCATTGTATACATTGACTGTCAATCTAAATTAAGTTACTCTTTAAAGTTGTCCAGCATCGCAAAGAGTCGAAGAAAACTGGAGGTGGCCCCCAACCTCCTGATCCTGACCCGCTGGATGAGATGGCAGCAGCGGCGATCGGGAAAGCCGCCCTGACCGGCATCCCCGGGGGAGGGATGGAGGTTGGTGGACTTGAAAATGGTACGTAAAGGCTGGCGTGGAAGGGCTTAAACATTTCAAAGGCTACAAAGAAAACTGTTTTGCATAAATTAAATAAATGAATCAAATTTTATTTTATTTTTCAGAAGAAGACAACTTAGAAATGCTGGACAGTCCTCCTCCAATAATTCCTGCTAGCACAAGCCCAAGACCATCATCGCCAGCAAAGGAACCTGAAGAATGGTCCTTCGAGCTGGCCCTGCCACTCATTGCTGCCGATGTTACCGAAGCTGCAACCCAAACAGTCATGACAGGGTGAGCGCTGAAAATAAATATTTTTTATGTTATTGGGATATTGAAACTGGCAGGTGACATAGAAGTAATCTTGCATTTTTGCAGGGACGACTCCATGGCAGCACTCCTCGCACAAGGAGAAAGACAAATCGCGGTGTACCAACGGCTTGCAGAAGCAATTGAAAAGCTCGTGGAGCGTGCAGCAAATACCAATAATTAAATTAATTCCTTTTCTTTTACCTACCGTCAATTATATTATTAATATGTACAGCGCTATCACAATAGGTACCTACTAAATGTTATAAAAATAAAACCTTTTATATTATTAAAATGTTGTAATCTTTGCACTGGTAATTTGAAGTTCAGTTCTCTGAAGTGAGTGACCGGCTCTGAGCGACTCCGACAAACCAATCCTTGCACTTTTACTCATTATTACCTTCCAAAAATTTACAACCAGCTATTTTCATACTACTGTACTTAATTATCAAACCAAAATCAGAGTAAAAGGATTGTATTTCTTATATTTTAGTAAAACTTTAAGTGAATTGCACCATTAGGGTGCCCAGTTGAAAATTGTTTAGCCACTCTACAGGGAATTGCATGTCCTATGCAAAGCGAGTGGCAAGCAAGTGTTGCCGAATCTGCAGACCGGCAGCCTGATGCGCAAGTGCAGGTAAATTCCCACCTTCCGCTTCCTCTACCTGGGGCAAAAGTTGGTCCAGCAAAGGAATCCTCCTTTCAATGCACCTAGAAAACAAACAATGCTACATGTTTCTCGTACTATGCATTTCCAATACTCTTCTTTTATTACGTTACATTTATTTTGGAACCTACATGAATGTCCAATTATTATTTTGTTAAATTCTTATTTCTTCTAAGCACGAACTAAGTATTAACAATGACATGATGTCAGTTCAGCTTACCAATTGTGCAGCACACAGGCAGTTATTATTATGTTGCCTACTTTTTGAGGAGCATACATCAGAGTACCGCCGCTACTGTCAATTGCTCGGAACCGACTTTTGAGCAGACCAAAGCATCGCTCAACAGTGGAGCGAGTGCGCATTTGGCTTGCGTTATATCGTTCCTCTGGCCCAAGGTTGGGGTTTCGAATTGGTGTCAATAGGTGCCTTTCCAATGGGTAGCCGGAGTCACCTGTCCACAAGAAAAGGCAAAATTATTTCAGAACAGCACGCTGTAATATTTTACTGTCTAATCTGGCACATTATGGCAAGCACATGCATAAAATCAGTACCAATGTTCTCAATTCGGCACCAATTTTTAAAGTACAATAATGAGTTATTACATTCTTTACCATCAGCTTCCCTTGCCACGTAGGTTATAGGCAACTACTTATTGGAAATTGGATACAAAGGAAAATATGAAATCACTTTGGTACCTAGGTACAAATTTAGGCATTTTTGAGGATTTATGGTTGGAAAAGGTAATATCTTTTTTCTGCTTTTAATATTTTCCTTTATGATGCTGAGTCTGGAAATTCTGTAGGTAAATTACAAGTTGTAACATAGGTATGCTCTTGTTCCTATAGATTCAGATACCTACACAAAACATTTCATAAGAATTAAAATTTGAGTATGGTATCGTAGGTAACTACTTCGAATATATTTCAGCTTACCCAGGAGCCATCCATTGACTAAACCTTCGTCCAATCGCTGTTTTATTTGGCTGTGTCGCCAAATAAAGCTGTCGTGGGTACTCCCAGGCCACTGAACGATAACGTTCAGAAGCCGTAAGTCTGCAGCACAGATTCCTTGTACATTTAGTGAGTGCCGGCCGTGTCGATTTACATAGGTGGGCTCATCGATAAAGGGCGCCTTGATATTGATATGCGTCCCATCAATAGCACCGATGACATTAGGGAATTGGCTTATTTCATAAAATCCTGCAAAAACAAACAAAATAATACAGCTAGGTATGAGATTATCATTATCCTTGTTACTAAATAGATTCTTGCTGGAGTGAATTATAACTATCCATTATACTGCCAATTTATTATATTGGCATAGGTATATTATACATATTAATACTGCCACTTTCCTTTATGTCTAGGCTATAATAATATTGGAAACTAGTAAGAAGGTAGGTATGCATGTCATTCTCACCTAATTTAATCTGTGCCATTCAAGCTGGGTTGTTTAGCGGATAAACAATGTACTGTCCAGCTATGGCAGCAATTGCTGAGCAGAAGGAATGTACGATTCGGCTTACAGTGGGCTGGCTGACCCCAACCGTATCCGCCAGAACATTTTGAAAAGTGCCGGAAGCTAAAAATCTGAGGGACACCAACACTTGCGTCGAAACAGGAATGGGATGGCATCGCTCTGTCATCCTACCAAGCGTAGGCTCCAGCATGTTACAAAGCTCTATTATGACAATCCTAGGAAATCTATAGTATCTAAGCAGGACCACATCAGAAATATTCAGTGGGTCCAGCCTATCTCTGAACACCCTGGGAACGACAGCTGCTGCTTGAGGTTCATGTTCTTGTTGCTGCATTACAGCCGCAGCTATCCCCGCGCCAAACATTACTGTAATAGGTAGATTCTGAAAAAGGGACACACAAACAGTTGACCAAACATAGGTTTACTTGACAAGGTAAAGGATCAAAAATACTTATATGTTATAGGTAGTATAGCAAGTTGAAAAACTAAGCTCCGGCAACCAATTCAATGTCACTTGTCACTGTTGTGAAAGCAGTGGGCGAGTCCGCCCGACAGCTGGCTAGGTTTGGTTTGGTGATAACCCCGCTTCGTGAATCCGGCCCCAGATGTGCTACAGATGTAAGTTCCCAGAATTGATAACCCAAATGTGTGTATGGTGAGCAGTTTTCTGTGAAATTTTGCTTCACCTAACCATAGGTATTGCTCCACAAATAGCTCGAACCCAGCAAGCAACGGCAACAGTTCTAGTTCTGCAGTTGGCGGAAGTACTCAACCAGTCCCCGCTGAATCCCTCGGAGTCCACCGCCGATAGCCTCCACTCGAGGGATCTGTCCAGCCTCGATGTCCGGAGCAGGGAGTTCAGGATCAGCGAGTGGTTCAGGCTCGTTCATATCAATCGCCAGGTTGTGCAGAACGGCGCAAGCGACAATAACGTTTTGCACATTGTCGAGGGCGAGCCTCATGCCGAGGGAAAGCACGGGAAAGCGACGTTTCCACAGGCCGTACTGGCGTTCGACGGTCCCCCGCGTTCTAATTTGTGCCTCGTTGTACAGATGTTCCTCCGGCAGCTGGTGGTTTCTAAGTGGCATCACCAAGTAAGGCTGAACTGTAAAGCCAGAGTCCCCCAGGATTATTCACTAACTTTCCGCTCAAAGCCGCGGCTTTCGAAGCCGGTGACTTTAGACACTATCCGAAAGCCGCCGGCTTTCAAAGCCGCGCTTTCTGGTATTCACTAAGCACACGGCTTTGGGCAAAGCGGCATTCGATAAATGGAACGTAGGACACTTTTCCAGGCAACCCTTCAAGACATGCCCCCTTTAGAAAAAGAATACACTGCCTTGTAGGTACCAGGTAAAAAGTTAGAGTAAAATGAAACATACATAATGATATGTTTATGTGTAGATATAACGATTCAAGTGTAATTCCACACAATTGCAGGGTTACCAAGTTTGGGAACTGCTGGGAACTGGAAGATAAACTTTTATTCAAAACAGGTCCTATTTCATAATATGAAAATATGATCCTATAATGATAGACCTTGACTTTTAATTAAAGGGGAATTTACCTCTTAAAATTACTTTTTCCCATCGATTCTGAACTACAACATGAGTCTTGACACTCCCATGGACTAAGAATGGCAGAAAAGGGTGATTTTTTAAAAAATATCGAAGTTTTCGGTGATTTTGCGCGGCGAGAATTGTCAGTGTGCTGTATTTTCTCTTCGTACAGTCGCTCGGTTTAGCCTCTCTCTCTAGCACGTGACTTTCCTCCACCTCTCCTCGCGACCTGCAAGGCCAGCCCGGCACCAGCGCGGCTTGCAAAGCTCTCGCTTCCCCTCGTTCGCTGCGACATACGCACAACGCTGCTGTGTGCATGCTTGCCGGGAACCTTCTACCACTTCTACCTTCTTTGCCTCTACCCTTTAGTGCACTAAATAGAATTATTAATACGTGGGATGAATGGTTCGTTAGTTTTATGATTATAACTCGTGAACTTTTAAGTCAGGAATCAGAAGTCAGAAGTCACGAAATTTTAGTGTGCATAAATTTTCTGGTATAGGTAGTACATTATTACTTACTCTATGGGTAGTACAAGGAAAAACAGCGTATTGGCCGGCGATACATAACACCAAATATCTTACTCAGCTAGTCATACTACTTCTACTACTAGCCCATTTAGATATTTGATTTCACTTTGCAAGATTGCTGGAATACTATAATGAATCTGGCGAAGCTATCGGGAGTAGCAAGAAGCGTAATTTTTTTCGTCGTAGCCGAGGCGATGTTAAGAAATACATGTGTAAACAAAAATGTCACACAGGGTGGCATTTTGCTATCGTAGTTTAAGATTATTTGTGACTAGTGGCCAGTGTCAATGCATGTGTGCGAGCGATAGGTGTATAACACAGTGTACAGTGCGTGCTACACACAGCGTGGATTGCGTTACAACGAGCAATTGTTCCCAATATCTTCTTTGATGACTTGACACTGATCTCGCGTACGGCTTATTATCCTGGTTGGTGATTAGCTAAAAAGTGGACATATGTGTGATGATATAAAATAATAGCTACGATTGTGACATTTTTGGATAACGTTTATGTGTCAGGCCTGTAGCCTGACTATGTCTGCGTAGCCAACACTCTCGGTTTCAGTTGGCATCACCTCACATTCATCGCATTCACACCAACCAAGCACGTCAGTTGTATCTAGTACGTCTTCATTTGACACATCGCTTAATTTTTCTATCGCAGTCAATTCTTCCTCCGAATATTCAGGTTCGAACATAAGCCCAGCGTTAGCTTCGGTCATAATAATTTAATAAATCATTAAACATTAACAAAACTGCAGCTCGAACCCAATGCGATGAACGATGAATGGACAGAGCTAGAAGCGCGAACGGCGATAAACAAGCTCAAGCATGTGTGACTGGAATCCACCACGATTCTATCCCCTCCCGTCCGACGATTCTCCCTCCGCGGCGGCTGCCGCTTCGAGCCAAGTAAATGCAGCACGCCCATTACACGCCTTCGGTTATCAGCGTCCTGCGGCTAAACGAAAACTCCGATCACAAAAACCAAAAAATATATACACAGATAAAAGATGGACGAGTGTGACACTATTTTTGTTTATTTTTTCTGACCAAAGGTACTCGTAGGTGCTAAGGGTCGAAAAAGTTCCCCGTGTTATTCCTTATGGGAGAAGTTTTTCTAAGCACCTAGGCCGAAAATCACGGTTTTCGACAATTTTTAATCTTCTTCCTGTAAACACGGGATCTTTTTTGCAAGGCCCTAAATTCATTATTAGGTATCAGAAATCGACGAGGGAAGTTAATTTCACCAGGTAACCACTCCTTTAAAGATACAATCAATCAACACCTAACTCAACCCCAAACTCTCAAAATCACAACCACCCCCTAACCTTACCTAACCCGACCAAACCCAACCAAACCAAACCGAACCAAACCTAAACAGACACACCCCCCCAACCCCGACCACCACCCCTTAATAACCTACCCTTATCCTACCTGACCTTACCCGACCCGACACAACCCAAACCAAACATAACCTAACCCCCCCCCACACCACTAATCTATCCCTACCCTACCTAACCCCCCTACCTGACCTTACCCGACCCGACACAACCCAAACCAAACATAACCTAACCCCCCCCCCCACTAATCTATCCCTACCGATAAATGGCGGGCGGAAGTTCGGCGTCAGAGTCGAATGTCACAAAAATGACACGGGAATTCAAATGTCTTAAAACACAAATTAACACAAAAACACAAAAGATGACGACGGTTGCCGACCAAAATTCGTTTTCATTGGTTCAAAACAGTAGCAAAATAGATAATAAGCATTTATTATCTTTGAAATAATTGATATAGCCCTTAAATTGTACGCATCATCAAAATATCAAGTTACCAATTACCTAACCTAATATACATTAGAAAAAAAGTCACTATTTCAAAAGTTGGGGGGGCTATGCGTCAACTTGGCCCCCCATTTTAAAACGCGTTTTTCTCGGAAACGGGATGAGCTCAAAACGTTTTGAAGGCAGCACAATTCAGCTCAAAACGAGCTCAAAACGATGCGCAGAAAAAATACCGTGATTTTAAAAGTGGGGGGGGGGGGGGGGGGGCAAGTTGACGGACCCAGTTTGTCGAGCTCGAGAGGACGAAGCAGGAGGTTGCTGAAAGTACTCAGCAGACCCCTCAAGAGTTTGTCCCCTTGATGACACGGTGGACGGTTGCTGCTGAGCTCATATCGGAAAGTTCAAAGGAATACTCTGATGCTGCGACAGTAACCGCCGAAACATTGAGCGGAGTTATTGCTGCGGCCCTGGCAACGGCCGCTACTGCGGAACGCAACTCTGCAGCTGCGGAGAGGCGAGCCGACGCTGCGGAGAGGAAGATCGAGGCAGCCGAGACGAGGGCGGAAGCTGCAGAAAAGAGGGCAGAAGCAGCCGAAAACAGACAAAAATAACATTATTAAACACGATTTGTTTGTGTTCAGGCAAATATCGTCATTCTGCAATATATCATTAACGTCATTGTGCAATGTATCTAATTATAGGCATTATGTAATGTATCTAAATTTAGGTGATGATGTCATCACTAGTTTACCTGTCAATTGATCAAGTCAGCTTACCTCAGTATTCTCACAGACTCAGTTCTGATCAGTTCTCTAAAATCAATCATAGTTCTCCAGTTCTCTCTCAAGGAAGTCGCAGTTCGGACTTAGTCTTGTGTTTTTTCCTATCATTCTCTACTACTCTTTTAGTTTGTTGCTGAAATTATCTTTAAATCTTTTGTACCAGTGCAATAAATATTATGTACTATACAACCGGAGAGACATCAATCACAGGAATTCCAGGCGTTGGATTGGAAATTGGTGGAGAGCACAGAGCGGTACGTCAAGCTTTTGGTTGTAACTATTCACTAACGTGCAGTAGTTGATTTATTTTCATTTGCTTAGTTGTATTCAAACAACAAAAATTTATATTATCCTTTATAATCTAGCGGACAACAACAGTCTCAAAAAGGTACCTGCATAAATTGAACATGAAATAGAAGCTTAAGCTGAGGCTGGTGGGCCGCAGCATCCTGAAACATGGATGAACCTGGAACTGCTGACAAAAGATGTGAGAAATGTACACACACAGACAATCATGAGTGGGTTTGCACGTGCAGCAAACAAGCTCAGTATTCAATGTAATAATGTGCGGGTAGAAGGAATTGAGAAAATGTAATAATTATAATTGTTTCTGAGTTACCACCAGTCGACATCGAAACAGAGTTGTAACACAGATTGTACGAAGCGCTGCTCCTGTTGACCCATCTGCTCTTACATTATGTTGGCTGATACAGATTTCCTATGTTTTTCAGATTCACCCCAGGACAGCCGAGTTGAAAAACTGAGGGGGGCAGCCGAGGCGGCTATCTATAATTTGTTTTCCATGAAGCAGTTGGGAGTTGTCGCTACCGATGCCAACAACCTAGACACCTTCGGGAAACGGTTGCGGGGGAGCTGAAAATATTGAAAAATAAAAAAAAAAACTTAGATTAGTGAAATCAAAAATACAAAAATTGATTTCCGATGCAATGGAAGATGAAGAATCTGACAAGAGTATACCAGCTTCACAGAGATCATTTTTTTTTTGTAAACATTTGACATTGGTTTATTTTTATTTAGAAACCGAGCAAACAATTCTGAAACCAACCATTTTATTATGTGTTAAAATATAGTAATCTTGCCATTCTACTGCACCTACTCCGTTAAAGTAGTCCCTGAATTCGTCACGAATGGCGATAGGTTCTCGCGCTGTTCGCTTCCCCGTCATTCCCCAACCGACACTCGTCATGCTTGCACTTTCTCACCTCCAAGACCCCGGATCAACAACACCATTTGCATCCCCTCTGTCTATAGAGCCGGGAGGCATGTAAAGTCCATGCTTTCACTCTGCAAAAATTTGTGCAACGCACATGCGGCAAGGGTGACTATCTTAACCTTTTCTGGCGAAAAGGTGCCTAGGAAAATTCGAAAACGATTATAAAAAATACCAAAAACTTTCTCTGAATCCCGCCTATCCCTGCTTAATCGACAGTTATGGATCCGCTCCTCCTTGCTCAAACCCAGATTCAGTTTAATTTGATTGTTTGCCAGCGATAATGCGTGGTCAGCAACATTGACATACGGCACTGGGTTGTCTCGTTGAGGTAGAGGTTTGGTTCGGGGAACATTGAGAGAGTTGGACTTTAGAGCTTTTGCCAAGTCACACTCCTTGCAGACCCCATAGTCGCCGACTCTTCCATTAGTGGCAACATCGACAAATAGAAACTTGTAACTGGCGTCGACAAGAGCGAGGAGTGCGATGCTGTTGAACGACTTGTAGTTGTGGTAAACCGAGCCTGCACTCCTCGGTGGGCGGAGTGCTACGTGTTTCCCGTCCATTGCTCCCAAACAGTTTGGAAAGTTCCACGAGGTTTGGAAATCATCCGACAACATTTGCCACTCTTCTTCGCTCCTCGGTATCGAGAACATTTTAAATTTTCCATTGCGTCAATTATATTTAGAATTAAAGCTCACTCAGGTTATAACTTTACGAATAAAATGTAACGTGTACTTTCAAATTAAATGAAATAATTTACCTTCGGATACTCATCTTCCAGTGTCTCGTCAATAGCACTACAAACAGCGGGCACGAACAATTCCGCACTTCTGGCTGCGAATGAAAGGCTCTGATGTTTCCCCAGCGTCCAAATACCGCAATGTTACCGTTAGCTTATCCCGGCTAGAAACACACTGTCTCGCGTTTTTTTTTTGTTCGTTGTTAGTATAAAAGTTTTCAAGCTGGTTGTAAAACTTTTGTCCATTAACTGGAAAAAGTGATGATTGTTCAATCCGAGTTATTGATTAATCAATTTAATCATTTCGACTTACTCATGGGTTTTGGCATTCGGGAACGTTTGGAGATATAATTGACTGGGGTAGGCTGTTCCACTTCAGTGGCAAGCTGATACAGAAGCCCCAGGAGGTTCGAGGCCGCCGGGACGCACCCCATGAAGTAGCTCGCCATGGCTTCAGACCGGGCCAAGACCTAAACACTGCATGGCCCGCTTCAGGGTAGCTGCAGTCGACGGGAGGTATACATGTTTAATAATCTTAGTGCATATTCGGAAACAACTATAGGGACTCACTGACTTGACTCACTTGGTTGAGCAAGTCAAGCCAGACTCACCGAGTCGGCTGCTTCTCCGTCTGACTTTCTTGACTGTGCTCAGTCAATATCGTGTGCGCTAAGCCATAAGCCAATGAAGCCAATGAACTTGAGTGCCTCAGCACGTGCTAGTGACTACCGTGCTCCTTCATCGGTGATAAATATTTCTTATGTTTATTGCGCGTTCTACACTTCACTCTGTGCTGTTTTGGCGAAAGCTGTATGCAATGACATCACCATGCCATCTCAATTAAATACTAAAATCATTTTATAGAAAAATTACCTTTGAGATGTTTGATTTCAGAACAATTTCTGTCGAGAGTCGAGCGTGAGGCTTGACAATGAGGACACAGAGCCAGAAGCAGCCCGGCTGTACGAGGCAGCCGGGACGCACCACATGAAATGGCTCGCCAGGCTTCAGACCGGGACAAGACCTAAACACTGCATGGCCCGCTTCAGGGATAGGGTTGCGGCTGTTGACGGGAGGTCTAAATGTTTAATAATCTTAGGATCACTCCAGTAGGACACCGAGGACCACGAGAACATTCCTCGGAGTGTTTCTCAGAAGCTGTGTCGTTGAGCACAACCTCCCTTCCCACCCCTCGGCCGGTTGCCAGCTCCCAAGTAACTCCCCAGACAGCTGGTAACAAATATCATAGCAAAAGAGGACACAGCCCCGGGTCTAGCCGGAATCACAGGCAAAACACGGTATCACTGCCCAGACCGAGCTAAGAAACCCAACATAGCAAGAGAGGGCTCAGCCCCATAGCCTGACACGGCCCATTGTGCACAGGCTACGCTCAACACGAGGCAACCGACAGCCACCGCGGGCCGCTACAAATTTTACCCGAACGCGCCATCTTATCGCCAAGCTCCATCACCAGCACCTAGGATGAATTTATGAAGCTGCACAGAAAAACCCGGCTTTAGCAACAACAATTGTGTGACGGATGTTTACTGGCGTCAGCCCGTTACACGGCGAAACAAGCAGATCGATCGGCTTCACCCTCCCCGGCAAGCTGGGGCTACGCATCCCGACGACACAACAACGGCAAGCAGCCCCTCGAAGAACTACCGGGTACCTGCCATCATGAACAAGACCAGCTTGGAAGTTGCATAATCTAGTTGCTATCTTGGACAAGGTCCCCACCATGGACTACGTACTCAAGCGTGCTGGTGCATGCAACAAGGCGACACTCAAGCCCCCAGCGATTACCTTGCAGTCAGGGACGCGCTAGGCAACGTTTCGTGCTACAAAAGCAGCGCTCACTCCGAATCAGGATCCGTGGCCTCCCGATGATGACAGAATCAAACACCATCCGCGTCGAGCTCGACTCTTTGGGGCTGGATGTCTGCAACTTCACCCAGCTGACATCCTACACTTCACCGTCTCGCACAACGATCCTCAGGGCAAGCCACCAACCGACCTCAGCTCCATCGAGTCCTCGATGCACTTCAAGGTTTCCTTGGAAGCGCCCACCACCCTACAATGCTACCGCTGTCAACGCAACAAATTACTTATTCCGGCTATTTTGCTTATGAAAGCCTCACGTTTAGCTGCACCACCTTCCTGTGCCATGTTTTTATACTTATAACTGCATTGTTTTATCTCTAACAACAAAGCGCTGGTCCTGACAAGACCCACAGTCGCTGCGCTAGATATAAGGACAATAGAGGTCCTGCAAGGCACAGGAGGAATGGTAAGATGTAAGGTTACCATGGCACGCCTTGGTTGCTGTCACCAACAACCTGAAGCTAGTCTGGTCACATGACTTGCAGCCACCAGCCAGCATGTGGCTCTGGATTTTAACGGTGAAATGTTTGCTTTTCACTGGTTCCTTTCGTTTGCGGCAGTGGACATATTATTTTAAGTCATGGATACCGCGTCCCTACGTTTCCATTAATGGGACTGATTCTACCAGGCTCCACCATGTGGCTCTGAATTATAACAGTGAAATGTTTGCTTTTCAATGGTTCCGTGTCCCTACCGTGTCCCTACATTGTAATGAATAGGATTGAACCAACCAGGCTCCACATCTTAAAAGCTAAGTCTTCTGCAGCCACATTGCAGAGGAAAGCTAGAGCTTGCTGGCGGGCGAGCACGACAACTCCAGGAACGTCCGGAACACATCCGACAATACAACAGTTCGGTGTCCGGTGCGTTGTCTACGTTAACATCCAACTCCGGACCAGCGACATGCGCGACGAAGTGCAGCAGCCGCTGAGATCCCACTTCCTCGACGCAGACCCGGCGAACAGGGTTCGAGAGCATGGACGCGGGGAAACGTCGACCTGAGCACAGATCTTCTCAACATGCTGCACTCTTTGATTCGCGTACGGACTCCGACTTGGCACGACGTGGCCGTTGTTGAATGGAGCGAGGACGGCGAGATGGGCGCAACATCCGGATCCACACTCGACACGGGTTCTTGGAGCAGCTCTCTGTGCTGTCACCGAACACCGACGCGATGTCGTGCGTGCGTGTCGTGCGACCGCTTCGAAGACCAACAAGTTACCGAAGCCGTCCGGAGAGATAACCGTCGTCAACGCAGGAGGCTTCACCGTCCACCGCCGCAGAGACAACGCCGGAAGTGTTCTTCGTGGATTTCGAAACAAGTAAATCATTATTTCGAGAGGTACTGCAAGGCACATGAGGAATTGGAAGATGTTTGGTTAACATGGCACGCCTTGGTCGCTGTCATCAACAACCTGAAGTTATTCTGGTCCATGACTTGCAGCTACATGGCAGTGGAGCACCATGTGGCTCTGGATTATAACGGGGAGATGTTTGCTTTTCAATGGTTCCTTTCGTTCGAGGCAGTGGACATATTATGAGTCATGGAAACCGTGTACCTTCATTGTAAATAATATGATTGAACAAATCAATGTATTGTTTATATCTTAAACCATCGTCTACTGTGTTCACATTGTTTTACCGTGATTCCTATTTTGGTACAGGCTAAACCACAAAAAAGAGGACTCATTTTGGCCAAACGGAAGCGAGACCCGACATCCAAAACATTGAAGAAATTTACTGTCATCTCATCTCACCTTGAAAATATTTACAGACTGGAGCAAACATGTGCAAATGCACATTTGCAGTGGCAAATAATTTGCCACTGACAATTGTTTGGGAGGTTAGGTCGGGTCAGTAAAGGAAAACTTTTCCACTAAAAATATAGTGTTTGAAATCGAGTTTTGCCCTTAAGAAAGTGCATAGCCGTACTGAAATACTGGAAACACATCATACAACTACAGATGCCGCCTAAAAACGTGCTCGCCTGACCCAGGCCAAACGAACGCGGACGAGCAACGAAGAAAGGACGAAGGCAGCGGCCGACAGGGCACGGACCAAGCGAGCTGCCAAGCACGCGGCAGGAGAGCGAAATGCCACTGCCAATGCCGAGCACGACGTCGACACCCTCGAAGGACGACCCGTGGCCGATCCGGTGAGCGTCATCCTTTACATTCCTTCCTTTTCGCACGATGCCTCTGGAAGCTACCAGCACTGCGATTACGTAACTCTGACAGTCACGATAACGTTCTCGGTTTACGTAACCACCGTTAACGATAACTGCGATTCCGTAAATCCTAACCGTCACAGCTGTTAGCGATATCCAGTGTGCCAAAATCCAGTGTGCCAAAGTGTGTTTCAAATGAGACCGCGCCGAGAGTGACGTCATTGATTTGTCATGAATCGACCAATCAAAGCGGTTGAAACCAAAGAGAGACAGTTGCTAGCGGCAAATTTGTGCAGAATCTGCGTTCTCTAAAACTAAATTTGCTGCACATTTTAAGTGAAAAGAAAAGGAAAAACGATGTCAAAAAGGTATGCATATGAATTGTTTTACAGTTTTTATTACATTACATCTAATTACACACTGATTTGATTTGATTTTTGTTGGTTTAACGGCGCGCCAGCAGCTGGGCTATTTGCGCCGGTCAGATGTTTAAAAATACAATAGACAGTTTTACCAATTTAAAAAATAGAAATCTCTATTGATCAGTTGGATAAAACATGATAAAAATAAGACAACAAAGACAAATAAAATTATTCCACTAAACTACGAGCAAATAAAAATTTGTGTAGTCAGATGAATAAAATAAATTGTCAGAGGTTAAAAAGCAATAAAAACAGTGCTATAAAACCAGTTGTCTTTTCCTGACGCATTTTTTACAAATACTTGCGTCAGGAATTTAAAACTGCTTTAAAAACTTCGCTATTAAAAGGTCAGTAAATAAAAGGCAGTCTTAATTTTAAAATAAATAAAAATGACAACGATAGATACAAATAAAAACTACTCCAACAACCACGAACAAATAAATATTTGTTTCGCGTCAGATGAGTAAAATATTGTCAAAAGTTTAAAAGCAATAAAAACAATGCTAAAAAACCAGTTGTCATGTCCAGACGCAGTTTTTATAAATACTTGCGCCTGGAACATAAACTGCTTTACAAACTTACTAAAAACTAGATAAGTTTAAAAAAGTCAGTTTTAATTAAAAATCGAATTACTCGATCTATCGACACGGCGTTATCTCCCAACGCCTCTGGCAAACTTCCGGGAATCTGCAGGTGATTGCGCAGTTGCCTGTGAACGGCACACTCGACAAGGAGATGTTTGATCGAGAGAGGTTGATCACAGGAGGTGCACATCGGTGGCTCTTCGCGCTTCAGGATGAAGACGTGAGTGAGCGGGCTATGACCGATGCGCAACCTCGTTGTTACAACCTCCTCGCGTCGAGTGTGTCGGGCAGAAGATTGCCAGGGGTCGATAGTTGCCTTGATGGGCTTCAGTTTGTTGACTAACACAGTGTCCCATGATGATTGCCAGCACTTCTTTGTTTCGGCCCTGAAGGCGGCTTTAAGATCACTCACAGGGACAGCTGTGTAGTCAACATCGGCTTTTGTTGTGGCGTCCTTAGCTGCTCTGTCGGCCATCTCATTGCCAGCAATTCCTGCATGGCCTGGAAGCCAACAGAGCAACACTTCTATGCCGACCAAGCATAGTGCGCCAAGTTTATCCTGGATGGTTTGCACAAGATGGTGTGTGGGGAATGCCTGACATAGTGCTTGGAGGGAGCTCAGAGAGTCGGAACAGACTAGAAATTGTTTGCGATTGGCACGCTTGATATGTTCAAGGGCCTTGAGAATCGCAAACAACTCTGCTGTATAGACACTACAGAGAGGACTGAGCTTAAAGCACGCGCTTGTGTTGTCGATGACAAATGCACACCCCACAGACTCATTGTCCTTTGATCCGTCAGTGTAGATCCTGCAGTGTTGAGGGTACTGGTCGCAAATGCTGAAGAACAGCTGTCGGAAAACGGCTGGGCTCGTCTGGGCCTTGGTGTGCTGAGCGAGTTGCATCAGGCACACAGGCTGGGATGTTGTCCAGGGAGCCACACGACCGATTCCGACAGGAAGGACAGGTGGTAGGTCCATTCCAAATGCAGCCAGGAGCTCTTTTGCTCTGATGCCAACAGGTCTGGTTGCTTTTTGCCTGGTGTTGTAGAGCACAACATTCGGCGGAGCGAACACAGACCTGTATGCCGGGTGTTTTGGCATGCCACGCAGCTTGGCTACGTAGCTGGCAAGGAGGTAGTCACGCCTGATCTTAAGCGGAGCCTCCCCGGCCTCACAATGCAGGCTGACGATAGGACTCGTGCGAAACGCGCCAGTACACAACCTGATTCCAGCGTTGTGCACTGGATCCAGGATGCCGATATACGATTTCCTCGCCGATGCATAAACAGTGCAGCCAAAGTCTAATTTCGATCTTATGAGAGAGCGGTAGAGGCGGAGCATGGACGTTCTGTCGGCTCCCCAGGAGGTACCGCTCAAGATCTTCAGGATGTTCATTGCCTTCAAGCACTTGTCTTTGAGTTGACGGAGATGTGGTAACCAGGTGAGCTTCTCGTCAAATACCATTCCGAGGAAGCGGGTTGACTCTGAGAAAGGCAACACCTGGTTTGCCAACGTCAAGACAGGATGAGGATGAAATAGACGATGGCGACTGAAATGCATGCATGTTGTTTTCGACGAGGAGAATCTGAAGCCATGTCGATCCGCCCAACTCTCCAATCGGTTGATCGTTAGCTGGAGCTGCCGCTGAGCCGAGTTCAGGTTCCCTGCTTGGTGGAAGATCGCCAAATCATCAACGTAGAGCGATGCACGAACCGGAGTTCGAATGCATGTCGTGATGGAGTTGATGGCGATCGCAAACAGGGTAACACTGAGGACACAGCCCTGCGGCACTCCGTTCTCTTGATCGAAAGCCGACGAGAGAGTGTTTCCGACACGAACGTGGAAAGACCTATCAGCCATGAAGTTCTGCACAAAGTGGGGCAAGTGGCCACGAATACCCCACTTGTGGATGGTCTGTAAAATGCCGTACTTCCACGTCGTGTCGTACGCCTTCTCGAGATCGAAAAACACCGCGATCAGGTGTTTCCTTGTGAGGAAACTGTCCTGGATCAATCCTTCAAGCTGGGTCAAGTTATCTGTGACGGAGCGGTTTCGCCTGAAACCAGACTGCTCCGCACAGAGTAGGCCGTTCTTTTCCAAATGCCACATGAGCCTGGCGTTGATCATACGCTCCAAGATCTTGCATAGGCAGCTTGTAAGGGCAATTGGGCGGTAGCTAGCAGCATCAGTCTTGTCTTTGCCCGGTTTCAGGATGGGGATGACAATAGCCACCCTCCAACGAGCTGGGAAACTGTCCTCGAGCCAGACTCTATTCAACATCTGTAGCATGTATGATCGTGAGCTTTTACTCAGATGTTTGATCATCTGGTAATGGATCATATCGATGCCAGGTGAAGTGTCGTTGGCGGCTCTTAGCGCGGAGTCCAGCTCCCAGTCGCTGAAGGGCAGGTTGTAAGTTTCCTGGTTCTTACTTCGGAAGACAAGACCTTGCTGCTCGGCTACCTGCTTGACCCGCTTGAAGGATGCGGTGTAATTCTCTGAGCTGGAGACTTTCGAGAACTGAGAACCAAGAGTGTCAGCGATGGCCGGGCCCGTGGACTGCAACAGCCCGTCACGCATCAGTCCGGATATGGGACGGAAAGTTGATCTGCCAGACAACTTCCGAACCTTGTCCCATACCCTGGACGACGGCGTGCGGGCCGTGATGGTCGACACATAGGCCCGCCACGACACTCTCTTGGCCTCAGTGATTGTTCTCCGAGCCTTAGCTCTGGATCTCTTGAAGGCGATCAGGTTTTCTTGGGTCGGATACGACATGAAGAAGGAGAGGGCCCTCCGTCTCGCCCTGATGGCCAACTTGCATTCGATAGTGAGAATCGATATCCTCGGGGACAGCCTCATCGAAAGTGGCAAGATCACTGAAAAGTGACCAGTCAGCCCGTCTAAGAATCCACTTTGGGTGTCTGGGTGGTAGAGAAGGGATCCTCGACGATTTAATGAAGATGGGGAAGTGGTCACTTCCACATAAATCGTCGTGCACAGACCATTCAGTGTCAAGAGCGAGGGAGGGTGAACAGAGAGTCAAGTCAATCGCAGAGAGTGATCCTTTTGATGCAGTAAAGTGGGTGTTACTGCCGTTATTTAACAGGACCACATTGCGAAGCCTGATAGTGTCTTCCACCAGTGTACCTTTCTGATTGGTGCTGAGACTACCCCACAGGGGGTTGTGAGCGTTGAAATCACTAACCAAAAGAAAGGGTAGAGGTAACTGGTCCATGAGATGGTCGATGGATTGCTGGGTAACGACACTATCAGGGGGGAGGTAGATGTTGCAAATGTGTAGGGGGCTTGGAAGGAAAACCTTCACAGCCACGGCCTGGAGGGTGGTGGTCAGCACAACAGTCTCCGAGTGGATACTGTTGTGGACGGCCGTTGCAACTCCCCCCTGAGCTCTCTGTCCACCTGTGTGGTCGTAACGATAGAAGTCATAGCCCTTCAGGAGTGGCTTGTCTGATGGCTTCAGGTGTGATTCCTGGAAGCAACAGACAAGGGGGCTTTTGGACGACACTAGTTGTCTAACCTCGGGTGCTCTTGTGAAGAATCCTCTCAGATTCCACTGAATGATGTCTGGCATTTTGTTGGACTTAGGATTTTCCCTTCTCTTTCACCTTCTCCTTCTCCTTTCCCTTCACCGTCTGCCAGGTGTTCGGCGACGTGTCGGTAGGGTCTACCTCCATTCCATCCTTCCTGGTAGACAGGGAGGTGGACGTGGAGCTACCGGTGGTGTTGGGAAGGAAGGTTATTATTTCCCTCGCCTTCCTCGAGGTGCTGGCCTCAGTCTGCCTTCCCTTGGAAGCGTGCAGCTGGAGCGTACGGCTCTCATGGAGTTCAGCTATCTGTAGCTTAAGCGATTCAATCTCTTTGTTCTTTGCTTCTAAATCTCTCTTCATGGCCTCGATCTCTTGCCTGTGGCGTTCTTCCATCTCCTCGTGGCGCTTGGCCTGCTCGGCGGAGAGTTGCAGCTGTTTTTCCACCATGGCCTGCAAACGAGCCGTCTCCGCCGAGACAGCCGCGCCCGAGTCCACGGCTTTGGCAAATGATTTTTGACCGAGGCCATTCTGAGTGTTGAAGCGTTTTCGTGCTTCGAACAAAGAGATATTGTCGATCGTCTTGACCTCCATGATTTTTCGCTCCAATTTCCACTGTGGGCAGTCACGGGACCACACAGGGTGGGCTGCCGAGCAGTTAGCACAGTGGAAGCTGTTGCTGCACGCGTCAGTCTCGTGGTCCTCCTTGGCACACTTCCCACAGATAGGCTTCCGCTTACGATCGAAGCTGGAGTGGCCGAACATCTGACAGGTGAAGCATCGCAATGGATTTGGAATGTGTGGTCGCACAGGCAGATGCAGGTAGCCGGCAAAGATACACTCTGGTAGTTTTGGTGTGCCGAAGGTGAGGATGAGTAATGGTGTTGGCTTCAAGGCACCGGTCTTCTTACTCATTACTCGATAAACGTCAGTGACGCCTTGGCTAGCAAGTTCTTTTTTGATCTCGTCGACCGAAAAGTCCTGCAGATCAAAACTGAAAATAACACCCTTCGAGGTGTTTAGGGATCTGTGTGCAGTCACTGATATCGGCATTGTGTCGAATGATGTTGCCGATTGCAATTTCAGTGACTGTTCACCGTTTGTAACCTCTACCAGGAGTGATCCATCACGGAGGCATTTGGAGCTTTTTACTTCTCCAGCGAGAAGCAACAACCCGCGCTTTTGCGCAAAAGGAGAAACGGTGCGAAACGATTTCCCACTATCCAATTTTAGAATGAGGAAGAGTGGTTCCACAGTCCTGGGAGCCACTACATCCTTTAATAAAATCTCCTCCTCTAACAGAGGACGAAGGCGCTTTTTACGATTAAGGGGGGGAGTTTTTATTTGGGTATCCATGTATATGGAATAATTATTCATCCCCCGGATCCCTGCCCACCACGGAGCCCAACCAGGGGGACGTCCCACTGGGACGCCGGGGTTGTCCGGGGGATATAGTCAGGAGGCACCGGCAGTCGCGAGTGACCGCAACTGGTGGGGCCCAGCAACACCCATCGCGCCACCGGTGCCCCCCTCCTCATCCACGCGTGAAGCTTTAATACCCCAGGCGAGCCGATTGACTGGGGGTGGATTAGCCCCCAGCCTCCTGTTTTGGACGAAGCGGAAACTAAAGGGGTGTGTTGGGACAATTGTCTATAATAACCAGACAATTGCCCCTCAACCCCCAAGAAAATCTTTTCCGCCCGTACAGGTTACCGCGCAGGGCAAACACGCAGGTAAGCGTTTAGACCTGCACAAGGGGTCGGCCGGAAGTGAAGACAGGAGAGTGTAGGATAGAGAAGAGACAGCAATAAGGTTAGGCTCGAGAACTCCCTGTGCAGGTCACCAGTCACCAGAAATCGCTGGAACTTACAACGACTGTCAGTAAACCGAATCATTTCCATGTTTGTAGCAGAGTCGTCAATGGGGGGAACCCCGCCGCTGTCGCAGAAGACAGACGGTGGGTTCGGGAGGTGGCAAAAGAAATGAAGTAAGAAGGGAGATGAAGAAAAGATGGTGAAATGAAAGGTGGGGAGAGAAAGAGCGCCAGATCCTCCCTCGACTAAAGTCCGGGTCCCGCGACAACGACGGGGTGGGCTAGTCTTGGTCTGGGTCCTCCCCGGGAGCCTGTCCGGTATAGGAGACCTTGGTGGGAGTGGAACCTCCCCCCGGCATGGCCTCCCGGATCATCGGACCACACAAACCCCTTCACCACGATAAGGTGCTAGCCTCGAAGGGGATTACACACTGAATAATAACGTTTACAAGCACTATCTGACACAAAGTAACTCCATAATTTCATGTCTTGCCATTAGCAATATTTGTTGTTATTTCAATATTTCAGATCATGTCGTACCACTGAAAACCAATACAAGGTATTAATAACATTTATGGAAGACCATCCTCGTTTTGGCTTGAACAGTGACCCGCTCGGACCGGCCAAAAGTTGGGAAAAATAGAATACAGTAAGATTCTTTTAAATAACCAAGATGTACCTGTGTACCATGCCATGTCATTATTGAGGAATTTATATTTTTCCTAGGTTTGGAATGATTGGAAATCCAATACGAGGAAGAAAGCAGCTGGGATTTTAGAATACTCGATGGCTACCGGAGGTGGTGGCAAATGCATGAAAGAGCTGTCTCCTCTAGAGGAAAGACTGCTTACATTCCTGGGCCCAATGGCCGTAACCGGCGACATTGAACTCCCTGAAGGGGGACTCCCAGACCCAACGCTCCCGCCTCCACCAGCTGCTGGGAACACCGCCATGCCGCCAGGTTTACCACCATCTCGCGTCTCGGAGCAGGCTGGAAGACCATCGACTTCCGCTCCTTGGACACCTGATGGCAATGCAACATTCATACCACAGCGCTCGATTGAGCAGCCTTCGGCAGGGAATACAAACGTAAGGAAAAACATTAGAACATTTGGGCCTCAGAACACCTCTTTGAGATCTTCTGTCCAGTGGTTTTACATTTTTCTAAGAAAAACGTAAGACGGCTTCCCAAAAACCTTTGGTTTTGAGGGAAAGCGATCTTCCTACCGGATCCGGTAGGAACGAGGGGCGCCCCAACTTTGGGGTTTACCAATCTCGTCGATCAGCGGCAATGACTAAGTCGTTCACCGTTGACATCTCGTGTTCCCAAAGGGACCACGAGGCAGTGGGTTACTGCGATGTGCACCTCGTTGGTAGTAAAGATGACTACCACGTGGACGAGCACATCTGCCCGTACCCATTGACCGCGGTAGGCGTGATTGACGCCTGGACACGACTTCCAAGGGAAGATCGTGACCGAGTCTCCGCGTTCGTCTCCACCAAAATTGTCCAAAGACAACGGATCGAGGCGATGACCCTTCGGGCAGCCCAAACGGGCGCCAACCCTGGTTCCATAGGAACCGGGGCGGTTCCTAAAAGGAACCCTCGAGGCCGGGGTCGGGGGGGGGGGGCATTGACCTCCACCCGCGCAGGTACCTCTGGGACGGAAACAGAAGTTTCCGCTGGAGCCTCTATGAGGACTCCGGGCCCAAGGCCTGCTGTGCAGGCCTAAAAAGGAGCTAGCAGCTAGCAGCTAAAGGAGCAAGCAGCTAAAAGGTCTGCTGTGATTGCTCTAAACGCCGCTAAGCTGGCGTTAGTAGAATATTCCCATCGAATGAATCTTTCAAAAGATTCAAATGGGGTATTCTCCGTTGCGAACCTGGATGCCTCTCAAAAGAGAGTATTCGGGTCTGGTACGGAAGCGGGACACGGCCCTTGCGGCCGTCCGCGCTATCCAAGCGCGGACATCCGCGGGACATCCTCAGGATGAATCCGCGGGTGCTGCCTTGGGGAATCAGGGATAGGTTTTCCGGTGCAGAAACTTGTTTCTCATGTCACCGGACCGACATCGTTAGATAGTCGGATGACCAGATGCATAACCTTTTGGAAAACATCACAGTCATTCTCCTAAGGAGTTTGGGTGGGTCACCCTATCACAACCTATTTCCCCGAAGGGAGTATGGGCGGAACTTTTCAGTTCCGAGTGAATCGGGATCCCCAAGGGATTCTGGACAGACAACTAACGGCTATTTATCATTACAGTCACCCAATATTGATCAGCTACCGTTGAATCCGGTCGCCGTACCCCTGACCAAGAACATGAAAAGAAGTGGAACCGTTGTTCATGAAGGTAACGACCGTGTGAAATATTCACTGAAATTGAGTTATAATATGACATCTCCTCTAAATTCCAACTGTAGAATGAATTTTTGTTAAAATGATGGTTTCTTTTTGCAGCTCCCGCAGCAAAAAGAGCATCTGCGGAACCAGCGGAGGATCACCGTGCCCAAGCCGCTCCCCGGCTTCATGCTCGAACTGCTCACGGGAGGGCACTACCACTCGAGAAACTTCCGTGAGGACATCCGTTCGTACAACAGTTCGCTCTCCTTCGCGTCGGTCGGTGCCAAGACTGATATACCGAAGGGCCGTGGCACGTATTGTTTCCGTGTTCACGGAAACATTCAGCACAGGATCGCGCACATGGGCCAAGGGGTGGAGAAGCCGCTCTACTCACACCTGTACTTCCTCGACGCCGAGCAAGCGCAGACACATCGAGTTGACAGGCGCGAAAACACGAAGCTGCTGCCCGACCTGCTGCACGAGCTGGACGCGCTGATTCGCGAAGTAAACCCGTTCGCCCAAGGGCTCAAGACTCTGGGGCAGGTGGAGGCCGAGGAGCGCGTCCGTGCCACGGCCGAGGGTCGACCCGAAACGAGAGTAGAGCTGCGCGTCGTCGAAGACAGGCGTCGAACCTTCGAGCACCCGACAGCGCTCGAAGTGGCTGTGGTGTACCAGAGCGTAGACGGTGGAATGCCTACGCTCGGCCGCGACATCCGCATCCACACGCGAAGCGGCTACTTCGAACAGCTGTCCGTCCTGTCGCCATTCACGGACCCACTGAGCTACGCCCTGCTGTTTCCGCGCGGCGAAGCCGGCTTCCAAAGAGACATGCCGCACACCAAACAATCCACCCACAACGTCATCACGCTGATGTGTATTACAGCTACAGACTCCAGGAGCGCGCCGGCGCCTTCAACCCCGTGCTGCACGCCGGCAAGCTGACGCAGCAGTTCATGGTGGACGCGTACGTCAAGGTGCAGGGCAACCGCCTGGAATTCGTGATAAAGAATCTAAGAACACTGCGCGCCGAGCTGTATCGCGGCCTTATGGACCACATCGAGCACAGGGCCGAGCGGCAGGGATACGACGCTGGCAAAATGGTGATACTGCCATCCAGCTTCATTGGCAGTCCCAGTTATTGCCAACAACTGTACCAGGACGCCATGAGCATTGTCACAAAGTTTGGCAAGCCCGATCTCTTCGTGACGATGACTTGCAACCCGAAGTGGCCAGAGATACAGGACAACCTCGTGGCGTATGAAAGGGCCGAGGACCGACCCGATCTCACCGCACGAGTGTTCCAACTGAAACTCAAGGAACTGATGGCCGACATCACGACGAACCACGTGATGGGCGTGCCCCTGGCGCACTTCCACGTGGTCGAGTTCCAGAAACGAGGACTACCACACGCCCACATCCTGGTCATCCTGCGCTACGAGGACACGATCCGCACACAAGAGCAGATCGACGCACTCATCTGCGCCGAGTTGCCTGACCCGGTGACCGAGAAGAGACTACACCACAAGACCATCGTGTCGTCAATGATTCACGGCCCGTGCGGCACGCGGAACCCACGCTCGGTGTGCATGGAGGACGGGCGATGCAAGAAGAAGTTCCCTAAGTTGTTCACAGAGGAGACTGTGGTGAACGAAGGTGGCTTCACCGTCTATCGCCGGAGAGACAACGGACGGATGCACATGGCTCCGACAGGAAGAGTGGTCGACAACCGGGACATTGTGCCTTACAACAAGTACTTGAGCTCGAAGTACGACTGCCACCTGAACGTGGTGCACTGTGGCTCGGCGAAGACAGTCAAGTACCTGTGCAAGTACGTGTACAAGGGCCACGACCGTGCCAGGGTGGAGCTGCGCGTCTCTGTTCCCGCCGAGTGTGAACATGGCGAGCGTCCGGCGCGAGGGGCCAAGCCCGTGTTGGTATGGGACGAAGTGTCGAACTACATCGACTCTCGCAAGAGGCAGTATGGCGCATTTTAGGATTTGCCATGCACGATAAATCGCACAGCATCATCCGACTCGCGATCCACCTCGAGGGGGAACACACAGTCACGTTCACGACCAAAGAACATCGTGTAAAAAGAGGTGCTAGAAAGCCATGCCCCGCAACAGTCAACAGCGTCCCCTCCCTCGCAAGGTGTTCGTCAAAGTGACCCACGAGAGGCTGTCGAAGAGGGCATCGAGCGGTCACTAAGCAAGCTAACTGTCTCAGATGCTGGAGCATTGAACCAAGTCGAGGAACCAATGGACACAAGCGACTGGAACGAATCAAACATCAGAATCGTGCGTGGTTCGAGTCACCAGGGAGATGCCGCCAGACAGTTTGTCAACGCAGGAATGCAATGCACGGAAATGGCTGCCTGCGCTATCGCCTTAGCACACAACACGTGTCCATCCACCTGGCAAACAGACACACTGGACAGAATTCTCGATTCCGGCGATGCACTGTATACCCTCAGTGCGCGAAATCTGCCAATGGACGAGCAATATCTCACGGTACAGGAACTTCACGACCGCATATCCGTCGCGGGAGTGAACACCAGGATCAACAAACAACAGAACGCCGACAATGCTGTGTCCGGTCTGATCTGGCTGCAAAACATCGCTCGCCACAACGCCTGGCCCGAACTACACACAGGACTAAGCACGTTTCTCGCGGGTGCGGCCTGCGGGATCCTAACAGCGGTGTCTGTGTCGGTGGCCATAGGCAGAGCGGATAATGGGACATACTGGCTGTTTGACTCCCACGCGAGAAACCGGCAAAGATACGCGAGTCCAGACGGCACAGCGTGTCTGACAATGCACTCAGGCCTGAGGATGCTGAGTGATATGTTCTGCAAGAACGTGCTCCCGGAACACGCGCTCGAACCAGAACAATACACGATCGTACAGATGGCGTATTGAGCGCCATTATCAGGGAGAGTGTCTTGCATCCTACTGCCTGGTGAGATGTTTGATGTTTTCTTTATAGCTGGGTATATGGTGGGGTCTGCTAGAAGAGAAGGGCAACGTGCCGTTCAACAAACCCTTCAACAGGCTCTTCAATCCTCGGGCAACGCGTTTGCGGAACAAGTGAGTCGTCATGCTGATATCACTGGCAGCGTCATCCAGGATCGCCGTTCATACTCTAATAAGACGGCCATTTACTCTCCACCAACGCATGATCACATGGGAAGATCCTACGAAGTGTTGATACTTAAATCTTGCGAGCGCACCCAGAAGATTATGACAGCAAGAATAGGAAGAAGCCAACAGAAACAGTTGATAAACATGGGAAGAAAGTAAAATGAGAGAGTGTGCAGAGCTCGAAGTCCTTCCCTGGTCGACTGCTGCCTCAAGACTGACGGCACACCTGTCAGCACCTCGCTTTTATACCTTTGCCGTTTCAACACCCAAAGACCGCCACAACCCAGCGGGCTGCCCGTTCTCTCTCTGCGCTAGCCCTGTGTCCTGGCGGCTGGGATTTGAGGGTTTGTAGTGGAGGAGCGGAGCACAAGAGAGCTCGAGAGAAAGTAATAGTCACATGTGTTAACGCTTACCGAAAAATCGGGTAGTGCAGATATTAAATGTAAAAATGGGATTTTTCTGTTCTTAAAAATCTCTGGAGAGTTCCCATAAGAATTGCTCCGTTGCTCTTTCATCTTCAATTCTGCATATGAATCCCAACAAGCGACCCCAGACGTCAGGGGTTCCCATAATACAAAAATAATCCAACGGAAATATAGAAGTAAAAATTAAAATAGGTTCATTGGAAGATGCCAAAAGTCTTGAAACTAAAATCTTGCGAGCGTACCACAAATATGAAGAAGCCAGCAGAAACGGTTGGTTAACGTGGAAATAAAATAAATGAGTGATTGTGCAGAGCTCGGAGACCTTCCTAGGTTGACTGCTGCCTGCTGCCTGACTGCTGCCTGACGGCACACCTGTCAGCACCTCGCTTTTATACCTTTGCCGTTTCAACACCCAAAGACCGCCACAACCCAGCAGGCTGCCCGCTCTTTCTCTCTTGCTTTCATGTTCTAGCCCTGTGTCCTGGCGGCTGGGATTTGAGGGTTTGGAGCGGTAATGTAAAATGAAATAACTCAGACAAAGTAGAATTATGTTTACAAATCTGTTAAAAAAATAATAAAAAAATCATGTATCTGATCAAGGAGACATTTAATAAATAGTACGTCTGGTTGACAAACATACATGTATGGATATGTAAGCATCCAAATATTACAGGAAATGGTCATCGGCTGGTCAAATGGCAATGCTGGTAACATTTATGGAAGACCATCGGGTTAACGCAAGAGCTTCGCATCTCGGAACAGACGGCAAAGAAAAAAATGATGAGTTGTGGAACGGCAGCACGGCAACGTGCCGCTCGGTGCACATTCTTCCCTCTGCTTTCACGAGAGTCGAGACGCCGCGTCAGTAGTTGGAGCTTTGCGTCAGAATCAAGTTGCGAGCCCTTTTACCGCCATTTTGCTGAGTATACAGTGTTTTATTGACTAAGTGTTTCTTCGGCGTGCTGTGCCGTGTCTGGCTGAAAATGAATATTCTTTGATATCATTTCATTGTGTGAAAATGTGTGAAAAAGAGGAAGAAGGCGAAGAGGAAGAAGAAAAAGAAGAAGACTAATAAAGATAAGAGCATTGGTGTGCTGGCCAGCGCTATAAATTAAGCCTAAATACAAATGTCTGTTCATTGATATTCAAGACAATAAACGATAATTATTTATCATTTCATTGGTGGAGTGGCGGAAAGTGTTGCTAAGTTCGGTACGAGGTTGCTTAGCCAACAACTTCGAATTATCTGAACGGCCCACCACGCTAGCAAAGACAAGAAGCCATCACGGTGAGTTTACTTTCGTTTCCTAGTTAATTGGATGAGCGAGCGAAGCGAGCGAAATCCTTCAATTTCACAACATAGGGGAAAAAAAAGCATTTGGATTTTTGTTTTTTTTTTGTTTGTAACAAAAACGAGCAGGCCTACTTAAAGGTCACAGATCGTTACGAAATTTGGCAAAAACGTTCGTGGTGACTCAGCGAGGTGCTGTATAGTTTTTGAGCAAAATCTGGTCAGCCATTTTGTTTTAATGAGCAAAAACCCGTAAATTTTTCAGTTTTTTGGTACTAGCTTCGTAACTAATCAACCGATCCGCACCAAATTTGGAATGAATATATATGTAATAAGTTAAACAAATTGCTTAAGTTTCAGATTCGTGCATGAAGTATTTTGCTAATTAGAAAAATATATTTTTTTTCCTCTAAACGGTTTCAATACCGATTTATATTCGGTTTATTATATGATTGTCAAATGTTTTCCGTTTGGGTTTCCTCAGGGAGATTACGGCTCGCTCATCCTGCAACGAGTGTAGGCTCTACTAATCGTTTCCTAGTTGAATAATGTTTAATTGAATAAAAAAAACGTCATTGGTAGAAAGATAGAGAGCATATATTTGTATTATTGTTTGAAATAGTTACGTGCATTGCATTGATAGACCAAATGCATTTTCTATTTTCTTTATCAGAAGGGTAATCTGGGGTAGTGTTAATTCAAGCGTTGCTCGCTTCGATCGCTCATCAATTAAGAACTTCAGGCGTGCAGGGCGTGAAAATGATTGGAAAATAAGGAAAATTTCACAAGGTAACGACACTTGTTTGTTTTTGATCCCCAGCCGGCCGCGACTGACACTGTCGACGACGACCGCCCTCCAGTGCGGGTCTGGAAGCATGGGACGCCTCGCCGAGGTTCTCGGGGGTTCGTCCACCCAAAAAAACGAGCTAGGCAAGAGGAAGAGGGAACCACCGAGCCCCGACCCCTTGCCACACCATGGCTATATCCACATGTAACAATGTGGAGACGTTTCACAGGAACTTGGTGCGACGGTTCCGGGTCAGCCAGAACACTTGGAGCTTTATCGGCGAGCTCTCATTTAGTTTTATTGCCTTGACAAAAAAAGGAATAAAAATAATGCTGTCTTATTAAAATGGAAATAGAACCTCTTGGAATGAAATGTGTGATATACAATTTTTTGCACCTATTATAGTAACCAAAAACGTCATCTAGGCTTTGGGTGAATATTAATTCCCTGTTCTAATTTGCAGAACAACTCGTCGAGTGGACGGCACAGGTCCTGGCTGAGGGAGGCCAGGTTAAGGATAAGGATCAAGGATAAAAATACCTCGCGCACAATCGCAGAAGTCTTTCATGAAGATAACGTGGCAGTTGAAGAGGTGATATTTCCTAAATATTCGATTTCAGAAATATTATCATTTATTTCATAAGAAACTCGTTCGGGAAATAGTGAAAGGCGTGGGCAAAAAGTGCCGGAAGCACGAGGCATAGTACCGATATTAAATATTTAAAGATATGGTTAATTTGATTCGCGTTTCTTAAAATCTTTTGCAAAACCTTATGTCCAGACGTCTTTAAACATAAGAATATTAGACTGAAAATGTAATGTGCAAAACATGCCTATCGCAAATTTTTTAATTTTCCAGAAGACCGCAGAAAAGATCCAGAGTGTACCGTAAGCAAACAGTTCAAACCATCTCTTTCGAAATAAAATTGAATTAAAAAATGATTTCAAGTTTTGAACTTTCATAAATCTAACATCGGTCAATGAGAAAATAGAGCGAACGTCTTTGTAGTAATAACGTGGTCTCTCTGTTCCAGCACTGATTCCGGCTCCACCCTTCAACGTTCTCCCTTTTGACGAGGTTACGTCACAAAGGCTGATGCAGCCGGAGCGAGCTGGTAGTGCCTTTCCACGCGCAGTTTGCTCCGTGGACGCAGAGCCCGACCTTTGCGAGGGACATAAGCACGGAGGAGCGCAGTCAACAGGCTGCTCTGCTTTATCAGCGGTTCCACGAGTTCGCTGTGGAGCCGTTGGTGGCACCAGCAGCAGGCCAGCCGGCGTGTGTTTCCGGTATGACGAAGAGGAGCACAAGGCTGCGCGTCCCGTGCGGACAGCTATGTCTTTGTAGTACACGGTTGGACACTTCAAAATTTGCAACTAGGTTGGTTGTCCAGTATGGAGGTCTGCCGTGGCGAAATTTCAGGCAGAGTATGATTAGGATACCAAAAGTTGTAGCGAACTTTGTGGTCCCTCAACGTGTGACCGTGTGACTGGAGGTTCGGACGCTCGGAAGACACCTCCACCATTCAACACCAAAAGAGTCCTGACAGGCAGTCGACAATATTCTTGTCGGTGCCAAGGCCGACAATATAACCTTCTACAAGGTCCAGTCGGCGATGCGTAGGCGATTGGACCCTTGGGCGCAGGCGTATCTTGTCGAGGACAGCGACGAGACCGAAGACGACGCCGACGCCGAGGACGACGATCTCCGTGTCCCCGACGAGGCTGTCGGCAGCTCCAACGGGTGCAGGAGATCGGCAGTTTGATACCGATCCATCCATATCGACTTCGAGTGCGAAAGCCGGACGCGACCGGCACTGTCGACGACGACCGCCCTCCGCCGGACTGGAAGCCGGGGATGCCACACCGAGTGTCTCGGGGGTTCGTCCACCCAAAAAAAAGGCGAGACACCCAGCCGCTGTGCGCAGAGGCCAATAAACGACAAAGAAGGGAAAGTGCTCGACAAGTGTCTGGACAAACTGCTCGCCGATGACATCATTGAACCCTGCACCAGTCGCAGCGGATGGGGAAGTGCGACGGTGATCGTGGAGAAGAAAGACGGCGGGAAGAGGTTAACCATAGACTACAGACTTGTAAATAAAAAAACAAAAGTGCAGCCATACGCAATGCCTAGGATAGACTGGACTCTCGCACAGCTAGGGAAGGCTACAGTGTACACAGTCCTAGATCTAAGCCAGGGATACCACCAAATTAGCGTAAAGAAAGGCGACCGACACCGAACAGCGTTCATGACCCACCGAGGAACCTTTCGATACAAACGAATGCCGATGGGACTGAAAGGAAGCGGGTTCACCTTTCAAAAAACAATGAACCAAGTGCTAGGGGACGGAGCGGCGTACAATTACGCAATGGCGTTCCTAGATGACATCATCATTCACTCCAATTCATATGAAGACCACATCGGGCATTTAGAAGACGTGTTAAGACGGTTACAGAGTGCGGGCCTAACTGTTAACCCGAGTAAGAAACGCCGACTGCCACGGCATACCGGCACATTCGAGGAACTCGTGAAGCGCGTGCTGGAGTTTCCACATGAATCTCCAGAAAAACTTATTGGCTCTCTGGTCGACCTGGCGCCAGAGGCCGGAACAAAGAAGAAGAAGAGAATTCCGTTGACCAAGACTTCCCCCGACCCTCGCGAGCTGGCCGCAGCACTCTGCAGCCTGGACGCGTACATCGAACGTGGGTGGGATGTCCGCGAATCCCACCTACGACCGTTGGACGCTCCAGGGCTCACCTGTTCCGAGTCACCAAGTCGCGGCTCTACGACGCCGTGCAAAAGGCGTGGGGCGTCCTGGCGGCAAAAGCCAGGGAAATGACGGCCCTAATCCAAAAGGACGGGGGCGGAGGATCCCCAGGCGCCCCAATCCTCGTTGCCAGCAAACTATACGGCGGGCCACAAATACGCGCCTTACAAGCACGTGTGCCCGTTGGCACTGATTCAGACGCCTAACGAGCGTGATATCGCGCAAGACAGGCAGTTTTGTGTAAATGTGCATATGTAAATTGTGGGGCTGGCCGCAAAGGTGTCTGCCAACCTGAACACCCCTGGTATAATGACTTCTCTCATGCCATACTTGTAAATGGTTGTTACTGATCAAATAAACAAACTGAAACTGACACTCTAATAAGACGGCCATTCACTTTCCGCCAACTTATGATCACATGGGAAGATCCTATGAAGTGTTGATACTTAAATCTTGCGAGCGCACCCAGAAGATTATCACAGCACGAATAGGAAGAAGCCAACAGAAACAGTTGATAAACATGGGAAGAAGGCAAAATGAGTGAGTGTGCAGAACTCGAAGTCCTTGCTAGGTTGACTGCTGCCTCAAGACTGACGGCACACCTGTCAGCACCTCGCTTTTATACCTTTGCCGTTTCAACACCCAAAGACCGACACAACCCAGCAGGCTGCCAGTTCTTTCTCTCTCGCTCTCATGTACTAGCGCCACGGTGGCCTGGCGGCTGGGATTTGAGGGTTTGGAGGGTTTTCCATGGCAGGAGTCCTGCAATTCCGTTTGGCCGAAGCAAGCTGAAGTGACGCATTGATACGATCATTAAACATCGCCACCGGCGACGGCTGTACGTCAGGCGATTTTATTTGTGAAACTTCATTTGGTAATAACCTTTTTTTTCTAACAATGCGCGAGATAACATGGCTGTTTGCTTCTTACAGAAAAGCCAGTTATATTTTAAGAAGCAAAACGTACAGTCAGAAATATGGGTTCAGTCGAAGAGAGTTACCAGTAACATTATCCTCGTCGGGTGACCGAAGATATAAAAGCTTTGCATTTGAAACCACGTGGTCAAGTGGACCACACGGTCTTCTGGGATTTTGGTAATTTTTTCAACTCGTATCAAACGGCATGTTGAATAGGATGTAGAAAATGCACAGTGTTAGGGTTGAATCCCTTTGAAAAGCCTGTTGAATGAAAATCAAGCAATCAAGTAATTATAAGTGGCCGTTCTGCATCGTGGCACCGGGAGAAATGAAGGAAAGCAAAGAATTACTCAAATAATCCAACAGAAATAAGGAAATAGAAAATAAAATAGGCACATAGGAAGATACCAATAAGTCTTGATAATGCAATCTTAAGAGCGTTCCCAGACAATAATAACATTAAAATAGGAAGGGGAAAATAAATGATGAAGATAATAAATGAGTGAATATGCAGAGCTCGAAGACCTTCCCTCGTCGACTGCTGCCTCAAGACTGACGGCACACCTGTCAGCACCTCGCTTTTATACCCTTGCCGTTTCAACATCCAAAGACCGCCACAACCCAGCAGGCTGCCCGTTCTCTCTCTCTGCACCAGCCCTGTGTCCTGGCGGCTGGGATCTGAGTGTTTGGAGTGGAGGAGCGGAGCAAAAGCAGAGCAGCGAGCTCGAGAGGACAAAGAGAGGTGATGAGCACTCATTGCGCGCAGGAAAGACGAGTGCTGGGATTAACTTTCGATGCAGACGTGAACGACTGGAAGTTTTCTCACCGATCCCTCCTTTCTTCCTTCGCCATTCGGGGAATAATATACAGGGGCATAAAAAAATGATACAAGAATTAGGTTGGGACAACTTTGGTTCGAACTGCCTGACCGACGTTGAACACGTCTGGATGCGGGAAGGCCTGCGGAGTGGCTGGAATATCAGCATCGGCATCTCCATCGGCATCTCCCATCACGTACAAGTTATCGAACAACTCTCATCGAACCCGCTTTCATAGCAAATCCCGGATCAGCGGGAAACAGCAGCGGATGCTTGTAGAATTTAAGCAGGAGCATCCTGCGTTTGCAAGAGGCGAGCTGCTTGACCCGCAAGGCCGAAGCAAACAGAAGGAGATGTGGGGCACTCTTGCAAACAAGCCCAATTCATGCGGCATTAAAGATCCCTCGAGGTGGCTGATGGAAAATATTTTTAACAAATATAATTAAAAAATATTTGTACGTAAACAAATGATAAGTACCTAAGTTAACTTCGCTTGCCTTTACATGTTTCAGATATGGCAGGACTTTAAGGGAAAAGTAAATGCCAAACTATCAGCAATTGCTGCACACCAAAGAAGAACAGGGGGAGGATCACCAACCAAATACAAACTACCAGAAATTGAAAAGGCTTGTTTGGAGGTGATAACCGTCGAGGCAGTCATCGGAGATGAGAGTCTCCCCGAAGGTGGAGCTCGGAGGATAGAAAAATCCAAAACGCCCCAAGGGATTTTCTGGGGGCAGGTTCATCAAGCATGAAAGGGAGGAATGACGAGAAATGTTTTGTTCCCTTCCGGCTCACCAAGGCGACCGAGCTGGCTAATGATGGAAGCTGATTTTAGCAACACTATATGACACTTTTGCTTTTCACAAATACCCGTAGATATCTTGAAACATTCCATCTACTCCCAACTTTTCGGGGTTTCTTATATCCATGTTAATTTTACTGTTAAAGATTTTTTAGAGGACAAAAAAATAAATAATAAATCGTCACATCAAATTGTGGAGATTGAACACTGAAGCCCTTCCCCAGCAGCTACCACCTTTCCTGAGACCTCGTAGGAACTCAGCTTCATTTAACCCTACGATTTTACGCGGCTGTTGACAGCTGAAGACGTTGTTAGTGTGCACCAAAGTACTGCTGGCAGGTTGTTTTAAATATAACTTAGCCATCATGTGTCTACCACGATCATGTTCGATATCCAGAGAAAGATTTTCAGTTCGGCTTTTATAGAAAGTACAGATTCCCTCGGGTCGTGGGTGCAAAAGACTGGACTCGTGTGGAAATTAAGTCCCCAGCAGGTGAACCCACTTTGTGCTGCAAATGGATTTTTCTGCGTCCAAGGCTGAAGCAAGCACGCACTAAGTCACACAAGAAGAAAACAGCCGTCTGCAGAAAATCACGAACAACTCCACGATTCTACGAGCAAAAGCGTCCATACTCAGTGTAAGCAAACACCTCTACTATATCATACAATGTTTACGGAACAAAGTATGCAGGTTTAGACGATGACCTACAACCTAGTCATTACCTAGTCATACTTTTCATGGAGATTTTACCTCCACCGTGACGAGAAACGCGAAACACAATGCATGGGTTGCCATAAGCAAAGAGGTCAATACCAAGGCATGAACCTAGTCTTTAATCTTTTATTTTATCTATATATCTTGCCAGTGGCACTTCCCCTCGCTGCTGTCTGTAGGGTGAACTGAACCTTGTGGTTTTAAAGATATCCGTGATAAACAGAAACGAAAATCTTATAGAAAATAACTGTTACATTTTCATGTAGCGGTATTCGCTAGTACTGGTCCAGACTGGTACAATCCCTTCTGTTCCTACCGTCCTGGTATCCCTTCGCCCACGGACTCGAGGTGTTCGGCGAGGTGGAGGCAGCTTCCACTCCTCGAGCGCGTGGGTTTGTATAACAAAATCCTGCACGCTGGCAAGCTCTCCCAGCAGTTCATTGTAGATGCCTACATCAAGGTGGAGGGCAACCTCCTTGCGTTAACCACGAATTATCAACGCGCAAAAACAACATCGGCACACAGAAGAAAATCCCCACCGAGGTCAAAAAGGCGGCTAAACGGCAGGAATTCAAAGAAAAAAATAAGCAATAATGGCCACGCTCGTTGGGGGGCCCAGGGTGCACGTCGAGTGAGGAGATCGGCGTCTTCGAGTGCGAAAGGTACAAATAAGTCAATTTAGAATTCTATACAAGTGCAAGCGCTCGTTGGGGGGTGGGGTATACATAAAGTCGGTCATTACACGCTGCTTATTAAAGACCATGCTTTATATGTTAACATGAATGCAAGGTTTGAATAAGTAACATCCTTCCACCCCATTTCGTTGCCGGCTGCCACCTGTCTGATATGTGGTGCAATCGATGACGCAGTGACGCCGCCTAAACCTGCACTTCTCGGGACAATGTCACCTTGTTGGGTGTGGCTGTGATTAAAATTATTCACAAGTACCTTGAAATTCCAGTCTCCGTGGAGTTTACGCTGATGGTGTTAGTGGGTCCCGTTCTGAATCCGAGCCTGAGATTGTGGAGCATCCTCCGATACTGAATTTATTCATTCCAAAAAGCATTTTCAAATAACTTAAACGAAGCTGTATTACTTCCACTCCCCGATTCCATCATAAGGACCCTTTCGTGGATATGAGTGTGTGCTTTGTAAACTGAAGCATGGAGAAAGCATGGTTAATATTAGAGGTGACATCGACTTAATTCCCGATGGTGGCATTCAAGTGGCATTTTTTTAGTTTATCTTCACTTGTTTTGCGCAAGGGCTACAAACTACGACGAAAAAAGGAAGCAGTGGCTCGGCTCGCAACGCCCGCCCAGGCTTCCAGTGGCTGACTGCCCGAGAGTCAAGAGTCAGGACATTGCGTAATTGGTATTTAAAATATTTTTTTATGCATTTCCTGGTGCCTCGGTCTCCACTGCCATAAAGTTGCAAAGGGCTGATGTGCTTTATCATCCGAAATTCCCGAGCTCCGCCCTCTCTCCATCTTTCCAGTGATGAGGGACAAGACAGGCCACGATCACGACGTTCAGCAGCCATTAATCAAATCAGGCCTTCCGCCAACAGACGTGTGTGCGCTACACTTTATTGAAAAAGAACTTTTCAAAGTGATGGAGGTTGTCGCCGTGCAGAGGAAGGCTCGCGAGTCTACATTTGGGGCGGGCTCACGTACACCAAGAACAGTTCTACGGTAAATGGTGTCGTTGAACATTTTAAGTGTTCGATTAGAGACCGAAGAAAGTACAGGGGCCGGTGTACCTTCCTTTCGGGGCCCTCATCCACGAAGCTGACTTATTCCTTCTGGAAAGGAGGGAAGTCTTGGCCAACCTCAAGAGGCTGGCAGAGGTAACCTTCCGTACCGTACCGTACCGCACCGTACCGTACCGTACCGTACCGTACCGGATAACATCCAGTGATACACCAGCTGTTAACGATGCATGTCATCATAGACAACTACGTAAGTAGTAATAATAACTGTTTTGTACGGTTCTTTAAAACAAAATGAGAGATTTTATCTTCAAATCAGAAATCATTTTATTCGGGCATTTCCCGTGAAGTACGTCTTAATGACGAGGCGGATCCAGCAGGCGTAGAGCCAGTTGCTGGGAGAAGTACTGCCACCAGGTTCGAAAAGAGTTGTGCATTGTAGAGGAGCGGAGCCGCCGCTGCGACACGCGGCTTACCCACGATGCCGCCGTCATCTGCGAGGGCGAGGACGCCGGAATGCCGCCACTTGTTAGGGATCTCAGAACCGTGACGGCTCCTTCGAACAGCTGTCCATGTCGAGTCCCAACACGGATCCCATGAGCCAAAACGCGTTATATTGACGCGTCCACCTTATATTAGCTGGTACCAGGGGCGAGGCGTCAGGGGAGGCTCATGAGACACTGTCTACTAAAAAATTTCTAAGAGTAGTGAGTACATTTTTTAAATATATTAAACGTCAATTGCATGTGTCTGTGGGTTTTCTTTCTGCGCGCGATTTTTTTATTTCGCTGAGCGAGCTCACGGTGCGTACTTCCGTGGAATAAAGACATGGTACTACGTAGCTTGTGCTACAGGTTGTGACAAGTAGAACAATGTTTCTCGCTGCTATCAGAATGTATCTCGGTCGAGAAAAGCGTGAAGCAAAGCTTACGAACACCCGCCACTCCCGAACCCACGTGAGGTAGAAGGTGGCACAAGAGCCGTGTCTTCTATGACATCATTCAAGCTACCATTCAACCCATATACCAAGAGCCAGCAGTTGACGCCGGCTTGTCCGCTCCTGCCATCTCGCTAGGCGATAGCGATGTTTTGCAATCGGCGCGATGACGCTGGGAATGGGCAAGGAAGAAAATCACACGCTGACATGGACGTGAACAATGATAATTCGCCCAGTTTTTCTGTAGCAACACGTTTAGTAGGCGTGTGGCTTGCACGATGTCCGGGAGTGAACAATATCCCTGCTATCTTTACTGTGATTCGTGCTTACAACACAGCGAGTGAGAAAAGTGATGCAAATACTGCTCCAGTCCCAGTGCGATTATTAATTCGATAAACGATTAATGTCTTCGATTTTTTTTCCAGGCGCCAAGAAATTACTTGGCCGAGCTGAGCGGCGGCAGCGGGCTGCCTCACGACAGTCCACGTCCGCGCGGCGCGAGAGGTCTCCGCAGCGCGAGCGGTCTCCGCGGCGCGGTAGATCGCCGCCGCGGCAAAACCAGGCGGCATACCCGGGTCATCCGTTATACCCACCGGGTTTGTACCCCCAGATGCCTGGCTGGGGTACGCCAGATTTTGAAAATTATAGAGAAGAAAAATAAAAAAAATTGAGACATTTGAGACAAAGACAAAACATTAATCCCGCATGATATCTTAACATCAAGTTGAATATATGTATCCCAACACAGTTTTCCCAAAATTCTGAATCAGAACTACGCATCACACACGTCATAGGCGCGAACACTCGAAGGGTATTTAATCTTTCTGTGCCTAACGAGCACCTTCCTGTATTCATGCACGCAGAAGTCACCTTCGGTATGGCATAATACACGTGTTACAATTTTAATGGTATCACCTATCGTAGTTAAAAAAGTAAGTAGGATCAAGATGTTATTGAGTGTGAACTTGGCATTTATTAGGTACTCTTGCAGCAGCTTCTTTAGACAATGGTATTTTTCCAAGTAGTTCCGAGAAACATAGCGTTTGTCGCGTTGCCGATTGTGATACAGCCGAGACGCGTTATATTGGCGCGTCAGTCTTATATTAGATATTAGCAAGTACACTGGGTCAGAAAGTTGCTGTTCATGGAACTAAGGAACCCAATTCCGAGAACACATGCGGGTTCGCTGTGAGGTTGGCACTCGGATGGTGTTATCGGACTTCCAAGCTTCTTAGCGTCTATACTAGCTCGGAGAGAGCCGGGTTTTCTCACGCTGCCATGCAAGTCGCTGCTGGAGATGTCAGCCAACTTAACTTGTATAGTTCGGGCAAACAGCGTTTACCTAAAGAAAATGTCCACAAGACGGAGGTCTCAGGTGCGAACCTAGAGGTTGGGTACTCTGATCGCCGTTTCTCGATATTCTCCAACGCAAGACCAGAATAATGTGGGAATATTTCCACCAAGTCTACGAAGGCCAACGCAACAAGATCGGAAATCTTATCAACTTTGCACATTTTCCAGCTACTTGAAGCATAGAAATATAATATATGGTATAGTAAAAGAAAGAGTTGAAGAAATGATAACATAGTGCCCGACAACTTGATGGAAGACTGAGTGCAGGATGTTCTGGGAGCAATTGATGCACTTCCATGAGATAGTTTCAAAAGAGAGGACTGCCACATGCCGATTGTCCTGCGCGCAGAAGGCAGAGGACCCCGTCACCAAGCCGCAACTGCTCAGGATTGTCACGTCTCCACACGGGGTTTGACGTTTAAGGGTGCGTGCATTATGGGCAATTACTTAAGGCGAAGATGGAAACATAAATATTTCACTAGAACTTAAAGGGGAATTTACCTCTTAAAATTACTTTTTCCATCGATTCTGAACTACAACATGAGTCTTGACACTCCCATGGACTAAGAATGGCAGAAAAGGGTGATTTTTTTTAAAATATCGAAGTTTTCGGTGATTTTGCGCGGCGAGAATTGTCAGTGTGCTGTATTTTCTCTTCGTACAGTCGCTCGGTTTAGCCTCTCTCTCTAGCACTTGTCTTTCCTCCACCTCTCCTCGCGACCTGCAAGGCCAGCCTGGCACCAGCGCGGCTTGCAAAGCTCTCGCTTCCCCTCGTTCGCTGCGACATACGCACAACGCTGCTGTGTGCATGCTTGCCGGGAACCTTCTACCACTTCTACCTTCTTTGCCTCTACCCTTTAGTGCACTAAATAGAATTATTAATACGTGGGATGAATGGTTCGTTAGTTTTATGATTATAACTCGTGAACTTTTAAGTCAGGAATCAGAAGTCAGAAGTCACGAAATTTTAGTGTGCATAAATTTTCTGGTATAGGTAGTACAAGGAAAAACAGCGTATTGGCCGGCGATACATAACACCAAATATCTTACTCAGCTAGTCATACTACTACTACTAGCCCATTTAGATATTTGATTTCACTTTGCAAGATTGCTGGAATACTATAATGAATCTGGCGAATCTATCGGGAGTAGCAAGAAGCGTAATTTTTTTCGTCGTAGCCGAGGCGATGTTAAGAAATACATGTGTAAACAAAAATGTCACACAGGGTGGCATTTTGCTATCGTAGTTTAAGATTATTTGTGACTAGTGGCCAGTGTCAATGCATGTGTGCGAGCGATAGGTGTATAACACAGTGTACAATGCATGCTAAACACACAGCGTGGATTGCGTTACAACGAGCAATTGTTCCCAATATCTTCTTTGATGACTTGACACTGATCTCGCGTTCGGCTTATTATCCTGGTTGGTGATTAGCTAAAAAGTGGACATATGTGTGTTGATATAAAATAATAGCTACGATTGTGACATTTTTGGATTACGTTTATGTGTCAGGCCTGTAGCCTGACTATGTCTGCGTAGCCAACACTCTCGGTTTCAGTTGGCATCATCTCACATTCATCGCATTTACACCAACCCAGCACATCAGTTGTGTAATGTCTTGGGAGTAGAAGGAGCAATCATAGAACACAGTAAATGGTTGTAGACACTGACTCGTATTTAATGCTGTTGTGATTCAGTATACTGTACAGTAGCCAGGCAAGTCTAGGGCTGAGTAGCAACTGAAGCTAGTTGCTGCTGACAGGTAACAGGTAAACTCATCTGTAGGTGTGGCGCCCCCTAGCAAACATTACAACTCCCCGACACTTATTTTACATATTATACAGCATATTATACCTCATTTAACAATATACCAAATATCTACTTACTGGTAGATTCTTTGTAACTACAACACCATGTATATTGATATATTAATACAAAACAATTTACACATCATAAATTTTAGTTGCCTTGCGCACCCTTGCCGGATAACGCCTAATTGGGGACAATGACACGTCGTCATTCCCTTTTGTTTCTGGTACCTTCACCCTATCCTCACTATCTCCATTATCCTCCAACTTTTCAACTATAACGGCGTTGTTTTCTGCTGCCGTATTATTAGGAATGGGATTATTGATAGTGATTTCAGACACCGTGTGTCTTTCATTTAAATCATCATCTGCATCTACCTCTAAAACATCAGTTACCTTCTCCGGGGTTGAGTTAACACGCAGGCCTTTATATTCTCTTAACTGATTAATATGGCGTTTGGATCTATTCCCGTTTACATCGACTTCGTATGTCACTGGGCTTAGTATTGTTATTACGGAGCCTAAAGTCCACTGTTGTTTGCTTCCTTGGTAGTTAGCCACCCACACTGGTTGTTGTGGTGAAAACGAAACGGTTCTCGACCCTGCATAACACTTTTTTTGTTTTTCTTGTTGATCTAGTACAGTATTTCTTTGGCTAGGACGCAAACAATCTAACCGTGTGCGCAACGAGCGTTTCAAGAAAAGCTGTGCTGGACTCTCTTTTGTTGTGCAATGCATCGTGTTGCGATAATGTAACAGGAATCTACTCAGTGTAAGATTAATGTTTGTTCCTGCTCGTATAGCCGTCTTTATTTTACCCTTGAACGTTCGCACGGCATTCTCTGCCAGCCCGTTGGTTGCAGGATGATACGGCGGACTGAATGAGTGTTTGATACCATTCATTTGCGTAAAGTCCTTGAATTCTGCAGATGTGAACGGGGGACCGTTGTCCGAGACGATATGTACCGGGATTCCAAATTGTGCGAATAGCGTGCGTAAATGCACAATTGTGTGTTTTGCTGCCGTGGACGGCACACTGAAAATTTCCAGCCACTTTGAATAGGCATCGACCAGCACCAAATACAATTGTCCCTCAATGGGCCCCAAATAATCCAAATGCACGCGATCGAACGGTTTTACGGGATACTCCCAGACATGTAGTTGACTTTTAGGAGGACGATCGTGTTGCTCCTGACAATGGGTACACTCTGCGGCAATCTGTTCGATATCCGAATCTAGGCCTGGCCACCACAGATAGGCGCGTGCCATTGCCTTCATCTTCACTACCCCCATATGACTCGAGTGAACCTCCCTTAATAGAGAATTCTGTAAGGACTGCGGAATGACTATCCGATAACCCCACATCAAGCAACCTTGTTCCACTGTCAGCTCGGTGCGCTTTTTGTAAAAAGGTTTTATTTCCGCAGACACGTTGCGCTGATCCGTGGGCCAGCCCAACATCATGCATTTCATTACCTCTCGTAAAACAGGATCATTCTGCGTCGCATGTTTCACATTGGCACAATTTATCGGTAAATTACCGCTCTCAACGTAATTTAGGTAGGATATCTCTTGTCCTACAACATCGGTTGGGTCGTCAAGCGGAATGCGTGAGAAAGCATCCGCTACGTTATTCTTTGAAGTGACATAACAAATGTCAAACCGGAAACCCGCTAGGAAAGATGCGTATCTTTGTAAACGACTTGCCGCCATGGGCGGAATTCCCCGTTTCGGCCCAAATATAGTAGTCAACGGTTTATGATCGGTCTCTAATGTGAATTGCCTTCCCCATACATATTGATAGAAATGCTTGACTCCCCAGTAGATGCTTAATGCCTCTTTGTCTAACTGTGAGTAATTTCTCTCGTGCACATTTAGTGTCCTAGACGCATAGGCTATGGGCCTAACCGACTTGTCCGGCATGACATGCGCAATTACCGCTCCTAATCCATATGCACTGGAATCAGTCGTCAACTTAATGGGTTTGTTTGGATCATAATGCGTTAGCACTGTATTCGACCCCAAGATTTTTTTGACCTCGTCAAATGCGTCTCTACACTGCTTGCTGAATTTGAACTCTCTGTTGGCTTCTAACAACCGGTACAATGTTTTTAGCACTGTGGATAGTCTGGGGGCAAATTTAGCGTAATAGATTATCAATCCAAGTACGGAACGCAATTGCGTAACGTTTTCGGGATAAGGTGCCTTTTTAATCGCTGTAACCTTATCAGGATCCTTGTGTAATCCGTCTGCATCTATGACATGCCCCAAGTATTTCACCCGCGATTGGAAAAATGAGCATTTTTGTGATTTAATGCGAAACCCGTGCTCATTTAATCTGCGTAAAACGGTAAGGAGCCTTTCTTTGTGCTCCGTCGGTGTCCCACCGGATACCAATATGTCGTCGAAATACGCGACAACTCCCTCTATTCCTTGCACTGTTTGCTCAATGATTTTCAAGAAGAGGCCCGGCGCGGATGCCACCCCGTACGGGATACGGGTGTACCTAAATAATCCCTTATGGGAATTGATAGTGCACAGTTTCTGGGACTCTTCGTCCAGCTGAATTTGCTGGTATGCATGGGAAAGATCAAGTTTAGTGAAATATTTCCCTTGAGAGACTGACGAAAAAAGCTCATCAATGCGTGGAACGGGATATCTATCAATATCTAGACAGGGATTCAGGGTGAGTTTGTAATCACCACAGATCCGCACACTCCCGTCTGACTTCTCTACAGGAACGATAGGTGTCGCCCAATCCGAGTGTTCGACGGGCACTAAGATTTGGAGTTGTTCCAGGCGTTGCAATTCCTGTTCCACCTTAGCTTTAATGGCGAACGGCAAATGTCTCGCTTTGCAGAACTTAGGCACACTGCCTTCCTTGATATGTAACTTTGCTACACCCTTAGTGTAAGTGCCCAGACCGTCGCTGAAGACGTCTGGAAATTCAGCAATTAATCTGGCAACGTTTTCCTCGACTGCTGAATATTGCATGGGAAACGTAATGTGCAGTTGCTGCATCCAGTGTCTGCCTAACAAAGGGGGTCCTTCCCCAGGTAACACAAACAAGTCTACCGGTTTGACACTGTGCCCTTGATGCGTAGCACTGACATGAATCACGCCTAGGGGTACTATCTCCTGACCTGTGTACGAATGTAACTTTAAATCGGTCGGCAATAGCCTCGCCCCCTTGAAATGACGTTCGAAATATGTGGACGATACAGCGGAAACAACGGACCCTGTGTCTAACTCCATATCCACATCGCGATTGTTGATACCAATTCTAATAAGAATGGGCTTTACATTTGTTCGAGAACCTTTAACAAGGTTGCATGGTACCATGGAGTTCATATGAAACAACTCATCATCCTCATCGGACACATTAGACGCCCGTTCACAAGCCATGAACTTCTGTGAACCTGAATTGCTTGAACCCTTTTGCCTAGTTTTAACAGATGCCTCCTTTGGTTCATTGGCAAACCTGCATACCTTGCTCAAGTGGCCTATTGCATTACAAGTATGACACACATAGCTTTTAAATCTACAATTAGATCTGGCATGCTTGGGACTACCACATGAATAGCACGAATAACCGCTCGCGCTGCCGCGACCATCTGTAGTGGACGCGCTCTTGGGAGTTCTTCTTCCTGGCGATGTCTTCCGGAACGTGTGGAACGTGCTACGTGCAGACTCCCCAGATGACTTCGTATCTTGCATATGAAGACACGGTTGACGCTCGCCGCTGGTCAATTCTGATGCGTTGCGCCTCGCCGTCTCGATAGCTTTGGCCGACGTCACCACTTCCTCAAGTGTCGGATTGTTCTTTTCGAGTAAACGCTCGCGAATTGCTGCACTACGCAAACCGCACACGAACCTGTCACGTAGAGCGTCCTTTAAATATGTCCCAAACGCGCAGTGTGTTGTTAGACTTTGCAGACGCGCCACGAAGTCCGCAATACTCTCCTGGTCCTTTTGACACGTTTGATGGAATTTATAGCGCTCGGCGACCACGGATGGCGTTGGATGGAAATGCCCTTTCAACAACGTGACTAACTGCGCATAAGTCTTGGAGGACGGCTTATTTGGTTCGCATAACCCGGCCAATAACGTATAAGTTTTTACACCTATTACTGACAACAACGTATATGCGTATAGATCTTCCGATATTTGGTTTGCCTTGCAGAAGTTTTCAAACCTGTCGTTGTACGAGTTCCACGTTTCGTCTTCTGGCACAAAAGTCTCGCAATGCCCGATTCGACCCGCCATTTTGCGCACACTTGAACACGATACTAACATGGAAGTTAGTTCGCATGGAACTTCCTTGCCTTTTTCCTCGTCGCCAATTGTAATGTCTTGGGAGTAGAAGGAGCAATCATAGAACACAGTAAATGGTTGTAGACACTGACTCGTATTTAATGCTGTTGTGATTCAGTATACTGTACAGTAGCCAGGCAAGTCTAGGGCTGAGTAGCAACTGAAGCTAGTTGCTGCTGACAGGTAACAGGTAAACTCATCTGTAGGTGTGGCGCCCCCTAGCAAACATTACAAGTTGTATCTAGTACGTCTTCATTTGACACATCGCTTAATTTTTCTATCGCAGTCAATTCTTCCTCCGAATATTCAGGTTCGAACATAAGCCCAGCGTTAGCTTGGGCCATAATAATTTAATAAAATGATTAAACATTAACAAAACTGCAGCTCGAACCCAATGCGATGAACGATGAATGGACAGAGCTAGAAGCGCGAACGGCGATAAACAAGCTCAAGCATGTGTGACTGGAATCCACCACGATTCTATCCCCTCCCGTCCGACGATTCTCCCTCCGCGGCGGCCGCCGCTTCGAGCCAAGTAAATGCAGCACGCCGATTACACGCCTTCGGTTATCAGCGTCCTGCGGCTAAACGAAAACTCCGATCACAAAAACCAAAAAATATATACACCGATAAAAGATGGACGAGTGTGACACTATTTTTGTTTATTTTTTCTGACCAAAGGTACTCGTAGGTGCTAAGGGTGGAAAAAGTTCCCCGTGTAATTCCTTATGGGAGAAGTTTTTCTAAGCACCTAGGCCGAAAATCACCGTTTTCGACAATTTTTAATCTTCTTCCTGTAAACACGGGATCTTTTTTGCAAGGCCCTAAATTCATTATTAGGTATCAGAAATCGACGAGGGAAGTTAATTTCACCAGGTAACCACTCCTTTAATAGGAACATGAGTTAACCCGTACAGAAATATCGGGAAATACAAATATTGACTGTTCAAATTGGACTTGTCTATAATTAAAGATCTTTCGAAAGTTCACATAAGAATTGCTCCATTGCTCTTCCATCTTCAATTATGCGTATGAATTCCAACAAGCGAACCCAGACGCCAGGGGTTTCATAAGAATTAAACAAATAATCCAACAGAAAAATGGAAGTAAAAATTAAAGTAGGCACATTGAAAGATACCAAAAGGAATTGATACTAAAATATTGCAAGCGTACCCAGAGGATTATCACAGCACAAACAGGAAGAAGCCAAAAGAAACAGTTGTTGATAAACATCAGAAGAAAATAAATGAGTGAGTGTGCAGAGCTCGAAGACCTTCCCTGGTCAACTGCTCCCTGAAGACTGACGACACACCTGTCAGCACCTCGCTTTTATACCTTTGCCGTTTCAATGCACACAGACCGCCACAAGCCAGCGTGCTGCCCGTTCTCTCTCTGCACTAGCCCTGTGTCCTGGCGGCTGGGATTTGAGTGTTTGGAGCGGAGGAGCGGAGCACAAGCAAAGCAGCGAGCTCGAGAGGACAAAGAGAGGTGGTGAGCACTCATTGCGCGGAGGAAAGACGAGTGCTGGGATAAACTTTCGATGCAGAAGTGAGCGACTGGAAGTTTTCTCACCGATCCCTCCTTTCTTCCTTCGCCATTCGGGGAATAATATAAATACCGTGGCCCCAACGACTCCCGTCCACACCTCGGGTTTTTATCTGTAGGTTCATAGTGTAAGTCTAGGTTCCAGTAAGTAACTGATGTGGAGCACGCATGCAAGGAACGCGCTCGGCCCAAAGCATGAGACTGAAGGGACCAAAGCAACGCCAAGAAAGGTTATTTGCTCATTAAGGAATGTTACGAATTATTAGATAAAATATGGAGGCGAAAGTCTGCGGAGTTAGATAAAGTACCGTTGCTAATTCTGTAGTGCCGGTCCTTCCGCAGAAATGCCACTACTTTACATTGTCAACGAATCCAACCAGGGGCGGTTAGGTGCTTTCATCACCACCTCCTTTGCGGCGTCCACCATCGCGAAAAGCCCGCACCTCCACCCGGCCAAGCTCACGAGCTTCGAGGATTACTTCCTTAGAGGTTTAACTTCCTCGTCTTCAGCGTTTACCATATTTGTACCAAACATACTTTCTATTAACTTGTAAGCAGTTGTATGTGATACCTTCCATGTAAAATAGCTAAAATTACATTCTATTACATATCCACAAATCCATTTATAAATAAAAAACTTTTCGGTAGCCCCTCAATTGCCAGGTTGCTATTTTAATATCAATATCCATCACACAGGAAATGATGGTGTCAGGGAAGCAGAGGATGACCGCCGCGATTACAATCTGGCTACGTATAACGATTCTCAAACTAATAATTGATTATTGGTGTTTAGCGACGCACTGTTTTGACAACTGGCCCTTTGGCACTGGTCTAATGGCGTTGGTGAATGAAAGGGTGATGATGAACCTAACCTATGGCTAGAAGGGAGGAGGGGAAACCCTGTGCCGGCACGTAGCCTACTCCTGTCGAAAAGCACCGAGGGGACCACCGGCTTTACGTCCCTTCCCAAGGACGGTACAACTCGAACAACAGGATTCCTCCGCTAATCCGTGCTGTCGAGAGGTTGACAAGCAAGGCGAGTGAAGTTGTCGTACAAACTTCAAACCCTCCAACCTCTCTCCCGAACAGAACTAACCATCTCAAACTAACCGGCGGCGCGTTGGTAGAAAAGTGGAACACATTTACAAATGCAGCTGGAATTTTGTGACGCCATAAACATTGTCGTGAGCCTGTTGGAGATTCTCGTCGGAGTGCGGCCAAAAAACAAAATCTTCACATTTGGATACGATCGGGCCGGTAAAAATCTCTATTCTTATGTGTGTGCTTATACCGGATAATATTTTGCTGACATCAACAAACAAATCATTTGTATTATTTCTTACAATTAGTATAGGGATATTGCAAGTTAGAATTTTAATTATAAAATACTTAAATAAAACGCTTATTTGTGTGATCCCAGTGTGATAAGTGTGATCCTGGGACTGATACTAAAATCTATTGAGCGTACCCAGAGTATTATCACAGTACAAATAGGAAGGAACCAACAGAAACGGTTGATGAATATGAGAAGAAAATAAATGTGTGATTGTGCAGAGCTCGAAGACATTCCCGGGTCGACTGCTGCCTCAACACTGACGGCACACCTGTCAGCACCTCGCTTTTATACCTTTGCCGTTTCAACACTCAAAGACCGCCATAACCCAGTGGGCTGCCAGTTCTTTCTCTCTCGCTCTCATGTACTAGCCCTGTGGCCTGGCGGCTGGGATTTGAGAGTTTGGAGGGGTTTCCGTGGCAGAAGTCCTGCAATTCCGTTTAGCCGAAGCAATCCGAAGTGACGCTGGGATAAACGACGATGTTCAACAATCACCACCGGCGTCGCCTGTACGTCAGGCAATTTAATTTATGAAACTTTATTTAATTATTACCTTTTTATCTCCAACAAACCCCGAGAAAACATAGCTGCTTGCTTGGCACAGAAAAGCCAGTAATATTTTATGAAGGAAAACATACAATCAGAAATATACGTTAATTTTAAGAAAGAAACCACGAACATTATCCTCGTCGGGTGACCGAAGAGCATATTAAAGCAACGAACAGATTATGAAACCACGTGGTGGCTCGTTTCAAATGGTTTGTTGAAAAGGGATGTAGAAAATGCGTTGTTTGGTGGTGAATCCTTTTGAAAAGCCGGTTGTCAGTGAAAATCTAGCAATCAAGTTATTGAAAGTGGCCTTTCGGCATCGTGGCACAAATGCAAAGAATTAAAATAATCCAACAGAAATAGGCACATAGGAAGATACCAATAAGCCTTGATACAACCATCTTATGAGCGTATCAAGAAGATTATCACCGTACAAATAGGAAGGAGAAAATGAAAGATGAAGGAAATAAATGAGTGATTGTGCAGAGCTCGAAGACCTTCCCTGGTCGACTGCTGCCTCAAGACTGACGGCACACCTGTCAGCACCTCGCTTTTATACCTTTGCCGTTTCAACACAAAGACCGCCACAACCCAGCGGGCTGCCCGTTCTCTCTCTGCACTAGCCCTGTGTCCTGGCGGCTGGGATCTGAGGGTTTGGAGTGGAGGAGCGGAGCACGAGCAAAGCAGCGAGCTCGAGAAGACAAAGAGAGGTGGTGAGCACTCTTTGCACTCGTAGCCTGGTCCTCACCGGGAGCCTGTCAAGGGTTCCCGGATCCCTGGACCAGTTTCACCCCTTCACCACGGTGAGGTGATAGTCCTCGAAGGGGCCACTGGCCAATTTTTGTAGCCGTGTGGCTTGCACGAGCTTCTGGAGTGAACATTATCCCTTCTTTCTTAACTGTGATTCGTGCTGTCAACACAGCGAGTGAGAAAAGTGATGCAAATACTGCTCCAGTTCCAGTTCGATTATTAATTCGATAAACGATGAATGTCTTCGATTTTTTTCCAGGCGCCAAGAACAAACTTGGCCGAGCGGAGCGGCGGCAGCGGGCTGCCTCACGACAGTCCACGTCCGCGCCGCGCGAGAGGTCTCCGCGCCGCGGTAGATCGCCGCCGCGGCAAAACCAGGCGGCATACCCGGGTCATCCGTTTTACCCCCCCGGGTTTGTACCCCCAGATGCATGGCTGGGGAACGCCAGATTTTGAAAATTATAGAGAAGAAAAAAAAAAAAATTGAGACATTTGAGACAAAGACAAAACATTAATCCCGCATGATATCTTAACATCAAGTTGAATATATGTATCCCAACAAGGTTTTCCCAAAATTATGAATCAGAACTACGCATCACACACGTCATAGGCGCGAACACTCGAAGGGTATTTAATCTTTCTGTGCCTAACGAATACCTTCCTGTATTCATGCACGCAGAAGTCACCTTCGGTCTGGCATAATACACGTGCTACAATTTTAATGGTATCACCTATCGTAGTTAAAAAAGTAAGTAGGATCAAGATGTTATTGAGTGTGAACTTTTCCTTTATTTGGTACTCTTGCAGCGGCTTTTTTAGACAATAGTATTTTTCCAAGTTGTTCCAAGTTTGTCGCGTTGCCGATTGTGATACAGCCGAGACGCGTAATATTGGCGCGTCAGTCTTATAGTAGATATTAGCAAGTACACTAGGTCAGAAAGTTGCTGTTCATGGAACTAAGGAACCCAATTCCGAGAACACATGCGGGTTCGCTGTGAGGTTGGCACTCGGATGGTGTTATCGGACTTCCAAGCTTCTTAGCGTCTATACTAGCTCGGAGAGAGCCGGGTTTCCTCACGCTGCCATGCAAGTCGCTGCTGGAGATGTCAGCCAACTTAACTTGTATAGTTCGGGCAAACAGCGTTTACCTAAAGAAAATGTCCACAAGACGGAGGTCTCAGGTGCGAACCTAGAGGTTGGGTACTCTGATCGCCGTTTCTCGATATTCTCCAACGCAAGACCAGAAACATGCGGGAATATTTCCACCAAGCCTACAAAGGCCAACGCAACAAGATCGGAAATCTTATCAACTTTGCACATTTTATAGCTACTTGAAGCATGGAAATATAATATATGGTATAGTAAAAGAAAGAGTTGACGAAATGATAACATAGTGCCCGACAACTTGATGGAAGACTGAGTGCAGGATGTTCTGGGAGCAATTGATGCACTTCCATGAGATAGTTTCAAAAGAGAGGACTGCCACATGCCGATTGTCCTGCGCGCAGAAGGCAGAGGACCCCGTCACCAAGCCGCAACTGCTCAGGATTGTCACGTGTCCACACGGGGTGTGACGTTTAAGGGTGCGTGAATTATGGGCATACACAAATGGATTCGTCTATAATTTAAGATCTTCCGAGAGTTCCCATTAGAATTGCTCCATTTCTCTTCCATCTTCAATTCTGCGTATGAATTCCAACAAGCGACCCCTGACGTCAGGGGATTCATAAGAATTAAACAAATAATACAACAGAAAAATGGAAGTAAAAAAATTAAAATAGGAACATTGAATGATACCAAAAGGAATTGATACTAACATCTTGCGAGCGTACCCAGAGGATTATCACAGCACAAACAGGAAGAAGCCAAAAGAAACAGTTGTTCATAAACATTAGAAGAAAATAAATGAGTGAGTGTGCAGATCTTGAAGACCTTCCCTGGTCGACTGCTGCCTCAAGACTGACGGCACACCTGTCAGCACCTCGCTTTTATACCTTCGCCGTTCCAATGCACACAGACCGCCACAACCCAGCGGGCTGCCCGTTCTCTCTCTGTACCAGCCCTGTGTCCTGGCGGCTGGGATTTGAGTGTTTGGAGTGGAGGAGCGGAGCACAAGCAGAGCAGCGAGCTCGAGAGGACAAAGAGAGGTGGTGAGCACTCATTGCGCGGAGGAAAGACGAGTGCTGGGATTAACTTTCAATGCAGAAGTGAACGACTGGAAGTTTTCGCACCGATCCCTCCTTTCTTCCTTCGCCATTCGGGGAATAATATAAATACCGTGGGGTATATAAATACCAACGACTCCCGTCCACACCTCGGGTTTTTATCTGTAGGTTAAAAGTTTAAGTCTAGATTCCAGTAAGTAACTGATGTGGGGCACGCAAGCAAGGAACGCGCTCGGCCCAAAGCATTAGACTAAAGGAACCGAAGCAACGCCAAGAAAGGTTATTTTCCTTGCTCATTAAGATGTTACGAAATATTAGATAAAATATGGAGGCGAAAGTCTGCGGAGTTAGATAAAGTACCGATACTAATTCTGTAGTGTCCGGTCCTTTCGCAGAAATGCCACTGCTTAACATTGTCAACGAATCCAACCTGAGCCGGTTGGGTGCTTTCATCACCACCTCCTTTGCGGCGTCCACCATCGTGAAAAGCCCGCACCTCCACCCGGCCAAGCTCACGGGCTTCGAGGATTACTGCCCCAAATGGGCCGCGATGTTGAAGACCGCGTCCTCGACGTCGCGACACCGCTCCCTCCCGAGGACGTTCCTGGGCATCCAAGATGGGGCCGACTCTGCCGACGTAGCCGCCGTGGACACCGCGGCCGCAGGGCGATGCTGGGAACTGATCGCGGGGACCGCGCCCGCCGGGCAGCAACGATGATGCGCCTCCACAGCACCCCGACGGCCACCCGGGCGGTTCCATTCAAACCAGCGATGAGTGCAGGCCTAATTTACATCATGAGCGTTTCTATCATAGAAATGTCTCTGAAGGATGCTCGTGATTATAACGACATCAAGGAACCCACCAAGATCGCCACAGCTCCAGAGATGGTGTTCCATGCGCTAATTGCATGCATGCTCGCATTCAAAACACCGACTGAGGCCGGATACTCGGAGTGGACGAAAAAACGATGGTCCGCCTTCGCAGGGGCTGTCGGATACCAAGATACATATCTATCGAACATCGTCACATATCACTACGCGTGCAAGAACCACATGAAGTTTGAAGAGCTTTTAGATGTGAGTCCGTGCCTTGTTCCTTATTTTCATGTGACTTCCACCTCATCTGGGAGCAACATACTGAAGGTCTTTGCGGGGCAGGTCAGCATGATATCCTCTTTTACAGGAAACAAGACTGCTCACATGTCCTACAACTTCTGCTCCAACCGTGAGTCCCAGGCCTGGCTTATCCCTGGTATGCTCTCTGAGGCATGTCATCTTAGGCAAGTGTACAACAAACTCCAGCGAAAGTATGGAGTTCTGTCCCCCTTCGCAAAGGGCATGGACTCTGAACGGGTGGGCGAGTTGGAAGGTAGATATTACCCTACTCTTCACTCTTTGACCCTGGTACAAGAGATGCGTGGGTCACAAACAAATACAAACTTTGCCGGTCAAAAAGCTAGCAAGAGTCTAATCTAAGAGTATCAAGGAGACGCTCCATCTCTTTGGGGGTCAGGCTTTGCTGCATTACCAGATGAGGATAACGTCACAGAGGTACTTGGGTTTAAGCCTCCAGCAATGTTACCCGAGGATCAAGAAGACCTTTTCACTGCAATTTTAAACAGAGTGGCGAGGAAGCCATGAACTATTTTTATCCAGGCGCCAAGAAGAAAGTTGGGCGAGGTGAGCGGCAGAACACGCATGCGCGGCGAGACTGGTCGGGATACCTGGGTATCCCATTTTACCCCCCCCCCCGGGTTTTTACCCTCTAATGTCTGGCTGGGGGTATCCCAGAAACTGAAATTTGAATGAGATATGAAAGAATTAATAAAAATAATAAAACAATTTGAGACATTTAAAATGATGGTTCAGTTTGTTGAGCTCCAAAACATTAATCCCGCATGATATCTTAACATCAAGCTTAATATATGTATCCCATCACAGTTTTCCCAAAATTCTGAATCAGAACTACGCATCACGCACGTCATAGGCGCGAACACTCGAAGGGCATTAAATCTTTCTGTGCCTAACAAATACCTTCCTGTATTCATGCACGCAGAAGTCACCTTCGGTATGGCATAATACACGTGTTACTATTTTAACGGTATAACCTATCGTAATTTTGTCAAGAAAAACAATAAGAATTTTATGAAATATCGTTTTTAGTTGAAAATTAGATTATAAAATTGTGAACCTCAAAAACCGTTAAGACTTGTGCCAAAGAAAGTAAGATAAAGATGTTTGGGAGTGAACTTAGTTTTTATTTGGTACTCTGACGGATTCCCCTCAGAGGGAAAGACCCATTACGAGAGCAGTCCGTTCTTCCAGGAATTCAATACGCTACAACTTCCTCAGATAGACGACGATGGGGTGTCGAAGATAATGGAAATGCACAATCCTAATATCATGGAATTAATGCTTCGAACGTGGATCCCATATTGACGATTGTGGACGGCAATGACGGATTGCGACCCGGATGAACCCACAACCCGGCACAGCAATGCTCTTGTTGAAGGGTGGTTTATCAGTGATTATTAATCTGTTGAATTATTTATCTATTTTTGCTTGTAACAAACCTAACGCCTTATAGTATATGTTGAAAATGTTTTTGCACTCTTCAATCTTTTAAACTAAGATCTACAATACGATATCAAAAGCCGAAAACTTTGAAAGTGATCCGAACTAGCGATGTTGGGCTTGGCGTACGCATGCGTGACGCGAAATTTTCAGTCAGCTCGTTTTAAAATGTGGTCAATGTTGCGCGACTTTTGTTTCAGTACAATCGCAATAATACAAACGCCCGCGGTGCCCGAGCGGGCCGCGGCGGTTGAGGGTACAATCCCGTCGACCCCGACGTCGCCCCCGTCGTCGCGGCCAACGTCGCACCCGTCGTCGGCCCCGTGGACCAGTCCGACGTGGAGTCGGATGGCGGTGGCTAAGGCCACCACGCTGGATCTAACTACGGTGGTTTCCGCCAGCGTGGCGGCCGCGGCGCCCTTCGGGACAACGCGCGAGGTGGTGAGTTGGTTTAATCAAGTTTTAGGAGATACTTAATTTTGGAGCAAAAACATTCAGAACATCCTACAGAGCAAGTTAATTATCATGTAATTTATCAATTTTCATCAAAACATGACGAGTGAAACTTCAAAACCAACACTAATTAAATAATGTCCGTTTGTTGCAGTCTGGAAAGGAGTTTGACCTGACTTGCGATGCGCTCCAGCCACCTGCCTGGTGGTCTACCACAATGGGGTAGCCGTAACAGATTTCTTTGTCCTTCGCGAGGGTGGTGTGGCCATCCATGAATTCGCTACCACGTCTGCCTATGATGTCATCATGACGCTGACGGGGGTCTTCTACGTCTGAGACAAAACCTACACGGATGCTCACAAGTGGTTCCTCAGTTTTGTGCAGAAGCAGCTCCTAAAAGATCTTGATTCTTCGTTCAAAGGGTCCATCACTTACAATCGATTTCTGCGGGAGTTCAGCATGGCTTGCTGAGGACGAGGTATTTGAAAAACATCGTTACATTTAGATGATTTGTGATTATATGTAGCCGATTCTCTGGGTAAAAAGTTGCCATTTTTGGTCAAGGGTTGAAACCCTTTTTTTTCCATTAAATTAATGCTACTTGGGTTTCTTGCCACTTGTGAGTTGTTCAAGCAGCACAATACTATAATATGTGATTATAATACGCTATAGAATCTCTTGAAAATAATTTGCAATTTTTTGTCTGGGGCTGAAACCCTTTTTTTCCAATTCATTATTGCAACTTTGCCACTTGGTACCTTTTATAATAGACTTAACAATACCCAGTGCCATTTTGTTGCCAAAGATCATTGCTAAAGTTGCAACTGTTTTTAGAGGCAATTGTGCCAGTAAGATTTTAATTTGTGTTGACCATAAAGGCACCCAGGTCGTACTAGATAACCAAAAATGTACGCCAACACGCTATGGTTAAAATTTACGTTTCAACATCATTTCAAACTGTCGTCTTATATTGATTTCTTGCAGCTGCCATATCTCAACCAGTAATTATGATCATTTTTCCCCTCAGTATTCCTAAACCATCCCCTATATATTCCACCGGACAAAGAAGCGTCTGACATTAAGACCCTTCCAGAAGCATCCCATAACCCTACTCTTTTAGACAAGAAAGCGTCTGATATTAAGATGAAAAAGCGACCGATTATCGGACACGTCAGTGTCTGATAAACAATCAGACGCGTTGTTGCGTCTGATTCTGGATAGCGGGTTTAGACGCTAAAAGCGTCCGATTATTAGACACCTTTTTTTTGCAGTGTAGTAACTGATTTTGTAATTTTTTTTTCACCAGATTGTAGACATCCAGCCATCCATACCAGACATGTAGCCATCATTAGTAGTACCCAAATGTTCGCATTTGAGCAACGAAAATGTAGATAAGCACGAAGTCTTAGGTAAGCGTGGCAGAAGGGTCAAACACCAATTACCGAAAAACAAATTAACACAAGAAACAAATAAAACATACAGGGGGCTCCGAGCAGATGGTGCTTTGAGGCAAAGCCCCAAAGCACGCCGGGGGGGGGTTGGCGGCCGGAGGCCGCAGGGGCAGAGCCCCTAGTTAAACAGGTTTAAAATCCATTGTGGATGATGTTTCACTGACCTTATCCTAGAAAGACTGTAACGATGTACGCGGACGAAATTACCCACGCAATCTGCGCTTTCAAAGAAGTCTACAAAATCTGAAGGAATGCGTTTCAGAGCTCTGAAAGAAAAGAAAAAACAGCGTCCCACTCAAACCCTTCAGTGTAATGTTTCAGCCTCGGCAGGAACCTAGACTGGTAGCCGCATGTTAACAGCGCCCCACTCAAACCCTTCAGTGTAATGTTTCAGCCTCGGCAGGAACCTAGACTGGTAGCCGCATGTTAACAGCGTCCCACTCAAACCCTTCAGTGTAATGTTTCAGCCTCGGCAGGAACCTAGACTGGTAGCCGCATGTTAACAGCGTCCCACTCAAACCCTTCAGTGTAATGTTTCAGCCTCGGCAGGAACCTAGACTGGTAGCCGCATGTTAACAGCGTCCCACTCAAACCCTTCAGTGTAATATTTCAGCCTCGGCAGTAACCTAGACTTGTAGCCGCATGTTAACAGCGTCCCACTCAAACCCTTCAGTGTAATGTTTCAGCCTCGGCAGGAACCTAGACTGGTAGCCGCATGTTAACAGCGTCCCACTCAAACCCTTCAGTGTAATGTTTCAGCCTCGGCAGGAACCTAGACTGGTAGCCGCATGTTAACAGCGTCCCACTCAAACCCTTCAGTGTAATGTTTCAGCCTCGGCAGGAACCTAGACTGGTAGCCGCATGTTAACAGCGTCCCACTCAAACCCTTCAGTGTAATGTTTCAGCCTCGGCAGGAACCTAGACTGGTAGCCGCATGTTAACAGCGTCCCACTCAAACCCTTCAGTGTAATGTTTCAGCCTCGGCAGGAACCTAGACTGGTAGCCGCATGTTAACAGCGTCCCACTCAAACCCTTCAGTGTAATGTTTCAGCCTCGGCAGGAACCTAGACTGGTAGCCGCATGTTAACAGCATCGCCTCCATGATTGCTTGGGCGGGTTGTCTAACAAGACGCATCATGGGCGCTATGAAACGTAAGATATTACAAGTAAAGACCTCTGATGAGAGGTGCTAATGAGGTTTGCTGATGATTATTTTAGGAAGGGACTAAACGAACACGAAGATTCTGTTGCAATTGCTGTTGCTGCTGCTGAAAGGCCTTGTGAATATTCTTTTATTGAAAATGTTAATAAAATTATTTAATAAAGACCATAAGGAGTTAAGATTTGTTCTGCGGGCGACCAAGATGGAACAAGACGATGCCGAACCCGTCTTGGACTAATATCTCCAAAAGGTGTTGTCCCGAGTCTGCATTCCGGAAAAGACTCATGGTCACTACTAAAAGCCATCTCGTGGAAGAATCCTCGGTTACTGATTGATTTGTGGGGCTTTACGGCACGCCAGCATCGAGGCTATTTGTGCCGATTAAAAGTTTTTACAGTTAAATTTGAAGCAAGACACGGTCTTGCCAAGCTAAGTCAATGTTTAAAATATAAAAACGTAAGATGATCTAGACGCATTCTTTATCAATACTTGCGAAAAGATCTAAAGTAGGCATTAAGTAGATAATTTAAGTTAAAATTGGTAAAAGACTAGATATTTTCATACAACCCAGCCTCTTTCAGGAATCTAAGCATTAAGTCGATGGAGCGATCGTCGTTTTTCAGTGCTTCTTGCATATTAAGAGGGAGTTTTAACTTTAGTCGCAAATGCCGGTGAACGGCGCACTCGACTAATATGTGCTTTAGTGTAAGAGGTTGGTCACAAGCGGTGCACATTGGTGGTTCTTCCCGTTTGAGGATAAAGATGTGAGTAAGAAAACTGTGGCCAATGCGCATCCGGGTTGTGACAACCTCTTCCCGACGAGAGCGACGGGCAGACGATTGCCAGGCTGCTACTGATGGCTTGATGGGCTTCAGCTTGTTCACTAAAATAGTGTCCCATGTGGCTTGCCACTGTCGCCACATTTGCAATTTAAAATGGTTTTTAACATCAGTGGCTGGGACGAGCCAGTGTTCTATGGCCGGTTTGCAGGTGGCGTCCCTTGCTGCCTTGTCGGCAGCCTCGTTGCCTGCAATGCCTACATGACCAGGAACCCAACAGAAAAGAACTTCTTTGCCGAGTTGGTCCAACTTACCGAGAGTGGCCTGGATGTTTTGGATAATGTGGTCTGTCGGGAAAGCATTCTCTAAAGATTGCAGTGAACTAAGGGAGTCAGAGCAGATTAAAAACTTATCTTGTGCGTCATGTCTGATGAAATCTAGTGCTTTACTGATAGCGAGCAATTCGGCAGTAAAGACACTGCAGATCGGATTGAGTTTAAAACTCACAATGGTGTCTCCCGCTACAAAGGCACATCCAACCGAGTCATTTAATTTGGAACCGTCTGTAAAAATGAGCTTGTGCTGTTTGTAAGAACAGCAGAGGTAGCCAAAGAGTTGTTGGAAAACAAGTGGGCTCGTGAAGGCTTTCGGATGTCGTGACAGCTGAGCCAGACACACAGGTCGGGACAGGGTCCATGGAGCTATGTGACCGGGGTTGATCGGTTGGACAGGTGGAAGGTCCATGTCGATTTCTTGGAGATGCTCCGCAAAACGAATGCCAACCGGTCGCGTCGCCTTCTGCCTTTGTTCGTACTTGGATTTCCGTGGAGGGTGGAACACGGTCTGGTATGACGGGTGTTCGGTCATGCCTCGGAGCTTGGCTGCGTAGCTACTGAGAAGGTAGCTGCGCCGAGCAGCCAGTGGTGGCTCACCAGACTCGCAGTACAGGCTGCTGATAGGGCTAGTACGGAAAGCGCCGGTGCACAGACGGATCCCCGCGTTGTGCACCGGGTCGAGTGACCGAATGTAAGATTGCCTAGCCGAGCTGTAAATGGTACTACCAAAGTCGAGCTTCGATCTAATGAGGGAGCGGTAGAGGCGGAGCATGGAGGTTCGATCTGCTCCCCAGGATGTACCGCTCAAGATCTTCAGGATGTTGAGTGCTGTAAGGCATTTGGCTTTAAGTTGGCGAATGTGAGGTAACCAAGTAAGTTTCTCATCGAACACCATTCCGAGGAAACGGACCGTCTCAGTGAAGGGCAACACATTGTTTGACAATGACAGGACAGGATGTGGATGGAAGTTGCGATGCCGGCTGAAATGCATGCACGAGGTTTTCGTCGCTGAAAACCTAAATCCATTTAGGTCAGCCCATCCCACCAGTTTGTTGATAGTAAGCTGGAGCTGTCGCTCTGCAGAGTTCATGTTTCCAGTCTTATAAAAGATCGCCAGGTCGTCCACGTAAAGGGATGATCTAATTGGTGATCTTATGCATGTCATAATTGAATTTATGGCGATCGCGAACAAAACAACACTGAGTACGCAGCCTTGGGGCACGCCGTTCTCTTGGTCAAACGAGGCCGAGATAGTGTTACCGACACGAACATGAAAAGAACGGGAGGCCATGAAGTTCTGCACGAAGTGGGGCAGGTGTCCACGAATGCCCCACTTGTGGATGGTGCGCAGAATCCCATATTTCCATGTCGTGTCGTAGGCCTTTTCTAAATCAAAGAATATGGCAATAAGGTGCTGCCCGTCTAAGAAGCTGTCTTGAATAAGTCCTTCAAGTTGGACAAGGTTGTCTAGGACCGACCGGTTTCTACGAAAGCCAGATTGCTCGTTACAAAGGAGGTTGTTGCTTTCAAGATGCCACATGAATCGTGCCGTTACCATGCGTTCGAGGATCTTGCAAAGACAACTGGTAAGAGCGATTGGTCGGTAACTGGAAGCTTCCGACTTTTCCTTGCCGGGTTTTAAGATAGGGATGACAACAGCTACCCTCCATTGAGTGGGGAATCCGTTTTCACACCAGATCCTGTTGAACAGGTTCAGCATGTAGGATTTGGAGTCAGAGGACAGGTGCTTAACCATCTGGTAATGGATGAGGTCAATACCAGGTGATGTATCCTTTGCTGCTCTCAATGCTGAGTCCAGTTCCCACTCGCTGAAGGGTAGGTTGTACACCTCCAGGTTACTCGAGCGGAAGTCCAGCCTTTTCCTTTCAGCCGCTTGCTTAACATCTTTGAATGTTGCCGTATAATTGGCGGAGCTCGAGATTTTTGAAAATTGAGCGCCCATGATATCTGCTATTTCCTGTTGAGAGGTTGCTAGTATCCCATTGCATAGGAGACCAGAGATGGGTTTGAAATTCAATTTCCCAGAAATCTTGCGGATTTTTTCGAAGACCCTGGATGATGGTGTTCGAGTTGTAATGGTGGACACGTAGTTTCTCCAGGAAGTCTTCTGCGCCTGCCTGCATGTCTGGCGAGCCTTGGCCCTCGATTTCTTGAATGCAACCAATTTGTTGATAGTTGGGTGCGATATAAACGTTGCCAGTGCTTTACGTCTACTTTTGATCGCCTCCTTGCACTCGGGTGTAAACCAAGGGACAGGCACCCGGTAAGGCTTCTCCGACGACTGTGGAATGGTCTTCTGAGCTGCGTGTATGACCACTTCAGTGAAGTGGCTTACATGAGCGTCCACATCATCGAAGTCAGAGTCACCGAACACAGCAAGAGAGCGGAAGGTGGTCCAGTCGGCTCTATTAATTATCCACTTCGGTTGTCGTGGAGGGAGGGGCGGAAGGGTGCGACAGTCGATTAGAATCGGGAAGTGATCACTGCCACAAAGATCATCGTGAACACACCAATCAGTGTCGAGGGCCAGTGAAGGCGAACATAGCGATAGATCAATGGCGGAGAAAGATCCCGTGGCAGCTGAGAAGTGCGTGTTGTTGCCATCATTCAACAGCACAACGTTGTGGAGCCTGACGGTGTCCTCCATCAGCGTGCCTTTCGGGTTGGTGGAAAGGCCGCCCCACATAGGATTGTGTGCATTGAAATCGCCAGTTAAGGTGGATCCGTACAGAAATTTATTGTTTTTGTTTTGGTAAAATTTTACTCAGATGTGGTGTGTGCCGGAAAGAAATACTCAAAAAAATATTTTTAAAAATATTTTACTGGAAATTTTCCGGAAAATGTGAAAATTTGTTTGGTAAACATGCCACCACTCCTTCCCTCAATTAGGTCTAAATATTGGTGATATCATTCTTGACTATTTTATTTTTCGATCAAGACACTTGCAGCTTGCCAATAAAGGAAGATGAAAGTTTAGAACTGCATACTTTTTCAGTAACAAACTTTGAAACAAAGCAAAAAAATTGGCAAATTTACGTCATATTTTAACCATTGACAAAATTTAGAGAATGTCAGCGCGAATTGAATTAAGTGTCTTATTATAATCCCTGAAGTTTGGACATTCCATAAATATTAATTTCATTTCGATCGGACGACTGATACTCCCCCCTAGCGGGACAAGAGACAGATCAGCAAGCGTAATTTTCCATACTAATTTTTTAATTTTCCGGAAAATTTCCAGCAAAATATTTTTAAAAATATTTTTTTTAATATTTCCTTCTGGCATATGACCACATATGAGTAAAATTTTACCAAAAAAAAAACAATAGAAAAACTGCACGGAAAAAGTACGGATCCACCTTAACAGAAAGGGACGAGGAAGTTGGGCCAAGAGATTGTCCAAGGTCTGCTGAGAAACAACACTGTCTGGGGGAAGGTAGACGTTGCAGATGACAAGGGGGCTTGGAAGAGAGATCTTCACAGCCACGGCCTGGAGGGTGGTAGTCAACACAACAGCCTCCGAATGGAGGCTGTTGTGGACGGCCGTTGCAACACCTCCCTGGGCTCGCTGTCCTGCGACGTAGTCGTGCCGATAAAAGTCGTAATTCTTAAGAACAGGAGCATCAGTCGGTTTGAAGTGAGTTTCTTGCAAGCAGATAACGAGTGGACTGAACTTTGACACAAGTTGGCGAGTTTCTACCCTTCTGGTGGAGTATCCCCGTAAATTCCATTGGATAATCTTCGCCATTATTTCTTTTTGGTGTGTTCTTTTTGGTTCGTTTTATTTTAACCCACTTCTTGCCTTCTCCTTTCCCTTGACTAGCTGCCAGTTTGCTTCGGTGGAGTCTGTCTCCATGGCGTCCCTCCTGTTGGACAGGGGGGTCAACGTGGAGGTGCTGACGGTGTTAGAGTCGAAGGTTATTGGAATTTTCTTTGCAGGCGGTGCCGTGGTCTGCTTGGCGGTCACTTTTGCAGACGCATGCTGCAAAGTTTTGGCCTCCAAAAGCTCTTGAACTTGCAAGCGCAAAGACTCGATTTGGGCTGTTTTTTCCTCAAGCTGGCTCTTTAAGGCTTGTACTTCCTGCCTGTGCCTCTCCTCCATTTCTTCATGGCGCTTCGCCTGTTCAGCAGAGAGTTGCAATTGTTGCTCTAGTAGAGCTTGCAAACGAATTGTCTCTGCCGAGACGGCAGCAGTGGTTGAGCTGGTTGCGTTGGCGAACGAATTTTTCGAGGTGGCAACATTAAGACGCTTGCGGGCTTCGAACAAGGATATACCTTCTCTGACTTTAAGCTCTTGGATTTTCTTTTCTAGAACCCACTGCGGGCAGTCGCGAGACCACACAGGGTGACTGCCAGAGCAGTTTGCGCAGAGGGGAGAGCTAGAACATGCGTCTGTCTCATGTTCACCGGAGGAACATTTGCCACAAACTGCCTTCCTAGTGCATCCATCACTCGGGTGGCCGTAGGCTTGGCACTTAAAGCAGCGGAGAGGGTTCGGAATGTGAGGGCGAACATCGAGCCGAAGGTATCCCGCAAAGATGTACCCGGGCAGTTTGGGTGTACCGAAAGTGAGTAAAATCAATGGTGTTGGTAGTAGTGTGCCGGTTTTCCTGCTCATCATTCGGTACACGTCTGTCACGCGCTGGGAAGAAAGTTCCTTCTTGATCTCCTCGACATCTAGGCTCAGCAGGTCGTGACAGAACACGAGGCCTTTCGAAGAGTTCAACATCTTATGCGGGGTCACTGTAACAGGCATGGTTTCGAACGACGTCACTGCTTGCAGTTTCTTAGACTGCTCGCAGCTTAGAACCTCTACCAATAAGGAGCCGTCTTTAAGGCACTTTGAGCTTTTTACTTCGCCGACAAGAAGCAAAAGTCCGCGCTTCTGTGCAAACGGAGACACAGATTTAAAAGTTTTTCCATTTGTCAGTTCAATAACAAGAAAGCGTGGTTCCAATTGCTTAGGAGCCACGTCTTCAATAGCAATCGATTCCTCTAGCAGAGGGCGGGGTCGTTTGAATCGGTTTGGGGGGGGAATGGGAATGGGGTTTTGACAATTTGGGGTAGCCATTGGTTGGGATGGGGGCAACCACCTCCCATAAGCGCCCGGATAACGTACCCAACTAACCCGTTGAGGTCCTACCCCGTCAGGCCTTGTTTAACAGCTCCGTTTCTCACCCATCGAAGTTCGGTGGGGGGAAGCGGGAGCTGAGGTTCCGTCCAGCAGGCTAAGAGGTGGAAAGTGCCAATTTTGCGCCCGGACGCAGCGTGGGCGCAATCGACCTTTTCCCTGGGCAGGAGACACCGACATTGTCATACGATTACTCTGCCCAGCTATTGCAGTCGACGCAACCCAGCCACGAGCCAATCCATGTAAGGTTTAAAGCCTGTACAAGCCGATTGACTAGGGTGGATGAGGCCCCAGCCTCCCGTTTCGGGGTGAAGCAGAAGCCGAAGAGGTGTGTTGGGTTAATATTAAACGCCAGTATCCAGCTGTACGAAAATACACCTTCAACCTCCAGGTAAATCTTTTCCTCCCTTACGGGTTTCCAGACACGGCAAACGTCCGGGTAAGCGGTTTTGGCCAACACAGGGAGTCGGCCAGAAAAAAAAGGAGACATAAGAACATAGGATAGGAAGGGGAAAGCAACGAGAAGACCAAGACTCGAGAACTCCCTGTGCAGACCATCAGTCACCAGCGGCCTGGCACAAACAAATCGACTGACAAGACAAATAAATCAACCAAAGAGGATTCCAAAAAAGCAAGCCAAGTCGTCAACAAGGGGAGGGAGCCACACCGCTGTCGCAGAAGGCAGACGGTGGTTTCGGGAGACGGCAAGAAATGAAACAAGACAGGAGATGAAGAAAAGGAGGTGAAAGGAAAGCAAGGTGTAGATAGAAAAGAGTACACAGATCCTCCCTAGACCAGAGTCCGCGTACCGCAACAGCGGCGTGGCCGGACTACTCTTGGTCTGGGTCCTCGCCGGGAGCCTGTCCGGTATAGGAAACCTTACGGGGAGCGAAACCTCCCCTCCGGCAGAGCCCCCCGGGTCATCGGACCACGCAAACCCCCTCACCACGGTAAGGTGGTAGTCCTTGAGGGGGTCCTCGGTTACCTCCAGCTGCCTGCTACCAGCTCCCAGACATGTTTGCTGGCATAAGCCAAGGCACAATTCATGCAATTGGTAAGGCCAACAATCGTAGATGCGTAGTAACATCGGAAAAGGTTTTTCTCCTGTCTGGCGAAAGTAAGTCCGGGGAAGAGAAGAGAAGAATTCTCAAGTATTTGTGCCGCAAGCGGGTCAAGGAAAATGCCGTGTGGGAAGATTTGATGCTGTCGACGAACCAGCCAGTCCTTCAAGGAGCATTTCCGTCGCCAGCTCTTCCCACAGATGGCAACATTACAGTTGCTGACCCGACAGAAAAAACATCCTTTCAGGAAATAGAAGTGAGTGGCAATTATCTCAGCGTTGGTTCAGCTCTACTTGCATGGAAGAAATCAGCTGCTGGCTGAAATAACAAACAAGTCTCATCCTTGGAGTGAACAACACACTATTTTTCCATTTCCACAAAAATTTGCTTTAAGTCAGGTGAGTAAAATATTGTCAAAAGTTTAAAAGCAATAAAAAACAATGCTAAAAAACCAGTTGTCATGTCCAGACGCAGTTTTTATAAATACTTGCGCCTGGAACATAAACTGCTTTAAAAACTTACTAAAAACTAGATAAGTTTAAAAAAGTCAGTTTGAATTAAAAATCGAATGACTCGATCTATCGACACGGCGTTGTCTCCCAACGCCTCTGGCAAACTTCCGGGAATCTGCAGGTGGTTGCGCAGTTGCCTGTGAACGGCACACTCGACAAGGAGATGTTTAATCGAGAGAGGCTGATCACAGGAGGTGCACATCGGTGGCTCTTCTCGCTTCAGGATGAAGACGTGAGTGAGCGGGCTATGACCGATGCGCAACCTCGTTGTTACAACCTCCTCGCGTCGAGTGTGTCGGGCAGAAGATTGCCAGGGGTCGATAGTTGCCTTGATGGGCTTCAGTTTGTTGACTTGCACAGTGTCCCATGTCGCTTGCCAGCACTTCTTTGTTTCGGCCCTGAAGGCGGCTTTAAGATCGCTAACAGGGACAACTGTGAAGTCAACATCGGCTTTTCTTGTGGCGTCTTTGGCTGCTCTGTCGGCCATCTCATTGCCAGCAATTCCTGCACGGCCTGGAAGCCAACAGAGCAACACTTCTATGCCGACCAAGCACAGTTCGCCAAGCTTAGCCTGGATGGTTTGCACAAGATGGTCCGTGGGGAATGCCTGACATAGTGCTTGGAGGGAGCTCAGAGAGTCGGAACAGACAAGAAATTGTTTGCGATTGGCACGCTTGATATGTTCAAGGGCCTTGAGAATCGCAAACAACTCTGCTGTATAGACACTACAGAGAGGACTGAGCTTAAAGCACGCGCTTGTGTTGTCGATGACAAAGGCACACCCCACAGACTTATTGTCCTTTGATCCGTCAGTGTAGATCCTGCAGTGTTGAGGGTACTGGTCGCAAATGCTGAAGAACAGCTGTCGGAAAACGGCCGGGCTCGTCTGGGCCTTGGTGTGCTGAGCGAGTTGCATCAGGCACACAGGCTGGGATGTTGTCCAGGGAGCAACACGACCGATTCCGACAGGAAGGACAGGTGGTAGGTCCATTCCAAATGCGGCCAGGAGCTCTTTTGCTCTGATGCCAACAGGTCTGGTTGCTTTTTGCCTGGTGTTGTAGAGCACAACATTCGGCGGAGCGAACACAGACCTGTATGCCGGGTGTTTTGGCATGCCACGCAGCTTGGCTACGTAGCTGGCAAGGAGGTAGTCACGCCTGATCTTAAGCGGAGCCTCCCCGGCCTCACAATGCAGACTGACGATGGGACTTGTGCGAAACGCGCCAGTACACAACCTGATACCAGCGTTGTGCACTGGATCCAGGATGCCGATATATGATTTCCTCGCCGATGCATAAACAGTGCAGCCAAAGTCTAATTTAGATCTTATGAGAGAGCGGTAGAGGCGGAGCATGGACGTTCTGTCAGCTCCCCAGGAGGTACCGCTCAAGATCTTTAGGATGTTCATTGCCTTCAAGCACTTGTCTTTGAGTTGACGGAGATGTGGTAACCAGGTGAGCTTCTCGTCAAATACCATTCCGGGAAGCCGAGTTCAGGTTCCCTGTTTGGTGGAAGATCGCCAAATCATCAACGTAGAGCGATGCACGAACCGGAGTTCGAATGCATGTCGTGATGGAGTTGATGGCGATCGCAAACAGGGTAACACTGAGGACACAGCCCTGCGGCACTCCGTTCTCTTGATCGAAAGCCGACGAGAGAGTGTTTCCGACACGAACGTGGAAAGACCTATCAGCCATGAAGTTCTGCACAAAGTGGGGCAAGTGGCCACGAATACCCCACTTGTGGATGGTCTGTTAAATGCCGTACTTCCACGTCGTGTCGTACGCCTTCTCGAGATCGAAAAACACCGCGATCAGGTGTTTCCTTGTGAGGAAACTGTCCTGGATCAATCCTTCAAGCTGGGTCAAGTTATCTGTGACGGAGCGGTTTCGCCTGAAACCAGACTGCTCCGCACAGAGTAGCCCGTTCTTCTCCAAATGCCACATGAGCCTAGCGTTGATCATACGCTCCAAGATCTTGCATAGGCAGCTTGTAAGGGCAATTGGGCGGTAGCTAGCAGCATCGGTCTTGTCTTTGCCCGGCTTCAGAATGGGGATGACAATCGCCACCCTCCAACGAGCTGGGAAACTGTCCTCGAGCCAGACTCTATTCAACATCTGAAGCATATATGATCTAGATCTTGTACTCAGATGTTTGATCATCTGGTAGTGGATCATGTCGATGCCAGGTGAAGTGTCGTTGGCGGCTCTTAGCGCGGAGTCCAGCTCCCAGTCGCTGAAGGGCAGGTTGTAAGTTTCCTGGTTCTTACTTCGGAAGACAAGACCTTGCTGCTCGGCTACCTGCTTGACCCGCTTGAAGGATGCGGTGTAATTCTCCGAGCTGGAGACTTTCGAGAACTGAGAACCAAGAGTGTCAGCGATGGCCGGGCCCGTGGACTGCAACAGCCCGTCACGCATCAGTCCGGATATGGGACGGAAAGTTGATCTGCCAGACAACTTCCGAACCTTGTCCCATACCCTGGACGACGGTGTGCGGGCCGTGATGGTCGACACGTAGGTCCGCCACGACACTCTCTTGGCCTCAGTGATTATTCTCCGAGCCTTAGCTCTCGATCTCTTGAAGGCGATCAGGTTTTCTTGGGTCGGATGCGACATGAAGAAGGAGAGGGCCCTCCGTCTCACCCTGATGGCCAACTTGCATTCACAAGTGAACCACGGGACGGGGAGACGGTAGGGTTTTTCAGACGACCGTGGAATGGATTTCTCGGCTGCATGAATTACCACCTCCGTGAAGCTGTCCACGTGAGAATCGATATCCTCGGGGACAGCCTCATCGAAAGTGGCAAGATCACTGAAAAGTGACCAGTCAGCCCGTCTTAGAATCCACTTTGGGTGTCTGGGTGGTAGAGAAGGGATCCTCGACGATTTAATGAAGATAGGGAAGTGGTCACTTCCACATAAATCGTCGTGCACAGACCATTCAGTGTCAAGAGCGAGGGAGGGTGAACAGAGAGTCAGGTCAATCGCAGAGAGTGATCCTGTTGATGCAGTAAAGTGGGTGTTACTGCCGTTATTCAACAGGACCACATTGCGAAGCCTGATAGTGTCTTCCACCAGTGTACCTTTCTGATTGGTGCTGAGACTACCCCACAGGGGGTTGTGAGCGTTGAAATCACCAACCAATAGAAAGGGTAGAGGTAACTGGTCCATGAGATGGTCGATGGATTGCTGGGTAACGACACTATCAGGGGGGAGGTAGATGTTGCAGATGTGTAGGGGGCTTGGAAGGAAAACCTTCACAGCCACGGCCTGGAGGGTGGTGGTCAGCACAACAGTCTCCGAGTGGATGCTGTTGTGGACGGCCGTTGCAACTCCCCCCTGAGCTCTCTGTCCACCTGTGTGGTCGTAACGGTAGAAGTCATAGCCCTTCAGGAGTGGCTTGTCTGATGGCTTCAGGTGTGATTCCTGGAAGCAACAGACAAGGGGGCTTTTGGACGACACTAGTTGTCTGACCTCGGGTGCTCTTGTAGAGTATCCTCTCACATTCCACTGAATGATGTCTGGCATTTTGTTGGACTTAGGATTTTCCCTTCTCTTTCACCTTCTCCTTCTCCTTTCCCTTCACCGTCTGCCAGGTGTTCGGCGACGTGTCGGTAGGGTCTACCTCCATTCCATCCTTCCTGGTAGACAGGGAGGTGGACGTGGAGCTACCGGTGGTGTTGGGAAGGAAGGTTATGATTTCCCTCGCCTTCCTCGAGGTGCTGGCCTCAGTCAGCCTTCCCTTGGAAGCGTGCAGCTGGAGCGTACGGCTCTCGTGGAGTTCGGTTATTTGCTGTTTAAGCGATTCAATTTCTCTGTTCTTAGCTTCTAGGTCTCTCTTCATGGCCTCGATCTCTTGCCGGTGGCGTTCTTCCATCTCCTCGTGGCGCTTAGCCTGCTCGGCGGAGAGTTGCAGCTGTTTTTCCACCATGGCCTGCAAACGAGCCGTCTCCGCCGAGACAGCCGCGCCCGAGTCCACGGCTTTGGCAAATGTCTTTGAGCCGAGGCCATTCTGAGTGTTGAAGCGCTTTCTTGCTTCGAACAGAGAAATGTTTTCGATTGTCTTTATTTCCACGATTTTACGCTCCAACTTCCACTGTGGGCAGTCGCGGGACCACACAGGGTGGGCTGCCGAGCAGTTAGCACAGTGAAAGCTGTTGCTGCACGCGTCCGTCTCGTGGTCCTCTTTGGCGCACTTCCCACAGATGGGCTTCCGCTTGCAATCGAAGCTGGAGTGGCCGAACATCTGGCAGGTGAAGCACCGCAGAGGATTGGGAATGTGCGGTCGCACAGGCAGACGTAGGTAACCAGCAAAGATACACTCTGGGAGTTTAGGTGTGCCGAAGGTCAAGATGAGCAATGGTGTTGGTTTTAAGGCCCCGGTCTTCTTGCTCATGACGCGATAAACGTCAGTGACGCCTTGGCTTACAAGCTCGTTTTTCAGCTCTTCAGTAGGCATTTCCTGAAGGTCAAAACTAAAAATTACTCCCTTAGAGGTATTTAAGGACCTGTGGGCAGTCACAGTAATTGGCATGGTGTCGAAAGAAGTTGCCGCTTGCAGTTTCAGTGACTGCTCACTGTTAGCTACTTCTACCAGTAGTGTGCCATCGCGAAGGCATTTAGAAGTCTTGACATCTCCAGCAAGAAGTAATAGTCCACGCTTCTGCGCGAATGGCGAAACAGTGCGGAACGATTTACCACTGTTAAGTTTGAGAATGAGAAAGAGTGGCTCCACACTCCTCGGAGCCACCACATCCTTCAACAAAATATTTTCCTCTAAAAGAGGTCTAAGGCGCTTCTTAGGATTTAGGGGGGGATTTTTGTTTTGGGTTTCCATATAAATGGAGTTATTTCGTCCCCCGGAGCCCTGCCCACCACGGAGCCCAACCAGGGGGACGTCCCACTGGGACGCCGGGGTTGTCCGGGGGATATAGTCAGGAGGCACCGGCAGTCGCGAGTGACCGCAACTGGTGGGGCCCAGCAACACCCATCACGCCACCGGTGCCCCCCTCCTCATCCACGCGTGAAGCTTTAAAACTCCAGGCGAGCCGATTGACTGGGGGTGGATTAGCCCCCAGCCTCCTGTTTTGGGCGAAGCAGAAACTAAAGGGGTGTGTTGGGGCAATTGTCTATAATAACCAGACAATTGCCCCTCAACCCCCAAGAAAATCTTTTCCGCCCGTACAGGTCACTGCGCACGGCAAACACGCAGGTAAGCGTTTAGACCTGCACAAGGGGTCGGCCAGAAGTGAAGACAGGAGAGTGTAGGATAGATAAGAGACAGCAATAAGGTAAGGCTCGAGAACTCCCTGTGCAGGTCACCAGTCACCAGACATCGCTGGAGCCTACAACGACCGACAGTCATCCGAATCATGTCCATGTTGAAAGCCGAGTCGTCAATGGGGGGGGAACCCCGCCGCTGTCGCAGAAGACAGACGGTGGGTTCGGGAGGCGGCAAAAGAGATGAAGTAAGAAGGAAGATGAAGAAAAGATGTTGAAATGAAAGGTGGGGAGGGAAAGACAGCCAGATCCTCCCTCGACCAAAGTCCGGGTCCCGCGATAACGACGGGGTGGGCTAGTCTTGGTCTGGGTCCTCCCCGGGAGCCTGTCCGGTATAGGAGACCTTGGTGGGAGTGGAACCTCCCCCCGGCATGGCCTCCCGGATCATCGGACCACACAAACCCCTTCACCACGTTAAGGTTCTAGCCTCGAAGGGGTGCAGCACTGACGTCTAGCCTTTGTTTCGAGAAACGGACCCATGGATGATTTTAGAAGGCGCTGAATAATATTCTACCAAAATATCGTCTCAATTATATTTTACATTACAACACAAAACATGTCCACTCGTCCATTGCAAGAGATTACGTCTTGGATTCACATTTGCAGTGTTGATTGTAGAGAAGGACATAGAATAGTCGGAGTTGCGATCAACTATTTAGAAAAAATATATTATTGAATAACTAAACTGGGGGAATGTGAAGCACTTCCCTATTTTATTTGATTGGCTAAAAATAAGAGATTGATTCTTACTCAATAGGTTGGGCTCCATAGTTGTGCGTTGTCCATTGCAAGTGGCACATTACTATCCAATCTGGTTGAATCAAGGAACTAGTGATTCTGAAGGTCCTCAAACAATGGAAATAAATAAATTTAAAGTTTCTACTCAATTGCTCCCCTTGAAAAAAATATGGACCTGGCATGTAATCTTATGGTCCCTTTCAAGAAGTCTGTCCGCTGGTTTGGCCAATTGTCGCTCATGAGTTGACGCCGGCTGTTAAATTCACGCAGCAAGAATGATTATCGGAGAAGGGGCCACCTCCCGAGCTGCAGCGAGCTACCGCCTCCCGCCAGCGCCAAGGGGACTCCCTGCAGCCCAAATATTACCTTTCGAGAACTTCAAATAGATAAATAATTAATGTTATACTTGTGTCCGTTTTCTAATAGCGTATATCGTTGCAGGTGCCTCACGTGGGTCGTTGCAAGTCCAAGTGAAACTGATAGGGATGAGACATTGAATAAATCTCATAGCTAATGCTCCGAACATTTCAAACCAGATACTGTTCACAATCCTTTACTTGTCAGGGGTAACAGGGGACCAACAAAAGAACAGCCAGAAGAACCTGATCGCGAAATTATTTGTGACGAAGACCAACAGCGATTCTTGTTTAAAAATTCCACGTCCTAAAAAAGTCTGCACTGTCATCGGAAGGAAAGAAAATCCCTTCTTTCGACGCAGAACAACAATGTTTTGATGAATTTAACAGATAATTACATGCTCCTTATATGGCAATACCGTGGAGGATTCCTCATAAACTTATCTGCCCTAACCTTAGGCCAAAATCTGTCAAATTAAATGAGCAAATCGGTTGTGTCTTTTCTTGCAGAATCTTGGAGACATACCCATCATTTATTTATTATCTTATGAGAATGGCAGTGTTTTAGAGGAAATACCTTACGACCAAAGAGAAGTCTCATCCGGCGTTACTCAAGTCAATATGACCAATTCCCTAGTTTATTTTAGTGCAGATTTTCACTGCCCTGACAGGGAAGTCACGGCAAATGGATAATCATTATACCTCAACAGTCAGTGATCCGAAAGAAAAACGGCTAAAGCCATGGAACTGTTTTGACTGCGCGGTTGGTGCTCCCCGGGAGAAAAAAAACAGAAAAAAAAAGAAATGTTACTTTGCTTCGAATATAATAAACTTTGAAATCTAACATTCTAACAACCACGTACTGAAAGTTTATTAGTTATTTGTTCGGACGAAATATGGGAAAGCGTGCTAAGGTCACGTCCAACCGAAGAAATGGAAAGGCATACGCTTATTCCACTGACAGCGGCCCCTCAGTGAGCATGCGATGCGCACTCGTCTTTCCACGCACGGGCTGGTAATCCTCGTGGTCGACCGCCGCATCATGTATGTGCCTCTTGTCATTGTAACCTCCCGACTTATTGCTGTCTTAAAAAAAAATTCTTATGGTAAAAGTTTGGTGGGCCTTTCTGAATTTAATTTTATATTAGCGGACTCCTTTTTCGAGTCCAAGGGCTGAAAAGAGCGTAATATAAAGCGGTGTTAAGGGTTTCGTTTGTGACGCTTGGACAAGCTCATGAGGAACCAAACTTCATGTAAAGGGTAAATGCTACCGGAGTCAAAACAAGAACGCGAAGGCGCACTCTCTGTACATTTAATTCCGTTTAGCACACTAAAATATCAAGGAGTTTGATTACCTTAGTATGTTTGTTGTGGGTGATAAAGGGGTTAGGATTTTTCGACGACTTCCTCTCCTCGCTTCTCACACTGTGTGGCGGACAAAGAGTTTACTTATGGAAGGTCTCTTATTTCATATTTTGAAGTAGAGTTAAAGTAGAAGATAGATAATTTTAAGGGATTTTCTAGGCGTATCGATAAGGTTCGCAAGGAAATAAGAGGCTTGTTGAAAGGTTGGCAAGTTTGCCGTAGGAGACCGAGACTGGTACGATCGAGGATTTGAAATAAGCTAGTCAAGGCACAACGGCGCCGGAACCGGGGGGGCAACGGGGGCACTTGCCCCCGATAGAAATGTCCTGGGGGGGGGGGGGGGCAAGAGTATCGATTTGCCCCCCCTACGAAAGCGAGAACTATATTATTATTATTTTTTTTTTATCATTTTATTTCCTTAATCCATTAATAGCAACGGGTAGAAATATGCACATGGGCACACGGATATCTCGGTGGATTCTTGCCAAGAACCCACCATCCAAAAAAAAAAAAAAAAAATAAAAATATAATATATATATATATATATATATATATGTAATTAACTCTCTCTATCTCCATCTTCCCTGGCTTCTTCTTCTCCGCCATCTTCCTCCCCGTCATCTTCTTCCCTTCGTTCGATCAACTCTTTCCACTTTTCTTTGTTTTCCCACCATCTTTCTTCTTCAATAACCTTTTCCCACTCTTCACCTCTCTCTTCAACATCTCTTCTAACCTGCATAATCCATCTTTCTCTGGGCCTTCCCACTCTTCGTTTCTTATATTCAATATCAAAAAATCTTTTTGTTATTCTGCTTTCTTCCATCCTTTTCACTTTTCCAAACCAACCCAATCTTTCTTTGCCTACTCTAAATCTTAAACTTTCAACTCCCATTCTTTTCCTCAATTCACAACTCCTCTGCTTATCCAATTTTGTCACACCAGCCATACTTCTCACAAACTTCATCTCTGCTCCTTGCAACAAATCTTCCAACTTTCCACTCAACGTCCAAGTAACGCACCCATACAAAAGGATGGGTAAAAAATAAACTTTGTATAATAATAACTTGCATTTTTTGGGGAAGTCTTCATTCCATAAAAGTTTCCTTACTTTTTGATAAAAAAAATTTGCATGTTCAATTCTTCTTTTAATATCATTTTCTAATTTGTTTTCATTGTTTACCAAAGTACCTAAATATTTAAAATCTTCTCTCTCCTCAATTACTTTCCCCATAAGCGTTACTCGGTCAAAATTCTTCTTTCTTCTTCTAAACATAAAAACCGATTCACTCTTCTTCTCGCTTATTTTCATTCCAAATTCTTCAGTAACATCACTCCACTTGTTGACCATCTCTTGCACCTCCGCACTTGCATCTCCCCAAACTAAAATATCATCTGCATACACCATCATTTTTCCATTCGCTTCTTCATCTGTTACTCTCCTTACCATCTCGTCCATTACAATTACAAACAATAGTGGAGATAAAACACTACCCTGTCTTACACCAGATTTAACCTCAAACCAATCTGTACTCCCTATTGCCAATCGCACCCTACTTTTACTGTCCTTATAAAAACTCTGAATCCTTCTGATCATCGCATCTTCAACACCTTTCTCTTGCAAACATTCCCATATCTTCTTTCGTGGTAAATGATCGTATGCCTTTTCAAGGTCTAAAAACACCAAACACATATCTTCGCCTTCCTCCCACTTCTTTTCCATGATTTGTCTAATTGAGAATATTAGATCTATTGTTGATCTTCCTCTCCTAAAACCGTATTGTTCTTCTCTCAGTTTATTTTCTACACTGTCTCTTACTCTTTTCTCTATTACCCTCTCATTATATCTTTGCACATTGACTCAATAAAGTAATACCCCTGTAGTTTTTGCACTCTTTCCTGTCTCCGTTTTTGAATATTGTTACAATTTCTCCTTTTACCCAGTCTTCCGGTACTATTTTCTCTCTCCACGCTATTTCTATCACCCTATAAATCCAATCTAATGTCACATCACCACCCGCCTTTATCATTTCTACCGTTATCTGATCTATTCCCGGTGATCTTCCATTTTTCATTCTTCTTATCGCTTCTCTTATTTCCTCTCTATTTATACCATTTTCCTGTTCATCACTATAATTTTCTTCTTCTTCTTCTTCTTCTTCTTCTTCTAAATGTGGATTCTGTTCTTCTTCTTTGTCAGAATATTTGTGAATATTCATTTTTTCTGTTTCCTCTCCTCGTATTTGAATATGTCCGTTTAACAACGTATAGAAATACTCCTCCCACATTTGTCTTATCATGCTTGGTTCGTTAGTTAATTTCCCTTTATATCTCATATACCTCTGATCTATATTATCTCTTCTCTTTATTTCTACCGTATCATATATCATCTTCTTCTTCCCTTCATAATCCTTTTCCAATTTTTCAGCCCACTCTAGCATTGTTCTTATTTTTTCATTCTTTATTAATTTTTTCACTTCATATTTGATTTGTCTATATTTTACTACCATTTCCTCGGTTCTATTTACAATATATTATATATGATCTATCATCATATTTACCAATCTTCTCCTAAATTCTTGTTTGATAGAATTTATTTGTAGTTTCCAACTTTTAATCTTGCCTTTCATTTGACCTTTCTTTTCTCTCTTCTCTTTTCTTTTTTCATTTTTATTAATCACGCATGCCACTAGCATTCTGTGATCACTATCTAAATTAACGCGAGATAAAACTTTCATGTCTCTTATATCCTTTTTTAAATTTTGTCCCACAATAATATAGTCAATGATAGTCTCATTTAATCCATCCCAACTCACTCTTGTTATCTTCTCTTTCTTTCCTTTTTTGAACTGTGTGTTGCAAATGAAGAGTGCATTTCTTGCGCACATATCCAGTAAATTTTGACCTTCTCTATCCCGTTTTCCATACCCATGCATTCCCATTATATTTTCGTACCCCTTTCTTTCATATCCTATCTTTGCATTGAAATCTCCCATCACTATACTGTACTCTGATTTTGAAGCATTAATTTCCTTTTCCATTATGGTCATAAAATCGTCTTTCACCTGTTGTGTTCTCCCAACTTGTGGGGCATAAATTTGTAAAATATCCAAATTTCTTTCTCCTATTTTCATGTTCATTCGAATTAATCTATCGCTTGCAATCTTTACATCGATTACTTCCTTCTTCATTCTTTCATTGGTCACAAATCCAACTCCGTTCCTCCCTTCTTTTCCCCCTGACCACCATAGTTTAAATCCATCTCTTAAATCCTTCTCACCAACTCCTTTCCATTTTGTCTCGCTGCAACCCAGCACATCAATTTTCTTTTCTTTCATAACGTCGATAATCTCATGAATTTTTCCATTTAGGGTTACCACGTTTATGGTAGCCACCACTATTTCTCGTTCTCTGCCACGTCGTTTTTGTTGAAATTTATTAAAAAATTTCACATCTCCCTTCCTTCCCCCTTTTTCGTCTTGGTCTGTTGCTACTTTATTACTCTCGACACCCATCTTGACCGAAAAACCGGTACCTTCAATTCATCTTGTAGCTCTTTTCCCACCTCTCCTTTCAATTCATTATCCTTCCCGTTATACCTTTCTTTTCCTTCTTTATGTACGACTTCATTAATCTCCTTCTCAATTCCAATCTTCAATTTATTTTCAATTTCTCTTTTTAAGTCCTTCCCCGACATCATTTCCCATGTCCATCTATTTTTCAAAAATCCGGGTATGTATGGTAAATTTAGAAATTCAAAATTACCATTCTTTTCCTGTAGTTCCATCAAGTTATTATTGAGATATTTTCCAGTTCTGGATTGGAAACCACACACCAACACTCTCACTTTGTTTCCAAATGTTTTCTTTACTGTCTCAAGAAGTAGTTCAAAATCTCTCATTATATCGTCGCTGTTCCTTCCTTTTCTCACTTCTTTATTTCCAACTTTCAAAACAATTGTTTGCGGATTCCCTATTGATCGAGCATAATAACCCTCTTGCATTCTCTTGGTCAATTCTGTTATCATTATTCCAGGATCCACTCTTGCTCTAAGGTCTAATCCTTTACAGAATTCCCCTGCTTGTCTACCATCCACATCCCCCAAAAGCAGTGTTTTTTTATCACTGACACTTTTCTCATTTTCCAGTAATTCAGTATTCATTTCCACACTTTCTAATTCCCTACTCACTTTGTTTGTTTCTTTATCATTTGGTATCATCCTTTGTCCTGTTACTTCACTTTTATTTCCTTTTACAATTTGGTCTTTTTCCTCCTCATCACCCGGTGTATCCTTAAAGTCTTCCCCGTCGTAAGTCCTTTCCATGGCAATCAGCTCTGTAATCTCACAAAGTCTTTCAGCTAACCTTAATTTAGATGCTGCATTGTTCTGTTTTTCCGTACTATTATTATTCTTGTTATTGTTAATCAATTTGATGATCTCCTCCACGTTTTCCAGCCTTTCCCCCCATTTCTCATCAATCTGGCTCTTATCACTTTTTTCCAGCTCCTCGATTCTTTTTTCCACTTTTTCCAACCTTTTCCCCAAATATATGAACGTTGCAATAATACCCTTTACCACTTCCGACCGTAGAACCCTACCTCTTTTCTTTTTCCTACCTGTCCATTTCTTGGCGTGATCCCGTTCTTCCTGCCGAATGCACTCCATCGTCCATTCTGTCATTTCCTCCGTAGACATCACTTCCACTTTGTTGATTTTATCTTTCTTCTTTTTAATATTTTTTATGTTTATCTTTGCACCATCCATGGGTTTTGAATCCATGGGTTTTGAAACTTCTTTCAATCTTTTATCATTCACTCTGGTTTGACTTCTTGTTTCCATTGGTGCTTGTCAACCTTCTTTTTTTTTATTTTTATCTTTGTAATATATTTCTTGAACTATTTTAAATATTAGAAACTACTACTTTTCATTTGTACTCACTCGAACCTCAAAACTTCAAGCTTCCACGCAGAAAAAAATCTCCAGTCCTCACTCTCGTACAACTCCCACTCCCAAATTCCCCCTACTTCTCACAGAATTTATCAAATTTATAGGAGCACTTCTTACTTCCAACCATCGCTATTCCATGGCCTCATGGAATATGAGGAATATATAATATATATTATATTGTGCAAAATGATTTTTGGAAAACAGTAGCAAAATAAAACAAAGTACCGATTTATTTCGAAAAGGTTTATTGTCAGAAATGGTAAAAAATAAAAAGAATACTTTTTGTAATTCAAATCCAATAGCTGTTTGTCATATAGGCATAGCACAGCATGGGAAACCGTTTGGTAGGTATTATAGTAGCGCTGTAGACTTATAGGTTTCGATTTCATGTGGCTTAATTTAGACAGAATTGTGTGGGAGTGTATTTTCGCTTACTATACTCTATATTAAATACGAGGATATTCATTTCGCCAAGCGCTTTCCTAGAATGCAAGTTCGGCCGTTGCTCGAGGTTTGTTTATTAAGTTACTGTTTCCTTCAGTTGAGTTCACACAGTTGTGCCATGCACTTGTGCTTCATATTTTTGTGTAACCATAACCAATAACCAATAACCATGTCAAAGCGAAAGCAGCCAACGTTAAGGCGGTTCCCTCAAGACGCTATGTTAACGGGGCATAAGACCCTCGCTGTCTAAACTTCGAAATATGCAGTTTTGAAAGGAAATAACATTTGAACCTGAAAAAGTATAACACCAAAGTGCAGGATTTATCAAAAAATCATGCTCAAACCCAAATTTCACTGAGATACACGCATTTAAAAGGGTTAGATTTCTGGCGATATCATCAGAGTAACGGTTGTAGATAGAAATACGAAACTTTTTCACAGCCTCGCCAACACCTTGCTCCTAGGTGTGGGCTATCAAGCAAGTCATTTTGAGCCAAGGGCTGTTAAGTGGAATTATTTTTCTCACCCTCTGCATTTTTTTGTCACGAAATACTAGTCTTAGAAACGTCATAGAAGAATTTTGAAAAGACGATTGGTTTGTGGTCTGATTTTCACTAATCTAGTGTTATTGGTTTGGGCAATGCTATCGCCACAGTATTTAACCCGTAAAACCAATACCTGGCTGAAATCGACACCGCCCTTGAATGTCTCGCGATCTTGGCTCGCACTCGTAATCAGTGCGACAGTTAAGTTGTGTATAAACACAATTTATACGTTATAAGCTTATATTGATATTGATTTGAATAGTTTGAGCAAGGAGTTCATCGCTTAAACCTCAGAACGAACTAAAGTGTTTGGTGTAATGTAAATGTATTGTATCGGAGCTGTAGCGTCATATAACAAAATCGGTAATCAGTGTTTTATTTTCACAAAAATACTTTTCGATTTCCCTTAATTTAGTTCGATATTTTTTATTTTCATATTTTGATCCGTCTATTGTCTAATGTCTAGCTCGAGATAAGGGATCGAAATATCTTATCTTTTGCATAAAGTATGTTGACATGTAAATTTACAGTCATCAAGTTGTGTTTATTTGTTTCTTTACAATGTGAAGGCAAATGTATTGGTACCTCATTTATTTTTATCCTGAAGCACATCCATTATTAATGAAATCTTTTGAAATATTTTAAAATGCGTGAAAAGCATTAAATATCTGTTTGTAACAACTAGGGTTTCGCCAAACGCTCTGTATCGCATTGTTGGCTGAGCGCCCATTAGAACCTGACCTTTTAAAATAGGCCTCCTCCTCCTCTTCCCCCCCCCCCCAGCACCGCCAATACAGCACCTATTCAATGTAGGTCTATGCTGATAACTTGTGTTTTCCTGCCCCCCCCTAGCAAAATTGACTTCCTGCGCCTCTGTCAAGGCACCAAGGCACATGTCAGGTTGACAAGGTCAAGGAAATCCCTTGTTAGGCAACAAGATGCTGTTTAGAGGAAGTGAGCCATTAGGTGTCTAAAATAATATGTGCATCGACAACTACCAAGGCTGGTTTGGAAAAGACTTGTAATAATTGCATTACTTGTTTAATATGTTTTTTTTAACTCTGTGTGATAACCAAATGTAATTAAAGTATTATCTGAAAAAATAAACATTAATATGGTAATATATTATGGGGATATATGGCGAAACAAAGGTAAATGATCCTCGTGCTCCAAAGTCCCAACCCATGGTATGGACGCGTCAGTATACGAGGTGTCAGCGCCGGAGGAGGTTCGAAAATGGTGAGTGTCACATATAATTTCCCTATGACCATTCCTCTTCATTTCCTTCCTCAGCCTTTTACTCCGGCTCTATTTGTTTATATTCAATCAACCTCAATGAGAACGATCAACTCAGCTCCAATACTCAAGCCGTCAGCGAAGCTAATGCCGGTCGATCTGACCCCGACTGGCGGTGGACAGCTGTTCGCACTTTCTCCAAGACCCAGCACAAAATTAACGAGGGTTCCTTGTTCTGCCCTTGTAAAGAATATCAAACACGCGCGTTGATGCAAGATGCGATTTCCTGCTCTTCGGCCCGATCAAAAAATATCGAAGGATCTTCGACCGGAAAGACAGCCCCAAGAACTTATTCGTTCATAACGGTGACACCCCTGTCGAGCTTTCAGGACACGCTCGAAGCAACTCGATGCCTTGCGCGGCCAGGTCTGTAATGATTACACTGCTTTTGACCAATCGCAACATGGTGAAGCCGGCGTGCTTGGGAGGAAAACAATGGAAAGACTCAACATCCCTCGGGCTTTAATTGAGCTCCATCGCTTCATCAAGACTAACATTATCAGCCAATCGCTTCGCTCGCTCATCCAATAATCTTGACAATATCGTGGTTTGTTTTATTTATTTATGATTTCTCGTGAAGAAGAGAGAAGTGAGAAGAGATGTGGAAGAAAGAGGAGAGAGCTGGAATAAAGTAAATAACACAGAAATATGTTGGGCGAATAAAGAAAAGTGGAAGGAATAGCTAAATAGAGAAGAAAAAGATGCGGGGGAAGAAGAAGAAGAAGTCACGTGTGAAATATGTTGTAAACTAGCTAATTTACGCCAGAGAGTTGTTGCGAGCTGTAATAAAGTGCTTTGCACCTTCCTACCCGTTTTTAGCAATGGAACAGGAAGATAATAAAGATGTTTAAAAAAAATGATTTCTTGATGTGTGTCATTCGCAAAGCTTCATAGAATTGCGTCATTTGCTGAGACGAAATATGGGAAAGCGTGCTAAGCTCACTTCCAACCAAAGTCATGGAAATAATTGGCTGCTGAGGCACGAAAAGGATGACGCGTGTCCACGGCACAACAACCGTCCTTGAGTCCATCGGAAGGACACTGAATTAAATGGCCTGAAATAGAATGAGCTACTTGAAACCTAACATTAAAAAATTATTGACCGGAATCGTGATTTGAACATTTGCGAATGTGACTATCGCTCGGTCTTGACGACTCATTGAAGGCGAACAATCCAGAAGCAAGGAGCCGTGAGTCCTTGGCTTGCAACCAACACGGGTCGGTTGAATCGTTTCCATTTTATGGTGTCGTTGCAAGAGGCTAGCAAATGTATCTACTGATGAAGATTCAAAACAAGTCGGACTCCAATCGGCTACAAAGCAGGAAAACACCATTCAAACTCTTGTAAAATAAAAGATGGAGGCTGGCGAAGATACGTCCATACAAAACAGACGACTGCATCACAGTCCAAGTCTCGTAGCGTCGTTCATAAAGGTGTGAAGATAAAACTTGGAGGAAAACAAAGAAGAAAAAATACGAGAGATGTATGAAAAGAGAATTGTAATTATTTCGTTGTTGAAGGAGGCCACGTGACGGCATGCGCTGTTTGATGCCTGAAGAGAGAAGCAGGGAGAGGCCGCGTGGCAGCGTGGGCTGAATGGTAGAAGGCATGCTTCCACCGCGGCGGTCTCAGGTCACGGCCCGAGGGAAGCGTCATCGAATTATTGGAACCTTATATCAAAGCCTTCCCCAAATCCCATTGACGTGGGAAATTGGTTCTTGATTAATGGTTACGATGGTTCTGATGACGGATGTCAATCCCTCTTCATGAGCGCTAACAACCCGAAGTGTGAAGACGTGTTTTAAGGCGGGGAAGAATTTCCAGGAACTGGAACTGACCACGCCGATGTCAAGAGAAGGTGCGTGCAGAAAGCGAGGCCTCGCAGCGACGAAGGAACGCTGACAGAAGCCAGTGTTTGGAGCCTCGGGTCTCGGAGTCCTGAGATGCAGGCAAAAGCAGTGGATCTACCGATGCATGGACCTCGTTCCTCGACGCGACGACTCGGATGCCCAAGAAGATAGCTCTTATCTGATAGCTCTTAAGATAGCTCTTAAGATGATGATGATGATTTGTGGCATTCAACCTTTTGGGGCGATAGCCCGGTTATTCATGGCCGATAGATCCATCAAGAGTGAAAAACTAAAATTAAATTTTATTCATCAAATGGTTAATAGCTAAAAATTTAAAAGTTTAAAAACAGTTCTTGAGTGATCTCCAAATGTGAGTTTGATTGTATTCTTAATCGCTAGCTGCCGTCTTGTGATTCTAAATTTGTATTATTTCGCTAAAATGTACTTCACAGTCAGCGGTGAAAGACATGTTCACGTGAGTAGAATGAAGTTTGAAGAACTGAAGAAAAGATTGAAATGCGTTTTATATATTTGATAGCGTGTAGATTTATGTGCCATATTTTTAGTAGGCACTTGGCGCATGAGGCGAGATGGCGTTTGAAAATATCGAAAAGAAAACAGAGATGAAAAGATTTTAAAAAGAAAGGTTCTGTAGAATAAAATAAATCGTGGAGTGCGGCTTCATAACAGAAGATAGGCCGGGACGCCGCCTTGCTCGCTTAGAAACGAGAGAACGACTGCGTGGTGTCTGCGTGAAGGTTTATGTTCCTCAATTTGAGTTTAAGGCGGTTCTAGCAAGACGCTATGTATAACGGGCCATAAGTCCGTCTCTCTCTAATCTGGTTGAGTATACAAACATTGTTGTGGTTTCGTGACACTCCATAGAAGATTTAAAAATTTAATTGCCTTTTAGCAAAGGATTAGAGCTTATATGAAAAGCTATCAAGTGATCAGCAGTCTTTTACACTTGCTTATTGCATGTGCGTTGAAAAGCTTAGTTATAAGCTTATAACGTATAAATTGTGTTTATAAACAACTTAATTAACTGTCGCACTGATTACGAGTGCGAGCCAAGATCGCGAGACATTCAAGGGCGGTGTCGATTTCAGCCAGGTATTGGTTTTACGGGTTAAATTTTGTGGCGATAGCATTTCCCAAATCAATAACACTAGATTATTGAAAATCAGACCACAAACCAATCGTTAACATTCTTAAACTGCTCGTCTTTTCAAAATTCTTCTATGACGTTTCTAAGACTAGTATTTCGTGACAAAAAAATGCAGAGGGTGAGAAAAATAATTCTACTTAACAGCCCTTGGCTCAAAATGACTTGCTTGATAGCCCACACCTAGGAGCAAGGTGTTGGCGAGGCTGTGAAAAAGTTTCGTATTTCTATCTACAACCGTTACTCTGATGCTATCGCCAGAAATCTAACCCTTTTAAATGCGTGTATCTCAGTGAAATTTGGGTTTGAGCATGATTTTTTGATAAATCCTGCACTTTGGTGTCATACTTTTTCCGGTTCAAATGTTATTTCCTTTCAAAACTGCATATTTCCAAGTTTAGATAGCGAGGGTCTTATGGCCCGTTATACATAGCGTCTTGCTAGAACCGCCTTCAATCACAAATAGCCAAATTATTTAATTGAATTGAATTGAATATTAATAAAATAGTAAATGTGTTAGTGGAATAAGGTGGAAACCCAAACAACGCTCCGCTTGAATTTATAAAATCGTGTGGAGCAAGGGCGAAATTTTGAAAGACCTATTTATTTATTTTAGTATTTAAGTATCGTACCTGGCACTTGACACAAGAAGCGAGATTGTGTTTGAAAATGTCGACATGAAAACGGAGATGAATAGATTTTATTAAAAGTGAGTTCTGTAGAATCAAATAAATCGTGGAGTGACGCTTCATTACAGAAGAAATACGTTAAGAAATGTTTGAATCTCGTAGCGAGAAACAAGCGCGTAGTGAATGAGGAGCCAATACTCGAGAAGGCTGGGACGCCGCCTTGCTCGCTTAGAAACAAGAGAGCGAGCTACGATGCGAAGCAACCGACCCTGGCCGTGCCTGACTGCGTACTGCCAGCCGCCGTGACTCAAGTCAAGTTCAAGATGGCATCGCTGTCCAAGCTCCCCACCTCGCCCCCTCCCCTCTACCTCGCCACCCATTGGCTGCAGCAGTCACGTGCTCCTCGTCGCTGCCGGCGTGCACGCGGGAAGATTGCCTTATAAGGGGTGCATTCCGTAATGAAATCAGAATGACCAGAACGACCGGCCCGATTATTATGTCCGCCATTTTCGATCCCGGTTGGTCCGTTGAATTACGGAACGAATTGACTGCTTAGAAATGGCGGGTTATGGTTTCTAACCTACAAACTTCCTACAAATCCAATAGCTAGGTATCTATAACTAACTAATATGAATCTATTAAGCGCAATCGTTTACGTTTACTTGTCATGGCTCTCTCCGCTTCTGCTTCAGGTATTACAATGGATACCACATTGTTTAATCCATCACAAAACTCGACCGCTCGCCACGACATGATGATGAGGTTGAAATTGGCGCACTTTTTCACTAACCGACCGGAGTGACCGGCTGAAAAGCTCGATCCCTCTGGTCGCGATCGAAACGACACAACCGGTGGAATACGGAACAGTCCTCTCGGTTATTCTGGTTAACCAAGTCAATTACGGAACGGATTTTGGTAGTCCGGTTAGGATCGGGTCATTCTGATTTCATTACGGAATGCACCCAAGGTCGTGCCTGCTGCCGACGATGCGTCACGGGCGTACACTCGGCGCCGGCGCAATGGAGCACGGGACGCTCGGTGCGGCGCGACATGGACCAGACGGGCGGTGGTTCGTAGTTCCAGCATCAAGAAGACAGTGACTTAATGAAGTGAATTAACCTGACGTGCAGCTTTACCAAGTCACCGTTGTGCCAACATGACGCTTGTGCCATTGGCAAGCGCCCGGGACGGAACATTTGACCACCGCCAGCCACATGTGGTTGCCCCGAAAGATACTGAAGTGTAGTTTGGTTCTCCAATTGCCATAAATTAACTTTCTCAGCGGCATTCTGTGAGACGTTAACATGGAAGAATGCTTCATGGTTTGCTCCTGGAATCTTAGGACCCTTAGGCCTTGACAGTGGAGCAACAGGGTTTGTACAAAGTGATATTGGAAGTTTGGACGGTGAAAAGGTGGACTTCCATGTATACATTTGCTATTCTCTAGACAATGTCGATATTCTTGATATTATCAACCGCATCACCTGCAAATGCATGCGAAACACCAACTTTGTTATGCGCAACCGCAAAGGATCCAGCGTCGACACCAAGAATCACGCTTATAAGTCACTGCTGAGGCCATTACTAGAGTATGGGTGTGCCGTCTGGGACCAGCACAAGGTTAAGGATGTACCAGCACTGGGAAAGGTGAAGAGTATGCCGGCAAGAAGGGTACCGGAGAACCCGGAAGTGGGTAAGTGGAAGACAAACCAATGGTAAGATCCAGAAGACTGGGGTCATCCCTGGGAGATGGTGAGGGAGCTGGGGTGGGATCCGTTGGAGTCACGAAGAAAGGTGTCCCGCCTGTGTAACAAGTTCAGGGCCAGAGAAGGAGCTGCCGGTTGGAGTGACTCAACTCGCACCTAAAGCTGAGGGAGCACCGGGGCAGGAGTGCGATTCTGTTAAGTTCGTTTCACCGAAAATGAGATGAGATCTCGTTTTGCGATTCTGTAAGCACTTTTCACACTTTTCATGTCGATTTGAATCGACATCTTTCTCACCGCCAATGTGTCCGGTGAGATCGTTCTCACAGCTGGTAAAGTTGGGTTATGGTGTTCGTTTACGAGAGAAAAAACATTCGGTGTCAGTTTGTCGGAAGAAATAGTATCGTTGAATTTAGTTTGCTTTTGTGTTTTAGAGTTTGAGATTATCCCATTGTTTTAATAGATAGTATAGTGCTTATTTGGTTTTTTTCTGGTTTTTTTACTTTTTGTCGGTTGTTTCGTTTCAGTTTGTAGAATAGTAGTTAATAAATGAGGACTTAGCCTTCCTTCATTCATGGCAGCAAATTAACCACATTATTTGCATTAGTATTGTTTTCTTGCTTAAATAAGGTCATTTTTTGTTAAGTTCCTTATTTCTACCTCATTGAATAGTTTGAGAGAATGAGTGAGCTCTGTATTTTAGTAAATAGGTATTTGGTTCTCGTTGTGACATCACAGTTTTGGAGTTGTCAAATTGGCTGTGTTTTGAATCACATTTGTATCTGAGATAATTTGCAAAAGAGCGTTCACAACTATTTAGTTTGGTAAAAAATACCATAGAATCGATCAAAGAAGTATTATGAAGTAGTTTCTCGACCCAGCTATTGTGGAGGCGGCATTTTTTTACATTTATGGTGTTCAATTAATAATTTCTTAATATTAATTATATTCACACTTTTCCACATTTACAAATGTACATTGGGTCAAGGGGTGGAAAGATCCAACCAAGTCTAGAGCCTGGTGGTTCATCCGGGTGGCACTGCGGACGTTTCTGATGTTTCTTCATCTTTTTCATTGCTTTCTTCCATTCTCTACTAATTCCTTCCATTGCTCTCTGTTCTCCTACAATCTATCATCATCCACTTCACTCAAAGCATGGCTATAGGCCTTTAGTTGTTGAACGAGAAATTACAATCTTTTTTATACACTGGCCAGACCGTGCTAGAGGGCGACGGCCGGACGACGGTTGTCCTCGCTTCTCACACGATGTGCTAACAGCTTCTCACTGGGAACCCAGAACCATTGTGCCAGAACGTGCTAGAAGGCAACGGCTGGACGACGGTTGTCCTCGCTTCTCACACGATGTGCTTACAGCTTCTCGCTGGGAACCCGGAAATACACATGGATGGGACTTTCCGCGTGGTCCCGCCAACACCACGCGCGTGCCAATTGTTCACCATCCATGTTTTGCGGTAGTCGGTGGCAAGTTATCTCAAATATTACATTCGTGTAGGAATAAGACACACTGGTTGTGTTGGTTTATATTTATGCCACTTTCACTCTCTGATGAACTTTCAGGAATTTTAGTTCATTTAGCATGAGGTAGATATTAGTTAGTCGGTCACATTTAAATATAATCGTCCATCATATCTTGGCTAAGTATCTCCAAGAGAAAATTAAAATGGTGCGTTCTCTACATAATCACGGAACCCGAAGTATTACAAATAAAAATGTTTTCATAGATTTTAAAAATAAATCTTGCAGCCTTAACTCACTTCTTGTAAAAGGAGTTAAATTTTATAATAAACTTCCGATATAAATTAAAAATGATGCCGATTTAGACAAATTCAAGAAAGACTGTACAAAAATAATACGTACTAATAGTTTAGATAAGATATGACAAGCAATATAATTTGAAACATTGTGATTTATAGAACAATCTTATTTTTATTATTTTATTTTATTTTTTTTTATTATTGTTCAATATTCTGTTTTTGATAAGTGATTATATGATTGTATATGTTTATGATTAGCTTGTTAGCTTAAATCAAACAAACAAACGAACAAAACAAATTTCATTCAATTATAAAATAAGCATGAATATAAAAATCCACTTTTTTATTTTCCTACATTTGAAACTTTCTTCAACAATAGGATGATAACTCACAAGGTGAGATAACTCACAATCAATGACATCACGAGGTCGAGTTTGCCATCAATTTGCACCATTTGCCTTATCATTGACTTGATTGGATGAGCGTAGCGAGCGAAGCGAGCGAAGCGAAGACTTCAATTTCACCACCCGTAGAAAAAAAGTCCATGTGTTTTTTTTTTTTTTTTTTTTTTTGTTTGTTTTTTTGTGTGTTTGTTCGCGCTCTACCGTCCAAACGACTGATCCGATTTTGATGAAATTTTCAGTGTACCTGAATTTGTTCTGAACTTAGACCCCCTGCGTTTTTCAGCTTGATAGCTTTAGAACTTTTCTCAAAAATCAAAATTTACGAAAATTTTCAGATTTTTTGCCATAATTTCGCTGTTTGTTTTTACTCTACTAGCTAAAATACCAAGCCAAATTTGACGAAATTTGCAGAATAGCTTTTGTATACCGTATACACTATACTGGTTAACTAAGAAATATGTTTTATATGTTTTAAATACGTTTTTTAAACGTATTTTTCGAATAAATTTTCAAGTTTTTTGCCGTTTAGCATATCTAAACTGTAATTACCCTTGCTTTTTCTTCAACAAACGTTACAAATATGTTGACCGTAGTGAGATGTACCGTTATAACAGTTTTCCTGCGATTTGAAATGGTTTTTATATGAAAATTATCGAAAACTCCATCTGTCGTCTAGGCTGGACAAAGTTTGACAGCTAGGTACTGATTTTACTTGGCCGAAAATTAATTGCCTCTGGATTCGATCGGCTTTCACCAGAGGTAATTGTAATAATGCTTGAATCTTTGAATCTCTAGGTACAAATTCAAGTTGCAGTGAATTCATCATTCTACGTATTAGCTTGATAGCTGTAAACTTTTCTCAAAAATCCAAATTTACGAAAATTTACAGATTTAACAGAAAAAAAAATTATGATAAGGTGATGTGGAAATTCGGCAAAAGAATCAAGACGTGTGTGGATTTATTCGCTTCCAAGAATCCTTTTCTTAGCTTATATGCCAAAATTATTAATCAAATTTGATGAACTTTGGAAGACCAAAATCTGGGCTGGTGTACACTATACTGTATACACTATATTATGGTATATACTGGTATACAAAGAAATACGCTCATCCAACAACGCGTCCACAGGTAGCGTTCGGCGAAGCCCTAGTAACAATTAATGGGCTCGGAATCACCAATAAGCGCAACGAAAACGTCGATTGAAATTTAAAAGTGGCTTATAAGAAAGCTGAAACCCAATATTGTCAATTAAAATCAGCAACTCAAGAAATACATAGGCGTTTATTTACATTGAAATTTTTCGTGAATTTTTTTGCGACATCCAATGAAATGCCTGCAGCTTAAAATTTGCAATTTACTTCATTTTATTTAAAAAAAAAAAACATTTTCGCTCATAATAGGCGCGAAAACGTAGAGCGATGCCTCGTTGGATAATAACGGTTCGTGTTAATGTTCATGTTAATGTGCTAAAAGCGGACGGGCACATGCTTTGGAATGGATATTTCGTTTCTTATATTATTTTTCAAATTAATGGTTAACTCTAACCTTTATATTACCAGGCGGTACTCAGGAAGGCCAAGGGGTTGGGGCTCACCCACGTTATCTCAACAAACCCCGAAGCAAAAAAGGGTATAAAGATGCTCGGATACCACTGCTGCCGGCGGCCCTGATCCAGGAAGGGCTAACCTTTATCGGTGCCTTCCTGGCCCAGCACCAACTGGCTGACCAGCTGCGCCAGGGTTTGCAGTACATGGAGCGGCAGTGGATGGTTCGGGTTGGCTGCGAGACATTGTCAGTTTACCGCCAAGCCCGAAGAACTAACAACCACGTGGAGGCGTTCCACGGCCAGCTTCGAGGGTTATTCAATGTAGAAGCCCGGGAATCTGGCTTTTCTCTGGTAGGCACTGACAACCATTTCAAAACAGAACAATAACGACATACTTATAACGAATAATTGAAGTTTGGTTCGAATCTACACTAGATCTTGTTCGTGTTTACATTACAAACATAATTTATACAAAAGAGCGCTTAATTTCTGCTTCAATCTCAGCCCTCATCAACAAGCATCAGTTGGTGCTGGCGAGAATGGAAAATGGAGTCTTCCGGATCCCGCGGAGGCGTGAAGATCACGTCCACCAGGACAGGCGGATCAACCATGCGACGGATCGGCTCGATGGGGGCCTTATCCTTATCATCGTCGGGGAGTTTGTGGCCGCAGTGAGTCACAGCGCGGACAATCTTCACAATGCGTATTTCGCATTTGCTCCCGACGATGTTGAGGTCAGCGACGAGGACGACAACCTGGTTGCAATTCACAATGGTAAAGGTTACAAATGTCGACTTCCTTCTTGTGCCGTGGGTTGTTTCCTCCCGACGTTGACAGCACGACTTATCGTAGGCTTCATTGCAGCTCCGGCCGCCGCCCTCGCTGGCGCTCAGCCCGAGGAAGTCGTTGACGCCGACTTGGCCCCGCTAGTTCCTGACGCTGGTACGTGTTGACTTCCTTCTTGGCCGTGGGTTGTCTCCTCCCAACGTTGACAGCACGACTTATCGTAGGCTTCATTGCAGCTCCGGCCGCCGCCCTCGCTGGCGCTCAGCCCGAGGAAGTCGTCAACTTTGTCTATGTAGACAGCAGTAGTGACGAAGATGATTTTGAGAACTTGCTCTTGGACCTTGATGCCCCGATGATGACTTTAATTTGAAGTATTGATATTTCTTTCATCTTCGTAAGCATACTTTAATATAAGCATCTCTTTTGTTCAGCACCCGAGCCTGCTGGAAATCTGCTTGACGAGCAGATGGCGTTGGGAGAGCTTGTTCTTATGCCGTTGACGACCGCCGAGCGAGCTTGGATTGTCCCCGCGCGTCGGCAGATCGCTGCGTGGACCACGACGCCGACGCCGGGGAATGAACTCTCAGCAGACGAGCGGTGCCACCAAGCCGCTATGCTGCACATACGTTTTCGTGTGAGGCACACGTGATAACCGCTACACTACTACGCTGAGCATCAGGAACGGCCTGAGCCTCTTCAAGTCGATGGTGCTGCCTATCATGACCTACGCAGCGCCCATTTGGGGCGTCGCCGCCGAGACCCAGCTGACGCTGCTGCAGAGGGTGCAAAACAGAGCACTCCGGACGGTGACCCGGGCTCCCTGGTTCGCCAGAAACGCGGACCTCCCCCGAGACGCGCAGCTACGAACCTTTCGCGCTGCCGTCGTCAAACTGGCGGAGAAGTTCTACGCAGACCTGGAAGCGGTGCCGAATCCGCTGATATCGGCACGAGCCAGAGGAGTACCTCTGACATTTCTTGTTTTTGTTGAATTGTTGCTCTGAATTGTAAATATTTATGTATATATACTTACTTATACCTATTTATATTTATTATAAAAAGAAAAAAAAAAAAACAGTTACCATAATATTATTGATTGTATTGTATCCCAATGTACTTAAAACTAGCTTATGTTTATTCCACCATGAATTATAATATAATTAAACCAGGACTCTAAGATTAGAGCATCACGCTCGGAACTTAGCTTGATGTAAGTAGGATAAGAGCCAATAAACGTTAGAAAAAACAAAACCTTTTCGTGCCTCTCCTGCAGAACCAATGGTGGAGGCGGCGGAACGGCAGCACGTGTGTGTCTCGTGTTTGACAAACGCAAGCACGAGGCTCTGCGTTCCGTGCGGACACCATTGTTGACGGACACAATTGCGGACACAATTGAAGGGCAGCTTGTGAAATCCCCAGAAGAAAATGCAAACCATTTAAACGAATACTTTGCAAATGCCGTGAAGAAAATTGAAGTTCAAGATCTCAACACAAAAAATCAAGACTCGTCCACTCTAACGAAGAAAACAGAAAATACCATTTTCCTGTCACCACTGAGCTCGAAAGAATTCCTGGAAATTGTAGACAGCGTGTGCAAGAAAATGTCCGTTGGCTATTACGAAATTCCTCGCTTAATTATAAAAAGAGTATCTATATACATACTGGAACCTCTAACAAATATAATAAATAAATCGTTTGAACAAGGGTGCTTCCCTACAGCCCTGAAGAAATCTCTAGTCATTCCAATCCACAAGAAAGGGGAAAAAACTTTAATGAAGAATTATAGGCCGATAAGCTTACAGAGCGGCTTTTCAAAAGTTCTTGAAAAGGCAATGGGAAATCGAATAATGTCACTTATAACACGCTATAACCTGATTGACAACTGCCAACATGGCTTCACTGCAAGAAAATCTACGCAAACTGCTTTAGCCAAGTTTATGCACGAGGTCATTGCGTCAATCGAAGAAAAAAAAGATTCTGTGGACATATTTTACGACTACTCTAAGGCGTTCGACTGTGTCAACCATGTAAAGTTATTCGAGAAGCTTAAAAACTATGGCATACAGGAAATGCTTTATCATGGATCCAATCATACCTAACAGACAGAAGACAGGTAGTCTGCATTAGAGACCTTACAAATAAGCCGTGCTATTCCTGCGAAATAACAATTAATGTAGGGGTGTCCCAGGGAGGGACAATCGCGCCGCTCCTATACCTGCTGTTTATAAACGACCTAAAACAAAACGTACCGATAGGTAGTCTGACTGTATTTGCAGATGACACCACGCAGCACCTGACAACTGAAATGACAAACGATGCAGCAATTACTAAGGAAAACTTTATATCCAGGTGCAATCTAGCTGTAACACAGATGACTGAATATAGCCGAAGAAATGACCTCCTCATATTTATTTATTTATTTATTTGAGCTTAACTACAAATAGTACATTTGTACAGGTGGCAGTTTATAAATGTACCTATATATTATATGGAATTTATATAAATAATATAAATATTACCTAATATTACTAATGACTACTACAATTACCAATGACTTTCCTCTAGTTTTCTTTTAAATACTTGTAAATCAACTTGATCTTGAACAATCTTTTCATCCAGCGAGTTCCATTCTCTTGGCGTTCTGTTCAGAAAAGACCACTTCCCCACATCCTTACTTGCTGTTTTAACTACCACTTTTCTTGAATGTTGCTTAATGTTGAATGTTGCTTAGTGTTGCTTAATAAGGAAAAAACGGTGTACATGCAATTTCATCTCCCTCGGAGAAAAATAATATCTAGTCCTTTAATTTTAGTAGAGAAAGTCGCAATCCAGGAGGTAGAAGAAATAAAATATCTAGGATTCCATCTAAATAACACGCTATCGTGGAAACTACATGTCAATAAAATAGCTCCCCAAATTGCCTCGAGCTGTTACCTGATTAAAAGGCTGATGAGCATAGCAACAATAACAAGGTTGAGCTTCGCTCAACCTTGGTGCCCATAGGGCACAGGCACAGGCATAACATATGCGCATAGCGCAAACATATGCCCATTGCGCAAACAGCGCATAGCGCAAACGAATTGTAGGTAAGTGTGTTGGTCTTAAAAATACAGCCGCTCAGAGAAATATTTCCTCATCCAATCACTATACTACCTTGTTATCGTTACCAGTTTCTGTATTAGGGCCTACGGCCTACTACTACTTAGCGCAGCTGTTAAATTATAAATGCGGTAGTAGAGATACCATTTCCAACCGATTTCAGTCAAAATTCTATTGTATAGGAAGACCTAATGTATAATTTGACAGGTTCTGTTCTAGATATTATTTCTAAGTATTTCAAATTCATTGATTCAAGGAGGCAGAGGAAAAGTAAACAACATAATTGCCTGCTCATTTTACCTTTAATTAATTACTTATTTACTGAACGAATCCATGCAAAAAGCCCAGAAGACGAGAAAAGTCAGGGCTAGCTACAGAAGTGGCGACTAAAGGAAACCTAAAACCCACAGCCCAATCGCGTGAGTCTCTCATTTCTCCAATTGCTATGGGAACCAAAGTTTGCTGCTATGCGTTTCTTCAACGAACATGATGAACATGGCTTTCTTAAAACAAATCAACCAACGGCTAACGCTAAGACCAATACGGAAATGTTGAAAGCATTGGTCAAGAAATTGGAATTACTTGTCGTATAGGGAATATATTTATAAAACTTTCTTCTCAATTACTTCCATGTACTACTCTACTAAGATCCTAAACTCGAAACAGCTGGATTCAATCTGTTCTCAAAGAATGTAAACAAATGGCTGTTTGCTCATGAGCAAGAATGGTACGTTATGGCCGCGAGCGAGCCGCCCTACGCTGCATCTTATGTTCTCTCAAGACATCCCAGTGGGTCAGAGATTAACAACATGATCTCAAAAGCTAATTATCTAAGTCGAAAGGACAATTATACAGCCTCCACGGTACAACTCCGATGTTTCTTGGCATAACTATTCGTGTCAAGTCAACTAAAAATTCTCAATTTCTGTAATGACAATTTTTAAAATCAACGAAATATATGTATATCCTTAGAGTTGGTCTAGGAAGGATTAAAACCAATTTTGTAAAATATTTCCTGCGCACCGTCCGTGCGCTGCGGCCGGCGCAAGATAGGCTGTTTTGAGTGCTATGTCGCGCATTCCTCCACGTTTCGCCTTGTAGCGCTCGACTTGTTCAACTTACAGATTTAAAAATGATATTTTTGGAAAGCTGAGAAAATTTCCTGTCAGATTACATAACTAAAAATTAACCCCAAAAATAACCTACCCCTAATGTACAATCATCCCCTAAACCAAGAAAAAAGTCACTTACTCATATTTTGATTTCGACGAAATTTTTACAGGTTGTAGTTAACAAGCAGATTAAGCTTTTCTGAAAGTTTTGTGGTGGTTTTGCCAGTTGTTAATTTTTTAAAAATAAAATAGTGAGTTTGTATGAGATTTGCGTGCGTGTTTGCCGTACGCCGTAGCAAGTAAGTACAATTTTCGGCAGGTACTCGATATTTCATTTCATTGATTTTTTAACAGGGTGGGCAGGACACTTGGGTGAAGCTCTCTAGGAAGTTTCGTGGTGGTTTTTTCAGTATTTTGTTGGATGAGCGTAGCGAGCGAAGCGAGCGAAGCGAAGACTTCAATTTGACCACCCGTAGAAAAAAAGTCCATGTGTTTGTTTGTTTGTTTGTTTGTTTGTTTTTTTTTTTTTTTTTTTTTTGTTTTTTTGTGTGTTTGTTCGCGCTCTACCGTCCAAACGGCTGATCCGATTTTGATGAAATTTTCAGTGTACCTGAATTTGTTCTGAACTTAGACCCCCTGCGTTTTTCAGCTTGATAGCTTTAGAACTTTTCTCAAAAATCCAAATTTACGAAAATTTTCAGATTTTTCGCCATAATTTCGCTGTTTGTTTTTACTCTACTGGCTAAAATTCCAAGCCGATTTTGATGAAATTTGCAGAATAGCTCCTGTATACCGTATACACTATACTGGTTTACCAAGAGATATGTTTTAAATGTTTTTAATACGTTTTTAAATCGCATTTTTCGATTAAATTTTCAAGTTTTTAGCCGTTTTGCATATCTAAGCTGTAATTACCCTTGCTTTTTCTTCAACAAACGTTACAAATATGCTGACCGTAGTGAGATGTACCGTTATAACAGTTTCCCTGCGATTTGAAATGGTTTTTATATGAAAATTATCGAAAACTCCATCTGTCGTCTAGGCTGGACAAAGTTTGACAGCTAGGTACTGATTTTGCTTGGCCGAAAATTTATTGCCTCTGGATTCGACCGGCTTTCACCAGGGCCCGGATTCACGAAGCGGGGTTATCACTTAACCCCGGGGGTAAAGTGATAACCCCTTGAATTTAGCCCCAATCCGGATTCACTAAAAGGGGTTATTCATTTTAAGAGTTAAATTAGCCCCAAAATTTAACACCTGCTCCGGAGCAGGGGTTATTCAATAACCCCGATTTTTTTAACAAGATGGCGAATTCTGGCTCACCATATCAAATGTTTGTGAATTATTTTTAACTGTTTCATTGCTTAGTTCCTATTAGAATCATAAATAAAGTGGGTGTTATGTGAGGCTAGATATAAAATGACAAATAGTTTGACAGTCGGAGACTTTTGAATTGAGCGGCCATTGCGAAGTGGGCGAGTCCGGCTGCAGCTGTTGTAAGCACATGTCAGTTCGAACTTCAACTTGGCTAGATTAGGTTATAAACAGTCAAAATGTTTGGAGCTGGTGCCGCATACATTCACATTAACAATATAAATAATAACAACGTCGTAATTTAGCCCGAAAGAGTTTTCAGAGATAGATTACAAGTCCTGGCAATATCTGATAATTATCTCATGAAGTATCATCGCTTTCCACGGGTCCTAGAACTTTGTGCCGTTTTCCAGTCCGAAAGGCAAGATCACACGCCAATCCTGTCATCACTCAAGTTCTTGTTTCCTTAAGATATCTTGCATCTAAAGCTTTCAAAAATGTGCTAGGCGACATTGGTGGCATGAGCTAGTCAAGTTTCAGTCGGATTTTTAAAACTTTTTGTGAACCACACACCCCACAGTACATGACGTATCCTTTGGATAATGCTGCGGCTATGGCTGAGATAAAGGCTGGAAAGATGCTGATACAGAGGTAACATTATTTAATAAATTAATTTGCACATTCTACCCTCAACTTTATGTACACATCTACCTAGGTATCTTCCTAGAAACGTATGTATAACTAATGAAAATGCAAATTGTTGGTACTCTCTGTCATTTTGCTCAGTTGCCTCACACAGTATGTATGCTCTTTAAAGTGTTTTTGGTTATTCATGATGTAGTGGAGAATTAAGTTTGTTCTCTAAAAGTTTTTCCTTCTTTCAAATGTCGAAGGAATTTCAAATGTCAAATTGACAGCAATGAAGTCACAAATCACAATTTATGACAAACAGTTGCCAAAACATGTTTACAAAATAGGGAATATTTGTATCTGAATTCTCATTGGTTGAAATTACTACTCATTAATGACGTCATCGATGACGTACCTATTTACCTCCCCTCCAATTACCCCAAGTGAAATTTCCTTTTGTGAATACGAAAATTCGGGGCTAAAATTTCAGGGGTAAAGTTGGGGCTAACTTAACCCCTTTTCTTCTTAACCCCATATATTTTAACCCCCCTTTGTGAATCCGGGCCCAGAGGTAATTGAAATAATGCTTGAATCTTTGAATCTCTTGGTACAAATTCAAGTTGCAGTGAATTCGGCAAAAGAATCAAGACGTGTGTGGATTTATTCGCTTCCAAGAATCATTTACTTAGCTTACATGCCAAAATTATTAATCAAATTTGATGAACTTTGGAAGATCAAAATCTGGGCTGGTATACACTATACCGTATACACTATATATACAGGTATAAAAAGAAATACGCTCATCCAACAACGCGTCCACAGGTAGCGTTCGGCGAAGCCCTAGTTAGTTTAAAAATAATTTATATTGCGTGGTACTTCATTACCCTCCCTTTTCCAAGTACATTGTGTAACAGCGCTCAAAGTAACCATCGTTTTTGGCGGTTACTCTTCATTCAATTATCACTGACAATTAACATTATGTGCAGGACACTTGGGTGAAGCCCTCTAGAAAGTTTCGTGCTGGTTTTCTCAGAGGTTTTTGTTTAAAAAAAAATAAGAATGTGAGTTTTATCAGATTTCCGCTCGTTTTTGCCGTTCTGTGCGTAACGCCGTAATAATTGAACAGAATTTTCAGCAGGTACTTGGTATTTTATTTCAACAGTGCAATAATGGGATGTGCCGATTACTTGGATGAAGCTATCCAGAAAGTATTATTGTGGTTTTCGCGGTGCTTCGGTGGTTTTTAAATAATTTATACTGCAGAGTGTTTTTTATATTCATACAGTACATAATAACTAACCGTCAATTTTGGCAGTTACTCTTTAAGCCATTGGAGATACTTAGTAACAATATGTTCCGATTAATTGGATGAAGCTCTCTAGAAAGTTTCATGCTGGTTTTGTAATTACTTTGAATGTTTTTAAATATTTTATATCGCGCGGTGCGTCATTGCGCTCCCTTTTCTATACCTGTTATGTATAACAGCGCTCAGCGTAAACATCATTTTAGGCAGTTACATTTTATTTAGTGGAATTTTTTTTTTTTAAATGTGTGCCGATCACTTGGGTGAAGCTCTCTAGAAAGTTTCGTGGTGGTTTTCTAAGTACTTTGGTGGTTTTTAAGTAATTTGCATCGCGCTGTATTAACTTTTAAACTCGTTCGTATGTATGCCGCTGAGAAAATCACACGGAACTCTCTAAGAGAGCTTCACCTAAGTGATCGGCACAAATTGTTTCTGAATAATTCCGATTGCAAAAGAAGTCACCTCCGCAAATGATGGCGACGTTCAGCGCTGTTACGCACAGTACTTGCAAAAGAGGGCAAAATAAACTACCACGCAATATAAACTATTTAAAAACCACCTAATTCCTGAGAAAACCACCACGAAACTTTCTAGAGAGCTTCACCTAAGTGACCGGCACATATTGGTATTTAATGGTTCCAATTGAATAAAGAGTAACCGCCGAAAACGATGGTTACTTTGAGCGCTGTTACACAATGTACTTGGAAAAGGGAGGGTAATGAAGTACTGCGCAATATAAATTACTAGCAGCGGAGCCCCGTGCCTCCGGCACTATATGTTTACGCCTTTTACTTTTAAGATTTTTTACATGAGACAACCTCTTTTCCCATAATACACACCTTAATAAGGCAAATCCGATACCCATAAGGCATAACCCTATGCACATAAGGTAAAAATATGCCTTAAAGGCTAAACACTATGTCCATAAGGCAAAACTCTATGCCAACAAAGAAAAACCCTACTCTGAAAAGGAACCCTATGCCTCCAAGGCAAAAATAAGCCCATAAGGTAAACCCTTTACTAAAAAGGCAAACCCTGTGCTTATAACATATAAGACTAACCCTGTGCCCATAAGACAAACTTTATGCCCATAGGAAAACATCCCCTACACTCCCCATAAACTACTCGTTCCTGCCTCCCTACACTACCTCTAAACTTTGGTATTTTACTTTTGGTATTACAATTGGTTTTACTTTTGGTCAAGTATTCAATTTTATTCAATACATCGACTCTGCAAATGTCGGTGACAAATGTATCCATTAGGTCACTGCTTATTTGAGCTTTGAACATTAATAGAAACAATTTTTTGCCAGCTGTCAAATAATGTTGCTTTTGGTTTTTCACGATTAAAAATACAAAAAAATTAAGTCTGACGATTACGAATTAAAGTTGGTACGCGCAAATGCCCTTAATTATGTATGTTTATTAATTTAACTCGTAAATTTAAATGTAGAGGAGTGCATGTTGCAACTAAATGCATCTTTTAGTTTTGGGCAATAGAAATTCATTCTCAGCAATCTGTCACTTGACGAAATGTCGAAAGTGTTGTTCTGTAGTTTCCACAATTTTTATTGCCTTCAAAAGATGTAAATCGGTTTCAAATGAAAGAAGAAACATGATCACGTTTGAGAATGTGTAGGAAAAGGTACCTAAATATCACCTGTAAATTGCCATTACGATGAGTGCACGATGCACTCGGATTAACTGTAGGCTGGACGTGTGAAGTTTCGATCGCCTTCCTTGTGGAACTGTTCCTGTGATTGTTTTGACACTTTCCTGCTGTCCTCGTGGAATGAGCAGTTGCTATGTGGTTACGCCTTTTACTTAAAATTATTATTTTTTTAATTTTATTTTTTTAAGCTCATATGGCTGCCCCTCTACCCTTAAGGCAAACCCTATGCCCATAAGGCAAACCTTATGCCCATAAGGCATAAAGCATACTTACGACTTTTTCTTTTGGTTTATAACGACATGGGGTGCATGTTCGCCCTATGGACGAATAGTTCACCCAATGGGCGTGAATAGAATAAACATAGAAACGTAGGAACATAGAAACATAGAAACATAGAAACGTTTCGTGTGCTGTGTATAATTGTTAATAATATTTTTATTTATGATGAAGAAAATGTTTGTCCCTTTCTGGACGAAGGCATGTTTTTATAATTGAGGTACGTAATATATTTTTTGTATCTATCAGTGTATTCTTAATTTAATATATAGTTATATGTTTAATTTTATTCACATTATATACGCGTTTAAAATACCTATAACTTAAACATTTCATTATTTAAATTCTAATTAAACTTCCTGGTTCGGCGGTAAATAATTTTTTGAATGTTGTTACTTTTTCATATAATATTTGAAATCGGCATATTGGTTTCTTCATTTTTTAAATCAAATGTTTGTCTCATTATTGATGAATAACAATTGACGAATTTTCTGTGTTTAGTTGCATTTCTGAAATGGCAAACGAATGCCTCTCCGACGCTGATCGATTTTTCGAAGAAATGGTCCTGAATGGTACGTAGTAGACCATTTTATTTCTTTGAAAGATTATATAACATTTTAGTTATTGACATTTAGTTTATGTTTGTTAATATTATCATTATTATCGTTGTCATCTGAAATTTAAATTATTTTCCAATTTTAATGATTTATGCTTTGTCGGTCAACTTTTACAGACGATGTGTTAATCGTAGACGACCGGCAGCGACGGCAGGCTGCAGTTTCTGAGGAACCACCGCCGGTGATTTTGGCCCCACCAGCAACGCCGACGCCCACGCCGGCGCCTCCACCTACGCCGACACCAACCGGCAACGCCAGCGTCGTAGCCGTGTTGAAGAAAAGGCGTAGGTGGAGGCGACGTGGCGCCCGTAAAAGGGTGGGAGAAATTGTCCATGGGCTAGTTAGGGGCCCCGTAACCGGAAATGTATATATAAAGAATATTTTTAACAATTATAAGAAATAAAAACATTTTGAAATATAACTGTGTTATTTTTTTCAAATTTTTCAATTTATTCCACATTTAATTATTTTAAAAAAAAATTTAGTTTATTTAATTTTAATTTTAATCGTATTTATACATTTTTCATTTTGAATTTAATTTACATTTAAATACATTTAAATACATTGAATTTACATTTTGAATAATGTAAATTATTGTTATTTTTGATTATATATAATATCTCTTTATGAACATAATTTTATAATGATAATTCACAGTTTTTACGTCACAACTCTTCTCATTGTTTTCCGGTGGTTGTATTTTTCTAGATAAATGATTATGTAAATCATTTCATCTTCCATATCGTTGCCAATTCTCATTTTGAAATTTATGTGTATGGTATGTTTCCATCTTCCCAACGGCATTTGCCTGTAAATAATTTTACTTTCGTTAATATCAGTGGTAATAAATATCGCTAATGTATTATTTTATAGTTGAATTTTTTAAATATTTTATTTTTGTGTTATTCCTTTTTTTTTTCCTAGATGTGGAATGGAATAAGAAGATTAATATTTGGAGTGTTGAGTATATTCCGGAGCCCCTCCTCGCTCACGGATATGGCAGCCATCCACCTAGCTTGCTACCTCTATGTTTAGGATGTTGCGCGGTCTTCGTGCCAGACTATTGGCGTTGCCAGAGTCTTCCACGCGCCTGCAGCGATCATCCATATACTATATTTGCTTGCGCAGACAGACGCCTTAATCTGCTTTGCGCCACGGGTACCGCTCTCGATTGTGTGGCGCGGCATCTTGGCAGATAGATGGCAAAGCAAGTGCCTGCCAAGTGCCATCTCGAGGGAGACCCTCGTTAACCCTCGAGTGAGTATGCCGATTGTGGCCCTCGTGAAGGGCAGATGGCGGCGCCAGTGTCCTTCACGCGCCATCTAATCAGCTCTCTGGCGTGATTAGTTCGTATCACTAACCCGTACCCCAACATCAGGTGCATATGTAATCGTTTTTTCAAGGCTTTCAGTAATTGCTTATCGAGCTGTGTTACTTTTTGGTTTCTGTGTTTGGTGTGGATTGTCCAGCAAAGACCCTATCGGAGTATCTCTGAATACACGATGTTTTTAGTGAACACAGTATCGCAATTGCGAATTAGTTTTCCTTGCGCCTCGTTACCGACCACCTGGATGAACACCGAGTTCATTGCGCGCGCTCTGGACAGGGCGACGTACAGTTGCCCGTGGCCGAACACTGGCTGTTCCAGAAATAAGCCAACACGTTTCAGCGATTGACCCTGTGCTTTGTTGATGGTCATTGCGAAATACAACCTCACGGGGAATTGTCGGCGTTTTAGGGTGAACGGCAGGCCAACGTCTGATGGTGCTAAATTCACACGTGACAGGAACGCTCTCTGGCCCTGGACTCGGCCACCAATGATCCTGCAATCGATAACGTTAGTGTGCAGCGCGACAACTGATAGGCGAGTGCCGTTGCACAAACCGGCGGCAACGTTGATGTTGCGCAGAAGCATCACCACTGCGTGCACCTTCAGGCGCAGCTTGTGCGGTGGCATACCTGTCGGCGTTAGTGAGTTGATGTACTCAACTGGGAAGTCGTTCACCATTGCGTCGTCCTGGTCGCCCTCGCTGGACTCTACCGAGTCTGCGCTGCAATACTCGTGGACGTCACCTTCCAGTATTTCAAGGACTGCCTCGTTGACAGCCAGTGCCTCTGTGTTTTTCGGACACAAGATGGCGTAATCTAGCATTTCGGCCATCTCGACAGCACTGGCACTCTTACCGAACACGGCCTCGACAACGTTGTCGACGATGCACTGGTCTGGCAGTGCGATCGTGCCTTCCGGGAGGTTATGGTCGTTTGGCTGTTGGTTGTTACCTACTCTTAACAGCCACTCTACGAACGGGCCCTCGCCCTCGTTGGCGCGCATGTTGACGCTCAGCTCGAGGGTCCTAAATTTCGGCCACAATGCGCAGCGTTTGATGCACTGCTCTATTATTGCTGTGCGATGGCCTTTCCGCACGACTGGTAGGCACTGACGGAAGTCCCCACCGAGGAGTATTACCTTTCCGCCGAAGGGTCTGTTGTCGTTGGTGACGTCGCGCAGCATGCGCTCGACAGCATTCAGCGCCATCGACGGGGCCATCGTTACCTCGTCCCAGATGATCAGTTTGCAGGCCCGCATTGCCCCGCCCTCGCTTGAAGTGGGCTTTATCCCGGACGTGCTATTTTCCACAATTGGTACTGGTAATCGGAATCTAGAGTGACATGTACGCCCACCTTTCAACAATGTCGCTGCAATGCCCGTCCAGGCGACGGCGACGGCACGCTCGCCTCGCGCTCGCAGCGCGCTGATTATCGTGTTGTAGAGAAATGTTTTTCCACTTCCGCCCGGGCCGTCTAGGTAGAAACAACGCTGGTCGGCGTCTTGGTTGTCTATTCTGCCCTGCCTATGAAGAACACCGTATGTGCAAAATATCGATCCTGAGATATTGCAACAAACATGTTTTTTATTTGTTTAATTTCCCTTGCTCTCAGTTTTTACTTGATGGAGATTTCAAAAAAACTGTTGGAAAGGTAATTTCATGACCTACCTTGTTATACAAGTAAAATGTAGTATCCGTAACAATTAAGTTAATTACGTTGAAAAATGTGATTTAACTAAGGTTATTAACGTGCATTTGTTATCGAAGCCACTTGGTTAAAAGACCGTATGGGCACATAGGGTGTTTTAACCAAGTGTATATGGCAATTTGGCTGTTAGTCAATGCTTAGCTTAAACACCGTATGTGCTGCTTATACGGTGTTTTAAGTAAGTGCTAGAACATAACCTTTGTTAAATCACATTTTGCACTGTAATTAAATTTATTGTTACGGATTCTAAATTTCCCTGGATAAATTATTAATACATAAATTTTGGACAACACAAGTTTTTTGAAAAAGTTTTTAAACAAGATACATTTTCGTGACAAGTTGACGATAGAATAATAAAGAATGATCAACTATAATATTTTTTATTACAATTTATAATATAGAAAAATTGACAGAAAAAATATAATAAAAATTGGATTCATTAATTACATAATCAACAACCAATCTATTATTCGTTAATACCAAGCTGCAAAGTCAGTGCTTTAGGTCCATTGAACACAAGCGAATTAACAATTATCGTCACTGACTTGCACAAGATCTAATACATCACTGACTTTCAATTCTTGCCAAAAAATTCTGCGATTATCCGGCATCAATGGGCAAAGTGTGTGTAAAATGTCGTTTTTCTTCTCCAATGGGACACCTCTACCACCGTCTGCTCTTGGCAAGGGCATTACCAGCGGTTCGTTAACTTTCATCAATCTTGTCCCCAAAAAGTCCAGTGTTTTAAGCGGCGACTCAAAATCTGTGCGGTACTGAAGGGTACGCGAACCTCTTTGTGCGACAACTTGCACCATGTCGCTGAGATAAGGTCGTGGGTTTGTGCGTTTTAACTTATATTGAGAGGTGCCATCCTTCCAATCAAAAAATTTGTCGGCAGTCATATCGATCACACAAACCCTACCTTTGTTCGCTTTTTGTACCGCGGTCTTGTAATCATTGAAGTCACACTGCTTTCCTTGACGTTTCATGGAAACTTCTACCTGGTGGTGGAAACTGTCTGCGGACATGAATGTGTGGCCAGGTTCGAAATAGTTAATAGTAAGTGTTTCAAGGGATACTGACGTAGAATTGATTATTTGAACAAAGTATGTGAACAAAGTCCAATTTTTGTTCTGTCCGGCGCAATTGTCTAGCCACAGCACCAATTTTTTGGTGTCTCTGTGGCTAGTGAAGAACGCATGAAATGTGCTTACAATATCTTCCTTTTTCCTGCCAGCTATGGCCTCATGCCAGATAACAGCATGTGGCTTTTCGTCTTTCAGCTCGCCTAAAGGCACGAAACTTTCATTGAAAGCTATAATACGTTTAGTGAAGACTACAGATTTAAATGTATCCATCCGTGGTAACATTATAACTTTTTGCAAGTCTGCTGAAAAGTAAAGAACATCTTTCTGGCCAACACTTAAATCCTTGTCTAGTCGGTACCTGTTGCGGCTTGCTTTTGCCCGATTAATATGGATCGACCAGTGATTGCAAGCATCGCAGTTGGGATTGAGGTCCTCTTTAGTGTGATCCTTGTCATGCTGTTTAAAGTGCTCACACTGCTCACATTCCTCGTGACCTAGTTTTGCAAAGGATATATTTAGTTCTTTAACGTAACTTCGATATACTTCATACGAGCACGTGATCAGCGGATTTTTTTCAACAAAATCGGAATGCATCAAAGCGACAGTAAGATCAGACGGCAAGTAGAGCCTGTTAGGTGCATGCACACGTCGATAGTGTGACACACTCGGGTTGAATAGCATAATGTGTGTTTTCAAAACCTCCCTGCTTATCGCGGCAATGTTTCTATGAAGTCCACGCTTGTCCTTATCCGGAATGATTGCGGATATGTCACTCTGATTTAAAGTATTGTGTAGAAACTGATCGTTAAGTTTGTGAAACCCCAAAGTAGTCAAGAAAAATACTTTACACACTTCTATTTTTTCGCCAGCGATATCGCGCAGAAAATAATGGAATGTGTTTTTCCTTACATGGTTACCCCCTTCTTTTCTTCGTTGAACTGATTGCTTGGAGCAATGATTAAAAACAAATATCTGCTGCTCAAAACGTGGCCAGTTCGCAAACTGGGCGTTAATGTCGCTACGTCGTTCTTCCCCAAACTTTTCGTTGCATTTCTTCTTACAACCATCACAGGGTGGTTTGAGGCTAAGCTTTTCCCTTTTTGAATCAGATTTGAGTTGCTTCCGGTCCTTTAACGGTATTGCGAAACTCTTCCTTTTTCTAGGTAACCCTTTCTTTGTAAGAAGAGTTTCGGCAGCTGGGGGATCAAAATCCAAATCCTCTACCTCCTCTGTAATATTATTTTCTACGACAGGACCGACATGATGTGTGATAACGACGTCAGGAGGCTCTTGAAACGCGATTGGTGTGGGAGAGTCGCCAATGTCCGTTAAAGTCACTTGCTCTGCATTTTCAGGTTGAACAGGAAGAAGATTTAACAGATTATCTGTATCAGTAACGTCGCCATGTTCAAGCCCAGTTCCTGCAACAGCAGACCGCCGATGCAGTAATGCAGATGGCTGCCCACTTGTTGGAAACGGTGCCTCCATTTGGTTGGAAATATCTGTAAAAATATCATGTTTGCCATCACGTCTTGCTTTTTTTTATAAGATTTTTAATAATATTTGCTACTCAAAATAGCGCTTTCTCAGTATGGGCAAATGAAGGATCCATGGGGCTGAAGAAGTATTACAAATTGCATCTCGTGGAGCTTTCTGTGAGCGTGTGAGCGTTAGCGTTGGCAGGATTTCGGATTGGCAAAAAATGTTACTTTATCGTTTTCCCCAAGCACCCTTTTAACGGACAGTAATAACCTAATCCAAAAATGCAATAACATACCTTGAGATATCTTCTTTTTCGCCATCATCACTATTTTTTGAGACCGATTCATGATGCGATTCAATACGTCCCATTACCTTTCTAAATTTTAGGTTATGACAGCTCACAGCTGACTGATAAATCTCAGATACGGTATTCTAACTAAGCACTGCAGCGCACTGCATCGTTGCTCGAACGCACCTACTTAGATAGAACACGGTAACTTCTTCATTTAAATTGTACATCCGGTCTTCTATCTAAGTAATTGGTAGATGCCGTGTTATATCTAAGTATACTCCAAATATTTCTGTAATTGCGGTATTTATGGTAACTGATTGACCCATTTGGAGTGGAGATACGGTGTTCTAACTAAGTGCAATGGAAAGATGAGAAAAAATCAGTATAGACAATGTATCTAACTCAAAAACCTCAAAAATGCACATACGGTGTTCTTTCCAAGCGGGGCAGTATTGCAGCGAATACCAAGTCGTATGCCGCACGTTGTCTCGCGTTCAGCATGGGCACGTTCAGCTCGGCCTCGGCACTCTCTGCGGCTCGATCGAACTGCTCCTCGACGGCCACCATCACCGGCACTCTAGGCTCTGGCAAACCTAGGTCTTTGTTGTTCAGTCTGTGTAGCATGAGCACCGCTTGGATCGCGTTAAGTGCCATCTGCTCCGACTCTTCCGAGTCGTGATCTCTTGCAAAATCCTCGGCGAAGTCTACCTTGAACCGCTCCCACAGCAAGAGCGGCGATGCTGGCTCGCAGAACGCGCAGATCACGGCGAACAGCTGGCGGAGCTGTTGCGGCATCTGGAATGCTGTGGCCTCCTCGAGACAGCGCTCCCACTCGTCGTCGTCCATGAGTAGATGGCGCGCGATAGCCGCCTCCTTGAAGGTGTTGTAAGCAACCCCCTCGTAGGTACGTACCTCCTCGAAGGAGGTTGCGCCGGTCACGTGCAGCAACAGCAAGCGTAGGTGGTATCGCTCGATGTCTCTTGGTGACACGGAGTACATACGGCTTATGACGCGTTGGTCCCCTCGCTTGCGTGTAGTCCAACGTCGGCCGCGACTGAACACATAGTGGTAGGGAATGTCCATGTACTTGTACCTGTGTGCCGCTGGGTTGGTTGCGTTCAGTTCGAACCACGCGGTAAGCGTTGACAGTCTGTCTGCTCCTGCCTCGGCGGCGGCTTGCTCCTGTCCGTCGCGGAACACCAGCACGTGCATGCCTTCGAGGTGGACGGCAAGCCGAATGATGCTGTGTGACTTGTCATGCATTGTAAACTCGTAAAGGCGCCAGATGGCTTCCGGCGCACTTACGTACCGCGTGTCGAGGAAGGTGGTCACCTCGTTCCACACCACCACCGGCTCCCTTCCGGCCGGTGCGTTCTGCTGTACGCCGGCCTCTGATACGCGCAGCTCCACGCGTGCGCAGTCGTGCCCCTTGTACACGTACTTGCACAGGTACTTGACTGTCTTTGCCGAGCCGCAGTGTTCCAAGTTCAGGTGGCAGTTGTATTTTAAACTCAGGTATTTGTTATATGGAACAATGTCGCGATTATCAACGACGTTACCAGCCGCAGTGTGCGTGCGGCCGGCATCTCTGCGCCGATAGATGGTGAATCCCTCGTCGTTGATGACGGTCTCCTCTGTAAATTTTTTTGGAAATTTCTTTACACACTTGCCGTCCTCCATGCACACGGAGTGAGGTTTGCGCGCCCCGCACGGGCCATGGATCATGGAAGACGTGACTATTTTAAGCAGCTGCGGCTCGGTCACCGGGTCAGGGAGCTCGGCACAAATCAGGGCGTCCACCTGTTCTGGTGTACGGAGCTTGTCCTCTGCGCGCAGGACAATCAGGAGGTGGGCGTGTGGCAGCCCTCGTTTTTGAAATTCAATCACGTGGAAGTGAGCCAAGGGAACTCCCAGCACGTGTCGCTTAGTTATGTCAACCATCAACTCTTTCAATTTCATTTGGAATACCCTGGCACACAGGTCGGGCCGATCCGATGCACTTTCGAACGGCAGCAGATTGTCGACGATCTCGGGCCACTTGGGGTTACAGGTTATAGTTAGGAATAGGTCCGGCTTTCCGAACTTGGTGATGATCGCCATGGCATCCTGGTACAACTGCTGCATGTACCGGGGGCTGCCGATAAAAGTAGCTGGCAAAATAACCATCTTACCAACTTTGTATCCCTGCCGATCGGCTCGGTTGTTCAAATGATCGATCAGGCCGCTGTAAAGTTCGGCGCGAATCGCTGACTGGTTTAGGCTAATGAACGCTAGCCGGTTACCTTCCACTTTCATGTACGCGTCGACGACGTACTGCTGCGTTAACTTGCCGGCGTGCAGCACGGGATTGAATACGCCACGGCGCTCCTGAAGCCTGTAGCTGTAAAACTCCAGCATTGTTATTTTGCCTCGTACGGAGACTCGCGTGTGCGGCATGTCTCTTTGCCAGCCGGGGTCGCCACAGGGGAACAGCAACGCGTAGGTCATTGGATCTGTGTTTGGACTCAACATGGACAGTTGTTCAAATAATCCGTCTCGAGTGTGAATCCTGATGTCCCTACCGAGTGGCGGCATTCCGCCGTTCTCGCCCTCGTAGATCACTGCGACATCGTCGGTCTGCGGCATGTCGTAGCGACGGGTCCGCTCCTCTACAATGCGTAGCTCAACTCGCACCGGCGGACGTCCTTGGGCCTCGGCGAGCGCGCGCTGCTCGGCCTCCACCTCCCCGAGCATCTTAAGACCCCTGGCAAACGGGTTGCACTCACGCATTAACGCGTCCAGAGCGCGCAGTAGGTCCGGCCGCAGGTTGTCGTTGCGATCCACGCGGTTTGCCTGCGCCTGTGATGCGTCAAGGAAGTAAAGGTGCGAATAGGACTGTTGGCCTACGGTGGCGCTCATGTTGCTCACGTTGTGCTGGATGTTGCCGTGCACGCGGAAGCAGTACGGTCCACGGCCTCGCAGCGTGTCTATTTTCACGGCCACGGATGCAAACGACAGGGAGCTGTTGTAACTACGCACCGACATCTTGAAGTGGTCCGCGTGTGCGTGCTCGTTCGTCAGCAGCTGGCGCAACAGCACTGGATAGGGAAAAAGTGGCTCGAGCCGAACTTTACCTTTGTGGCAACAACGTCTCCACTTTTTGTCGCTGGGCATTTCAGCACGGAAGTGAACGGCGCAACACTCGCTACAAACGGCATCTATCGGACCTGCATAGTGCTGCGTGACGTTGGCCACTCCTAGGATGGCGGCGGCGAGGTGTGTACCGACCAGGTCGACGGGCGCCAAGTCGGGCGCCACCAGCTCGTCATCAGCGTCCGGCTCGTCGAGGAGCTGCTGGCTATGCGCCTGCTCGGCAGCGGCTGCACGCTGGCTGGTCTCAGCGCTGTCGGCTGCCTCCTGTTGGGCCAAGTCGGTACCTGCGCGGCTTGTCTGGGAGCGTTGTCTTTCCATGCTCGCTCGCACTGAGGCTACGCGTTCAGCCTGCTCTGCGTCGTCCTCGTTGGCGATCCTGGATTGAAACCGCTGAGCCTCGGCAACCAGCCGCCGATATTGGCCGTTTTCGTTTTCCCCGTAAATGCGTGTTTGTGCCTGTGTAATATTTGTTATTTATTATCATTTATGAATCTTCAATAACTTAAAATTGAATATTTTTAGCCTTTTAATTGATCTCGTGATTTCTATCAAGGCCGATTACCTCGACACCCATGACTTGGACAATGTCCCTGGACGTGCCCGGTTGCTGATCACTCATAGAAGCTGCTGTCAGTCTCGGTCGTAAAGCAGGCGCTGGGCTGGCGGTCAGCACCGGGATCATTGGTGGCTGCTAAACGGGCAAGATATTAGGCTGTTATGACTATACTCGTGCAGTAATGGAGTTATTTTGCCATTATTTTTTACACAATTTACACAATGTCCCTGCGTGTGTAATGCGTGTGTCCAATGCGTGTGTAGATTTAATCTATTAAGCTGAAACAACACATACTTACCTCCTCAATAAAGTTGACGTCTATTGGTGCTTTTTGCCCGTTCTCCACATCATGGTGATTTTTTTGTCTTTTTTCGGCATTTTCAACATTAGTAATATTCTTCTTTGTGCGATAGCCAATTCCTCGTTTCTTTGGCATCTTTTTACGAATTTGTGATGTTTTGTTGTCGTGACATTTACACTTTCTTACACTGCATTTATTCGCCGTGCTTTAATAATGTTGTTGATTTTATTTCAAAATTTATTTTCAAAATTGTCTTGCGTTGTAAATATAATCAAACGATCGCAATAATGATTTATTTTGATAATATTCTACGTTTTTTTTTCCACTGCTAGTTGGTTGAATTTGCGAGTGTAATGGTCTAGGTGTTAATATTATCGAAAGTTTTTTTATAAACTAATCTAGGCTTTTGATTAAATTAAATCCAGCAACTCTGGAACACCCCTAGTGAAAAAATGTATCCTGGTAGTCAGTGCCTGTTTGAGTTTAGAGCACTTGAAATTCATAATTTGCCAGCTGTCATTGACGAAATGTCAGAAATGTTGTTATTAAGTTTTCGCACAAAAAATCGCAATGAAACGATGAAAGACATCACCAAATGGTCAGTAATGCATGTACGTACCAAATTTAATGTGTATTCATTATAATTTCGCGTAAATAGAAAATGTGATGAGTGCACGTTGCACCCGAAGTAGCTGTCTAGGCTGGGCCGCGAAAGTTTCGACCGACTTTTCGAATGGAAATATTCGTTTGATCGCGCGGAAACATGGCCTATCACGAGCGGAATTTTCTGCTTTTCAATTCTAGACGTAGACAGGTCGGGGAGAGTGTGTGGATTTCTCATAAAAGGGATTTTCGATTTTGCCAGCGTCAACAATGGAAACCCGGAGCAACCATTTGACGGACATTATATAAGGTGATTTTTAAACTAACAAAATACTGGAAAAACCACCACGAAAGTGTCCTGCACACCCTGTTTAAAAATCAATGAAATGAAATATCGAGTACCTGCCGAAAATTGTACTTACTTGCTACGACGTACGGCAAACACGCACGCAAATCTCATACAAACTCAATATTTTATTTTTAAAAAATTAACCACCGGCAAACCACCACAAAACTTTCAGAAAAGCTTAATCTGCTTGTTAACTACAACCTGTAAAAATTTTGTCGAAATCAAAATATGAGTAAGTGACTTTTTTCTTGTTTTAGGGGATGATTGTACATTAGGGGTAGGTCATTTTTGGGGTTAATATTTAGTTATGTAATCTGACAGGAAATTTTCTCAGCTTTCCAAAAATATCATTTTTAAATCTGTAAGTTGAACAAGTCGAGCGCTACAAGGCGGAACGTGGAGGAATGCGCGACATAGCACTCAAAACAGCCTATCTTGCGCCGGCCGCAGCGCACGGACGGTGCGCAGGAAATATTTTACAAAATTGGTTTTAATCCTTCCTAGACCAACTCTAAGGATAAACATATATTTCGTTGATTTTAAAAATGGTCATGTCAGCTCATTGGTTGGTTTGAAATGGAAATGCCCCGATGTAAAAGTCTATCCCTCCATCAGTTTCAAACTCTACCAGGTTCCAAGTAGATAAATGTTACTAAACTAAATAATATTGCAATAATAAAAGCAGACTAGGGTACGGCCATCAGCATCTGGTATTCTCCAGCTGTGTAATAAAGGCAAGAATAAGTTATATAAAAATCATGGCCTTATAGATTTTCCACTGAATTCGAAGAAAATTCCAGAGCTTCCAAGAAGAAGTGTCTGCAGCCCTTTGGTTCATCTTGAAAGGAACGCCGTAAGCTACTAGCTGTCAAACTGACTTATTATATCAAATGGGGATTGCATTGCAGCAAAGATTGCGTCTGGGTGTTTTCCGCCAAGACGACTTCACCAACATCACCAACATCAATGCGGTCAAGATGGCATCACTCCTTCTGAGCCATCGCTCAGACTAAAATAATTCTGATATTGCAGGAGAGAGCGACCCACGTCTTGTCTTCAGCAGCGAGACCTGTGCCGATGCGGCCACAGGAACATTTGTACCATGAGGCTTAAATAACAAACCGTGGGATAGTCGAGTGCCAACATGGCTTTTGGAAGTCCCGCTCTCCCTGTAATGTCCCTCGGCTTGGGTAGCGTTGTATTGTAATAATGTTCGTGTTAACGCTCATCTCTGCCTGATTCCATTCTAAATCCCTCAACCTGGCTCTCACTATTTCTGTTGTTTCTGGCCACGGTCTCAACACAATCTCTGGTCGGTCGCTCCTCTGCTTGACTGCTGTCAAAGCAGCGTTAACTTTCCTGTGTCAGTGCTACAAGAGACCAAGACTTTATGGCATGAGGGGACCGTCATAATTTCTAGTTCCGAGCCTTGAAGCTCTTGACCAGCTGTCTTTTAAATAGTAAGATTGTCTTCGCAAAAATGTTCATCGACTTGTCAAATATGAAACTATGATAGTAGCTCTGCCGCTGTTTAAGCCAGCCGCCTGGCTTTTGAATGTTGCCTTTTTTTTCTTCGGGTCGAATGGCAGTGAATTATAAAATATAAATCCAGCATAAATGGGTCCTTTGTTAAAAAGAGTCAGATTAGGCGTTTCTAGCTATTTGTGTCCATTGCTGTCATAAGCCGCCAAGATTTAAGCAGTTGGCCTGGAGCGTTGTCAATTGAAGTATAAAATAAATTTGTCTGCTCTTAAACAATATGTTTCTAGAGTGCAGCATCGAGCAGCCAGTAGATATTGCTGTTGCGAACAAAGTTCACTTGGTTTCGACGGAGCGACTAGCACACAATTGCGGATTCGTCGACTCTTCTTTGTATTCCGCCCGTTGAAGCTTAGGAACAGTGGTCTTTCCAACCGGAGCGTGTAGCCATTATCATCCGCAGGCATTACCTTTATTCTGCTAAAGTATTCACAGTCCCGGGCTAAGTGCCCCGATATAGGTATCGTGATTGATGAGCGTAACGAGCGTAGCGAGTGAAGCGAAATCTTCAATTACACTTTACTGCTAAAAAAATCCGGAATGTTTTTTTTTTTGTTTTTTTTTTTTTTTTTTTTTTTTTTGTGTGTTTGTTCGCACGATTCCGGCCAAACGCCAAAACGGATTTTGATGAAAATTTCGGTGGACCTTCGTTTTCTCTGAACTTAGATCTGCCACGTTTTTGAAGCAATTCGGACGAGTAAATTTTATGTTATTAAGTTTTTACGAAATTTTTCAGTTTTTCCAAAACACGTTTTCCACTCTAGAGGCCAAGGATCTCAATATAATTTGACGAAACTTTCCAGATATGTTGGCCCCCACGATTTAATGTTTGTGTACAAATTTCATTGTTGTATGTGTAGCGCTTTTCTTGGAAATAGCGCTTTTATGACGCTTTTTTAGCGATTTTGCAGTTTTTTCCAACTAAATCAACTTTATCTTCAACCGAATTTGACAAAATTTACTGTGTGCATTAAAAAACGTAAAAAGAAGATACTGTGTTAATTTGAACTAAATCAATTGAATAGTTTTTCTTTAAATCGATTTTTACGTTTTGAAATATTCAATGTCATTGAGAAAGCAGCTAAATTAACGCCGAACATTATAAATTGATCATAAAAGCCTCTAGGCTATGCGCACGCGCAATATAATCGCGTTGTGGGTGAGCGTAAATATTACGCTCATCCACAACACGATTATATGAGTGTTCGCATAGCCTAGTATAGCTATATAGCTATTGTGATAGCATATTGAAACATTCTTGATAAATAGGCGGTTAATAGCTCTTGGTTATGATTATTAGAAACGAAATATCAATTCCAAAATTTACATCCGTACCGGGATTCAGCGCCTTCTATGGTCACTCATAGTCCTGAATCTATCTCCATGGAGCCCAACAACTCAAATAAACTTAATATCAAATCCACAGTTGGTTATCCGTATAGCACAATTGGTTAGTGCAGTGTCCCGGATAGACAAAGATCCGGAATCGAATCCCGGTACGGATGTAAATTTTGGAATTGATATTTCGTTTCTAATAATCATTATCTACCGTCCATGCAACGAGTATTTGCATTTAGGATTAAATTCACACTAAGCTCTTGGTTATCTTTTACATTTTTATTTCAACGCAATTGAAATGTACATAATTTTATATCACATACTATGGTACACGACCAGTATCTTTACGACTTCATTTCTAGCGGCATTGTTTGCCGCTCGCCTCTTGTTAGCTCAATTTTTTAAAAAATAAGATTTCTTGGATATAATCAACAAAAGCTGACAAAAAGTTTTAGTTCTAAATTTGGTTTAGTTTTCCGCCAAATTACACCAATCTGCGTATTTTCGGGCATCGCTAAGAGCTCGTCGTGCCACGTGATACTACAACGGCATACAGCAATCAACTTCAACTTCAACGGTTTTGCCTGCAATTAATGCGTGCTGCTATCGGGCGCACGCACAGATATGCACTCGGAACCACCCTAGCAAAAATCTGAACTGACGTCAGCTTGCAAAAGTCAACTGGCCGCCAGTTGGTAAATGGAACGATGTCAGCTTGCGCCAGTTCAAAACCGCCAGCTTGCGCCAGTTCAAAACCGCCAGCTTGCGCCAGTTCAAAACCGCCAGCTTGCGCCAGTTCAAAACTGCCAACTTGCGCCAGTTCAAAACCGCCAGCTTGCGCCAGTTCAAAACCGCCAGCTTGCGCCAGTTCAAAACCGCCAGCTTGCGCCAGTTCAAAACCGCCAGCTTGCGCCAGTTCAAAACTGCCAACTTGCGCCAGTTCAAAACCGCCAGCTTGCGCCAGTTCAAAACTGCCAACTTGCGCCAGTTCAAAACCGCCAGCTTGCGCCAGTTCAAAACCGCCAGCTTGCGCCAGTTCAAAACCGCCAGCTTGCGCCAGTTCAAAACCGCCAGCTTGCGCCAGTTCAAAACTGCCAACTTGCGCCAGTTCAAAACCGCCAGCTTGCGCCAGTTCAAAACTGCCAACTTGCGCCAGTTCAAAACCGCCAGCTTGCGCCAGTTCAAAACTGCCAACTTGCGCCAGTTCAAAACTGCCAACTTGCGCCAGTTCAAAACCGCCAGCTTGCGCCAGTTCAAAACCGCCAGCTTGCGCCAGTTCAAAACTGCCAACTTGCGCCAGTTCAAAACCGCCAGCTTGCGCCAGTTCAAAACTGCCAACTTGCGCCAGTTCAAAACCGCCAGCTTGCGCCAGTTCAAAACCGCCAGCTTGCGCCAGTTCAAAACTGCCAACTTGCGCCAGTTCAAAACCGCCAGCTTGCGCCAGTTCAAAACCGCCAGCTTGCGCCAGTTCAAAATTGCTAGTTGACGTCAGCTTGCGCCAGTTCAAAACCGCCAGCTTGCGCCAGTTCACAAATTCCAGTTGACGTAAGCTGGCGCCGGTTGATGCCAGTCGGTGATCTGCAAGTTGCCCTCGGCTGGTGTTTCTGGTTGGTCGTCGGTTCCTAGGGTTTCATCTCATTTCATATGACTGAGCCAGTGGTCTAGTCATTTATAATGGGGGGAAAAAATAAATGCTAAATGCACTAGTTTGTTTATATTGACTGATGCTGATAAAATCCTGGCGCAGCTTACGTTTCCTTTCTTAGCTGACTGGTGATCGTTACAGTTTGTGCTTCCATGAGAATCAAATTGCGCTTTACTCTGCTGCCGTGCATGCGTGCGGAGTTACGTGACTGTACCCACAGTTAAGGATTGTCGGCAGGTGCCTTGCGTTGCTGCGGAACACACAGCCGAGCACAAGGGAGTAAAACCAGCAGGAGGCCAAGTTTTGAAATGTCGGTTTGAAAACGAAGTGCGTTTTCGGTGCGTTTTCGGTTTGAAAACGACAATTTCCTTGTGTTGGGAGTTTTGGATCTCAAACTAAAACCGAAACCGAAAACGATAACGATAACAAAAACGCAAATAAAAAGCTCGCGTTTTCGTGCAAAACTCTTCGTTTTTAACTTCGAATGTTACATAATGGCAAACGCTCTCATTCATTTCGCACTTTTAGCCGACTTAGAAGAAGAGGAAGAGGAAGATGAAGAAGGGGAGCTGCAATTTGACGAAGAGAGTCGTAGACACAAACCGGTAGATCCATTTTCTATGTCAGACATCAAATTTGCAAAAGTTTTTAGGTTAAGTAAAGCATTGGCGACAAACCTAATTGAGGAGCTTTCCGAATTTATGCCCCCTCCGACAAGAGTTGGTGCCTTAGACATCAGCACTAGGGTATGTACAACATACAATATGTACCTACATATTGCAATTGTATCTATATTACCGATTTCATGACTTTCAGCTATCACAAACACTTATTTACAGGTTCTTGTTGCACTGCGGTTCTTTGCTGTGGGAGAGTACCAGACTGGCATTGGTATCGGCAAATACTTTGCCATCAGTCAGAAGTCTGTCAGCAATGCTATAATCGAAGTCTCCGATGCCATCAACGTCATTATGCCCCGCTGGGTGAATTTTCCCGACAATATTTTGGAACAGACAAGGATAATGCGAGGTTTTAAAGACAAATACAACTTTCCTGGCATTGTCGGAATTATTGATTGTACTCATGTAGAATTAATTGCACCTCCAACGAACGACCCAGTCTACGCAGAGCATAATTATGTAAACCGCAAAGGTGTGCACTCAATCAATGTGCAGTTAGTATGCGATGACAACATGCGAATTCTTCACGTGAATGCCTTGTACCCAGGAAGTACAAGTGACAAGTTTATCTGGAGAATGTGCAACTTAAAGCAGTACTTTGTGGACCGCTTTGCCCTTGATCCTAACATGGGCTGCTGGCTTCTGGGAGACAGTGGGTACAACCTGGAACCGTGGATGATGATAACCAACAATAGAGCTTTGCCAAACACACCGGATGACTTGTTCAACCAACGGCAGCGAGTGGTTCGTTGCACCATAGAACGGTGTAATGGCTTACTCAAAGCTCGCTTCCGATGCACTCTCAAGCACCGAGTCCTGCACTACCATCCAGAACGAGCGACCAAAATTATAAATTCCTGCGTTGTCCTGCACAACATGTGTGTTGACCACAACCTTGAACTCCAACTCGACTCTGATGAAGAAGATGCCGACTCTTCAGATGGCGAAGATGAAGAGGAGGCTGCTGTTGACGTTCAGCCGCAAGTGGGACCACATAGAAATCCTGTTTTAGTGGCAGGAGAGAGAGTCCGTAACCGATTAATTGCTCGACATTTTACTTAAGCGCTTACAACGGCAGTCAAATTTTTGATATTCATGTTTATTGGTCAGTAGGTACATATCTTAGTCACACACTTATTCACAAGAATGCCAAAGAAACTGAAAACCTAATGTAATTACACCAAATAGGAACTCTCGCATATATAGGTACCTGCTTTATCTTCTTATATAGGTTCTACGAAACGATCAACGTTAAAATAAAATAACTAATTTGTTTGGCAGGAGAAAAAAAACAACACAAAATAAGTAGGTACCTAAGATGGAACGCTTTGTACTACTATTTCCCCATTTGTTCTTTAGCTACTTCTTGACTAAAATTAGTCTTGAACTTATTAAATAAGGTATCACGACCTAGCACAGTGGTGACAGCCAATCAGTGAATGAGCATTATATGCGTTACCTACTTTACAACTTTGAAACAAGGAAAATAAAAAAATAGCCCTAATTGGTTTGGCACAATAAAAAAAAATACAAAACGAGTAGATGGAACGCTATGTGCTACTTTTGTCCTTCTCTCCTTATATTACTTCTTAATTAAGCACCTTTTAAATTACAAGTAATTCTGAATTTTTTAAAGGAGGTATCACTTAGCATAATTCTAAAAGCCAACAAATTACAGCAAGCAATTCTTGCTTGGCAACAAAATATGAAATGGCAGCCCACTACTAGTAGGGTGGGCTGCAAATTTTCTTGTGGGGAGACATGATGAAATGAAAAATAACAACATTAATAATTGACAAGTCGGAAATGTGGGTTGCAACAAAAATTTACGGCAAACACATCCCTAGGTAAGTAAGTACCTACAATCCTACTCAGAAATACCAACACTCTTCTTCAAGATAAGAACCATTTCCTTTGCTGCCTCGGCAATGGTTTCCCATGATTTTGCCTTCCGCGTCTCGACTTGGAGGGTCATCCTCATTATTCTTAGCTTTTTAAGTTGGATCGTGTTGAACTTTTCAGCGGCCTTTTCCGACATCAAAAGCTTCTCCGTTTCCTTGGTAACCTTGCTGCGAGCTAGTGCTAAGAAAAGTAGATAAACATGTCACCTCACAAAATCTCTTCCCACATGCCATAGTTTGACAGATAAATTCAGTAATTTAACCTACATTTAGCTCGGAAAGCTGCCTGTTTCACGATGTTGCGCTTCATCCGTTCGGTTGCTTGCAACTTGTAGCTTTTTTTTGTAGAGATGCGTGGTGTAGCAGACATGTCTTTGCTTGTGGTGGCTTGTGGTTGCTCTACAAATTCAACTAGGTGTGTGATCGGTATCGTCAAATTGAAGACTTGTTCAGCTCCAGTTTCAGGCTGCTTGTGGACCTCCTCCTGTAATAAAGAATATAAGTCTGTTACAAGCATATTATTACTATAATTATACTTACGACCTGCATGTATTAACGAAAATGAACAAGGTAGGTACCTAGTAGTTTAGATAGTTAGGGAGGACTTAATTTAAATCTAACAGTCAGCATTTCACAAGAACACAAACTTACACGACTTCCAATTTGCGATTCCTTGGCATTTACATGTCCATGAACAGACACCGGACTTATTAGATCTTTGATTCGCTCTTGAAGCGGATTCAATGGTTCTGGTGGATCAATTTCTCGGTTGCCTGTCTGTGTCACACGCTCTCGCTGTGCCGCCAGTTTATCTTTCACGGTGCGCTTCATCCCCTTCCACGTCTGCAATGAGATCCATCCATGCAATACACATAAAGTATGCGTATCTCATTGTTTTATTGCATTATTCTAGTAATATTTCCTTACCTTCTTCCACGACTCTACATCTCTTGTCGGGCCAAGCATTGCATTCAAAGATTCAGCGACCTCCACCCATGATTTCTTTAGATCATCTTGCGTGAATGTATTTGTAAGTTTAAGTGTATCTAAGACAACATTTGCCTCGATGAAGCTTACTAGGGCCTCTTGCTGGCTAGCCGTGACTTGTTTTGCCATAATTAACAAAATAGACTCTAAACACCAAACTAAGAAAAATTCTAAGATTCTAACCTTAAAAATGTTAGACAAGGCACACGCGAATGAGCAGCTGTGAGCGAGCCTGACACTGACAGCGCGCAAATTGTAAATACGCATGCGCCATGAAAACGAAATCGAGCGTCGAATGAAAACGAACGCTCTAACGTCGAATGAAAACGAACGCTCTTCGTTTTCAGCCGTGAAACTCAAAACTACCAAAATGATTATAACGAAAGCGCATTCGTTTTCAAACAGCGTTTTCGTGTTCGTTTTCGTTTTCAAACCGAAATTTCAAAACTTGGCCTCCAGGCAGCATTGGCATGTTTGCAAATGTTTCTCATGGGAGCACAATCTGAAAAATATAAGAAATTTGGCGTGATTATAATAAGCATGTGTTGGAGTTGGAACTCTAAATTCTAAAGAAACATAAGGAAAGTTTAAATATCAATGGAACTTTTCTGAAATTTGTTTTCTGCCCGATTCTAACCTAATATATAAACACTTGGAAAAAGCTATCCCCTGAAACATATTTCTCGTCTTGCGGACTTAAGTATTTAATTTCGGATAAATGAACGATACTTTTTAAGCCGTCAATCAATAAATGTGTGCGACTGATACTATATTGTTTATAAGTTCAATTTCTTCAAAAACGTGCTCTTGCGCTCCTCGAGATCGGAAGTTCGGAACATCAATAATGGCGATCCATCAGAGTCGCTTAACGACAATATGGCTGCTATACATTGACTCTGGTGCCATGGCCGCTGTGTTTGAACTGTCTTACTTTCGACGGGCTAGTTTTTTTTCGTAGAAACTCTTGAATTATATTAATGAAAATATAATTATATGATTAATGCTTTTCCTGATGAGTGTTACGGCAAGACATGGACCTACCACAAACAAGGTTAAGATTTTTTTTTACGTGCGTCATAAATGTGTGGAAAATAATAAAAGCATTAAAACAGTCTTATCGATACTGAAAATTATATAGTTTGTATCGAGGGTTGACAAAATTATTACTGCAGATGATACTTCATCGATATCTTACAACGATGTTCAGAACTAACCGAATGCTGATCAATATCCTATATGGTCCACCACGGCTGCAAGCTGACATTTGGTCAGCTTGCAAATTGCCAGTTCGTGCCAGTTCATGTCAGTTCATGTCAGTTCATGTCAGTTCATGTCAGTTCAGCTGCAAGCTGACATTTGGTCAGTTTGCAAATTGCCAGTTCATGTTAGTTCATGTCAGTTCATGTCAGTTCATGTTAGTTCATGTCAGTTCATGTCAGTTCATGTTAGTTCATGTCAGTTCATGTCAGTTCATGTTATTTCATGTCAGTTCATGTCAGTTCATGTTAGTTCATGTCAGTTCATGTCAGTTCAGCTGCAAGCTGACATTTGGTCAGCTTGCAAATTGCCAGTTCATGTCAGTTCATGTCATTTCAGCTGCAAGCTGACATCAGTTCAAATTTTTGCTAGGGCAATCGGATTCGAACGTCATTATGACGGCGGTGGATCCTGTTTTTAAGTTCAATGTCGGACTTCAGAACGTATGACAAATTTATAAAGCTATTTCAATCAGTATCAGGCCAAGGGGTCAGGTAAGTAATTCAGCGTTTTTCAACTAGGGCTAGGGCTACTTAACTAGGGCTACTTAACTTAACTTAACTAACTAGGGCTACTTAACATTAAGAGAGAGAGAGTGGACTGTATTTTGCAGAAAATCCCAAATCTGCCTAAATTTTGACGCTCTGAAGGCGCCGGATAAATGTCCCTTGGTTTGGGAAACGTTGTATTATCAAAATGCTCATGTTAACGCTCGTCTCTGCCTGATTCTATTCTTAATCCCTAAACCTGGCTCTCACTTTTTTGTTTCTGGCCACGGTCTTACCACAATCTCTGGCCGGTCGTTCTGCTTGACTGCTGTCAAAGCAGCGTTAACTTTCCCGTGTCAGTGCTATATAGACCAAGACTAAGACTCCATGGCAAGAGGGGATGTAGACCCTTACTGTTGTGTAGGTGGCCAGGAATAGGCAGACACAGAGGAGAGAAGAGTAGCGTAGTGACCTCAGTATAAATGTTGTATTTATTGTATGCCTGAATCGGCGCATCCAGGCACGAAGGCAGTAACGAGAAGACTGGCGTGTGGAGCAAGAAACATAATAATGCGGAAACACCAATGATGACGTAAATTCAGGTTTGCCAACTATGGCTCAAACACCACACCTACCGTCATAATTTTTAGTTCGGAACTTTGAAGCTCTTGTCCAGCTGTCTGAAATATTGAAATGTTATGCAAGAAATCAGGTTGTCGTTTACAGACACATTCTTTGAAAATACTCGCGCCAGGACGTTTGCAGACTGTGACCGATGCGCAATTCCTGGTCATTGCAACCTCCTCGCCTCTTGGTCCCTCCGTTCGAATATTGCTATCAACAGCTCAGCAATGGCACGTGCGTCTGTGGTTTGCACTGGAGCTCAGAGGTTTGTGTTTCAAATCCATTCTTAGTAGCTAGTAAGGTAGCTCTTGACAAAACCTTTCAATTAATTTTCAGTCAGCGTTTAGGATCTGTTTTGATTGCTGGACTCATTCTACAACAGTGGGAGAATAGGATTCTTGTTTTGCTGCTCGCTGCAGCGTGTTAGATATTTTGAGATATTAATTTAAAGTAGTTGAGATCGGTGGATGAACGATGTTGTAAATTCAGCGGGAAGCATACAGTAGCCATTTTTTAATGGGCCAAAAACCACTTGAAATATCACTTCAAAGGTTATATCAACCTGCTTTGTTAAACCTCGTTGAATTTTATGCTCAAAAAGGATTCCACATTACGTCGTCAATGAGTATGACGTCATGTATTCAATGATTTCGTCATACAAAATCGTGACACCGGCAGTCTCGCAGCGCTCTATAGCGACGAGCGGAGCGCTCCCTAGCGGTAAGCGGAGCGCTCCCTAGGGGTAAGCGGAGCGCTCCCTAGCGGCGAGCGGTGCGCTTCCGGTTCCAACCAGCGTGCTCCGCTCGCCGCTCACCGACCAAGATCAGTCTCTTGGTGGCCGTTCTACGAGATAGTCAAGTGTTCCTGCCGCTTCGAATGTAGCCTGCGTTCCTGTGTTCAGTGTATCCTTGCCGCAGTGTTCACCGCGATGGCTGCTAGTTGAGATTGCATCGCATCGCACCACATCACGTTGCTCACGAGTCCTCGATGAAAATCGCAACAACAATTTGGTAAGTCGCAGCCAGGCGCTGTTTTTCTTGATATTTTGTCGAGTCGTTCGCCTCGTGTTAAACGGCGACTGTGTGAGCGTTTCGTCCATGTCGTGCGTTACTTTGAATGAAATGATAGTGCTGCTTGGGTTTAGTAAGCAATACAAGACAAACACAGGCTACAACCGGCACGAAATGAAAAGTTAGAAAGAAATGCGCACTTTTCAACCGTTACCTCTTGGCCGTTTTGCCATGTTATTCGAACACCCGATAATTAATAACTTAAACAGAAAGCCTTTCGACAAAAAAAAAACTGTGCAGACACATAAACTCCCATCGACCAACACCATTAAAAACCATCCATTTCTTATTAGCGCGTACCAATTGGCAAAGCCTTCACCATTGCGTTTAAATATTATGTATCGGTTCCTAATGATGTCATATGTTCGGTAAACTTGTTGAGCGAAGCAAATCTCCAATCCACCGCTAAAATTATTCTCCTTCCAAATCAAAAGGTTTCCATGGAAGGTGGTTTTACTTAAAAATTCAGTTTTTAACATCGAGTTCCTTACCAAAAAAATTAATCACGTAAATTATATTTGCGACATTCACATGCGATGTGCATTTTTAAATACAGTCTGATAAACATTTTTCTTCCCACTGAAACATTTGTTATTTCTCCTAATTTGACGAATATCGAACGAATTGCGTTTAAACTCAAATCGAGTCTGTCATAAAAATCAAAAAATTATTTTTAAAATAGGTTACTTTTAAATAACTCGATTCCATGCAACGCGATAAAATAAGGCTTCGCGAAGGCCGAGTGCTTGTTCCCTAAGACACCCTGCAGAGTTTTGGGCAGCGACCGGCCATTCGGCTCGAGACACCGCGGAGTATTTTTGTAATTTTCTGCCTCTTAACCTCGAGCATAGAAAGCACATGGAAATACAGGCACAGTCAATGGAGTTACAATCATCAGTTTTCGTATTTTATTGGCGTGGTGCAGTCACGACAGGTTGAGACTTGCTTGTGCGTCACCGTCCTAAAAATAGCAGTGAACACTCATCGTTGTAACGACCTCGCATAGTATAGAATCATTTGTGAAAGTTGGATCGTGAAACGCGATTCGTACCAGGTACTAACTAATAAACTAAAAATAAAAAGATAATTATCATTTCATGAAGGTTGGCTGATAAAACATTGTCTGTGGGTCACATATTTGCGCCATTCAAAGCAAGCTCGACCATCAAATGTTCATCATCAAAAGCCGGATTATTTCACGGCAAGTCCGGAGGGCGAGTCATCAGACATCCGGCATCCGTCCCCTCTCAGTGTTCTGACAGCGGTCGGTGGGATTCCCTTTCAGGTACCCGATGACTCAACCTGCTTGGTTCTGGAGTTTTTCTACTTTCTAATGAGGCCCCTTGGCCCATGCTACATAATTATTTATTTATTTAAAGAACGCAGATACAAATCTGGCCCGTGACCACACAGAGTGTTGGTATGGGAATAATAATAGTATTTTAGTGAATAATATTGTAAAATTACAATAATATTTTTTTTATATATTTTTTCTAATTTATTTGAAAAACTCATCAAGGGTATAGAAAGGGTTTTGTATGAGAAAAGATTTTAGATTTGTAGTAAAAGTGGAGAGTTCCTCGACACTGGTGATAGTTGAAGGGAGGGTATTATAAATTTTTGTTCAAAGATGAATGGGGCTATTAGTAAATAAAGAATGCTTGTGATTGGTGGTGTGAATAAGGTTTTTGTTTCTAGTGGAATGATTATGAATATCTGAATTTTGTGTGAAAAGGTGTGGATGGGAACGGACTAAAGTGCTTGCTATTTTGATTAGTGTGCACGTAAGGGTCAGGATGTTTTGATTTATAAAATGAGTCTTACAAGATTTTCTTCTAGAAATACCTGAAATAATCCGGACTGCTTGTTTTTGGATTTAAAAAAATCTTTTTGCTTGCGGGGAAGTAGGGGAAGGTTACCTAAGACGGGACAAAATTTGGGAGTGTTCTTATAACTATGTGTATGAAATAGATGGGAAGTTGAATTTTTTATATAATTTAAAGCAATACTTTAGGTACATATTAAAATTAAATTTAAAATTTAAAAAACAAAATTTACCCAGTTTTTAGTCAAAATTGGGAGACTGGGTATTTTTCCCATCTTTCGAAACTTTTACCTAAGATGGGAAAAGGAATTCCTAAGATGGGAAAAATTAGAAGATGAAATGATAGTGAAAAAATACTGAGCACAGTTCATACAAAATTCCAGAAAAGTTATTTTAATGTGAATATATTGTGAGATCAATAAATATGCCTCAATTAGGCACAATTAAAACAAGTAAAGTAAAGATTATCTGCAGTACCGCAGATATCATGCATCCCAAGTCCACAAGTCTCGCACTTGAACCACTGTGTCCTGGACATAGAAAAGTGTCCAGTGCAAATAGGGCAGACCGTGTTGCCACTTTCAGCGACAGATGCAAACATTTTGTTACCACTCTGGGTAGATTCTGACAAAATTTAAGCTTATATTTACGTATTTATAAACAACCTAACCACACTTCCCATCTTGGGTAACCTGACCCAGCAAGTTAAAAGTATAAAATTTAAAGGTGAAGAGTAATATTATCAAAAATGTTGCACATAAATACAAAGCTAACACTATGAGTTTAATGAAAATGTAATAACATGAAGAATATATTGTTAATTGTATTTATGACAAGTACCTGAATGACCCGTGAATAAAGTTAGTGACACTGCAGAAAGTGAGCGCTGCAAAGTGTTCCTTCTGAGCGCCAGAATTCTCTGTTGATATGTCAAATAGCCACTTGTAGCGAAGCACTGCCATCTAGCGCTTGACATTCGCCACAGCTGTTCATGTTTGAAGGCGGGAATAGCTTGAAAACATATTATTCTCATCTTAGGTAACTTCCCATCTTAAGTAACCTTCCCCTACCCCAGAAGAGAATACCATATGATAGATGGGAGTGGATGTATGAATGATAAACTAGTTTTAATGTGTGATGGTTTACAATTGGTTTAAGTCTGCGTAGAAGAAAATTGCTGCTTTTTATTTTGTTTAGTGTTAGTTTTATGTGAAGGGAAAAGTCAAGATTTGGTGTCAGATGGATTCCAAGGAATTTTGTAGTGGGTGTATCATGAATAATTTTATTGTTTACTCTTATCAGAGGCAGTGAAGAGGGAATATTAAATTTAGTATGGAAGTTAATGTATAGAGATTTTGAATGTTGAAGGGCTAGTTTGTTGTCAAGGCAATATGAAGAAATGATAGATGATTGCTCGTTAGCTATTTGAGAAAGTGAATTTATAGTGGTGTTTTTTGGTGCAGTTATTAAATGACTAGTGTCGTCTGCAAATTGAAATAGTTCTCCGGTAGTTATTAAATTCGGTAGATCATTTACATAAAGTAGGAACAGGAGGGGAGATAAAACAGAGCCTTGAGGTACGCCTTGCTTCATATTTAGGGGAGTAGGAACAGGAGGGGAGATAAAACTGAGCCTTGAGGTACGCCTTGCTTCATATTTAGGGGAGTAGGAACAGGAGGGGAGATAAAACAGAGCCTTGAGGTACGCCTTGCTTTATATTTAGGGGAGATGAATATGTTGTATTGTTTTGGGGAAAGGATTTTACTTTTACTTTTTGAGTTCGGTTAGAAAGAAATGATTTGAACCAAATATTTGAACATCCTTGAATGCCCAAGTCATTGAGTTTAGTAAGTAGAAGGTCATGGTTAATTGTATCAAAAGCTTTACTGAGGTCATAAAAAAGTCCTAATGCATGGTTTCCCTTGTCAAGAGCACTATATAGCGAATTTAGGAAATTAAATATAGCAGTGGTAGTTGATTTTTGTTTTTGAAATCCATGTTGACAGTCAGTAATGATGGCATGAGTAGTCAAATAGTCAGTTAGGCGAGAATGCATGATTTTTTCAATTAGCTTAGAAATGGACGAGAGTAGTGAAATTGGTCGATAGTTTGTTATGTTTGGTTTGTCTCCTTTTTTATGAATCGGAATGACAATGGCTTGTTTTAGAAAATTAGGAAAAGTACCACTTGTAAAAGATGAATTGATAATCCATGTTAATGGTTCGGAAAGAAAAGTGATATTCTTCGTTAGTAGTGATCCTGGTATTTCATCTAAACCACTGGAATGTTTATATTTTAAAGACTGGGCTATAAAGGCGATTTCCTTAGGATTAGTTGGATAGAGTGAGAAAGGGGGGTAGGGGTTAACTATGCCGATTATGCCCTTCCTAACAATGGTCGGTTGGAATTCCTTGGTTAAGAGGTCGCCGGCAACTGCTTTTTGCACCAGGTACACTTCTGGACATTTAAAACCCGTCCACCTAAAGTTTTACAAATCCCAATTGCGGCTTGCTTGAAAATAGTATTCACTGTGAAAAATATAGACTCATTTTTACCTGAATGTACCAGGAAGCATGATCTCCCCACCTCCACTGTAAAACCCTTTGGTCGGAAGGTAAAATTGACGGCTCGCGGTCGCCACGATTTTACTCTCATCGGGTATTAAAACCACTCAACTTCGAAGGTAAAAATGCAGGAACGCGGTCACCGTGATGTGCTTGATTGCTTTGATACTATGCCATGACATAGAAACAGCAAGATCACATACCACCCAAGAATATAATACGGGATGCGACAGTTATTTATATTGAAATTGTATTGAAATTTATTGTTAATTTAATAATAAGTAATGTGATAAAAATACTGGAACCCTCATAATGAATATCTTGCTCAATGTTCCAGAATACTTCGATTTTTTATTATCAAAAATCAAATCTTCTAGCCGCTCAATTTTATAATAATATTTTGACAGAATGCCAGTTGGTGGTGCGTATGGGATGTCAGGAAGGAGGAAAGTAATGCTTGACAGTAATTATTATAAGCAATTTTTTTAGCAGTAATTGTTTATGACTTAATTTCAGACTCCCTTGCAGAGACGCATAAAGTCTGCCACCTTCGTGGTAAATGTTAGAACGCGGTCGTCAAAATGTCGGGTGGTTTTTCCTGATGCGCTGCACTTTCGTGCCTTCTCCGGCAATTCGTAGTATATTTCTTAAACATAACATGTTTGTGTCAGTTTTCAAAATTTGCAAATTTATTCTTACACAAGAGTGATTCTAAACATTCTCTGCTCACAAATGGAACTTGCATTTTAATTTGAAAGCTTATAATTTGATATCTCAATCTACATAACATTATAATGATCGTAATAAATGACGCACAGAAGTCGAATATACCATAAATAATCAGAAGGCTCAGAGGTGATGTGAACTACAAATAGGTGTCAGACTTAAAAATTCAGGAACTAAGAAAAATATTTCAAATTAGCTGTAATTGAATTTGAGGGATATCATTCCAATAGCACCAAAATGACCAGCTTAACCAATTGTTTGCATATCATTTGATATGGCCTTCATATATCCTATTTTCATACTTAAATTATTAAATTAGTTAATACCTTTGAATGAATTCAAGCAGTGAAGCTAGCCGAACCGGGTACTCCATCGCGAAGATGTAGTACATAGCAAATGCCAGCATTACAGCCTCGTAGACTGTGTGAGTCCCGGTAGCGCAGCCTTCTACGACCACGGGGGCTTGCGACCCGCCATGTAGCTCCGTCCCCATTAATGCTACGTAACGTGAGGGTTACTGGGGGAATCCTCCTCGGCCTCAAGTCCAGCAATACTTGTGGTGTCCTGGAACACACATTTATTTTGGTGATATAACTTTAAACACAATATATCTTTTGGGCCGGCCGACGCCAGTGTGAAAAGTTTCGTTTGTCACGTGCAGTGTGGCCAGAAATATTACAGGGTATGGTACCGTTTTACGTTCGATATTATCTATAGCAGAAATTGATTCTTACCTAAAATTTCAATTGACAGTTCAAAGGCTGAAGACACTAAATGCTGACGGCCATGAAAGTTAAGCCCCGTTTCTTTTTGCAATTTGATACGATTGTTTCATTTAGAATTCTTCTAGATAGAAGTGTGTCGTGTGAGTGGGCCGATCGAAAAGGATCATCGGGATTGTAAATCGCTCACGTGGATCGACCATTGCAGCTTGTGCAGTGTAATAGATGTACGCATTCCTTGTAATTCTAAAATAACTCTTTCGAGTCTTGGTGCCAGTATCCAGCGAGAAGACAAGTCGCTCCTCCTGCGTGCGAGGAGCAGACTCCATCTTTATCATGTTATCCCGGAGTTGACCCGTGATTTCGGGGTCTCTTGGTTTGCTCTTGATTCCGACCTTGGCTTTTCAGTACGCGGACACGTGTGGCACGTGGCTCCGACCTGTTGATGCCGTCCGCTCGTGGAGGTCGAAGTTCATCAAAGATTGGAAGTGGTCGCATTAATGTTCATACTGAAATAGTTGAAAAATAATTGTAAATAATAATTATTGCAATTACAACTCTCAATTTCTAGGCTAGTTATAGTTAATCAATTATAAGGTCACGCTCGTAGAATGACTTACATGTACATGTTAACAACCCATGAAGTTAAATTGGTAAGGCACTATTTAAAAATATCAAAATCAAAAGAAATGTACCTTACTTCTTTATGTACCACTCGCATATCTTCAAGTATATTCCTTGTAACTTTACTACAAGTATCTATTTCATTTCGGAGTTAAGGTAAATTGGCACCTTAATTTATTTCGTATCATGTTGGTGGCTACTTATATCGACGGTTAGCTCTCGGCGGATTGGGTTATTCTTCAATTCAATTGTCTTTGATCGTCTTATTACAATGATAGTGGTGCAACTGCAAAACCCCGCATTCGCTCTGCTTAGGTGACTATTATTGTTTGCTTGCACCTTGCTTAATCACTAGTTGCGTATTTCGGTTTAAATTAGAGTAAGATTTACAATGATAGTGGTGATCATGATTTGATTGACATTTCATTGTCAACTTATGCAATTTTCAACTGCAAATCCCCGAATTCACCCTGCTTGGATCATTTGAAGCTCGAGTCAATCTTTCACAGTCAATGGAATAAGATTGGCAGTTAGGTTCAAATCCTATCATTTATTGTGTTCTCATTGGAATTATAGCATATTTGAACCACAATAAGCATTTTCTCTACGAGTTTGACACCGACTTCCGTGAGGCACGCATTCGTGCATCGTGGGACAGACTTGCTCATTCGTTACTGTCATAAAAAATCGCAGTTTACACATCCACCAAATTATCATGAGTTCACACGTTTTGAAATGTTACTTCTCCTGTTACTTGTTTCTTGTTCAATTTGTCTAGCTTCCGGGTTCCTTCCCAAACCTGATAACACAATATTGAAGAAACATTCCATGGTTTTACAAAGAAGATCTCGAAGAATTGAAAATAATCAACGAATAACTGAAAATAATCAACTAAGAAAAAATTTCACTCGATCCCGAATAACAATTCCGTGTAATCAAACAGCGGTTATCATGGAAGGATGTGTCTTGTCAAGATTTCCTGTGTCCTGTATCCCTGGTCAGTGTCCAATTTGCACGAAAAACTCTAAGGGCCGGTTTTTCAGTGGTTCGTTAAAATCTCGGTTAGTAAACGGCTTGTTAATATTAACGGGTTGGCTTAACGGTCTGTTTGGCAAAATGTGTCTTTCAGTTGTCAGTTAAGTCACCGTTAGTAAACAGAGGAAATTGTTTTGCAACGATCCTCACGATTGGCCACAGATAGTTCGACTATTAACCACCCTACCCCTGACCGCTGCAAACAGCAGCTTTTGTTTTTTCAAACGAGGAAAATGTCATCTGTCAAAAGGTGTCGATCAGTGATTTTCGTAGCTAGCGAGGAAAATTTGTTGCTGGAATTAGTTTTAAAATACAGAGATAAAGTGAAGAGTAAAAATTACCAATTACTAACCGTTACCGATTACTAACAAAGAAAATGGTGATTCGTGTGCCATCCTTGCCAAGGGATTCAAGCAAGTGGCCAGTGTCATAGGTCGGTGCCCAACTTGAAATCAAAGCTGGACATTTTAAAGCAGAGGGCGAAGAAACCGCTTCAAAAAGAAAAGTGTGAGCAAAGGACGAAAAAAGCGACGTAACTGTTTGTGTGTGCCTTGACCTCAGCCCTTTCTGGAGGAAATTGTAATTAGCTGTCCATTGCTGGAATTTTTATACAAATCATTTGCCGTCCCTCATTTCTACCGGCCTAGAGAATGTGACAAATTATATCTTTTCTAAGAAATAAATCAAACGATATACTATGCTATGAATAAATAGTTTCTTTGTCCTTTTTAATTAGTTAAAACGACTGTTGTGGTATAATTATATATATCTTATATGTGTGACAGTTAATTTTTTTTTGATAAACTAATATTTCAAACAGAAATTATGTTTCCAATACCAATCCAATTAGCTAACTATGATTCTTGTGTGATATTTAAGAACTCTTGCATCTCCTCATCTCATTCATCACTTGATGACAGCAAATTATTTAACTGAATTCCTGCCATTTAATTAAATATTTATATCTTTGATGAAATTGCGAACCGATTTGAACTAATTGACATCGAAAGTAACACTAACCTCAGCACAACAACCTCACTTTACACCACCTTAACGAACGTTAGCGCGCTAATGGACCTCGAGAGGGCGCGTTAACTAATCCTCCGTTAAGGTCATTTTAACACTCTGTTAACGCTAACGGGAAACTGAAAGACACAAAAGAAGCCTTAACGAACTGTTGGCCGTAACGGAGGTTTTAACGGACCACTGAAAAACCGGCCCTAAGAAATGAAAATAAGTGTTAAGATCATGTGTGATGGTACATCACTGTCGTTTTTTCTCATTTGAGATTCTATTTTTTGTCCGATTTTGGAAGGGGTAATTATTAATTGCATTTAATCGAACATCAATACACAATACCCCTTGAGAAATGCCAGTGGCAGAAACTTCCTGCGAGATCCCTCAGCAGCGCGTTGCACACACCCAGAGGTAGCCCGGTCTGATTCACCCCATTGTCAAGTGTTTCTTTGGACGGCAAACGTTTAATATGTGAATCTCATAATTGGAAGAGAGATATAGTGGTTTAGCGGTGTCTGCTCAGTATTAATTGGTTTTTGGCCTGAGAAGGACCTTGACCGACGTTTCGCCAGCAAGCGTGTTGGCATCTTCAGTACGCTGCTAGCGATTTATAATGAATCTCAAGACCTACTTCTCTTTCATCCTTCGTCCAACTCTGGGAGGGCTTCTGCTTGATCTGCATTTTTAATAGAGCGAGAAAAAATATTCGGAAAAACAAACTTGCTCGCACCACTAAAAATCAGCTCCCCAGTTGGTTGTGGGTACGCCTGGATAGCGGGTGGGGCTGGTACAGCGTGAGGGGCTGGTACAGCTGGTGGGGCTGGGATATTGGGTGGGGTTTGAACTTGGGGCGACCGGCTGCGACCCGCTGGCGATCGATCCCGTCCCGCGGGCACACGTGCTTGTAAGGCGCGTATTTGTGGCCCGCCATATTGTTTGCTGGCAACGAGGATTGGGGCGCCCTGCGGATCCTCCGCCCCCGTCCTTTTGGATTAGGGCCGTCATTTCCCTGGCTTTTGCCGCCAGGACGCCCCACGCCTTTTGCACGGCGTCGTAGAGCCGCGACTTGGTGACTCGGAACAGGTGAGCCCTGGAGCGTCCAACGATCGTAGGTGGGATTCGCGGACATCCCACCCACGTTCGATGCACGCGTCCAGGCTGCAGAGTGCTGCGGCCAGCTCGCGGGGGTCGGGGGAAGTCTTGGTTAACGGAATTCTCTTCTTCTTCTTTGTTCCGGCTTCTGGCGCCAGGTCGACCAGAGAGCCAATAAGTTTTCCTGGAGATTCATGTGGAAACTCCAGCACGCGCTTCACGAGTTCCTCGAATGTGCCGGTATGCCGTGGCAGTCGGCGTTTCTTACTCGGGTTAACAGTTCGGCCCGCACTCTGTAACCGTCTTAACACGTCTTCTAAATGCCCGATGTGGTCTTCATATGAATTGGAGAATATGATTGTCATCTAGGAACGCCATTGCGTAATTGTAAGCAGCTCAAGCAGCTCAATTGAATCCTCTTTTGTTGTAAGTCTTGTTATTTATTTATTTTAATATTTACAATTTTATTGAGGGTGGTTTGGATTCCCCCAGGGGTTGTAAGCTTGCCCTCAATATTGGTTTGGGGGGTAGTAACCCCCGGTATAATGTGGGTGCTGTTGGTAATTCGGTCGAAACTCCCCAGTTGGTTGTGGGTACGCCTGGATAGCGGGTGGGGCTGGTATAGCGTGAGGGGCTGGTACAGCTGGTGGGGCTGGGATATTGGGTGGGGTTTGAACTTGGGGCGACCGGCTGCGACCCGCTGGCGATGGATCCCGTCGAGCCGGCGACCGGCTGCGGGTGGAATCTTTGTTCCTAGCGGCCCGCTGCCGCCGTTCCCGCTGCCGCTTGGCCTTTCCCGGCCTCTTGCTGGCAATATTTGTACATAAATCAGACATTAAAGTGTGGTGTTTAAGTAAAGCGAATAAATTAAAATTGCTACTTAATAAAGTGTACTAACTGGTGACGCTGAAGCATATCGAGGGAACGAGATGTTAGTGTTCCAGTAAAGAAAGCCATTTGGAATCATTGACTCTATTACGTATTTATTGAAAAGTAAATTAACATCTCAAATGGCTTTGTCAAAGCAACCAATGGCAATCGGGAGTAGTCAACCTCTGCAAGCTCCGACTCATCAAGTACCTCGGCTTCGATTCGAAGAGTTTCCTCGATGGCTTCCGCCTCTCCCCTTACACGCTGCTGTAAGTCAGGGGTCAGCTTATCCTACGACGTCCTTAGGTCCTCGACAGGGATGTCTGGTTCTGGAAGTGGTTCAGGGACGTCGGGGTCAGCCACGAGCCCTTGTATTAACCGCTACTGCGGCAAGCAAGCTCACGTCCTCGCCGATCTCGCAATTGGTATTTTTGCCCGATTTCATTAGTTTTAATGTAATGATATGTTGGAAGATGCGCCTTGCTCCGAAGGATCCGCCGCGGTTCCTCATGATTGAAAAGAGGTTCTCAATGGGGTCGTGACACAAGCGACCTGTCATCAAAAAGAGTGTGCCCTCGATACGCAATTCCGACCACAGCGCGAGTATTCCTACGATGGTCATCTTCAGCCCGGAGAAGCAAGGAGGTCGCAGCGCGTCACGATTCGACCCAACCCTAACCACCATAAAATCCAGAATACATTTTAGTGCATTTAACAAAGGGCTTTGCAGGAGAATCGCAGCAAAAGAATATTGATTCCACTGACCTCTGCAATCCATTGGCAACCAAGCCATCTACCTCAAGGTCCTAAAGTTCGGTAGCAAAACCCACTAAGGAGGCTTTGAAGACCCACAAAACAAAGCAACGACAAAGGGCCGTTTGCTTGGGTTTTCATCGATAAGGCAAAGAACAGGCCAAAACTGTTTGTTGTTGCTTTTAAAAAGTGGCAACCCATCAATGTTGAATCTCAAATTAATTTTTTTGTCCTGAAAATTAAAAGATTTCAAATCTTTCTCAATGCCTGCCTGGAAACTAAAATAAAAAACTCCCCCGCTCCCATTTCCTTGATGCTGATGTCCCGGGGAGTCTTCAGCATTGTCCGAACATCACATGGCAGCTCCTTGTGCCAGGGTTGAAAATAAAAAACTCCCCCGCTCCCATTTTCTTGGTGCTGATGTCCCGGGGAGTCTTCAGCAGGGTCCGAGCATCACATGGCAGCTCCTTGTGCCAGGGTTGAAAATAAAAAAAGTTGCATATGGTGCTAAAGCTGTAGTAGTACATGATTTGGCATGACTTCGGAGTCGGCGGCGGGCAAGACTTCGGAGTTGGCAAGTGTGGATGCGGGGAAAAATCGATTGAAATGCTTCCACGTCCCTCCTGCAGACTGGGGCATATCTTTTTGTGGCCCACCGTATATGCAGTACATTCGCCGCAAAAACATCGGTGGCCACACGGGACGCTCAGCCTTGTGCTCATGTTGTTCATGCATGATATACACGCCGGCTGGTCTCCCTCTACAACCACCGATGGCTCCGCAGAGAATGCGTTAAAACGATGGTAGATCAGCCCAGCTTGGTCTGCGCTGCTCCGTGCTAATTGCTTCCTCCATGGTCTTGCTCTGAGTCCAGGGGGCCCACGGTTTACGGAAGGGGATCGCCAGTTCGCGCTCCGCCCTCGTCAGCGGAAACGAAGTAACTTCATCCCCGAGGTTGAAAGGGTCGAGGATTATCGGGGGATCTGGAATCGGTTCTGAAAATGAAGGACCAAAATTACTTGATGACATTGCTTTTGTCAAATGGACCACATTCGATTTGTCTCATGTATAAACTTATAATATTATTTTCATTGATTTAGCAGATTTTTTTTTTTCAGTTTTGGCTATACCCCTATTGCCTATTACCCCATTGCCATTCTTCTCCCCTTCGAGGCTAGCACCTTATCGTGGTGAAGGGGTTTGCGCGGCCCGATGATCCGACAGGCCATGCCGGCGGGAGGTGTTACTCCCGGCAAGGTCTCCTATGCCGGACAGGCTGTCGGTGAGGGTCCAGACCAAGACTAGCCCACCCCGTCGTTGTCGCGGGACCCAGACTTTGGTCGAGGGAGGATCTGGCTGTCTTTCCCTCCCCACCTTTCATTTCACCATCTTTTCTTCATCTTCCTTCTTACTTCATTTCTTTTGCCACCTCCCGAACCCACCGTCTGTCTTCTGCGACAGCGGCGGGGTTCCCCCCATTGACGACCCGGCTACCAACACGGATACGAATTGGTTGACTGACAGTCGTCGTGAGTTCCAGCGATGTCTGGTGACTGATGACCTGCACAGGGAGTTCTCGAGCCTTACTTTATTGCTGTCTCTTATCTATCCTACACTCTCCTGTCTTCACTTCCGGCCGACCCCTTGTGCAGGTCTAAACGCTTACCTGCGTGTTTGCCGTGCGCAGTGACCTGTACGGGCGGAAAAGATTTTCTTGGGGGTTGAGGGGCAATTGTCTGGTTATTATAGACAATTGTCCCAACACACCCCTTTAGTTTCTGCTTCGCCCAAAACAGGAGGCTGGGGGCTAATCCACCCCCAGTCAATCGGCTCGCCTGGGGCGTTAAAGCTTCACGCGTGGATGAGGAGGGGGGCACCGGTGGCGTGATGGGTGTTGCTGGGCCCCACCAGTTACGGTCACTCGCGACTGCCGGTGCCTCCTGACTATATCCCCCGGACAACCCCGGCGTCCCAGTGGGACGTCCCCCTGGTTGGGCTCCGTGGTGGGCAGGGCTCCGGGGGACGAATTTATATCCATTCATATGGACCCCAAAAACTCAAATCCCCCCCTCAATCCAAAAAAGCGCCTGCGTCCTCTTTTGGAGGATGTTATTTCGTTGAAGGATGTAGTGGCTCCGAGGAGTGTGGAGCCACTCTTTCTCATTATTAAACTAGATAGTGGTAAATCTTTCAGGACCGTCTCGCCCTTCGCGCAGAAGCGCGGATTGTTGCTTATCGCTGGCGATGTTAAGAGCTCCAAATGCCTTCGGGATGGATCTCTCCTGGTAGAAGTTGCACACGGTGAGCAGTCGCTCAAATTACAATCGGCAACGTCATTCGACACCATGCCGATATCTGTGACTGCACATAAATCCCTGAACACTTCAAAGGGAGTTATTTTCAGCTTCGATTTACAGGACTTTCCGGCCGAAGAGTTAAAGAATGAGCTTGCTAGCCAAGGCGTCATTGATGTTTATCGCGTCATGAGCAAAAAAACCGGTGCCCTCAAGCCAACACCTCTGCTTATTTTGACCTTCGGCACCCCTAAGCTCCCGGAGTGCATCTTTGCTGGCTACTTGCGTCTGCCCGTCAGGCCACATATTCCAAATCCTCTGCGGTGCTTCACCTGTCAGATGTTCGGCCATTCCAGCTTCGATTGTAAGCAGAAGCCCATCTGTGGGAAGTGCGCCAAAGAGGATCACGAGACGGACGCGTGCAGCAACAGCTTCCACTGTGCTAACTGCTCGGCAGCCCACCCTGTGTGGTCCCGCGACTGCCCACAGTGGAAGTTGGAGCGGAAAATCGTGGAGATAAAAACGATCGAAAACATTTCTCTGTTCGAAGCACGTAAGCGCTTCAACTCTCAGAATGGCCTCGGTCAGAAATCTTTTGCCAAAGCCGTGGACTCGGGCGCGGCTGTCTCGGCGGAGACGGCTCGTTTGCAGGCCATGGTAGAGAAACAACTGCAACTCTCCGCCGAGCAGGCCAAGCGCCACGAGGAGATGGAAGAACGCCACAGGCAAGAGATCGAGGCCATGAAGAAAGATTTGGAAGCAAAGGACAGTGAAATAAAATCGCTTAAACAGCAAATCAACGAACTCCACGAGAACCGTACGCTCCAGCTGCACCCTTCCAAGGGAAGGCAGGCTGAGGCCAACACCTCGAGGAAGGCGAGGGAAATCATAACCTTCCTTCCCAACACCACCGGTAGCTCCACGTCCACCTCCCTGTCTACCAGGAAGGATGGAATGGAGGTAGACCCTACCGACACGTCGCCGAACACCTGGCAGACGGTGAAGGGAAAGGAGAAGGAGAAGGTGAAAGAGAAGGGTAAATCCTAAATACAACACAATGCCAGACATCATTCAGTGGAATGTGAGAGGTTACTCCACAAGAGCACCCGAAGTCAGGCAACTAGTTTCGTCAAAAAGCCCCCTTGTCTGTTGCTTCCAGGAAACTCACCTGAAGCCATCAGACAAGCCACTCCTGAAGGGCTATGACTTCTACCGTTACGACCACACAGGTGGACAGAGAGCTCAGGGGGGAGTTGCAACGGCCGTCCACAACAGTATCCACTCGGAGACTGTTGTGCTGACCACCACCCTCCAGGCCGTGGCTGTGAAGGTTTTCCTTCCCAGCCCCCTACACATATGCAACATCTACCTCCCCCCTGATAGTGTCGTTACCCAGCAATCCATCGACCATCTCATGGACCAGTTACCTCTACCCTTTCTTTTGGTTGGTGATTTCAATGCTCACAACCCCCTGTGGGGTAGTCTCAGCACCAATCAGAAAGGTACACTGGTAGAAGACACTATCAGGCTTCGCAATGTGGTCCTGTTGAATAACGGCAGTAACACCCACTTTACTGCATCAACAGGATCACTCTCTGCGATTGACCTGACTCTCTGTTCACCCTCCCTCGCTCTTGACACTGAATGGTCTGTGCACGACGATTTATGTGGAAGTGACCACTTCCCTATCTTCATTAAATCGTCGAGGATCCCTTCTCTACCACCCAGACACCCAAAGTGGATTCTAAGACGGGCTGACTGGTCACTTTTCAGTGATCTTGCCACTTTCGATGAGGCTGTCCCCGAGGATATCGATTCTCACGTGGACAGCTTCACGGAGGTGGTAATTCATGCAGCCGAGAAATCCATTCCACGGTCGTCTGAAAAGCCCTACCGTCTCCCCGTCCCGTGGTTCACTTGTGAATGCAAGTTGGCCATCAGGGCGAGACGGAGGGCCCTCTCCTTCTTCATGTCGCATCCGACCCAAGAAAACCTGATCGCCTTCAAGAGATCCAGAGCTAAGGCTCGGAGAACAATCACTGAGGCCAAGAGAGTGTCGTGGCGGGCCTATGTGTCGACCATCACGGCCCGCACGCCGTCGTCCAGGGTATGGGACAAGGTTCGGAAGTTGTCTGGAAGATCAACTTTCCGTCCCATATCCGGACTGATGCGTGACGGGCTGTTGCAGTCCACGGGCCCGGCCATCGCCGACACTCTTGGTTCTCAGTTCTCGAAAGTCTCCAGCTCAGAGAATTACACCGCATCCTTCAAGCGGGTCAAGCAGGTAGCCGAACAGCGAGGTCTTGTCTTCCGAAGTAAGAACCAGGAAACATACAACCTGCCCTTCAGCGACTGGGAGCTGGACTCCGCGCTAAGAGCCGCCAACGACACTTCACCTGGCATCGATATGATCCATTACCAGATGATCAAACATCTGAGTAAAAGCTCACGATCATACATGCTTCGGATGTTGAACAGAGTCTGGCTCGAGGACAGTTTCCCAGCTCGTTGGAGGGTGGCGATTGTCATCCCCATCCTGAAGCCGGGCAAAGACAAGACTGATGCTGCTAGCTACCGCCCAATTGCCCTTACAAGCTGCCTATGCAAGATCTTGGAGCGAATGATCAACGCTAGGCTTATGTGGCATTTGGAGAAGAACGGCCTACTCTGTGCGGAGCAGTCTGGTTTCAGGCGAAACCGCTCCGTCACAGATAACTTGACCCAGCTTGAAGGATTGATCCAGGACAGTTTCCTCACAAGGAAACACCTGATCGCGGTGTTTTTCGATCTCGAGAAGGCGTACGACACGACGTGGAAGTACGGCATTTTACAGACCATCCACAAGTGGGGTATTCGTGGCCACTTGCCCCACTTTGTGCAGAACTTCATGGCTGATAGGTCTTTCCACGTTCGTGTCGGAAACACTCTCTCGTCGGCTTTCGATCAAGAGAACGGAGTGCCGCAGGGCTGTGTCCTCAGTGTTACCCTGTTTGCGATCGCCATCAACTCCATCACGACATGCATTCGAACTCCGGTTCGTGCATCGCTCTACGTTGATGATTTGGCGATCTTCCACCAAACAGGGAACCTGAACTCGGCTCAGCGGCAGCTCCAGCTAACGATCAACCGATTGGAGAGTTGGGCGGATCGACATGGCTTCAGATTCTCCTCGTCGAAAACAACATGCATGCATTTCAGTCGCCATCGTCTATTTCATCCTCATCCTGTCTTGACGTTGGCAAACCAGGTGCTGCCTTTCTCAGAGTCAACCCGCTTCCTCGGAATGGTATTTGACGAGAAGCTCACCTGGTTACCACATCTCCGTCAACTCAAAGACAAGTGCTTGAAGGCAATGAACATCCTGAAGATCTTGAGCGGTACCTCCTGGGGAGCCGACAGAACGTCCATGCTCCGCCTCTACCGCTCCCTCATAAGATCTAAATTAGACTTTGGCTGCACTGTTTATGCATCGGCGAGGAAATCATATATCGGCATCCTGGATCCAGTGCACAACGCTGGTATCAGGTTGTGTACTGGCGCGTTTCGCACGAGTCCCATCGTCAGTCTGCATTGTGAGGCCGGGGAGGCTCCGCTTAAGAACAGGCGTGACTACCTCCTCGCCAGCTACGTAGCCAAGCTGCGTGGCATGCCAAAACACCCGGCATACAGGTCTGTGTTCGCTCCGCCGAATGTTGTGCTCTACAACACCAGGCAAAAAGCAACCAGACCTGTTGGCATCAGAGCAAAAGGGCTCCTGGCCGCATTTGGAATGGACCTACCACCTGTCCTTCCTGTCGGAATCGGTCGTGTGGCTCCCTGGAAAACATCCCAGCCTGTGTGCCTGATGCAACTCGCTCAGCACACCAAGGCCCAGACGAGCCCGGCCGTTTTCCGACAGCTGTTCTTCAGCATTTGCGACCAGTACTCACAATACAGCAGGATCTACACTGACGGATCAAAGGACAATGAGTCTGTGGGGTGTGCCTTTGTCATCGACAACACAAGCGTGTGCTTTAAACTCAATCCTCTCTGTAGTGTCTATACAGCAGAGTTGTTTGCGATTCTCAAGGCCCTTGAACATATCAAGCGTGCCAATCGCAAACAATTTCTTGTCTGTTCCGACTCTCTGAGCTCCCTCCAAGCACTATGTCAGGCATTCCCCACGGACCATCTTGTGCAAACCATCCAGGCTAAGCTTGGCGAACTGTGCTTGGTCGGCATAGAAGTGTTGCTCTGTTGGCTTCCAGGCCATGCAGGAATTGCTGGCAATGAGATGGCCGACAGAGCAGCCAAAGACGCCACAAGAAAAGCCGATGTTGACTTCACAGTTGTCCCTGTTAGCGATCTTAAAGCCGCCTTCAGGGCCGAAACAAAGAAGTGCTGGCAAGCGACATGGGACACTGTGCAAGTCAACAAACTGAAGCCCATCAAGGCAACTATCGACCCCTGGCAATCTTCTGCCCGACACACTCGACGCGAGGAGGTTGTAACAACGAGGTTGCGCATCGGTCATAGCCCGCTCACTCACGTCTTCATCCTGAAGCGAGAAGAGCCACCGATGTGCACCTCCTGTGATCAACCTCTCTCGATTAAACATCTCCTTGTCGAGTGTGCCGTTCACAGGCAACTGCGCAACCACCTGCAGATTCCCGGAAGTTTGCCAGAGGCGTTGGGAGACAACGCCGTGTCGATAGGCCGAATAATTAAATTTTTAATTCAAACTGACTTTTTCAAACTTATCTAGTTTTTAGTAAGTTTTTAAAGCAGTTTATGTTCCAGGCGCAAGTATTTATAAAAACTGCGTCTGGACATGACAACTGGTTTTTTAGCATTGTTTCTTATTGCTTTTAAACTTTTGACAATATTTTACTCACCTGACTTAAAGCAAATTTTTGTTTTTAGTTGTGGAGTGGTTTTTTATTGTCTTTGTTGTCTTTTTATTTATTTTTTTATTTTTTTTTTTAAATAAGACTGTCATTTTATAAACTGATCTAGTTTAGATAAGTTTTTAAATCAGTCTTCAATTCCTGGCGCAAGTATTTTTAAAGAATGCGTCAGGAAATAAAAACTAGTTTTTTAATCTAGTTTTTGCTTTTTAACCTATGACAATATTTTATCCAACTGATCGATAGTTTTACCTATTTGTTTTTAGTTGATAATTTTTTTTTTGTCATTGTTTTATTTTTTAACATCTGACCGGCGCAAATAGCCAAAGCTGCTGACGCGCCGCTAAACCCACAATCAATCAATCAATCCATGCTCCGCCTCTACCGCTCCCTCATAAGATCTAAATTAGACTTTGGCTGCACTGTTTATGCATCGGCGAGGAAATCATATATCGGCATCCTGGATCCAGTGCACAACGCTGGTATCAGGTTGTGTACTGGCGCGTTTCGCACGAGTCCCATCGTCAGTCTGCATTGTGAGGCCGGGGAGGCTCCGCTTAAGATCAGGCGTGACTACCTCCTCGCCAGCTACGTAGCCAAGCTGCGTGGCATGCCAAAACACCCGGCATACAGGTCTGTGTTCGCTCCGCCGAATGTTGTGCTCTACAACACCAGGCAAAAAGCAACCAGACCTGTTGGCATCAGAGCAAAAGAGCTCCTGGCCGCATTTGGAATGGACCTACCACCTGTCCTTCCTGTCGGAATCGGTCGTGTGGCTCCCTGGAAAACATCCCAGCCTGTGTGCCTGATGCAACTCGCTCAGCACACCAAGGCCCAGACGAGCCCGGCCGTGTTCCGACAGCTGTTCTTCAGCATTTGCGACCAGTACCCTCAACACTGCAGGATCTACACTGACGGATCAAAGGACAATGAGTCTGTGGGGTGTGCATTTGTCATCGACAACACAAGCGTGTGCTTTAAGCTCAGCCCTCTCTGTAGTGTCTATACAGCAGAGTTGTTTGCGATTCTCAAGGCCCTTGAACATATCAAGCGTGCCAATCGCAAACAATTTCTAGTCTGTTCCGACTCTCTGAGCTCCCTCCAAGCACTATGTCAGGCATTCCCCACGGACCATCTTGTGCAAACCATCCAGGATAAACTTGGCGCACTATGCTTGGTCGGCATAGAAGTGTTGCTCTGTTGGCTTCCAGGCCATGCAGGAATTGCTGGCAATGAGATGGCCGACAGAGCAGCTAAGGACGCCACGACAAAAGCCGATGTTGACTACACAGCTGTCCCTGTGAGTGATCTTAAAGCCGCCTTCAGGGCCGAAACAAAGAAGTGCTGGCAATCATCATGGGACACTGTGTTAGTCAACAAACTGAAGCCCATCAAGGCAACTATCGACCCCTGGCAATCTTCTGCCCGACACACTCGACGCGAGGAGGTTGTAACAACGAGGTTGCGCATCGGTCATAGCCCGCTCACTCACGTCTTCATCCTGAAGCGCGAAGAGCCACCGATGTGCACCTCCTGTGATCAACCTCTCTCGATCAAACATCTCCTTGTCGAGTGTGCCGTTCACAGGCAACTGCGTAACACCCTGCAGATTCCCGGAAGTTTGTCAGAGGCGTTGGGAGATAACGCCGTGTCGATAGATCGAGTAATTCGATTTTTAATTAAAACTGACTTTTTAAAACTTATCTAGTTTTTAGTAAGTTTTTAAAGCAGTTTATGTTCCAGGCGCAAGTATTTATAAAAACTGCGTCTGGACATGACAACTGGTTTTTTAGCCTTGGTTTTATTGCTTTTTAACCCTTGACAATTTTTTACTCGTCTGACTGGACTCAAATTTTTATTTATTCTTAGTTGGAGTGTAGTTTTTATTGTCTTTGTTGTCATTTTATTTTTAAATTAAGACTGCCATTTTATAAACTGATCTAGGTTAGAGAAGTTTTAAAATCAGTCTTAAATTCCTGGCGCAAGTATTTATAAAGAATGCGTCAGGAAATAATAACTAGTTTTAATCTAGTTTTTCATTGCTTTTTAACCCATGACAATTTTTTATCAAACTGATCAATAGAGTTATCTATTTGTTTTTAGTTGAAAAATTTTTGTCATTGTTTTATTTTAAAAATCTGACCGGCGCACATAGCCAAAGCTGCTGACGCGCCGTTAACCCCACAAAATCAATCAATCAAGCCATTCTTCTATTATTTCCATTGCCTTATACCACATTCTCGACTTGGTATAAAAATAGCGCTTGTGCATCGAGCATTTGCGCCCTGGATTCTGTGCCATCGCACTTAATGAATTTCTCTGAAAATAGGGAAAGAAAATGTCTATTCAAGCGTAAAGTTTGTAGTCTTACAATGGTGCTAGTATCGCATTATTAAAATTGTAGTATTTTTGTCATAATATTGGTATCGGTAAAGACTGGGTCACTTTCCTAGCTTATTTGGGAAAGACAATAATTCCTATTTCGTGCCAACCGATGAAAAATATTCTGGCTCACGTGGAACCGCCGCACCAAGTTCCTATGGAAAGTCTCCACGTTATTGTTCGTGCGTCACGCCAGGCCGCACACCGAACAACAATTTGTCCCAATGACGCCCACCCAAAACCTCTCGACGTTGAGCACGAGCTGTCCTGAGTTTTAACTTTTAGGCGAATGTTTGGCGGCTCTGTTGCATCGATTGTCGCCTGAAAGTAGGCACAAATATAACGATTACCTCGTAGGTTCAATGTGACCATGAGATAAATTTTGGTATTACTTACAGTTGTTAATTAATTTTTGAACTTAATTTTGCTGGCATACCTGCAGTGATCGCAGGCCTTCCACAATCCGATCTGGCAGCAGTGCCAAAGTTATCGTTTTCTTTGCAAAGCGGCGACAGTTGGAATTATGGCCGTAGAAGGGCACCATTCCCAGCTTCTGGCATTTTCGACAAATTGCTTTACAAGAATAAGTAACATTGCAATAACAGCCACGCGCAAAATCAGCTGAGATGCGATGGCAAATTAACTTATCTGAATAGAGCAAATTAACTATTTGACTCTTACCTGGCCATAATGAAAAAAACACCCATTAATAGTGGCATGTGGGAATATAAAACGCAGTGCCCGGTGCAAGGCACCTCAAAATCGCGCACTATGCTTGGTCGGCATAGAAGTGTTGCTCTGTTGGCTTCCAGGCCATGCAGGAATTGCTGGCAATGAGATGGCCGACAGAGCAGCTAAGGACGCCACGACAAAAGCCGATGTTGACTACACAGCTGTCCCTGTGAGTGATCTTAAAGCCGCCTTCAGGGCCGAAACAAAGAAGTGCTGGCAATCATCATGGGACACTGTGTTAGTCAACAAACTGAAGCCCATCAAGGCAACTATCGACCCCTGGCAATCTTCTGCCCGACACACTCGACGCGAGGAGGTTGTAACAACGAGGTTGCGCATCGGTCATAGCCCGCTCACTCACGTCTTCATCCTGAAGCGCGAAGAGCCACCGATGTGCACCTCCTGTGATCAACCTCTCTCGATCAAACATCTCCTTGTCGAGTGTGCCGTTCACAGGCAACTGCGTAACACCCTGCAGATTCCCGGAAGTTTGTCAGAGGCGTTGGGAGATAACGCCGTGTCGATAGATCGAGTAATTCGATTTTTAATTAAAACTGACTTTTTAAAACTTATCTAGTTTTTAGTAAGTTTTTAAAGCAGTTTATGTTCCAGGCGCAAGTATTTATAAAAACTGCGTCTGGACATGACAACTGGTTTTTTAGCATTGTTTTTATTGCTTTTTAACCCTTGACAATTTTTTACTCGTCTGACTGGACTCAAATTTTTATTTGTTCTTAGTTGGAGTGTAGTTTTTATTGTCTTTGTTGTCATTTTATTTTTAAATTAAGACTGCCATTTTATAAACTGATCTAGGTTAGAGAAGTTTTAAAATCAGTCTTAAATTCCTGGCGCAAGTATTTATAAAGAATGCGTCAGGAAATAATAACTAGTTTTAATCTAGTTTTTCATTGCTTTTTAACCCATGACAATTTTTTATCAAACTGATCAATAGAGTTATCTATTTGTTTTTAGTTGAAAAATTTTTGTCATTGTTTTATTTTAAAAATCTGACCGGCGCACATAGCCAAAGCTGCTGACGCGCCGTTAAGCCCACAAAATCAATCAATCAAATCAATCAAAATCGGTCATGCCAATGGTGGGAGCCATGTTCACTGCTAATACGTCCCTGACGTAGCCTAGCAGGCGGCTGTAGGCCTGGTGCTGGCTACGTCTCGTCATCAGCGAGTAAACCGCGGGAAAAACCTGAATTAAACAAACTAGAAATTAAAATAGAACAATAAAGAACTTTCGTCATTACAACTTACGTGGTTGTCGATTATGACATGGATTGTCAGCAGCTGGTGTATGTGAGGATGTTTTGGAACAACCTAAAAATAATAATTTTACTTGTCAAAACTACACATTAAATTATCGTTCGTCATGAGCTTCATGGACAATAATCGCATACGAAAATCATTTTAATAGTTTTGTTAGAACCTACGTTCGGCTATCCTCAAATGAAGTGCAACGATTCACTATTAACACTCTTTTAAATGCACACGACTCTCGAACATTAGACAATCCTCTTGCAATCACGCACGCTCCCTCTCCAATCTCTCACTGAAACCACTCCATCCTGAGTCTTGCACTCGACTGCCTGTTAGGGCGAGCTCTCATGCTTCGCCACAACCTAACCTAGCGCTTCCGCTCACAACAATGGCGGACAACCTCGCTTGATATTTGAAACTATAACCTACAATAAATACATTGCCAACAGTTTATGGCTATGAAAATGATACTGCATGCTTAGTTAAAATTTACATTCATTGTGTTATTCATAAAAGTAACTTTTCGCTTTCCTAAGTGCAAATTTTACTCGCACCTGCGCTGTCCAACGAATATGTCCAGCCCATATCCAGCCCATATACGATGCCAAACCCCTTTCAACCCTGCCAGCTGGTATTAGGTTGGGTCGGATTTTTGCAGCACTAACCTTCAGAGTTCCGAGGATGTATCCGGTCCAATCCAGTCTGGTACCTCCTTGGACTGTCCCTAGGCCCTCTTGTATCATTGGCCTTTCATCTTTGGGGAAAAACGGTACCAGCGACCTAGTATTTAGACGCAGGTTTGCAGAAATATGTGCTGACTACCCAGATTATGTGCACTATTACACGGATGATCTAAAAATGAAAGCTCTGTTGGTTGTGCTTTTGTGTCGACCCCCAATATAAATTACGGATTTAGACTTGAAAAGAAATGTAGTGTCTTCACTGCAGAACTGTATGCCATTGTCAAAGCGCTACAACACATTGAAGGACGTGACGAATCTAGATTTTTAATTCTTTCCGACTCCCTCAGTTCTATCGATTCCATCTATGACATTTTCTCACCCAACACCCTTGTCCAAGAAATACACTCGATACTGACTTCACTTTCTTCTCGGGATGTTAGAGTAGTATTTTGCTGGGTGCCTGGGCATGTTGGCATCAAGGGCAACGAAAAAGCCGACATTGCCGCTAAGAATGCTCTACAAAGAACTGATGTTGATGATCATAGGATTTCTCACAACGACCTGAAAGTTTATTTCAAATCAACTTTAAAATTGAGATTCCAGGATGTTTGGGACAGACAAATTAATAATAAACTTAAAGAAATCAAGCCCACTATTGAACCATGGGAGTCGTCAAAACGGTCGGAAAGACGTGAGGAGGTTGTTCTCACCCGGCTTCGTATAGGACATTCTCTTTTAACCCACTCTTTTTTATTTACTTTTGACAAAGTGCCTCCGCGCTGCAATACTTGCAATGAAATTTTATCTATCCGACACATTTTAATTGATTGTAGGAAATACAGAGTTGCAAGGCAACATTTTTCTTTGGAAAACACTATAGATAAGGTTTTAGCAGATGACCCTCGTCATATTGACAAAGTTTTTAAGTTTTTAAAGGAGATTGACTTAATTGGTCTACTGTAAACTTTTATCTATACTTGACCTTTTCATTTTATCTTATTAACAATTATTTTACCTATTTACTTTTCTCTTTTACATTTGTGACTCAACGAGGCTAGAAGCCTTGTATAAGGAATTTAATTTTTATATTTCTCACCACTTTTAGGCGCAAAATAACCAACAGGTTGAAGCGCCGTTAAGCCCAAATATAATAATAATCATCCTCACCTTCGGCACACCTAAACTCCCAGAGTGTATATTTGCTGGCTACTTACGTCTGCCTGTGCGACCGCACATTCCTAATCCTCTGCGGTGCTTCACCTGCCAGATGTTCGGCCACTCCAGCTTCGATTGTAAGCGGAAGCCCATCTGTGGGAAGTGCGCCAAAGAGGATCACGAGACGGACGCGTGCAGCAACAGCTTCCACTGTGCTAACTGCTCGGCAGCCCACCCTGTGTGGTCCCGCGACTGCCCACAGTGGAAGTTGGAGCGGAAAATCGTGGAAATAAAGACAGTCGAAAACATTTCTCTGTTCGAAGCAAGAAAGCGCTTCAACACTCAGAATGGCCTCGGCTCAAAGACATTTGCCAAAGCCGTGGACTCGGGCGCGGCTGTCTCGGCGGAGACGGCTCGTTTGCAGGCCATGGTGGAAAAACAGCTGCAACTCTCCGCCGAGCAGGCTAAGCGCCACGAGGAGATGGAAGAACGCCACCGGCAAGAGATCGAGGCCATGAAGAGAGACCTAGAAGCTAAGAACAGAGAAATTGAATCGCTTAAACAGCAAATAACCGAACTTCACGAGAGCCGTACGCTCCAGCTGCACGCTTCCAAGGGAAGGCAGGCTGAGGCCAGCACCTCGAGGAAGGCGAGGGAAATAATAACCTTCCTTCCCAACACCACCGGTAGCTCCACGTCCACCTCCCTGTCTACCAGGAAGGATGGAATGGAGGTAGACCCTACCGACACGTCGCCGAACACCTGGCAGACGGTGAAGGGAAAGGAGAAGGAGAAGGTGAAAGATAAGGGAAAATCCTAATAACTAAAAATGCCAGAAATCATTCAGTGGAATGTAAGAGGATACAACACAAGAGCACCCGAGGTCCGTCAACTGGTGTCGTCAAAAAGCCCCCTTGTCTGTTGCTTCCAGGAATCACACCTGAAGCCATCAGACAAGCTACTCCTGAAGGGCTATGACATTTACCGTTACGACCACACAGGTGGACAGAGAGCTCAGGGGGGAGTTGCAACGGCCGTCCACAACAGTATCCACTCGGAGACTGTTGTGCTGACCACCACCCTCCAGGCCGTGGCTGTGAAGGTTTTCCTTCCAAGCCCCCTACACATTTGCAACATCTACCTCCCCCCTGATAGTGTCGTTACCCAGCAATCCATCGACCATCTCATGGACCAGTTACCTCTACCCTTTCTTTTGGTTGGTGACTTTAATGCTCACAACCCCCTGTGGGGTAGTCTCAGCACCAATCAGAAAGGTACACTGGTGGAAGACACTATCAGGCTTCGCAATGTTGTCCTGTTGCAAGTTGGCCATCAGGGCGAGACGGAGGGCCCTCTCCTTCTTCATGTCGCATCCGACCCAAGAAAACCTGATCGCCTTCAAGAGATCCAGAGCTAAGGCTCGGAGAACAATCACTGAGGCCAAGAGAGTGTCGTGGCGGGCCTATGTGTCGACCATCACGGCCCGCACGCCGTCGTCCAGGGTATGGGACAAGGTTCGGAAGTTGTCTGGCAGATCAACTTTCCGTCCCATATCCGGACTGATGCGTGATGGGCTGTTGCAGTCCACGGGCCCGGCCATCGCCGACACTCTTGGTTCTCAGTTCTCGAAAGTCTCCAGCTCAGAGAATTACACCGCATCCTTCAAGCGGGTCAAGCAGGTAGCCGAGCAGCAAGGTCTTGTCTTCCGAAGTAAGAACCAGGAAACTTACAACCTGCCCTTCAGCGACTGGGAGCTGGACTCCGCGCTAAGAGCCGCCAACGACACTTCACCTGGCATCGACATGATCCACTACCAGATGATCAAACATCTGAGTACAAGATCTAGATCATATATACTTCAGATGTTGAATAGAGTCTGGCTCGAGGACAGTTTCCCAGCTCGTTGGAGGGTGGCTATTGTCATCCCCATCCTGAAGCCGGGCAAAGACAAGACTGATGCTGCTAGCTACCGCCCAATTGCCCTTACAAGCTGCCTATGCAAGATCTTGGAGCGAATGATCAACGCTAGGCTCATGTGGCATTTGGAGAAGAACGGCCTACTCTGTGCGGAGCAGTCTGGTTTCAGGCGAAACCGCTCCGTCACAGATAACTTGACCCAGCTTGAAGGATTGATCCAGGACAGTTTCCTCACAAGGAAACACCTGATCGCGGTGTTTTTCGATCTCGAGAAGGCGTACGACACGACGTGGAAGTACGGCATTTTACAGACCATCCACAAGTGGGGTATTCGTGGCCACTTGCCCCACTTTGTGCAGAACTTCTTGGCTGATAGGTCTTTCCACGTTCGTGTCGGAAACACTCTCTCGTCGGCTTTCGATCAAGAGAACGGAGTGCCGCAGGGCTGTGTTCTCAGTGTTACCCTGTTTGCGATCGCCATCAACTCCATCACGACGTGCATTCGGACTCCGGTTCGTGCATCGCTCTACGTTGATGATTTGGCGATCTTCCACCAAACAGGGAACCTGAACTCGGCTCAGCGGCAGCTCCAGCTAACGATCAACCGATTGGAGAGTTGGGCGGATCGACATGGCTTCAGATTCTCCTCGTCGAAAACAACATGCATGCATTTCAGTCGCCATCGTCTATTTCATCCTCATCCTGTCTTGACGTTGGCAAACCAGGTGTTGCCTTTCTCAGAGTCAACCCGCTTCCTCGGAATGGTATTTGACGAGAAGCTCACCTGGTTACCACATCTCCGTCAACTAAAAGACAAGTGCTTGAAGGCAATGAACATACTGAAGATCTTGAGCGGTACCTCCTGGGGAGCCGACAGAACGTCCATGCTCCGCCTCTACCGCTCTCTCATAAGATCAAAATTAGACTTTGGCTGCACTGTTTATGCATCGGCGAGGAAATCATATATCGGCATCCTGGATCCAGTGCACAACGCTGGTATCAGGTTGTGTACTGGCGCGTTTCGCACAAGTCCCATCGTCAGTCTGCATTGTGAGGCCGGGGAGGCTCCGCTTAAGATCAGGCGTGACTACCTCCTTGCCAGCTACGTAGCCAAGCTACGTGGCATGCCTAAACACCCGGCATACAGGTCTGTGTTCGCTCCGCCGAATGTTGTGCTCTACAACAACAGGCAAAAAGCAACCAGACCTGTTGGCATCAGAGCAAAAGAGCTCCTGGCCGCATTTGGAATGGACCTACCACCTGTCCTTCCTGTCGGAATCGGTCGTGTGGCTCCCTGGACAACATCCCAGCCTGTGTGCCTGATGCAACTCGCTCAGCACACCAAGGCCCAGACGAGCCCGGCCGTTTTCCGACAGCTGTTCTTCAGCATTTGCGACCAGTACCCTCAACACTGCAGGATCTACACTGACGGATCAAAGGACAATGAGTCTGTGGGGTGTGCATTTGACATCGACAACACAAGCGTGTGCTTTAAGCTCAGCCCTCTCTGTAGTGTCTATACAGCAGAGTTGTTTGCGATCCTCAAGGCCCTTGAACATATTATCAAGCGTGCCAATCGCAAACAATTTCTAGTCTGTTCCGACTCTCTGAGCTCCCTCCAAGCACTATGTCAGGCATTCCCCACGGACCATCTTGTGCAAACCATCCAGGATAAACTTGGCGCACTATGCTTGGTCGGCATAGAAGTGTTGCTCTGTTGGCTTCCAGGCCATGCAGGAATTGCTGGCAATGAGATGGCCGACAGAGCAGCTAAGGACGCCACGACAAAAGCCGATGTTGACTACACAGCTGTCCCTGTGAGTGATCTTAAAGCCGCCTTCAGGGCCGAAACAAAGAAGTGCTGGCAATCATCATGGGACACTGTGTTAGTCAACAAACTGAAGCCCATCAAGGCAACTATCGACCCCTGGCAATCTTCTGCCCGACACACTCGACGCGAGGAGGTTGTAACAACGAGGTTGCGCATCGGTCATAGCCCGCTCACTCACGTCTTCATCCTGAAGCGCGAAGAGCCACCGATGTGCACCTCCTGTGATCAACCTCTCTCGATCAAACATCTCCTTGTCGAGTGTGCCGTTCACAGGCAACTGCGTAACACCCTGCAGATTCCCGGAAGTTTGTCAGAGGCGTTGGGAGATAACGCCGTGTCGATAGATCGAGTAATTCGATTTTTAATTAAAACTGACTTTTTAAAACTTATCTAGTTTTTAGTAAGTTTTTAAAGCAGTTTATGTTCCAGGCGCAAGTATTTATAAAAACTGCGTCTGGACATGACAACTGGTTTTTTAGCATTGTTTTTATTGCTTTTTAACCCTTGACAATTTTTTACTCGTCTGACTGGACTCAAATTTTTATTTATTCTTAGTTGGAGTGTAGTTTTTATTGTCTTTGTTGTCATTTTATTTTTAAATTAAGACTGCCATTTTATAAACTGATCTAGGTTAGAGAAGTTTTAAAATCAGTCTTAAATTCCTGGCGCAAGTATTTATAAAGAATGCGTCAGGAAATAATAACTAGTTTTAATCTAGTTTTTCATTGCTTTTTAACCCATGACAATTTTTTATCAAACTGATCAATAGAGTTATCTATTTGTTTTTAGTTGAAAAATTTTTGTCATTGTTTTATTTTAAAAATCTGACCGGCGCACATAGCCAAAGCTGCTGACGCGCCGTTAAGCCCACAAAATCAATCAATCAATCAATCCTGTTGAATAACGGCAGTAACACCCACTTGACTGCATCAACAGGATCACTCTCTGCGATTGACCTGACTCTCTGTTCACCCTCCCTCGCTCTTGACACTGAATGGTCTGTGCACGACGATTTATGTGGAAGTGACCACTTCCCTATCTTCATTAAATCGTCGAGGATCCCTTCTCTACCACCCAGACACCCAAAGTGGATTCTAAGACGGGCTGACTGGTCACTTTTCAGTGATCTTGCCACTTTCGATGAGGCTGTCCCCGAGGATATCGATTCTCACGTGGACAGCTTCACGGAGGTGGTAATTCATGCAGCCGAGAAATCCATTCCACGGTCGTCTGAAAAGCCCTACCGTCTCCCCGTCCCGTGGTTCACTTGTAAATGCAAGTTGGCCATCAGGGCGAGACGGAGGGCCCTCTCCTTCTTCATGTCGCATCCGACCCAAGAAAACCTGATCGCCTTCAAGAGATCCAGAGCTAAGGCTCGGAGAACAATCACTGAGGCCAAGAGAGTGTCGTGGCGGGCCTATGTGTCGACCATCACGGCCCGCACGCCGTCGTCCAGGGTATGGGACAAGGTTCGGAAGTTGTCTGGAAGATCAACTTTCCGTCCCATATCCGGACTGATGCGTGACGGGCTGTTGCAGTCCACGGGCCCGGCCATCGCCGACACTCTTGGTTCTCAGTTCTCGAAAGTCTCCAGCTCAGAGAATTACACCGCATCCTTCAAGCGGGTCAAGCAGGTAGCCGAACAGCGAGGTCTTGTCTTCCGAAGTAAGAACCAGGAAACATACAACCTGCCCTTCAGCGACTGGGAGCTGGACTCCGCGCTAAGAGCCGCCAACGACACTTCACCTGGCATCGACATGATCCACTACCAGATGATCAAACATCTGAGTACAAGATCTAGATCATATATGCTTCAGATGTTGAATAGAGTCTGGCTCGAGGACAGTTTCCCAGCTCGTTGGAGGGTGGCTATTGTCATCCCCATCCTGAAGCCGGGCAAAGACAAGACTGATGCTGCTAGCTACCGCCCAATTGCCCTTACAAGCTGCCTATGCAAGATCTTGGAGCGAATGATCAACGCTAGGCTTATGTGGCATTTGGAGAAGAACGGCCTACTCTGTGCGGAGCAGTCTGGTTTCAGGCGAAACCGTTCCGTCACAGATAACTTGACCCAGCTTGAAGGATTGATCCAGGACAGTTTCCTCACAAGGAAACACCTGATCGCGGTGTTTTTCGATCTCGAGAAGGCGTACGACACGACGTGGAAGTACGGCATTTTACAGACCATCCACAAGTGGGGTATTCGTGGCCACTTGCCCCACTTTGTGCAGAACTTCTTGGCTGATAGGTCTTTCCACGTTCGTGTCGGAAACACTCTCTCGTCGGCTTTCGATCAAGAGAACGGAGTGCCGCAGGGCTGTGTTCTCAGTGTTACCCTGTTTGCGATCGCCATCAACTCCATCACGACGTGCATTCGGACTCCGGTTCGTGCATCGCTCTACGTTGATGATTTGGCGATCTTCCACCAAACAGGGAACCTGAACTCGGCTCAGCGGCAGCTCCAGCTAACGATCAACCGATTGGAGAGTTGGGCGGATCGACATGGCTTCAGATTCTCCTCGTCGAAAACAACATGCATGCATTTCAGTCGCCATCGTCTATTTTATCCTCATCCTGTCTTGACGTTGGCAAACCAGGTGTTGCCTTTCTCAGAGTCAACCCGCTTCCTCGGAATGGTATTTGACTAGAAGCTCACCTGGTTACCACATCTCCGTCAACTAAAAGACAAGTGCTTGAAGGCAATGAACATACTGAAGATCTTGAGCGGTACCTCCTGGGGAGCCGACAGAACGTCCATGCTCCGCCTCTACCGCTCTCTCATAAGATCAAAATTAGACTTTGGCTGCACTGTTTATGCATCGGCGAGGAAATCATATATCGGCATCCTGGATCCAGTGCACAACGCTGGTATCAGGTTGTGTACTGGCGCGTTTCGCACAAGTCCCATCGTCAGTCTGCATTGTGAGGCCGGGGAGGCTCCGCTTAAGATCAGGCGTGACTACCTCCTTGCCAGCTACGTAGCCAAGCTACGTGGCATGCCAAAACACCCGGCATACAGGTCTGTGTTCGCTCCGCCGAATGTTGTGCTCTACAACACCAGGCAAAAAGCAACCAGACCTGTTGGCATCAGAGCAAAAGAGCTCCTGGCCGCATTTGGAATGGACCTACCACCTGTCCTTCCTGTCGGAATCGGTCGTGTGGCTCCCTGGACAACATCCCAGCCTGTGTGCCTGATGCAACTCGCTCAGCACACCAAGGCCCAGACGAGCCCGGCCGTGTTCCGACAGCTGTTCTTCAGCATTTGCGACCAGTACCCTCAACACTGCAGGATCTACACTGACGGATCAAAGGACAATGAGTCTGTGGGGTGTGCCTTTGTCATCGACAACACAAGCGTGTGCTTTAAGCTCAGTCCTCTCTGTAGCGTCTATACAGCAGAGTTGTTTGCGATTCTCAAGGCCCTTGAACATATCAAGCGTGCCAATCGCAAACAATTTCTAGTCTGTACCGACTCTCTGAGCTCCCTCCAAGCACTTTGTCAGGCATTCCCCACGGACCATCTTGTGCAAACCATCCAGGCTAAACTTGGCGAACTGTGCTTGGTCGGCACAGAAGTGTTGCTCTGTTGGCTTCCAGGCCATGCAGGAATTGCTGGCAATGAGATGGCTGACAGAGCAGCGAAGAACGCCACAACAAAAGCCGATGTTGACTTCACAGTTGTCCCTGTGAGAGATCTTAAAGCCGCCTTCAGTGCCGAAACAAAGAAGTGCTGGCAATCATCATGGGACACTGTGCAAGTCAACAAATTGAAGCCTATCAAAGCGTCCATCAATCCCTGGCAATCTTCAGCCCGACACTCTCGACGCGAGGAGGTTGTAACAACGAGGTTGCGCCCCTTCAAGGCTAGCACCTTATCGTGGTGAAGGGGTTTGTGTGGTCCGATGATCCGGGAGGCCATGCCGGGGGGAGGTTCCACTCCCACCAAGGTCTCCTATACCGGACAGGCTCCCGGGGAGGACCCAGACCAAGACTAGCCCACCCCGTCGTTGTCACGGGACCCGGACTTTGGTCTAGGGAGGATCTGGCGCTCTTTCTCTCCCCACCTTTCATTTCACCATCTGTTCTTCATCTCCCTTCTTGCTTCATTTCTTTTGCCACCTCCCGAACCCACCGTCTGTCTTCTGCGACAGCGGCGTGGTTCCCCCCATTGACGACTCTGCTACAAACATGGAAATGATTTGGTTTACTGACAGTCGTTGTAAGTTCCAGCGATGTCTGGTGACTGGTGACCTGCACAGGGAGTTCTCGAGCCTTACCTTATTGCTATCTCTTCTCTATCCTACACTCTCCTGTCTTCTCTTCTGGCCGACCCCCTGTGCAGGTCTAAACGCCTACCTGCGTGTTTGCCGTGCGCGGTAACCTGAACGGGCGGAAAAGATTTTCTTGGGGGTTGAGGGGCAATTGTCTGGTTCTTATAGACAATTGTCCCAACACACCCCTTTAGTTTCCGCTTCGCCCAAAACAGGAGGCTGGGGGCTAATCCACCCCCAGCCAATCGGCTCGCCTGGGGCGTTAATGCTTCACGCGTGGATGAGGAGGGGGGCACCGGTGGCGTGATGGGTGTTGCTGGGCCCCACCAGTTGCGGTCACTCGCGACTGCCGGTGCCTCCTGACTATATCCCCCGGACAACCCCGGCGTCCCAGTGGGACGTCCCCCTGGTTGGGCTCCGTGGTGGGCAGGGCTCCGGGGGATGAATTTATATCCATTCATATGGACCCCAAAAACTCAAATCCCCCCCTCAATCCAAAAAAGCGCCTGCGTCCTCTTTTGGAGGATGTTATTTCGTTGAAGGATGTAGTGGCTCCGAGGAGTGTGGAGCCACTCTTTCTCATTATTAAACTAGATAGTGGTAAATCTTTCAGGACCGTCTCGCCCTTCGCGCAGAAGCGCGGATTGTTGCTTATCGCTGGCGATGTTAAGAGCTCCAAATGCCTTCGGGATGGATCGCTCCTGGTAGAAGTTGCTAACGGTGAGCAGTCGCTCAAATTACAATCGGCAACGTCATTCGACACCATGCCGATATCTGTGACTGCACACAAATCCCTGAACACTTCAAAGGGAGTTATTTTCAGCTTCGATCTACAGGACTTTCCGGCCGAAGAGTTAAAGAATGAGCTTGCTAGCCAAGGCGTCATTGATGTTTATCGCGTCATGAGCAAAAAAACCGGTGCCCTCAAGCCAACACCTCTGCTTATTTTGACCTTCGGCACCCCCAAACTCCCGGAGTGCATCTTTGCCGGCTACCTGCGTCTGCCTGTGCGACCGCACATTCCAAATCCTCTGCGATGCTTCACCTGTCAGATGTTCGGCCACTCCAGCTTCGATTGTAAGCGGAAGCCTATCTGTGGGAAGTGTGCCAAGGAGGACCACGAGACAGACGCGTGCAGTAACAGCTTCCACTGTGCTAACTGCTCGGCAGCCCACCCTGTGTGGTCCCGTGACTGCCCAGAGTGGAAGTTGGAGCGAAAAATCATGGAGGTCAAGACGATCGACAATATCTCTTTGTTCGAAGCACGAAAGCGCTTCAACACTCAGAATGGCCTCGGTCAAAAATCATTTGCCAAAGCCGTGGACTCGGGCGCGGCTGTCTCGGCGGAGACGGCTCGTTTGCAGGCCATGGTGGAAAAACAGCTGCAACTCTCCGCCGAGCAGGCCAAGCGCCACGAGGAGATGGAAGAACGCCACAGGCAAGAGATCGAGGCCATGAAGAGAGATTTAGAAGCAAAGAACAAAGAGATTGAATCGCTTAAGCTACAGATAGCTGAACTCCATGAGAGCCGTACGCTCCAGCTGCACGCTTCCAAGGGAAGGCAGGCTGAGGCCAGCACCTCGAGGAAGGCGAGGGAAATAATCACCTTCCATCCCAACACCACCGGTAGCTCCACGTCCACCTCCCTGTCTACCAGGAAGGATGGAATGGAGGTAGACCCTACCGACACGTCGCCGAACACCTGGCAGACGGTGAAGGGAAAGGAGAAGGAGAAGGTGAAAGAGAAGGGAAAATCCTAAGTCCAACAAAATGCCAGACATCATTCAGTGGAATGTGAGAGGATACACTACAAGAGCACCCGAGGTCAGACAACTGGTGTCGTCAAAAAGCCCCCTTGTCTGTTGCTTCCAGGAATCACACCTGAAGCCATCAGACAAGCCACTCCTGAAGGGCTATGACTTCTACCGTTACGACCACACAGGTGGACAGAGAGCTCAGGGGGGAGTTGCAACGGCCGTCCACAACAGTATCCACTCGGAGACTGTTGTGCTGACCACCACCCTCCAGGCCGTGGCTGTGAAGGTTTTCCTTCCCAGCCCCCTACACATATGCAACATCTACCTCCCCCCTGATAGTGTCGTTACCCAGCAATCCATCGACCATCTCATGGACCAGTTACCTCTACCCTTTCTATTGGTTGGTGATTTCAACGCTCACAACCCCCTGTGGGGTAGTCTCAGCACCAATCAGAAAGGTACACTGGTGGAAGACACTATCAGGCTTCGCAATGTGGTCCTGTTGAATAACGGCAGTAACACCCACTTTACTGCATCAACAGGATCACTCTCTGCGATTGACCTGACTCTCTGTTCACCCTCCCTCGCTCTTGACACTGAATGGTCTGTGCACGACGATTTATGTGGAAGTGACCACTTCCCTATTTTCATTAAATCGTCGAGGATCCCTTCTCTACCACCCAGACACCCAAAGTGGATTCTTAGACGGGCTGACTGGTCACTTTTCAGTGATCTTGCCACTTTCGATGAGGCTGTCCCCGAGGATATCGATTCTCACGTGGACAGCTTCACGGAGGTGGTAATTCATGCAGCCGAGAAATCCATTCCACGGTCGTCTGAAAAACCCTACCGTCTCCCCGTCCCGTGGTTCACTTGTGAATGCAAGTTGGCCATCAGGGCGAGACGGAGGGCCCTCTCCTTCTTCATGTCGCATCCGACCCAAGAAAACCTGATCGCCTTCAAGAGATCGAGAGCTAAGGCTCGGAGAACAATCACTGAGGCCAAGAGAGTGTCGTGGCGGACCTACGTGTCGACCATCACGGCCCGCACGCCGTCGTCCAGGGTATGGGACAAGGTTCGGAAGTTGTCTGGCAGATCAACTTTCCGTCCCATATCCGGACTGATGCGTGACGGGCTGTTGCAGTCCACGGGCCCGGCCATCGCCGACACTCTTGGTTCTCAGTTCTCTAAAGTCTCCAGCTCAGAGAATTACACCGCATCCTTCAAGCGGGTCAAGCAGGTAGCCGAGCAGCAAGGTCTTGTCTTCCGAAGTAAGAACCAGGAAACTTACAACCTGCCCTTCAGCGACTGGGAGCTGGACTCCGCGCTAAGAGCCGCCAACGACACTTCACCTGGCATCGATATGATCCATTACCAGATGATCAAACATCTGAGTAAAAGCTCACGATCATACATGCTTCAGATGTTGAACAGAGTCTGGCTCGAGGACAGTTTCCCAGCTCGTTGGAGGGTGGCTATTGTCATCCCCATCCTGAAGCCGGGCAAAGACAAGACTGATGCTGCTAGCTACCGTCCAATTGCCCTTACAAGCTGCCTATGCAAGATCTTGGAGCGAATGATCAACGCTAGGCTGATGTGGCATTTGGAGAAGAACGGCCTACTCTGTGCGGAGCAGTCTGGTTTCAGGCGAAACCGCTCCGTCACAGATAACTTGACCCAGCTTGAAGGATTGATCCAGGATAGTTTCCTCACAAGGAAACACCTGATCGCGGTGTTTTTCGATCTCGAGAAGGCGTACGACACGACGTGGAAGTACGGCATTTTACAGACCATCCACAAGTGGGGTATTCGTGGCCACTTGCCCCACTTTGTGCAGAACTTCATGGCTGATAGATCTTTCCACGTTCGTGTCGGAAACACTCTCTCGTCGGCTTTCGAACAAGAGAACGGAGTGCCGCAGGGCTGTGTCCTCAGTGTTACCCTGTTTGCGATCGCCATCAACTCCATCACGACGTGCATCCGAACTCCGGTTCGTGCATCGCTCTACGTTGATGATTTGGCGATCTTCCACCAAACAGGGAACCTGAACTCGGCTCAGCGGCAGCTCCAGCTAACGATCAACCGATTGGAGAGTTGGGCGGATCGACATGGCTTCAGATTCTCCTCGTCGAAAACAACATGCATGCATTTCAGTCGCCATCGTCTATTTCATCCTCATCCTGTCTTGACGTTGGCAAACCAGGTGCTGCCTTTCTCAGAGTCAACCCGCTTCCTCGGAATGGTATTTGACGAGAAGCTCACCTGGTTACCACATCTCCGTCAACTCAAAGACAAGTGCTTGAAGGCAATGAACATCCTGAAGATCTTGAGCGGTACCTCCTGGGGAGCCGACAGAACGTCCATGCTCCGCCTCTACCGCTCCCTCATAAGATCTAAATTAGACTTTGGCTGCACTGTTTATGCATCGGCGAGGAAATCTTATATCGGCATCCTGGATCCAGTGCACAACGCTGGTATCAGGTTGTGTACTGGCGCGTTTCGCACAAGTCCCATTGTCAGTCTGCATTGTGAGGCCGGGGAGGCTCCGCTTAAGATCAGGCGTGACTACCTCCTTGCCAGCTACATAGCCAAGCTGCGTGGCATGCCAAAACACCCGGCATACAGGTCTGTGTTCGCTCCGCCGAATGTTGTGCTCTACAACACCAGGCAAAAAGCAACCAGACCTGTTGGCATCAGAGCAAAAGAGCTCCTGGCCGCATTTGGAATGGACCTACCACCTGTCCTTCCTGTCGGAATCGGTCGTGTGGCTCCCTGGACAACATCCCAGCCTGTGTGCCTGATGCAACTCGCTCAGCACACCAAGGCCCAGACGAGCCCGGCCGTTTTCCGACAGCTGTTCTTCAGCATTTGCGACCAGTACTCACAATACAGCAGGATCTACACTGACGGATCAAAGGACAATGAGTCTGTGGGGTGTGCCTTTGTCATCGACAACACAAGCGTGTGCTTTAAGCTCAATCCTCTCTGTAGTGTCTATACAGCAGAGTTGTTTGCGATTCTCAAGGCCCTTGAACATATCAAGCGTGCCAATCGCAAACAATTTCTAGTCTGTTCCGACTCTCTGAGCTCCCTCCAAGCACTATGTCAGGCATTCCCCACAGACCATCTTGTGCAAACCATCCAGGCTAAGCTTGGCGAACTGTGCTTGGTCGGCATAGAAGTGTTGCTCTGTTGGCTTCCAGGCCATGCAGGAATTGCTGGCAATGAGATGGCCGACAGAGCAGCCAAAGACGCCACAAGAAAAGCCGATGTTGACTTCACAGTTGTCCCTGTTAGCGATCTCAAAGCCGCCTTCAGGGCCGAAACAAAGAAGTGCTGGCAAGCGACATGGGACACTGTGCAAGTCAACAAACTGAAGCCCATCAAGGCAACTATCGACCCCTGGCAATCTTCTGCCCGACACACTCGACGCGAGGAGGTTGTAACAACGAGGTTGCGCATCGGTCATAGCCCGCTCACTCACGTCTTCATCCTGAAGCGAGAAGAGCCACCGATGTGCACCTCCTGTGATCAACCTCTCTCGATAAAACATCTTCTCGTCGAGTGTGCCGTTCACAGGCAACTGCGCAACCACATGCAGATTCCCGAAAGATTGCCGGAGGCGTTGGGAGACAACGCCTTGTCGATAGATCGAGTAATTCGATTTTTAATTAAAACTGACTTTTTTAAACTTATCTAGTTTTTAGTAAGTTTTTAAAGCAGTTTATGTTCCAGGCGCAAGTATTTATAAAAACTGCGTCTGGACATGACAACTGGTTTTTTAGCATTGTTTTTTATTGCTTTTAAACTTTTGACAATATTTTACTCACCTGACTTAAAGCAAATTTTTGTTTTTAGTTGTGGAGTGGTTTTTTATTGTCTTTGTTGTCTTTTTATTTTTAAATTAAGACTGCAATTTTATAAATTGATCTAGGTTAGAGAAATTTTTAAATCAGTCTTAAATTCCTGGCGCAGGTATTTTTAAAGAATGCGTCAGGAAATAGTAACTAGTTTTTTATCTAGTTTTTGTTTTTTAAACAATGACAATATTTTAACCAACTGATCGATAGTTTTATCTATGTGATGTTTTGTTGTTAAATGTTTTGTCATTGTCTTGTTTTAACCATCTGACCGGCGCAAATAGCCATAGTTGCTGACGCGCCGTTAAACCCCACAATCAATCAATCAATCAATAGATGTGTTTTTACATGAATGTGACAGGAAGCACGGTCTCACCACCAGCCTTGTTAATATACCGGCTCGCAGGTAAAAATTACGGGGGGGCGGAATAGCGACTAATGGAATAACGACTAATACATCTTGCAACGCTGTGCAGGGCGTTCGACGCGTACAGATATTTGCGTAAAAACTTTGTCATCTTACACATTTCAAGTCGCGTTCTTAATGAAATGCTAGAATTTCATTTAAAAATAAAGGATTGACAAGGAGGATTTTTTAATCACCTAAATGTGAATGGGAGATAACTATCTCTAAAATATAACACGGATAAACTACTGAGCAAAAAACGTCGAGTTTAAAAAGCAAAATTTAAAATAAAACATAGTCAAAAATAAAAATGAACCTGAATCTACTGAAACATTCCGGCTGTACACAAATAATCGTGCAATTTAAAAATCCCATCCTTGTTCCGGTGGATCCCAGCCGTGGACCTCTGCTGAGAAGCAATTGTCTCTAGCGATGCACTACAAGAGCCCTGGTTTGTATTCAGATTTGAGGGAGAAATATGGGTTCAAACTCCCATGCAAGACCACGATCGAGAAGTGGTTGGGTGGGCTGGATTTGCAGCCAGGGCTTTGCTCTTCATTGATGGAAAAGTTGCGCTTAAAGATGTTGCAGATGAGTCCAGCTGAGCGCGAGTGTGTGCTGATGTTCGATGAGATGTCGATAAAGAAAGATCTGCAATATTCACAACGATACGATTTAATCGAAGGGTTTGAAGATTTAGGTGAATTAGGTAGGAAGGCGACCCCTGGTTTACATATTTAGTTTTTATGATTCGTGGCCTGACTTAGTTATAAGATGCAAATAGCATTCTACGTAGCTGGCACGAATGTGTCTGGGGCAGATATGTTACGTTTGCTTAAAATTAACATCACTGTAAGTTTGTAAAGCAGTTTATGTTCCAGGCGCAAGTATTTATAAAAACTGCGTCTGGACATGACAACTGGTTTTTTAGCATTGTTTTTTATTGCTTTTAAACTTTTGACAGTATTTTACTCACCTGACTTAAAGCAAATTTTTGTTTTTAGTTGTGGAGTGGTTTTTTATTGTCTTTGTTGTCTTTTTATTTTTAAAAATAAGACTGTCATTTTATAAACTGATCTAGTTTAGATATGTTTTTAAAATCAGTCTTCAATTCCTGGCGCAAGTATTTTTATAGAATGCGTCAGGAAATAAAAACTTTTTTTTTTTTAATCTAGTTTTTGCTTTTTAACATATGACAATATTTTATCCAACTGATCGATAGTTTTATCTATTTGTGTTTAGTTGATAAATTTTTGTCATTGTTTTGTTTTATTCATCTGACCGGCGCAAATAGCCATAGCTGCTGACGCGCCGTTAAACCCACAATTCATTCATTCAACATCACTGCGCTCTTTGAAGCCGGCGCGAACATTCGAGCAATCACTTGTGACCAGGGGCCGAACAATCAATCTTTAGTTAGCAATTTAAATCTAGGGCCCGGCGAACATTCGAGCAATCACTTGTGACCAGGGGCCGAACAATCAATCTTTAGTTAGCAATTTAAATCTAGGGCCCGGCGAACATTCGAGCAATCACTTGTGACCAGGGGCCGAACAATCAATCTTTAGTTAGCAATTTAAATCTAGGGCCCGGCGAACATTCGAGCAATCACTTGTGACCAGGGGCCGAACAATCAATCTTTAGTTAGCAATTTAAATCTAGGGCCCGGCGAACATTCGAGCAATCACTTGTGACCAGGGGCCGAACAATCAATCTTTAGTTAGCAATTTAAATCTAGGGCCCGGCGAACATTCGAGCAATCACTTGTGACCAGGGGCCGAACAATCAATCTTTAGTTAGCAATTTAAATCTAGGGCCCGGCGAACATTCGAGCAATCACTTGTGACCAGGGGCCGAACAATCAATCTTTAGTTAGCAATTTAAATCTAGGGCCCGGCGAACATTCGAGCAATCACTTGTGACCAGGGGCCGAACAATCAATCTTTAGTTAGCAATTTAAATCTAGGGCCCGGCGAACATTCGAGCAATCACTTGTGACCAGGGGCCGAACAATCAATCTTAAGTTAGCAATTTAAATCTAGGGCCCGGCGAACATTCGAGCAATCACTTGTGACCAGGGGCCGAACAATCAATCTTTAGTTAGCAATTTAAATCTAGGGCCCGGCGAACATTCGAGCAATCACTTGTGACCAGGGGCCGAACAATCAATCTTTAGTTAGCAATTTAAATCTAGGGCCCGGCGAACATTCGAGCAATCACTTGTGACCAGGGGCCGAACAATCAATCTTTAGTTAGCAATTTAAATCTAGGGCCCGGCGAACATTCGAGCAATCACTTGTGACCAGGGGCCGAACAATCAATCTTTAGTTAGCAATTTAAATCTAGGGCCCGGCGAACATTCGAGCAATCACTTGTGACCAGGGGCCGAACAATCAATCTTTAGTTAGCAATTTAAATCTAGGGCCCGGCGAACATTCGAGCAATCACTTGTGACCAGGGGCCGAACAATCAATCTTTAGTTAGCAATTTAAATCTAGGGCCCGGCGAACATTCGAGCAATCACTTGTGACCAGGGGCCGAACAATCAATCTTTAGTTAGCAATTTAAATCTAGGGCCCGGCGAACATTCGAGCAATCACTTGTGACCAGGGGCCGAACAATCAATCTTTAGTTAGCAATTTAAATCTAGGGCCCGGCGAACATTCGAGCAATCACTTGTGACCAGGGGCCGAACAATCAATCTTTAGTTAGCAATTTAAATCTAGGGCCCGGCGAACATTCGAGCAATCACTTGTGACCAGGGGCCGAACAATCAATCTTTAGTTAGCAATTTAAATCTAGGGCCCGGCGAACATTCGAGCAATCACTTGTGACCAGGGGCCGAACAATCAATCTTTAGTTAGCAATTTAAATCTAGGGCCCGGCGAACATTCGAGCAATCACTTGTGACCAGGGGCCGAACAATCAATCTTTAGTTAGCAATTTAAATCTAGGGCCCGGCGAACATTCGAGCAATCACTTGTGACCAGGGGCCGAACAATCAATCTTTAGTTAGCAATTTAAATCTAGGGCCCGGCGAACATTCGAGCAATCACTTGTGACCAGGGGCCGAACAATCAATCTTTAGTTAGCAATTTAAATCTAGGGCCCGGCGAACATTCGAGCAATCACTTGTGACCAGGGGCCGAACAATCAATCTTTAGTTAGCAATTTAAATCTAGGGCCCGGCGAACATTCGAGCAATCACTTGTGACCAGGGGCCGAACAATCAATCTTTAGTTAGCAATTTAAATCTAGGGCCCGGCGAACATTCGAGCAATCACTTGTGACCAGGGGCCGAACAATCAATCTTTAGTTAGCAATTTAAATCTAGGGCCCGGCGAACATTCGAGCAATCACTTGTGACCAGGGGCCGAACAATCAATCTTTAGTTAGCAATTTAAATCTAGGGCCCGGCGAACATTCGAGCAATCACTTGTGACCAGGGGCCGAACAATCAATCTTTAGTTAGCAATTTAAATCTAGGGCCCGGCGAACATTCGAGCAATCACTTGTGACCAGGGGCCGAACAATCTATCTCAGATAGCAAATTAAATCTAGGGCCCGGCGAACATTCGAGCAATCACTTGTGACCAGGGGCCGAACAATCAATCTTTAGTTAGCAATTTAAATCTAGGGCCCGGCGAACATTCGAGCAATCACTTGTGACCAGGGGCCGAACAATCAATCTTTAGTTAGCAAATTAAATCTAGGGCCCGGCGAACATTTTTTCAAGCACCCAAATGGTCGTTAAATATATGTCCTGTACGATGTGCCGCATTTGTTTAAGAGCATTAGAAATAATTTGAAGGGTAAGGATTTCTTTGTAAAATTTGACAGAATCCCCGACCAAGTTTCTTGGCGAGACGTTCGAGATGCGTTCGTCATTGATCAGGGTTCGAACTTAGCCCGGGGTAATGTCAAGTTGAGCCCTCGCCACATTGCACCTAATAAGTTTGACAGGATGTCCGTTAAGCTCGCCGTACAAGCTCTCTCTGCGTCGACTGCCGCGTTAATAAACACACTCATTAAAACCGTTCAATTAAAATCACACACTGCCCCGTCGACTGCTGAATTCATCGTTATTCTAAACAATCTCTTCGATTCACTAAACAGCTCGGTAATGAAGGTCACCAATCCTCATAACTGTGCCATTTCAAAAAACAACACAATCGCTAGGAAAACTTGAGAAGACGCACCGACATCCATTGATTCGTGGGTGGTGCGGAGCGGTCGACTCGTGACAAGCTGATTCCTCCCTGCTTCACTGGTCTTAACAACACCATCCTCGCCATCCGTGACAAGCTGATTCCTCCCTGCTTCACTGGTCTTAACAATACCATCCTCGCCATCCGTGACAAGCTGATTCCTCCCTGCTTCACTGGTCTTAACAACACCATCCTCGCCATCCGTGACAAGCTGATTCCTCCCTGCTTCACTGGTCTTAACAATACCATCCTCGCCATCCGTGACAAGCTGATTCCTCGCTGCTTCACTGGTCTTAACAACACCATCCTCGCCATCCGTGACAAGCTGATTCCTCGCTGCTTCACTGGTCTTAACAACACCATCCTCGCCATCCTTGAATTGTGGGAAGATTTAGAATCAGGCGGGTTCTATTTTCTTCTCTCTTCTCGTTTAAACCAAGATCCTCTTGAATGTTTGTTTTCCCTGATTCGAGCCCGTGGCGGATTTGATCGCAATCCAACAACTCGGCAAATTGTACGCATCTTGGTGTCAATCATAGCCATGCATTTGATTAAAGTGTCGAAGACATCGAACACCAATTGCAGGCCAGATGATGATGTCAACTTGCTGTCAATCATGCCGAGCTCAGACGACGGTGTGATAATCGCAGATAACGGAGAAGAATTCCTTGATTCCCATGAGCATCCCATCGAGACCACCAACCTCCCTTCCGAAACCGACGCTGAGAGCGCCATTGATTGCGACATTGCGGCGATGGACGAGCACCTGGCACAGCTCGAGTCCGATGATGCGCTGGACGAAACCGACATGACTGAAGACGACTTCATTTCTCATCAGAAAATCTTCGACGAACATTACAGCTCCATTTACTTGCCTGGAATTGAGGCCGACTCTGTGGCTTCACTTGAGACAAATGCTGTTAAGTATTTCTCAGGTTATGTCGCAAAAATCTGCTTAAAAAAATTCCAGTGCGATCAATGCAAGCTCGAAATGGTAAAATCGAATCAAGATCTTGAATTTTCTGATGAACTTCTTCTTTTCTACAAAGCGTACATAAACAAAAACAAAGATGACTTGGGTGGATTATGTCCTCCGTCTGACATGATGGTTGCCGTTTCCAAACTCGCTGTTCAAATTTTCCTTACTGTGACGCAACGCACTTTTCACCAACCCAGACTGATAGAAAGGATCTTGGACGAGATTCACCAAGCAGTAAGGTGCACTTTCCCAGACTGGCTTTCGGACGGACCTTGCCTGCCACATCGACTTTTTGCATTTCGACAATTGAGCCCCTGAGAATACAAGTGGTCTAAGTCACAGATTTTCATTTTGAGATAATTGGATGCAAAGTCAAATGCTAATGGAAAAATCTATGGTAGCTCTTTCTAAGTGAATAATTTTTGGTATGTAGATAAATGCTTGACTCAACTTAAAAACTATTTAAAACCAAAATTTAAAAAAAAATTCACTGAGTAATTAAATTATTTGTTTGGATACACCACTTGTATTGTGAACAAAAAAGAGATAAGGGTAGCCAAGTGACTTAGACTCATGTAATTTTTTTCCAAATTTAAATTAAACTTGTCAATTAACATAAAAAAATGACTGCAAATGGTAAATTTTTCACTTAATTTCAAAGAATTTTTGGAAATAATTATTTAAAGTCTGTTTATACAGATTAAGTTACTCGACATTATCGACATCAGACTCGTCACTGGATAGCGGCCCTTGGTCGTTGACTGCAGCGTCGACTTGAAGTTGCTCGAAGAATCCATGATGGATAGGGGGAATGTATGGCAAAAGGTCCATCATGTCGCGCTTCTTCAGCGCCGTGACAGGGCGTTGGCCAACGTACAGTTGAGGTTGAGGGATGTTTCCAAAAGTGAGACGGCGGCCCCTTCCACAGGGAATCAGGCTCAATGTCTCAAAGTCTAAGTCATCATTCAGACTCTCCTTGTAAAGCATTTCATATGGATGATCTCTTTGGAATCTGATCCACTGAATTTTCAGCCAATTTACTTTTCGTTTACTCACGGTTACTTTACGCTTTGTTACAGCTTTTTCGAGCGGCTGTGTAGAGAGAAAATCGTCTTGAGGCATTTCACACACTTTGAATGGTCCCTTCTTCCGCGCAGTTTTCATGGTTTCATACCAGTCTTGGGGAGTGTAGATTGTTCGCTTCTTGCTGGCTCGTTCAATGTGCCCAAAGTCAGCGTCATTTGGCAAGTAGGAGTGACCAGAAATTAAGAACTTGTGATCAAAAGTTTTTATGCTCTGATTCACATCGCCTACCAGCTGCATCCAACTGAGAGCTGTTTTGATGTTTCGGTTTTGGCCCGTGCAACTATCGCTATAGAGAATAACATGGGTGTGATTCACAACCTCCGTCTTGAGATGTTTCATTACGCATGAAGACACTTCTTGCGAGCCCCTGGATGCAATGGTTTCATCCCAAACGTACATGAAACCTGTGTCATTTCGAAGGTCGTGGAGGCCCAAATTATATACGTACATGTTACGTTTGTAATATGCAACGGATGTCGTTAAAATTGGGAAGGGAAGAGCCTTCTGCAGGTCAATAGTACATGCATACAATTCAGGACTATCTTTGGACTTCTGCGCATCGTCCTTCATGCTCTGTCTGGCCTTCTCGGCCATTCGCAGATGCAGCTCATGCTCCGTTTGAAGCAACTGCTTCTTTGTAGTATCGTCTTCAGTCATGATCTTATTTTGAAACTTATCGCACCTTTGACACGTGTCCTTGCGCGGGGAATGGAAATGTAGATTAAAATCTTCCGCGAAGATACGCCGGTATGTGTGCTCTTTGACGAGGGGCTCTCCTTCGCGCTCAAACTTCTCTACGTACAGGGTAAACATTTTTCGAATATCTAGGGTAGGACTTAGATATTTTCTGTTTGGATTATGGTTTCTTGTATAATGACTTTGAAAGGCTGGAAAAGACAATATGTGCTCTTTTACCTTCTCAACTAAGGCTGCCGGAGTTTTAGATCCCGGAGCTTTCTTTCCTCGTAAGTCTTCACCTGGGGATCTCTTGTCCGTAACCTTCTTCAACGCTCGCGTAAGACGTCCTCCAGAAATTCCAAAAGTGGCCAAAAATAACGATTTGCACACATTTACTGACTCGCCTGATATGCTGAGATAGTACGTGTTAGTAAACTCTTTAGGGGGGCGTATATTATTCCTTGGCCGTCGACATTCAGTCGCTTTACTCTTAACAAGGCCACAAATGTACGCATTTTGAACTGAAAAATTGCCAATTTTCCAGAAGGACTCAAAAGCGGACCTTCTTTCATGCTCTGAAATGGTATCATTGCATTTTTTTGAGCAACCGCATAGAGTGTTTGTAAATACCTTCGATGGAACTTGTACGCCTTTGCGAGTGGTGTAATTCTGACCTCGGTTGCGCTTGCACTTTCTTGTGGTTATCAGACTATCATCGGTGTGTCGGACGCGCTTGCGACTTCTACTTGGTAGAGCCGCAACCTCTTCTGACGCTACTGGTACGTTGACGTTTGACACTCCATCGGTTTCCTCTTCTATGTTTCCATCTACAATAAATGAATTGACATTAATAAAAAGAAGGAAGTAGCTGGGCTTAATCAAGCTGCAAATATGCAATTTTAAATCATAATGTTTACATACCGTCCTCTGACGAATCTTCAATGACGGCCCTAGCATCAGCGTAACGTTTAGTCGCAGCCTCTTCAACCGTAACTGGTAGGTTTGGTAGTTCGACAATTAGCTCCTGATCAGTTTCCAGAAGAAAATGCTCTTCTTCACTTCCATCTACAGTCAATAAAAATATTACAATCATCAAAAACGATCAAAATGAAGGAAATTGTTGAACATAACCACACTTTTTTTTCCTTGAATTTCAAATTAGAATAGGTGTGTTAACATACCTTCCTCGGATGAAACTTTACTTTCACTGTAGTCCGGGTCAATGTCTGAATCATCAGAGTTGTTTATATCATCAGCTATCATGGAATCTGATAAGAAATCCATGATAGGAAAAGCAAAATGAAAGACAGCCGACTTAGACCACTTGTACAGTTAACAGATGTCCGATTCTATTTGCAAGTATATAATATAAAGCCACATATAGTGGCAAAAAAACGAACTAAGACTTAAACCACTTCACTAGTAAACAAAGGTGAGTTCTGTTAACACAAAACGAGACTTATCCCAAAATTTTAAAAAAGTGACTTAGACCACTTGTATTCTCAGGGGCTCAATTGATCTTAGTGAAAATTCGAAAAGAGTGTGGATGGGCTTCCAGGGAACTTCGGATGCCAATCGACAGAAAGCCATCGACAGCGACGAGGACAAAGACTAACACGCAGACTTTAGGCTACTCATAGAAACGCGACATGACTGACTAACAGTCGATGGTGCAAAAAGCTGATCGGTAAAACCAAAAACTGTCAATCCTGCGACACTTGTGACTCTCTCAAGCCACCCACGAATCGGCCGCGACAGGCAGCATCACATAAAACTAATCGTTACATTTCGGACACCTCGGGCAAAACACCGCGATAAACCTAATTATTTCACTGCGCTCGTGATAGTGTCTTCCGCTTAAGCCATCATCTGGTGCGGGGCATGATCCATCGAGCAAACATCACTTAAAACAAATCGATACATTTCAGAAACCTCGGGCAATCATTACACTAATTTCGTAACAAAAGACAATTCTTTGTTTTCTCCCATGTTGCAGATGATGAGGCTTGAGGCGGAGCAGCTAATTTTTATATATACAACATGCGTTCTCTTCAGGGGCTCATCCTGCCATACGACACGATGGTATTGTCAGATTCAAACAGCTCTTTTTATTCGTTAGCTTGGCTGGTTGTTATTGATATTAACTAGCCTTTTTAATGTTAAAATGTTCGTTTTATGAACCTAACAGTCAACTAAGGCCAACAGCGTCATCAGATCCCGCCGGGTACCTGATAACCACGTACCTCCACACACGTTCTAGTCTATTTTTCATAGATCACCGAAATATATTTTTAAGGGAAGTCGGATTATACAAATGCGCCTTTCATATTTCGCTCGAGTAATCGACGTGCGTAAATATATTTAAAAATACAGCGAAACTATTTAATTTTTTGTTTCCATGCATCCATTCGCAGTTATGATACAGCATAAATTGCTTTTACATACCTAAGTACATCATGTAAATACATATGAACGACTGCATTATGTCATTATGTGCTGGATGATTCGGTTGGAAAGGAATAGAAGTTTTATGTTTTGCAGCAAAAGTGAAAGTGATGTATGTGTCTCCATAAATAACCCACCCTTTCTTGTTACCTGATCTTGCCCAGCCGACCAAAAGTGCATTCCTCCCTGGGGGCAAGTCGATATAGTAGTTCTAGTAGTTCAAAGATACCCTACTAAAATATTAAGCGCTGCGATCGCTGTGCGTACCCGTGGCGCCACCATGCGTCATATCACGGGCAACCACCTTGGCCTTGGCAGGTTTTTTGTAATCCTTTCGAGCCTCTAGGCAGCCATTCTTTACTCTAAGGTAGTACCTACATTTATACAAGGTGGATACAGGAGTCAGGATGGATGAAGGAAAGTAATGTGTCATAATATTAATATAAGAAGTATGCATTGACTTACATAAGAAATAAAATTCGAGCCTCTAGGCAGCCATTCTTTACTCTATGGTAGTACCTACATTTATATAGGGTGGATACAGGAGTCAGGATGGATGAAGGTAAGTAATGTGTCATAATATTAAGGGTGGGGGGTTAGGCTGTTACGGTAAATTCTCAGTTTTTATCCTCAGACGAGTCGGAAATGTTGTCGAAGGATGTCGTGTCCGGCTCCGCTCTGGGTTTTAGTTTGGTTGGTTTCGACCCATTCGCGTAAAAATATGAATGGACTTGGCCGCATCCAGATGCCCACGTGCTGGTTATATATTATAGTTTATATTTATTTTCTCTTTATCTAATCATTATTTTATGAAATAAAAAGCATTGGTCCTAGAAAATGTCAATGTTGATGTCATAGAAAAAATACAGTGCTCCCGGCCGGTAACTTTTCAAGTAATTATGTGATAACTGAATTGACCAACACACATTTCATTACTTCAAACACATTTTCAGGAAGCCAACTCACAACATAAAAATATATCTTACTTCTTCTCAAAGCCAGATAAATTATCTAGGACCTAAGCTATTTTGTTTCTTTCTATCACTGGTGACTTGATTGTAAAAAATAAAATGGTAGGAAGATTTTTACACTCGGGGCTCGTGGGGCTCCCCCCACCTTAATATAAGAAGTATGCATTGACTTACATAAGAAATAAAAAAATTGTTTTAATTAGATGTGATGGTAATAATCTATTTTTTTTCCAAAGGCGCATGTAGTCTGCTACTTTTGCGGTCAATGTCAACACTTTGGCATCATATGCAGAAGGATTTCTTTGTCGTCTCTCAGCCTTTGAGCCATCTCCATCGATTTGTAAAATATTCCTAAAACATAAAATATATATTATTGTTGAGATTCCCCAAAACACTGACACATTTGGGAGAGAAATTGCTGACTACCCTCTTTAAATTTTATATATATCGCATTGAGAATTTGCTGTATTGAAACGCTTCAAGTGCTAACGGTCCGCGGTCCAACGGATTTTGCATCCAGCGAGGCGCTAGGTTTATTTCAAAATGTTAATGATATGCAAATTGCTAAAGGTGGTAAGACAAAAATCTTCTACGTTTTCAAACAGAAAGTCGGAGAAAAAGCAGTTACCTTTGTAAAAACTCCAGGAGGGAAGCCAGATGAGCCGGATACTCCATTGAAAATATTTAGTAGCTGGCGAAGGCCGACAGAATGGCCTCGTACATATCGACTTTTTCCTCGATGGCGACTCCTCCCACCATCACGTGGCCCCGCGAACCGCCGTGTAGACTCTCGCCAATGACCGCGATGTGGGGGTTGCTGGGCAGGTCCTTCTGGGGCTCGAGTTCGGCCACGCTTGTTGTGTCCTGCAACCAACAGTTAAATCAGTTAAATTACTTAAAAAACACAACAATGCTGCAAAGTACCTACCTATTAATTTCTAAGACAAATCAAGTAACCTGTCATGCTATTTAAGCCATTTACTGTTTGACTCTATTTCTTGTCAGATGAGCCCTTGGAAAGAACGCAGAATAGTTTTGCAAGATATCGATAAGATACATTCAGTTCCCGGTTTGATTAAAAGCATATTTGAAATAAAAGAAAAATAAAATAACCATAGTTATCCAATTATAGGTACTTTATACTTTAACTTTATAACTTTTGTCTCTGATTTTCAAGACTTGCCATTCCAACTAATACTTAAATACCTACACGATAATAGATTTACGCAAACCTTGTAATTAAACAAAAAAAGCCTGGTGACATCTTCCCACCAGTACGTTCCGAGGATGTCCGCCAGCATGTTTGGAGCATATCCACCAGGAACACAAACTGTTCTTTTTGTGTTCGAGGAGCAGACTCCATCTCGATGATGGCTCGCAGCTGTTTCTCAGACTCGGGGTCCCTCGGCTTGCATTTTACTCCCACCTTGACTCGCAAGTAGCCATGGACGACGTTGGCCACGTTGCTGCTGCACGCCGATTCTGCACGCTCGTGTAGGTTAAACCCCATCAGGGTTTAAAAATGGTCGCGCAGGTGCTCGGGCTGGAACAGTTTCAAATAAATTAGACAATTGCATAAAATAAATTGGATGAGTGATTGAAAACTGATTTAATGAAAGTTGATGATGAAAAACAATTTAAATTGTGGGTTCCTTGGTCTATCCTTTGGCAAGTAAATGATTACTGTGATTGATTTGATACAAAATAATAAAAATTTTGATAAAGATACTCACTTAGAACAGGAACGGCAACTCATTTCTTATGTTTATTATGGTTGCTTTATCCGTGATTATCCTTCTTTGGTAAGGATATGTTTCCTGCATTAATTTTTTTACTTTGTTATTATCTCTTTCAATTTAAATCTTTTTAAATTCTTCTGTCAACCATGCTTTTTTCTCCCGCTGTGTCGTGGAAATTTCATTTTCTGGCAATGTTGCTGGCAAATAATTAACACGGCTATAGCTGTCTTTCTTCGTAGTTCGAGGCTTCTTTTTCAGAGATTCCCGCTCACTCCCCGCTCACTCACGTCTTCATCCTGAAGCGAGAAGAGCCACCGATGTGCACCTCCTGTGATCAACCTCTCTCGATCAAACATCTTCTTGTCGAGTGTGCCGTTCACAGGCAACTGCGCAACCACCTGCAGATTCCCGGAAGATTGCCAGAGGCGTTGGGAGACAACGCCGTGTCGATAGATCGAATCATTCGATTTTAATTAAAACTGACTTTTTTAAACTTATCTAGTTTTTAGTAAGTTTTTAAAGCAGTTTATGTTCCAGGCGCAAGTATTTATAAAAACTGCGTCTGGACATGACAACTGGTTTTTTAGCATTGTTTTTATTGCTTTTTAACCATTGACAATTTTTTTACTCGTCTGACTTAACACAAATTTTTATTTGTTCTTAGTTGGAATGTAGTTTTGTATTGTCCTTGTTGTCTTTTTATTTTTAAATTAAGACTGTTTTTTTATAAACTGATCTATTTTAGAGAAGTTTTTAAATCAGTCTTAAATTCCTGGCGCAGGTATTTATAAAGAATGCGTCAGGAAATAAAAATTATTTTTTTTTTATCTAGTTTTTAATTGCTTTTTAGCCCATGACAATATTTTATCAAACTGTTCAATAGAGTAATCTATTTGTTTTTTAGTTGATAATTTATTTTTTGTCATTGTTTTGTTTTATAAATCTGACCGGCGCAAATAGCCATAGCTGCTGACGCGCCGTTAAACCCACAATTCATTCAATTCATTCAGAGATTCCGTAGCATCCTCGGGGACAAGGTCTACTCTCTTTTGCCTTCTTAAATGGGCCATCCTTGCTATCATCTGCTTTTCCAGACTCGAATAGCCTTCAGCAATGAGCGCCAGTTTCTAATTCTTCCCGAAAGGTAGCGGGGTGGGTGGCAACCAACTCCTTCGAAATTCGGGTCAGAAAAGACTTCGGAGGGTTCCGATTAATTACATTAATTTCATCGAAGAGGCATCTAACCATTTCCCTCTTCTGGTCCGATCCAACCTTCATTTTATTTGATATTGCCTTCCTTATTGTGGCAGGTAATCTGTTGTAATGGTATTTCAAAGTTTGACAGTGGGTGGCTTGATGGCGGTGTCGTACGAAAATAGATTACATGCTCAACTATAGATTTAAGTAATTTTGAGTTAAAACCTCGGAAAATCAGTTCGATGCACCAATTTCAAAGTGTTATTACCAATTTAAGAAAAAAATTTTTATAAGTGTTTTTGTAAAGTCCCAAAAATTTTGGTTCCACAAGTTTCACATCTTGGTGGGATTTTCCCCTTCGAGGCTAGCACCTTATCGTGGTGAAGGGGTTTGTGTGGTCCGATGATCCGGGAGGCCATGCCGGGGGGAGGTTCCACTCCCACCAAGGTCTCCTATACCGGACAGGCTCCCGGGGAGGACCCAGACCAAGACTAGCCCACCCCGTCGTTGTCGTGGGACCCGGACTTTGGTCGAGGGAGGATCTGGCGCTCTTTCTCTCCCCACCTTTCATTTCACCATCTTTTCTTCACCTCCCTTCTTACTTCATTTCTTTTGCCACCTCCCGAACCCACCGTCTGTCTTCTGCGACAGCGGCGGGGTTCCCCCCATTGACGACCCGGCTACCAACACGGATACGAATTGGTTGACTGACAGTCGTCGTGAGTTCCAGCGATGTCTGGTGACTGATGACCTGCACAGGGAGTTCTCGAGCCTTACCTTATTGCTGTCTCTTCTCTATCCTACACTCTCCTGTCTTCACTTCCGGCCGACCCCTTGTGCAGGTCTAAACGCTTACCTGCGTGTTTGCCGTGCGCAGTGACCTGTACGGGCGGAAAAGATTTTCTTGGGGGTTGAGGGGCAATTGTCTGGTTATTATAGACAATTGTCCCAACACACCCCTTTAGTTTCCGCTTCGTCCAAAACAGGAGGCTGGGGGCTAATCCACCCCCAGTCAATCGGCTCGCCTGGGGCGTTAATGCTTCACGCGTGGATGAGGAGGGGGGCACCGGTGGCGTGATGGGTGTTGCTGGGCCCCACCAGTTGCGGTCACTCGCGACTGCCGGTGCCTCCTGACTATATTCCCCGGACAACCCCGGCGTCCCAGTGGGACGTCCCCCTGGTTGGGCTCCGTGGTGGGCAGGGCTCCGGGGGACGAAATAACTCCATTTATATGGAAAACAAAACCCAAAATCCCCCCCCCCAATCCTAAAAAGCGCCTACGTCCTCTTTTGGAGGAGGCTATCTCGTTGAAAGATGTGGTGACTCCTAGGAGTGTGGAGCCACTCTTTCTTATTCTAAAACTAAACAATGGAAAATCGTTCAGAACTGTTTCGCCTTTCGCGCAAAAGCGCGGTTTGTTGCTCTTGACTGGCGAAGTCAAGAGTTCGAAATGCTTGCGAGATGGCACGCTACTCGTAGAGGTAACTAACAGTGAGCAGTCACTGAAACTGCAATCGGCAACATCTTTTGACACCATGCCGATCACAGTGACTGCTCACAGGTCCTTAAATACATCAAAGGGAGTGATTTTTAGTTTTGATCTTCAGGACCTTCCGACTGAAGAACTGAAAAAAGAGCTTTTATGCCAAGGCGTCGTTGACGTTTATCGCGTCATGAGCAAGAAGACCGGGGCCTTAAAACCAACACCATTGCTCATCTTGACCTTCGGCACACCAAAACTCCCTGAGTGTATATTTGCTGGATACTTGCGTCTGCCTGTGCGACCGCACATTCCCAACCCTCTGCGGTGCTTCACCTGCCAGATGTTCGGCCATTCCAGCTGGGACTGCAAGCGGAAGCCCATCTGTGGGAAGTGCGCCAAGGAGGATCACCAGACTGACGATTGTAGCAACAGCTTCCACTGTGCTAACTGCTCGGCAGCCCACCCTGTGTGGTCCCGCGACTGCCCACAGTGGAAGTTGGAGCGGAAAATCATGGAGATCAAGACGATCGACAATATCTCTTTGTTCGAAGCTAGAAAACGCTTTAACACCCAGAATGGCCTCGGTCAGAGATCTTTTGCCAAAGCCGTGGACTCGGGCGCGGCTGTCTCGGAGGAGACGGCTCGTTTGCAGGCCATGGTGGAGAAACAGCTGCAACTCTCCGCCGAGCAGGCCAAACGCCACGAGGAGATGGAGGAACGCCACAGGCAAGAGATCGAGGCCATGAGGAAAGACTTGGAAGCAAAGAACAAGGAGATAGAATCGCTTAAACAGCAGATAGCTGCGCTCCATGAGAACCGTACGCTCCAGCTGCACCCTTCCAAGGGAAGGCAGTCTGAGGCCAGCACCTCGAAGAAGGCGAGGGAAGTAATTACCTTCCTTCCCAACACCACCGGTAGCTCCACGTCCACCTCCCTGTCTACCAGGAAGGATGGAATGGAGGTAGACCCTACCGACACGTCGCCGAACACCTGGCAGACGGTGAAGGGAAAGGAGAAGGAGAAGGTAAAAGAGAAGGGAAAATCCTAAGTCCAACAAAATGCCAGACATCATTCAGTGGAATCTGAGAGGATTCTTCACAAGAGCACCCGAAGTCAGACAACTAGTGTCTTTAAAAAGCCCCCTTGTCTGTTGCTTCCAGGAATCACACCTGAAGCCATCAGACAAGCCACTCCTGAAGGGCTATGACTTCTATCGTTACGACCACACAGGTGGACAGAGAGCTCAGGGGGGAGTTGCAACGGCCGTCCACAACAGTATCCACTCGGAGACTGTTGTGCTGACCACCACCCTCCAGGCCGTGGCTGTGAAGGTTTTCCTTCCAAGCCCCCTACACATTTGCAACATCTACCTCCCCCCTGATAATGTCGTTACCCAGCAATCCATCGACCATCTCATGGACCAGTTACCTCTACCCTTTCTTTTGGTTGGTGACTTTAATGCTCACAACCCCCTGAGGGGTAGTCTCAGCACCAATCAGAAAGGTACACTGGTGGAAGACACTATCAGGCTTCGCAATGTGGTCCTGTTGAATAACGGCAGTAACACCCACTTTACTGCATCAACAGGATCACTCTCTGCGATTGACCTGACTCTCTGTTCACCCTCCCTCGCTCTTGACACTGAATGGTCTGTGCACGACGATTTATGTGGAAGTGACCACTTCCCTATCTTCATTAAATCGTCGAGGATCCCTTCTCTACCACCCAGACACCCAAAGTGGATTCTAAGACGGGCTGACTGGTCACTTTTCAGTGATCTTGCCACTTTCGATGAGGCTGTCCCCGAGGATATCGATTCTCACGTGGACAGCTTCACGGAGGTGGTAATTCATGCAGCCGAGAAATCCATTCCACGGTCGTCTGAAAAACCCTACCGTCTCCCCGTCCCGTGGTTCACTTGTGAATGCAAGTTGGCCATCAGGGCGAGACGGACGGCCCTCTCCTTCTTCATGTCGCATCCGACCCAAGAAAACCTGATCGCCTTCAAGAGATCCAGAGCTAAGGCTCGGAGAACAATCACTGAGGCCAAGAGAGTGTCGTGGCGGGCCTATGTGTCGACCATCACGGCCCGCACGCCGTCGTCCAGGGTATGGGACAAGGTTCGGAAGTTGTCTGGCAGATCAACTTTCCGTCCCATATCCGGACTGATGCGTGACGGGCTGTTGCAGTCCACGGGCCCGGCCATCGCCGACACTCTTGGTTCTCAGTTCTCGAAAGTCTCCAGCTCAGAGAATTACACCGCATCCTTCAAGCGGGTCAAGCAGGTAGCCGAGCAGCAAAGTCTTGTCTTCCGAAGTAAGAACCAGGAAACATACAACCAGCCCTTCAGCGACTGGGAGCTGGACTCCGCGCTAAGAGCCGCCAACGACACTTCACCTGGCATCGACATGATCCACTACCAGATGATCAAACATCTGAGTACAAGATCTAGATCATATATGCTTCAGATGTTGAATAGAGTCTGGCTCGAGGACAGTTTCCCAGCTCGTTGGAGGGTGGCTATTGTCATCCCCATCCTGAAGCCGGGCAAAGACAAGACTGATGCTGCTAGCTACCGCCCAATTGCCCTTACAAGCTGCCTATGCAAGATCTTGGAGCGAATGATCAACGCTAGGCTTATGTGGCATTTGGAGAAGAACGGCCTACTCTGTGCGGAGCAGTCTGGTTTCAGGCGAAACCGTTCCGTCACAGATAACTTGACCCAGCTTGAAGGATTGATCCAGGACAGTTTCCTCACAAGGAAACACCTGATCGCGGTGTTTTTCGATCTCGAGAAGGCGTACGACACGACGTGGAAGTACGGCATTTTACAGACCATCCACAAGTGGGGTATTCGTGGCCACTTGCCCCACTTTGTGCAGAACTTCATGGCTGATAGGTCTTTCCACGTTCGTGTCGGAAACACTCTCTCGTCGGCTTTCGATCAAGAGAACGGAGTGCCGCTGTGTCCTCAGTGTTACCCTGTTTGCGATCGCCATCAACTCCATCACGACGTGCATTCGGACTCCGGTTCGTGCATCGCTCTACGTTGATGATTTGGCGATCTTCCATCAAACAGGGAACCTGAACTCGGCTCAGCGGCAGCTCCAGCTAACGATCAACCGATTGGAGAGTTGGGCGGATCGACATGGCTTCAGATTCTCCTCGTCGAAAACAACATGCATGCATTTCAGTCGCCATCGTCTATTTCATCCTCATCCTGTCTTGACGTTGGCAAACCAGGTGTTGCCTTTCTCAGAGTCAACCCGCTTCCTCGGAATGGTATTTGACGAGAAGCTCACCTGGTTACCACATCTCCGTCAACTAAAAGACAAGTGCTTGAAGGCAATGAACATCCTGAAGATCTTGAGCGGTACCTCCTGGGGAGCTGACAGAACGTCCATGCTCCGCCTCTACCGCTCTCTCATAAGATCCAAATTAGACTTTGGCTGCACTGTTTATGCATCGGCGAGGAAATCTTATATCGGCATCCTGGATCCAGTGCACAACGCTGGTATCAGGTTGTGTACTGGCGCGTTTCGCACAAGTCCCATCGTCAGCCTGCATTGTGAGGCCGGGGAGGCTCCGCTTAAGATCAGGCGTGACTACCTCCTTGCCAGCTACGTAGCCAAGCTGCGTGGCATGCCAAAACACCCGGCATACAGGTCTGTGTTCGCTCCGCCGAATGTTGTGCTCTACAACACCAGGCAAAAAGCAACCAGACCTGTTGGCATCAGAGCAAAAGAGCTCCTGGCCGCATTTGGAATGGACCTACCACCTGTCCTTCCTGTCGGAATCGGTCGTGTGGCTCCCTGGACAACATCCCAGCCTGTGTGCCTGATGCAACTCGCTCAGCACACCAAGGCCCAGACGAGCCCGGCCGTTTTCCGACAGCTGTTCTTCAGCATTTGCGACCAGTACTCACAATACAGCAGGATCTACACTGACGGATCAAAGGACAATGAGTCTGTGGGGTGTGCCTTTGTCATCGACAACACAAGCGTGTGCTTTAAGCTCAGCCCTCTCTGTAGTGTCTATACAGCAGAGTTGTTTGCGATTCTCAAGGCCCTTGAACATATCAAGCGTGCCAATCGCAAACAATTTCTTGTCTGTTCCGACTCTCTGAGCTCCCTCCAAGCACTATGTCAGGCATTCCCCACGGACCATCTTGTGCAAACCATCCAGGCTAAGCTTGGCGAACTGTGCTTGGTCGGCATAGAAGTGTTGCTCTGTTGGCTTCCAGGCCATGCAGGAATTGCTGGCAATGAGATGGCCGACAGAGCAGCCAAAGACGCCACAAGAAAAGCCGATGTTGACTTCACAGTTGTCCCTGTTAGCGATCTTAAAGCCGCCTTCAGGGCCGAATCAAAGAAGTGCTGGCAAGCGACATGGGACACTGTGCAAGTCAACAAACTGAAGCCCATCAAGGCAACTATCGACCCCTGGCAATCTTCTGCCCGACACACTCGACGCGAGGAGGTTGTAACAACGAGGTTGCGCATCGGTCATAGCCCGCTCACTCACGTCTTCATCCTGAAGCGAGAAGAGCCACCGATGTGCACCTCCTGTGATCAACCTCTCTCGATTAAACATCTCCTTGTCGAGTGTGCCGTTCACAGGCAACTGCGCAACCACCTGCAGATTCCCGGAAGTTTACCAGAGGCGTTGGGAGACAACGCCGTGTCGATAGGCCGAATCATCCAATTTTTAATTCAAACTGACTTTTTTAAACTTATCTAGTTTTTAGTAAGTTTTTAAAGCAGTTTATGATCCAGGCGCAAGTATTTATAAAAACTGCGTCTGGACATGACAACTGGTTTTTAAGCATTGTTTTTATTGCTTTTTAACGATTGACAATTTTTTACTCGTCTGACTGGACTCAATTTTTTATTTGTTTTTAGTTGGAGTGTAGTTTTTTATTGTCTTTGTTGTCATTTTATTTTTAAATTAAGACTGCCATTTTATATACTGATCTTTTTTAGAGAAGTTTTAAAATCAGTCTTAAATTCCTGGCTCAAGTATTTATAAAGAATGCGTCAGGAAATAGTAACTAGTTTTTTATCTAGTTTTTTTTTTTTTTTTAACCAATGACAATATTTTAACCAACTGATCGATAGTTTTATCTATGTGATGTTTTGTTGTTAAATGTTTCGTCATTGTTTTGTTTTAATCATCTGACCGGCGTAAATAGCCATAGTTGCTGACGCGCCGTAAAACCCACAAATCAATCAATCAATTGGTGGGATTTTGTCTCAGCCTTGTGAGGACCAGCTCTTCTCGCCTAGTGGACCTGATGGACGAGTCTCATGGAGCTATGGTGGTCTTGATAGCCTTTAGCTTGTTGTTTGTCTCCATGTCCCACACATCCTGAAACTTATTTCTTAAAAGTGACTTAAAGAAGTTCTTCAAATCAGTAAAACAAAGCCTCGTCTGTTTCATCTTTCTGTGTTGCAGCCTTTGCTGCCCTATCAGCAAGCTCGTTACCCTGTATCCCCACGTGTCCAGGGACCCAGCAAAACGCCACCCTGACGTCCCTCAACGAAAGGGACGCCAGCAGCGAGTGTATTCCCTGGACGAGAGAGTGTGGGGAATACAGGGTGTCAATTGCCTGGAGAGAACTCATCGAGTCGGAGAAAATAAGAAAAGGCTTCTCGATACGATTAGACTCTATGTATTTTAATGCGTGTAAAAGCGCATAGAGTTCTGCTGTTAAAATGCTGGATTTGTCACGCAATTTTAAACCATACGAAACATCTGGTCCAGAAATAAAAGCACTGCCAACCGCGTTGGTGTCTTTGGATCCGTCGGTAAAAATTTGATTTAAATCCTTGTACTCTGCACAAATTTCAGCGAACATCTTTCTGTATACAAGTGAACTGGTGGAGCTCTTGCTGCTCGACGCCAAACCAGTGAGACAAGTTGGTCGTCCGGTGAGCCACGGAGCTGTTGTGCTCACACCGTGTGGATAGACCCTGGGGAAGCGGATCGAGGCGTCCACCAGTAGACGATTAAGGCGAATGCCTGCAGGCAGTGTAGCATGCGGGTGGGCGTCAAAAATGCACTGGAATCGGGGGTTGAACAGAGGCTGGTACGTTGGATGCTTCCTCATACCGAGTATTTTGGAGGCATATGCGGCTTAAAGGTATTGACGGCGGAGATACAGGGGGGGGGGGGGGCACAGGGATCTACGAAGGCGCCTCGCACTTGAAAACAGTGTTTCTGAGGTTCTCGGTGACGACCTGAAACAGATTGAAAAGTTATTCACATGTTTAAAAGAAATAGATATTTTTAGGGCCGGTATTACAATTTACAACTGAGAGTTTAGCTTATTCCTAGGGTTACGGCTTATTTTACATTTTACAATTATTTTCATCTTCGAGTTAAGACCTTAACTCCAAGTTGCCTTAACTCTCAGATCAGGTGGGAATTAAGAAGATAACTCTCAGTTGTGACGTAATGAATCGCCGGATCAATAGTTTGTTAGACCTATGCAAATTATGCAAGCTACCTAAACGGAGATTTTAATAGTTGAAAAAATACCTGGAATGTGGCAAACTTTATTATATCCACTTATATTGTATATATATTGAAATTAAATTCCGCCAAGTGAAACATAACCCCATTCTCAACGCGCGCTAATCGGCAGTCATCTGACGCATCAGACCATAAGGGCGTGACCAAAAATTCCATGGTCTGACAGCTGCGGCAGCTCTGTCACAGTTGCATTGACATTGCATTGCAGTTGCATTGTGAAACTTGTGACGAGGTCCTGACTGTTATCGAATGTCCGAAACACAGGGATCTACGAAGGCGCCTCGCACTGGAAAACAGTGTTTCTGAGGTTCTCGGTGACGACCTGAAACAGATTGAAAAGTTATTCACATTTTTAAAAGAAATAAATATTTTAAGGTTTATATAGATATTGACGTCGTGAGACTTATGTGTCTCACTTGAAGGATTTTATTTTTTTAATTTTGTTACCAATCCCTCAGGCGCAAAATGACCAAAATAGGTTGATGAATAGGTTGATGAGAAAAAAAAAATTGGCTTAAAAATTTTCATTCGCCATAAAGTATTTTAGTTTGCAGATTTCAATTCCTAAAATATTTTTACTAAATTGACGATATTGTGAGTGGTGGGCGCAGCATTACTTGTCTGTTGATTGCTCTCTAATTTAATTTTAATAAAAATTGCGTACTCTAATGACGTATCTTAATACATTTCTGAGAATTATATTATTTTTGTTGCAGATATCCTGAGCAAGCTCCATTGTCATCCTTGCATAAAATCGAAGGCACTTTATGGAGGATAAGAGCAGAGTGCAGGCCACCGGTACCCGCCACCCTTGCCGAGTATGGAGCAGAGTGCAGGCCACCGGTACCCGCCACCCTTGCCGAGTATGGAGCAGAGTGCCGGCCACCGGTACCCGCCACCCTTGCCGAGTATGGTGAGGCGTTGAGTGTAGGGCGAGGTTTGGTCAGACTCTTGGCCCACATCCAAAGAACCGTTGCTAGGTCGTACTGGAGGTACTGGTCGTGCTGGTCGTACTGGACGTACTGGAGGTGGATGGCCACACCTCGGTGATCCTGGCATCGAGAGTGTTGTGCAGGAATTTGTTGGCTGGTAATGTGGAGTTTAATTCATAATATTTTGTATCTTGTTTTTCTTGTGCTGATGTGTAAATTGAAGAATTGTGACATAACAAATTAAACAAACAAACAAACATGGATGGCACTTTTAAAGTTGTTCCATCGATGCCAAGGACTCACCAGCTTTTTACCGTCCATATGATCCACCAGACAAGGGTTTGTAGTTTGATTAAATCAAATTCGAGATTATGTGTAATCGAGATTTGTGTTATTTTTGACATTTTTTTTTTTGACATTTTGACATTTATTTATTAACAACTTAGGAAATACAAAGTATTGTTCCGGTGGTCGCTAGATCACTAGATGATAAATGATAATAGATGATACTGGTAACATGACTACTGAACTAAACATTGTCGGGTATCAGGCCGGCTACAGCCGAGAATTCCGGGAATGTCTCCATTGCCTGCCCCGGTAGCTGGTTCCACAGGCGTATCGATCGGCCCAAGAATGAAAAGCGGCCCACGTCCGTCTTGGATCTTGGCAGATACAACTTTTGCGCATGGTCGGATTTTCCCGTGAACGGTGCCTTAGAGGTGGCATCAGCAATGTCGCTCCACGCTGGGTGGCCCGCCAAAGCCTTGTGTAGGCAGCGAAGACTGGACCGAGAGCGTCGGAGACTCAGCGGTTCCCATATTATGTAATTTTTCACTATGAATTGTGTATACGGTGGCAGGGGAAAAATTGACTTAAAAATGGCAAGTTAAATGTAATAATATCGAGCCTTGAAAAATTATTAGATTTTACATTTTGTAAATATGATAATATTATTTGGTTTTTTAGTTGTGAATACTAAAAAGTGTCAATTTATTAAAAATGTGAGTTCAAAAAAGTGAATATCTAATTCTCTCTAACCATACTTAAATATAAGGAAAGCATTTTCTATATTATTTATTAAAATTAACAAATATATTTGTAGACCATTTACTGTTAGGCTCGTCCGGTGGAGAGGACGACGAAAGCCTACCATAAGGTTCTTGAATACCTCGCCGACCCCGATATGAGGCCATCGGTGATCATCACGGATTTCAAAAGGCTGCAAAAGGCACTGAGGGCATGTGTTCCCTGCTGGCACCTCAATCAAGGGCCGATGGTTTCATTTTAGCCAGGTGTAATTCGCTACTCCATTTACCAGTCTTTTTGTTTGGGAAATTACGATAGTAGGTACCCATTTCTTTCCCATCTTCAGCGCTGAAATCCCTTAAAATCGCGATTAAAAACCTCGTTCAGTAATGCAACAACAGATTCGGTCGTACCTTCGACTAGTATTGACCCGATCCAGCCAGCAGTCAGTTTTCCAAACAGTTGTCACTAAAGATATAGTGTGAAATGCTTAGTAAAATAAACATTGTTTTTCATTTGTGGCAAAAATTGGCAAAACTCGGTTGAACTAGGTGAAATTGCTTATTACATCAAATAAATTAAAATCAAAATTAAGTTTACGCACTAACGTCAGTGCTCACTCATCGCAAATTTTATTATATTTTATAGATGTATACAAAGTGTTATCTTCTGGCGTCTCAAAATTTGTTCAAATCGGATTCAATTTGATAAGAAATACGTTTCGGGGAAGGTTTTCCAATTCGGGTCGTAGAATATAGCTTTATTTTATAATAATGTAAACATTAAAAAATAATCATTTTTCAGGCGATCCTAAGAAAAACAAAATCCCTCTGGCTAACTGCCCTCCTTCGCGACAACCATGAAGCAGCGAGCCGTCAGGTATTTGATGGTCTTGCCATTGTTACCAGCAGATAGAATGCCTGGCGGGCTACAAGTAGTTGCCGCGTTGTTGGACGCGTGGCATGATGGTATACATGCGGCGGGTTTGGTTCCAAATTGTTGGCTGCGAGGCGATTTCCGTTTTCGGACAGCCAAGAAGTACAAACAACCACGTTAAGCCTTTCCACAAGCACCTCCGTGGGTCCTTCAACGTGGTTCACCCTGGGATTAAACTGTTAACAGGTTACAAAAAAAGGGTCGCGAAAGCGCCGGAACCGTTTGTGTGTGCCTCGACCTTAGCATCTTCTGGAGAAATTATTGATTAAACTGTGAAAGATATTGCGAAATAAGTCAGGTGGTAAAGTTTAAGTAACTAGTTTATTTGTACTTATTAAATACTGAAAACAACTGGTATGGTACAATTTAATAAAATGTTCCCAATTCCAATACGTGCAGGTCTGAACTGTGATTCGTTGTTCGAAGCTCATTGTGGCAAACTGTAACAATAAAAAATAATATTAGCTATTTGAATCTGCAAAATAGTAAAATAGTTCAACAGGAAACAGTGTAATAAATATTTCGTGAAGTTTTAATCTCACTGTGCAAAGTATTCGTGAACCAATGCGAGTCGCACCCGATTATCGGCTCCTGCTTTGTCGTTGTTGGGGATCGGTGGCATTTCATCATTTTCATCAAGTGGTTCCGCTTCCGGGTCCATTGGTGGGACATCTTCGTTCGCTCCACATGCAATGTTGTTCAACACAGCCGTAGCTACAGTGATGGCCAACAACAAATCCATTTTGCACCTCATTCCCAAGCAAAGGATTGGAACACGCCGTTTCCAAACGCCACACTGTCGTTCAACTGGGTTTCTGGTGCGAATTTGGGACTCGTTGCACATATTTTCTGCGTTTGTAGAGGGATTGAGCGGAGGTTTAATCAGGTACGGGGGCACAGGGTATCCACTATCGCCGACTATCACAGAATCTCCCATTTCGCCATTATCAAACCTAGCTTTGATCACGGACCCATTGAAGGTGAGGTGTCGTGGATAGACCCCGGGGAGCTTGCAACGATGTCGAGGATCCTCAGCCTGGCGTATAGCAGGTGGTCTGAACGGTTATAGAGAACCAGCTCTTTTGATTACGAAAGAACTCGGCGTGGTCTCCACCTGCTAAAATGTAAAAAGTTTCGATAACTAAGGTACAAATAGAACCTGCAAGCCTGGCCTAGTATTTAATGGAAAGGGAAAAATGGTCTGAATATCTCTATTGACATCTAACGACATTCAGGAGGATTTGCAGAAAATTAGTACAAAATCTAACCCCGACTTGAAGGGATATGCGCCATTTCAAAAGTATTCCGCATGAACAAATTTGTTGCACTCAAAATCGTAGCTTTTGACGAAGAGATCCTTGGGTTGCTCCCAGTAGCTATAGGGGATTTCCAGGACATGGAGGAATTCTTGATCGATGTCCCGCACGGTCCCAGGCTGCTCGTCCCCCATCCGGACGACGGCATCGCGAAGACTGATCATTGGAGCCGAGTCGCGTTTTCTGCTCGCTCGAACGCCGACCTTTGCCCGGTAAAAGTCTACGAGCTGTGGGATCGATGCGTTGAGCTGCGATTTTGCCTTCTCTTTCGGGTTGCACCCCACGGCGGTCTCAAAGTAGTCGAGGAAAATACCCGCCAAAAAAAGAATACCTTCTTTTTAGTGAATTATTAAAAAGGTAACAAACAGAATAGCCAAAGGATGGCTAGCTCTCAATGATAAATTGGAATTCAACGCGTTTACAACTGTTAGAAATCAGCTCCCTTTTAATCAGAGAAGTTTCCGACAAGCGGAGTTTGATTACGAATCAAGGAAATTTGGTATTAAATCGGTTTGTTTGCATAAGGAAGTGAAATAGAAGTGATCAAGTAATTGTCGCACTTCAAACATAAATAGCTACTCCTCTCGTATCTTCAAGACCCCTGCACCGGCCGCGGTAATTTTTCTCTGTAATACGTAAGTTTTTCCCAATAAATTTCTTATTTGCTTGAGGTCTCGGTCCGGTCCCGCATTTAAAAACTTAAACGTCAGCCAAGACTTATTTTCTTCCTGTGTTGTTCTGGATTCACCCTCTCAGGGAATGGCAGGGCAAAATTTGGCACAGAAATAAGAGTATTATTTGGCTGAGTTTCTTTTTCTTAGCGGCCTAAATATTGCCGGAGCTTTTACCTCATCTATCTGTTCGAGTATCTCTCTTTCTGTGTTAATATTTCTTTCATTTGGAGAAACGGTGTTCCAAAACGTATCTCGGAATGCAGCTTCAAGCTGACAGACTTCGGTGGGTGAGGCACCATGGATCATAGTTTGCCACAAATTACTCTAATGGCCTGTTTTCTCTCGCCCCACGTAATTGAGTTCCCCCTATTGTTCTCAAGAACCCCATCTTCAAGTTTGTCATAAGGAATTGAAAATTCTGATCGAGGCTGGGTGCGAGGTGTGCTGCAGCTGGGCGATGAAGTTGAAGAGATTCGCTCGATGAGCCGTGTTGGAGACTGGGATTTTACAGGTTGAAAATGTTCTTGGATGGCCCTGTCTAGCTCCCTGCCCTGTGTCGGCTTCAGGATACCTTTCAAGTTGCATTCACACTTAACCTGTCTGATATTCTCGGTGGAACCAAAGCCCAGTTCCACCAGGCCTGGTGCTATTACATCCTCAGTTCTTGTCGAGGTGGATTTTTGCAGAAATTTAATTACCTCGTCCATCTGTAAAAGAAAATGTGATTATTTAAAAACAATTGGGTTCCTCTCTACCGCGTCAATGTTGGTCGGGAGTCATGTCGACGAGAGTTGTCATTTGCTTCAAAGCAATTGCATGATACCCCAAGTTGTCGTAAAACCTGTAGGGCTGGTAATCCTGCAAATCAACAATTGAGTGGCAAATTACCTCTTCAACCTCTTCAACCTCTTCAACCTGCATACAGGCCACCAAATGTCCCTTTGCAATTGTGCCGATGAAATGTCTCGCTTCTGCTTCGGATACTACTGCTACAATCTTGAGTAAATATAAAATGTTAAAATGTTCTTCGATCGCAAAACAACAAATCATATTTTTTTACTGTTCGCCTCTGAAGTCACATTTTGTACCGACCAACAATTGTGTCTCGTCTCTGACTCTGGGCTTGTTTGTGATTGGCTGCTGCACACATTCCTTCACCACACTAGAATTTCCTGCTGCATGACAGCCTCGTCTGGAAAAAAGTCCATCTGTAGAGTAGGATGCTTGCAAGTACTGGTTTTTTACTGCCAATGTTTTTTTGAGTTTTGTGTGTTCTTTGCGGAGCGCAACATATCTTTAAAATATTTGTGTAGCGATTCGAACTGCAGTGTCCACAAGCGAAGCAAGGGACCAAATTTCAAAATTAAATTGTGGCAGTGTCTCGTGTAGTGATGTTTAGGTCTCAGTGGCATCGCAGGAAACAGAGTTTGTCGAAGCTCAACGTAGCCTTCCAACGACCTATCGAGGACTGCAATAGTGTCTTCAGATATCGTCGGGGAGCACATTATCTGTACAAAGCGGTAAAGGAGTAGGATCATGTCCCCCACTGGATCGTCAGCGTCGAGGATCTTGTTTCCTATCAGGAGTGGAAGGATCCTGATTAACGTCCAAGTTTGAAAAGGAAGTCCCCCAAGCTTTCCTATGCCATTTAACGGGCATGGCAGGTTTCTAGTACCGATGGCTAAAAAATCAAACTTTAAATTTTCTGTTGAACCCAATAATTGTGAACCACCATTTATTTTCAAAATGTAACTGCACTTGGGGTATTTTATACTGAGCAACCCCTTCAAGGATGTCGTGCGCTATGCATGGGCTCATATGAGTTGCCTAATTTAAGTTAAATATTAATAACTTTTTATTCCCTCATAACTCCTCTCCCCTAACCTGCCGAAGGAGCCCTTAAAATTTTTAAATTGACTAATTGACATTACTCACTTTCTGACTCACTTAAACAACTTTTGCGGCAGTGTATAAATCGTCCACAACCTTTCCGGCAGGCAGGGCTGAGCAGGGACTCCACTGACGGGGAATATCTCCAGACACATATTTTAAAATGAAACGAGCACTCTACAGAAAGTTAGCTAATACGATGATGTAGAATGCTGTTACCCATTGGGTTCGAAGTCCAAGATCCACAAGTTGGGGTTGTTTTATTGGATGCTCGGCAACAAAGATCCAGCGCTGCGGTCATTAAAAGCCATCGTTCTGTTTGCAATTTGTAAGACGAAGCATATTAGGAAATATGGCATCGGAATCATTTCTTAGAGACATCAAAGTCTTAAGCCGTGCTTCCATGAGACTTTGCGTGCGATATCGCACATGCGAATTCGCACGCAAATAGAAATGGTTGCTTCCATGAAAATAATAAAAATCGCATCGCATCGCCACGCCATCTAGTAGCACTGATCGGCACATGTCTGACAGTTGTCTGCTTTGGCTTTGGTTTCCCGGCATCGCCATTTTGTGAGTTTTTGTGGACCAGAGTATATAATCGAAAATGAGCTCTGAACAAAAAATACTGTTATTATGGTTGATGTGGAGGAAAAAAAAGAGAGCTGATCGAAAGTTTTGGGTTCGGGATATTTTCCTGGATCGCCCAAACCAGGGAAATTATTATACTTTGCTCCCTCTAATGAGGTTAAGGGATCCTGAGCTGCACCACAGATATTTGAGGATGTCTCCAGCGCAATTTGATTATTTGCTGGGATTAGTTGGTCCTCTTATCCCGAGGAAGCAGAGAAACCGCCCCACCATCCCTGCAGGGCTGAAGCTGTTCTTGACATTGAGGTAAAATATTTGACATGATTAAAACTTGAAATAAAAACAGTTGTCGACCTGATGATGAACCTATATTGATAATTATCATTGATTCACAGATACTTGGCTACTGGAGACAGCATGATCTCAATGTCATTTGCTGAGCGCGTCTCCACTCCGATGGTTTCACGCATATTAGAAACGTGCAGCGCAATTTGGACGGTTCTGAATGAAAAAGTCTTGCCTCCGCCTTCGCCAGAAAAGTGGAAGGAAATTTCTAATGATTTTTTTAGCACCTGGGACTTCCCCAACTGTGCTGGTGCCATTGATGGGAAGCACGTGATTATGCAGGTTGGTAAAGTCAGGTACCTACCCTTAGGAAATGAGCACAATGTAATAGTTGACCCTCTGCATATTTATCAAAGCCAATAATAAATATAAACAAGCACAACATAAAACCCGGAAAAAAATGACCAGAAACATACCAAGTTTCCCATAGATTTTTAAAACAGTGTTCTATCTATTTTCAGGCTCAGTTCAATTCTGGATCAGAATTTTTTAACTATAAAGGTGCAAATAGTATTGTGCTAATGGCAGCCTGTGATGCCAACTACATGTTCACTTTGGTGGATATCGGGGCATCCGGACGGCAAAGTGATGGCGGAATATTCCAAAATCCGAGTTTGGCAATGCCATAATAAACAACGACCTGAAACTTCCAGACCCACTGGACCTCGATGGCATCAATTTGCCATGTGTTTTTGTGGCTGTTGAAGCATTCCCCTTGCGCCCCAATTTGATGCGGCCATTTCCTGGGAGGTTTCTGTCCGATACAAAAACATTGTACAATTACAGGTAAACAATCACAACACTAGTATCCACTTGACTTTTGAAAGAAAGCACAGTAAAAAGTAAACAATTAATTTTTTCAAACTTAGCAGAGCACGTAGAGTGATTGAAAACGTTTTTGGAATTTTGGCGTCACGCTGGAGAATTTACCGACGACCGATACACGCCAAACTTCATACAATTGAAGCAATTGTGAAGGCTACCTGCTGCCTTCACAATTTCTTGCAGTGGCACAGCAACCAAAACCGAACACCGCAGACAAACCAAACCTACTGTCCGCCAGGGCTAGTAGACTACGAGGACGCCAACGGGGATCTTGTGCCTGGTTTGTGGCGGAGGGTTTGTGTAATGGATGGCCTTCGGAAGATCGGCAAGTTGGGATCGAACAACTGCAGTCAAGAGGCAAAGGACATCAGAGACAGATTCTCATCATTTTTCATGAATAGAGGACAGGTTCCTTGGCAGTGGAACAAACTGCCCAGCCACTACTTTCAGTGAACAGAAATTAGCGAATAAATTTCACGCTGCATTCCTCTATTTAATTGATATTTTTATTTTAAGATTGCCACCTATTCGCTATCAAACTCCAACCTGGCCAGCACCGTCATAAGCTCTATTTTTGCCATTGCCTTCTTCCTCCCAGTCAGGCGCCGCAAAGGCCCGACCATACTGAGAGAAAAGTTTTCATCCTCGTCGACGACAGCAGCCTAGAAAGAAAAGATTATATCATTTAACAAGGCGTCAACAAGCATGCGAGTGCAAACCTTGTTTCAGGGATTAACCTGATCAGTAACCTTTCTCTGCAACTTTACTTTTTTGCTATTTTTTATTTTTACTATATTTTTGGAATAATCTCATTTTATTTATCATTGTTTGAATGTGCAATCCAACTTTGATACTTGAAGCTATTTGGGTATTGCAAAAATAAATCACATTGTGAAGGAATAAACATTTTGTATAGGTATCAAATCATGTTCCTCTAACTCAAACCATGATCTATCGAAATAACCCGAGAAAACATGCTTCATCTTTTAAATGCTTGCCACGTACCTTTGGTTTTAATGATTCCAATGCGTTTAAAAATGTTGATCGGTCAGATTTTGCTCCGGTTTCTTTCCTTTCTTCCTAGTGGTCTGATCGGGCAGGGCATATTGTGGAAGCTCTTCAAAAAACTCTTCGTTTGAAGGTTTTGGCCCCGAAGGAGGAATATATGTGGGCCTTGCTCCCCCGCGAGTTAAAATCCCTCGCCGAATAACGGTTCCTCGATTCCTTGAGGGTGCATTGTCTTGTCCTGTCTTGTTAGTAGTTTTTTCTGCTGTTGACAAATTTATTTGCGCATAACTTCTTTTTCTTGGTAAAGAAGTTTGGTTGCTTGTGACTCCTCGATTCACAATCACCGAGCTTTCATCATCAGATGATAATACCAGCTGTGCCTCTTCCTCCGGTTGGTCTTCCTCCGCTGAATCATAAAATGATTCGGAGAACGAATATTTGGAAACCGTTACTTTGGGCTCTGCACTGTCCCTCAAAAATTCTAATTGGCTCATCAAATACCACTTTTTGGTGTTGCTGGCTCCGGAGCCACTCTTCATTCTCGTCTTCTCTTCGCGGACCTTCTTCAGGAGTGTGTCCCGAACCGACCTCCACTTTGCCGCACACTCCATCTCTGCAATAAAATAAACAACTTCTATAACTGGAAACAAACGTGTTTAGTGCTAAATAAAACCAAAACTATACAAAGTAAAGAACTTACCATCAACTCCTTGAAATTTGTAGGCGATTTCTTGCCAGGCCTTATCTTTAAATTGTCGATCCTTATAAAACCGATCTTTACAGTTGTATAAACATTCGCGCGCACGTACTTTTTCAATCAGTTGTTCAATAGAAAACTCCATTTCACAATCAATGAAAATAATAATAAAAATTTAAACAGGTGGAGCGGCTCAAAGCACGTGGTCGATGAAAAATTTAAAGTTCAACCGGAATAAATATTGGAGCGATCCTGGCGGCTTGTGGATGAAGTGACGCTACTTCCGCCGCAACGCAGCATCGCATGCGATTTTATTGAGAGCGTCCCAATAGGCCGAGTTTGCAAAAGGCCGAGTTTGCAAAAGACCGAGTATTTGAGCTAAAACACCGAGTGTCAAATAGACCGAGTCTCCAAAAGGCCGAGTGTTCAAAAGGCCGAGTCTTCAAATGACCGAGTCTCCAAAAAACTGAGTCGCGTGATCAAAAGACCGAGTCGTCAAAAGGCCGAGATTACAAAACACCGAGAGTCAGATAGACCGAGTCTACAAAAAGCCGAGTCCACCCCGTGATTCAGACGCTGGGTGCGCAATAGACCGAGTGTTCAAAAGGCCGAGTTTGCAATAGACCGAGTCTCCAAAACACCGAGTTTATTCTACCTGGCCAGGCCTGGCAACGATGCCGGATCGTTCTAGCATGCTGGTCGTTCTCCAAAGGTACATTGGCTGCCTATCGTGAGGGGCATTGACTGAAATACAGGGACAATTCAGTCGGTGAATTGTCACC